>CM056510.1:18147531-18825394 GCA_029783415.1 Anisodus acutangulus
CTGCTCCCGAGGCATCACAATACACAACATAACCTTCTGGACCCTCTGGGAGACTAAGGACTGGTGCTGATGTTAATCTATCATTTAACTCCTGGAAATTTCGCTCACAAGCATCAGACCATTGAAATTTTATAATCTTTTGTGTTAACTTCGTTAGTGGTGCTGATATGGTAGAAAATCCTTCTACAAACCTTCTATAATAGTCGGCTAAGCCCAAAAAGCTGCGAACCTCTGTTGGAGTCGTAGGCCTCGGCCAATTCTTCACCGCTTCAATCTTTTGAGTGTCAACTCTTATACCCTCGTCTGACACTATATGACCAAGAAAAGCCACTGACTTTAGCCAAAACTCACATTTGGATAGTTTTGCATACAACTTATGGTTCCGGAGCGTTTGTAGTATTATTCGCAAGTGATCCACATGCTCCGTTTCCGAGTGAGAGTAAACCAGAATATCATCTATAAATACTATCACAAATACGTCTAAGAATAAACGGAACACGCTATTCATTAGATCCATAAATGTTGCTGGTGCATTTGTAAGTCCAAATGACATTACCAGGAACTCAAAGTGCCCATACCTTGTCCTAAAGGCCGTCTTCGGAATATCCTTCTGGAAGCAGGTACTATTGTAATCGTAAATATGATAAGGTCTACAAATAAAAATCCTTACAATCTCCTGCGTTCCGATGCTTAGTACTTCATTTACCTTACTAAACATTTCGCTTTCCAGGCTTGCATTATTTCTTCCATTTTCCGTATATGAGTGAGACAACTTCTCATAATCTCAAATTTTAACAATAATACTGCCCCTTCTGGCGTATCCATCATCTAGGTAGAAATCACTCATTTATTGGCTACGAATACAAACTAACCGAAGTCTTTTTGATAACCGGCATTACTGAAATGGTATAAGGCGCGAGTCAAACTCGAATTCCTAAGACTCAGCTCTACTGCACGATTTATGAGATGAAAGAATAGAAACCACTAAATGTCAGATAGCCTCATGTTTATAAGTATAGTGCACAACATATTCATAAACAAGACTCTACTAGACATGGCTTATAGACTCTCTAGGACAGACATGCTCTGATATCAAGTTTGTCACGATCCAAATCGGAGGGCCGCGACGGGCACCCGGACCCCACCCGCCTGGTACCGTTAATCATACATCTAATACCTAATCATAATTAATTATGGACTAAGCCAAAAAACATTATAGAATATCATAATCAGAAATCTAATTTTCATATATACATACCCATACCAAGGCCGACAAGGCCACACATGACAACTAATCATAGGACACCTGTCTACAAGCCTCTGAAGAATACATGACATCGCAAGGACGGGACAGGATCCCGCCATACTCATATGCAGATGCAAAAATACTATACCACGACCAACGTCAACTCTGAAACAAATAGAGTGCTCCAACGTCAGCTGAACAAGCAACTTACTAGCGTGAACCGTCACCTTCCTTAACTGAACATGCGGGCATGAAACGCAGCGTTTCCCGAAAGAAGGGACGTCAGTACGACTGATGTACTAAGTATGTCAGGCATGAACAATAGTATAACAAGGATATAACAACAACTGAAATAGAAATAACTGACCAGCAGTAAATGCCTCTGAGGGCCCTAATACATATGCCTAAATGTGATGCACAATGCAGTTTCCATATACAGCAGCCTCAACGGGCATCTTCCTTACCATAACAGCCTTTGTGGACACCATACCATGTAATAATTAATGAATGTATGTATAATGCAAATGCGGTATACTAATGTCCATACAGGAATCCTCCAATAACCGCCTCTGTGGGCATCAGTTTATATCATCACACAAGGGCATCACATCATATTGGCTTATTCAGGCTCTTTCGTGATAGTTTGTACCAGCTGCAGGTGGTGTGCGTATATAACGCCTTTCCCTTTTCCCATTCCCCGTACATATATATATAATATTTACCATATTAGTAGTGTGCATAGCACAAGTGGTCCAGGATAATATATGAATGCAATGCAAATAAAAATGCATAAATGATAACACAATATTCCAATCTCAACGGATGACATAATACCTTTATACCTTCGACTAACATTGGAAAATCAACATATTTTCCATATGCCTCAGTAAGGACTTAGAAACATATTTAGACATGTTTTTAGCATATGAATTAATAACACGAATATTTCTAACTACTAGGAGCAAAATAAATTATGGAGCAATATCACGGTTATATTTTGTTACACGGAACATGCCAAAAGAAAGAAATAATTTGTCTTAACATACCTTGCTTTACTTTGAAGGAATATTCAATTTGCTACTACCCAAAGAACAATCGATGTTAAATTACATCATCGACGTGGCCATTATTGTTATTTTCTTCTCCAAAACTCAACCTGGAAGTGGCAACAGTACTAGGAGATGGAAATTCCCTAGTGTAAAATTTGGCTCTTGAAGTAGAAATTGGACTTGGGGACATTGGAGTTAAAGGAGAATTAAGGAACCGTTGTTGATCGTCATAACTATTATTGATACTAAAATTCACATCACGTGTCTCCAAGTATAAATTCTTCCAGTGGATTGTACATACACATCTCTAGAGAGAATATGCATATACACAGATATGCACATTTGTTCCTTCTCTTTAGACGTTCCTTAAAGGAGATAAGGAACTGAAATGAATTAGTCAGGTGGAAACCAAATGTACTAATCCTATGAAACCTCATCATTATTCTTTTATGAGTCACGGGATACCCACCTCTTGTGCCACGACTTGGAACAAGAATATATCATGTGTCACTACCAAGTACACCCAACGTAGGTAGTTACCATGTGTAATTCAATACACACCTAATTAATTTATTGATCCTAATTCACTTAAATCTTAATGACTTATAAAATTTCCATATACTCAATGTCATTATTGTGCAATATAGCACTAGTTCATTGTCTCTTTATGCACACACCAAAAATTGTTTTCGATCCCCGTCATCACACTTGTTACGTCCAAAATCATTTCGGGGTTTAATCCATTTTTATATACTAATCTCTTTATTAGCATATGTAAATATAACATAAATCTTCCCAATGCTCGGGTCTATTTACACACGCCTAGCGATTTAAACCGTGACCCGAAAGTACGGGATGTGACAATCTCTATATGGTTCTTCACCATAGTTATCACTATAGAAACCTTGTCCTTGGTGACCATCTCAATCTTGATAGCCTCATTGCCTACCCACTTGAGGGATAGGACCATTCCTTCCACCTCTACCTCGATGAGGACCTTGGAATTGCAAACGTTGTCCCCTCATTTGATTGTCAAATTGATCATTCAAATCTCCTAGCTCCTCTTGGAACTCATCTCCCAATGGTTGAACATTTCGGATTTGTTAATGGTGGTTGACGGGCATTGGGGAGTGGTTGTGGTGGATATGAGGAATTTGGTGGTGGGTGAGGATTATTTGGTGGTGGAGGATAATTTGGCTATGATGGTGTGATGGGATTTCCATCTCGTAGTAGTGTTGGTGGGATGGTGATGGTAGGAGTGGGGTTAAACATTTGGTGAAATATTTCAAGTGATATAGTGGGTGAAGAGTCATTACACACCCCACCTATGTGGCCTTGATAACAGATTGGAAGAGTCCTTCCTTCAACACTTCCCATTCGTGCGTCCAAAGTATCCATACCTTCAAATCGGGTGGAGAAGGCGGTGAACATATTCATCATGTCAAGCAAAGTTGATTCCGCGTTGAGAACTCAGTTTTTATCCTCATGATTCGCCATTATACCTATTTAAGACACTCAACAAAGAAAACAAATATGTTAAGTGAGTTAAAAGAACTCACAAAGCACTCAAGTATCCTCACCTTTTGATTGTCTCACAAATTGTGCTGGCCAATGATTATATCTTGCTTAGTCTGATGAGTCACAAAGGGTCCAATTGCTACTTGAGATCAATAATGAATTCTTGTTTGACTCGAAGAAAGGACGACTCAATTCACACTAACGTACTTGAATCAAGAAGTTATCTACAAAGTTTTAAAATGAAAAAAGAACAAAAAGAATTGGTACGAAAAGAACTAGTTAACAATCAAGTAAGGATCAATTACTAGTTGTTAATTAGTTAGGAGAATCAAAGAAATGAAAAAGATGGAAGTTGGAGAAAAATGTTGAGAAACAAAGAAGATTGAGAAGACACAAAAATTTGTGGCCACGTTTTACCTCCATGGAGCCATTTCTAATGGTAGAATAGTTTGAATTTGGCTAAGTTTGAAAATGACCAAGTCTGCCTCAGTCCACAAAAATAAATGGCTAGACGAAGTTGCTCCACAAAATTGAGAAACATGGAGACGAAGTAGAAATGGGGAGACGAAATTGGTTGATGACGTTTCAAACTCAAGTCTTTCTCAGTCCATGAAAATAAATGCTTAGACGAAGTTGCTCCACAAAATTGAGAAACATGGAGACGAAGTAGAAATGGGGAGATGAAATTGGTTGATGAGCCTTGGACGTGTATATCTCGATCTTTGGCCGGATTTTCAGATTCTTTTTGACTTATTTGGCCCCACACAACCTAGTATTTTTCTTTTTTTGGGGTAGAAAAATACTTTTCCACAACTTTGGTAGAAAACTTTTGGATCAAACACCCTTTTGGCTCCTTCTTCCTTATGAAGATATGAAGAAAACCAAGAAAACTCAAAATCTAATAGAGGTCAAAATCAACTCCAATTTCCTCCAAATTCCATATCCAAGCTCCCTTTTTTTAGTAGATTAAAACCCACTAAATTTTGAAGCCAATAGAATCTTCCTTTACCAAAACTCACTTTCAAGTTTCAAACCTACAAGCTTCAACAATGGTAGATGACTCAAATCAACTCCAAATTGCACGAAACTTGATATTTAGACTCAACTAATACTAGGGAACAAGAATCTAGTTTCAAAACAAAAAAATAACACAAAATGTTGAGGATTCGGAATTTGTGACTATATTCTTTTTGGATTTATTTGTTACACCTCGTAGTTTCGTGCGCGAGTGAGAGCGTAGTTAGCCGTCTTGAACCCTGAGGACTCGAGGTCCTTTCTAAGGGTCTCGTATGGCTGTTAAGGGTGTTAATAATGTTTACGGAAGGCTATAATTTATTCTAATTGTGGGAACCATATATTGGCGAAGATTGACGAATATAGGACGATACGTTAAGGTTTTGCGTCACGAAACCCAATCCGCGTCGCAAATCAGGCTGCAGATTAGGGACACTCTTTTATCACCTTCCTTCCACCATATGCGGTGGGAAATACGGTGGCAGATGGTGATCTACGGTGTCACGACCCAAACCGTAGGGCCACGACGGGCACCCGAACCTGACCCGCCGGGCATCACTGGCCATACATCCCATACTTAACCATATTATCCACGGACTAAGCCGAGAAGAATTAGGTAAAGTTTCAACCTGAAAGCCCCAACTTATATATTTATATACCACGGCCGACAAGGTCATACATGAAAACTAACCAAAGGACACCTATCTACAAGCCTCTAAGGAGTATAACATACCATGACCAGACTGCAACTCCAAAACAAATAGAGTGCTCCAAATACCAGCTGAACCAGCAACCTACTAGTGCAAACCGTCACCCTCTCAATATGAACCTGCGGCATAAAACGCAGCGTTCCCGACAAAAGGATGTTAGTATAGCTGATGTACTGAGTATGTCAGACATAAGAAATAACATAGCAGAGATTTATCAAAATCTAAAACAGCAACAACTGAACAATAGTAAATGTCTCTAAGGGCCCTAATACATATGCCTAAATGTTATGCACAATGCAGTATACATATACCTTAGCCTCTTCGGGCATCTTCCTTACCATAACAGCATCTGTGGGCACCATACCATATAATGGTTAATGAATGTATGCATGATGCAAATGCAGTATATATATATATATACACACACACACACACACACACATATATATATATATATTGGCCACATAAGGGCATCTTCCTTTCCATAACCGCCTCTGTGGCATCCGGTTATATCGTATCATATTGGCCACTTCGGACTCTTTTGTGAGAATATGTACCAGCTGCAGGTATATAACACCTTTTTTCCTTTCTCCAATTCCCATACATATATATAATGCATACATATAGTAGAGTATATAACTCCTTGGAGGTCCAGGATAACATATGAATGCAATGCAAATAAAATGCATGAATAATAATAAAACATCCGGAGTGACATAATATCCTTTACACCTTTGGTTAATATTGGGAACATCAACATCTTTTTCGGTGTGCCTTAATAAGATCTTAGAAACATACTTGAACATTCTTTCAACATAAGAGTCAATGACTTGATCATTCCTAACTACTAAGAGTAGAGTAATTTATGTAGCAACACGATAGTTATGTTTCACACATAGAATTATGCCAAAAGAAAGAAAGAGCCTTGCATACCTCATTTTCGAATTTATCTAAGTTCCCACGGGTCCTTGTAAGCTCTATGAATGATTATCTACATCATATGAATGATTTAAATCACAATCGAATCAATATACTAATAACAAGCTTCTTTGAGACATTCTAGCGAACACCTTGTATGCCTAGAATCTACACTTCTTCTCTATCGAAACATGTGCTTAAAATAAAACACCCAGCCCTTCTAATTCTTCTTTTTATTGTCACAATATCCAAAACAATTCAGCAATTCTACATGCACCCTCCAATTTTGTACAAACAGTCCCGATAACACCCCCACTAACTTAACATTTTCGATAATCATCTTTGAACTAGTAAGAATCATGTTCTATAATTCGTATAAACCAAAGGATAAGAAGAATTACCTCAGTTTAAAAGCAGAAACATGAGTTGTTGAAAAACCTTTCACCTAAATCAGTTTTCAACGATAGAAACAGGACCCAAACTCAATTCTATCGAGCAGAAACAGAACCCCCAGATAAAACGATTTCCAGGACTTTCTCAAATTCAAGGTCTTGGCTTGGTTTCTGGGTGTTAGGCTTGTTTAGGGCTTCAATTTCGCTGGGACCAAGGTCCACAATGCCATGAATGTTTTCCCTCTTTTGGGCAAATGAAAAGCTCACTAGAACTTCCCAATTCGATCAACAATTCTTCAGAGAGCTTACCAATTTGAGGTGTTACTTCTTCTGACATAAGTGTGGAAATTCTTTTCTTCATGGAAAGGTTTCTCCAGGAGATGAAGGTTTAATAATAGCAAAGGTGAAGAGGTTGGGGATTTCTAATCCCCCTAGTGCTGCCACCGCTTAATTAAAAGCCTAGTCACTCAGATGGCATGTTGTAATGTTACACGTATCCACTACATTTTGCCCCTACTCCTAATTAATTAATCCCATAATTAATTAATTATATACACAATTATTTTCTTGATCCCAATTCACTTAAATCCTGATGACTTATTTTCTTCTTATACTCAATGTCATAATTCTCGTAGTATGACACTAGTCTATAACCTCTTTGGGGATATAAAATTATTATTATTAATCCCCATTGTCACACTTGTTAAATCCAAAATTATTTCGGGATCATATTCTTTTATATACTAATTTTCTTATTAGTATACGTAAATACAACATAAACTTTCCAGGGTTCGGGTCCACTTGCCTACGTTTATGTGATCAAACCATTACCCGACAATACGAGGTGTTACATACGGTGCAGATTCTCCCGCAGATTGGAGGCGGTGGATTGGCTATATATATGTTAATCTCGAAGCTTCACTTGTCTCATTTTATTTTCGACCCTCACTCACCCTAGAAGACCCCAAATACTCTCCAAGGGTTTGTATATCATCTAATATCCATCCCTTAAGCTTATGAAGTCAATTCTCCCTTAGAAAGGATAGATCATCTCAAAGACAACACCTAGTTGGTTAGATTGAGTTTGGAATTTCTTGATGATTGGAAGAAGGCTTGGTGTGGAGGAATTCTTGGCTGATTAAAATGTAAGTTTTGCTACTCCTAAGTTTTCTTAATCTTCTCCTAGTCTAGGTGGATCAATCGGTAAAAATGATAATACATGAGAATTCAGCTAAGTCTTTAATATAGAAATTATGTTGGTTGTTGAGTTGGTTTAATTAATTTTTGAGATAATTAAGGACTAGATCTTATAGAAAATGGGAGTTGTGATCTTGGTGTTGTTGTGGTTGTTGAAGAAGACATGAGGGTAGCTTGAATTTCCATGAAAACAACGTATAGATGTTGTGCACGTTAGGTGTTCGATAGAATGTCGTAATGAAGTAATCGTGAAACCATCGACTTGATTTAGATACAACTTGCCTCTACTGCTAGGTTGATGACTGTAGAACAAATGAGATGGCATCGAAGTAATGTTGGTCGACAATAAGGTATGTTAAGGCACTTTCTTTCATTCATTTGACATGATCCTTTCCACAACAAACGATACGAATATGTCCTAGAAAAGACTATTGTTAGTTGATTAAGAATACACTTGAGGTTATTCTATTCCATGATTGTGTACGTATCTGTCATTCGTTAAGTTTATGTTCTGTCATTGATATTGTTCCCTTCCATGGATAAAGCAAGAGTTAACACTTCATGATTAAGAAACTAAGATGAGAAGACTTTTTTCTTATTGATCATAACAAAGTAAAAGAGTATATGAGTTCACATAATAGTAGTGAGGGGTGCAACGATCTTAGGTCACTCCGACTAGTTGATGAGTCTCTCATAGGCATAGTATGGCCCTTATATGTATGTATTATGTATTTACAATACCCACAGAGGCTTATGGCGTTATATACGCACCTTGTACAGATATGATATTGATTATATTGCCCACAGAGGCATATGATGTTATATACATGGTTTATACAGATGTGATACTAATGATATTACCCTCAGAGGCCTACATCATTAGATATATGCGATTATATTCCATTTATGTACAGTATGATCCTCAATGACACTTCTGAGCTATAGGTTGTTACTTTCAGTTTCCTTTACTCATTGGTGCTCTTACTCATATTTATGTATGTCTTACATATTCAGTACATTCTTTCATACTGACGTCCCATATTAGGACATTGTGTTTATGCCCGCAGGTACATATAGAGATACAGACGATCCCTCGCGGTAGTTGTCTCGACTCAGCTGAAGAGTGTCTCGCTCTTTTCTTCCGAGCTATGTAGTGAGTTGATAGGTATGGTAGTTATATATATGTACATAGTTAGGTATGGCAAGGCCCTGTCCCAGCCATCTATTGTTGATGTACTCCTTAGAGGCTTGTAGATAGTCGTTTTATATATAGTAGTCTTGTGTGGCATTTAGTCAGGTAATCATTCATCAGAGGCCTTGTCAACCCATGTATTTTTTAGTATGCTACAGGTATCATGAGTGGTACTCTCGGGTCTTAGGGTACCGGGTGCCGACCACGCCCCCAAGCTTGGGTGTGACATTTGTTTTTTGATTTTTCGAATTTTGATTGATTTTTTTTGAATTTTTGTAGTAGCAACATCCAAGACTAGATTTGTAAAAACAAATCTATAACCAAGCTCAAATACCAATTAATACAAACTAAATGCGGAATTGAAAGAAACTCAACAAGAAACTAAAATTGATAAAAAGAAGACACAAAGATGGAATCAAATGGCAACCAAAAATTATATTAAAGTATTTGACCTCCAATTGAATTAACCAACCTAAGAGAAAGACCTAAGGGAATTAGAATTCCCAAGTAACCCTTTTTTTCAAATCCAAGATTCAATTACAAACTTAGCAAGCTCTCAATCACTCAAAGAGTATCTTAATATCAATTATCAAAGTAGTCTAAAAACCAAAGGAAATAATAAGTCTACTACTTATACTAAGATAGAAATGAAGACTGGTCTAACTATTACAATTATACCCTTAATGAAGTAAGGGTCTTGTTTGGTCTTTCTTTTGGAGATGGAGGCTTTCATTTCAAGAACTCCACATTTTGCATGCATGACCATATTCTTCACTCATATGGCCATCTTGTTCTTCCTTCCCCTTTCCGTCATCCCATGAGATCATGAATACTTGGAATCCCCAAGACGGCTCAAGAGTGCACTCAAGTACATCTCTCTTCATGAACAATCCTTGTAGAACTTGGAGCTCACGAGCTTGACTCCTTGTGAAATGTCATGATGCACCTTGGGGTGTATCAAACCTATGCATTCGTAAAAACTTGGGTTTCCAATTGTAAGTAAACCTGTTTCCATGGTCCTGAGGAGGTTTCAACGTTTACAGAGCCTGTTAGGGGTTGAGACACATCAGCTTTAACAAGGACTCTAACATACTATATTTTTTCAGCATTGACAGTGAATCATCAGTATACAGTGTATTCCCAACTGCACTAGCAATTTTGATCAAAGTTTTTGATGACCAATACCTTATAGGAAATCTGGGGAATTTCACCTAAATAGGAATCACATTCAAAACATCCTGATCGAAATTGAAATCAAGTTCCCATGACTTGAGAAAGAGAGGCTTGTTATTAAAATAATATGGCCCCCGCCTTAAGCACCTTTGCTTTATCCTGAACCGTATTGAACTTGAAGATATGCCTCTATTTGCTTCGCATAAGGTATATCCCTAAAACATACCCTATTAAAGTAGATTTTTATTATTCTTTTTGTAATTTAATATCATCTTTCTAAATCATAACAGTTAATACTCCATCTTTCATAGTCGGAGGTACATAGGTTAAGGACATACCATCGCTATGATTATCTCACACAATTGCATCCTTGCTACTGTGCGTCGAGAGAATTTGCCTAGGAGCTAACATGTGTCCATTATTAAAAGCACTTTTCTAGATAGTAATTCTTAAGTATGTTATCGTTGTTTGTACTTTTTATATGAGATAGCTAATTTCACCATTTTAGTATAAATGATGGGATAAAATTATCTCGAAACTAATTAATATCCACAGTAAATGCGGGATAAAATAATTCCGCATTTTATCCGAGATAGTTGTCCTTATACCACTAACCAAACAACTAATTAGAGCAAATCTAAATTCCTAAGGGTCAAATGACTTTATAACCTAAGGTTAACATTATAATTTAATAATTATTATCAGGTTATCGGTTAACTTGCTAAGAGAAAATCCTTAATTGTTATAAAATCGATAACCCAATAACAAAGAGTGCAACATGATATTCTGAACAACTCTGGCAACCCACAGAAAGCTTCTCGTTGATTGATCTAAGTGCATATTACTTCATAGTAAAGTTTACCCAGGAGAAAAACATGACAAAAGCTCTTCAAAATGGGCCATGATTCATATTTAACCATTTTCTCTCAATTCAATGATGGAAAACAAACTTTATAGCCTTAGAAGAGAAGCAACAGTGTACATGATATGGAATCGTCTACCTTAGTTACCGACAGATCCTAAAAAATCGCAAGTACCATAGGAAGACTACTACGCATCGATGCCTGTACTTCAACAACCTTAAGGGGATGGTATGCTAGGTTATGCATGGAGTTACCCATGAACATGGCAGTAAAATCTCATATATTTATTGGCTCTCATAAACAGTAGATTCTTTACGAAGGGGATAAATTATTGTGTACAGACTGTGGATATTTGGATCACTCTTCTTTGAATGCACAAGGAAGCAAGAAGAGGGCTCCAAAAAAGCAGGAAATTTCAGTCCTCCAATGGATAAGAAGGATACCAACAATGAATGGAAGACTGTTACTTCTCCTACAAAGATCCAGCAGAATACTAGTAAGTCCCATACGACAAAAGCGGCCAACCAAGAGCCAGGTATTAATGCAAAAACAAGTAAGTATCTTCATACACAATTTCTAACGTATAAAAATAAACAATCTATGAGCTATCCAGCACCTAGTATAAGGATACGAGATACAGTTAAACCTATACCTAAAACCACCGTAGAAAATCAGTTATCCATGTTTAACCCTTTTGCTACCCTGTGGATGAGCAAATGGTTTTGGACAATCAAGATTTCTCCAAACAAGACACGCCTAATACACACATGGTATGGACACATCCTGCTCCATGCAGAAATTAGATCATAATCTAATAATTATCAACAAGAGTAATCTGGTAGAATCCAATGAAATCACGAGTCCAATGTCAGGGAGTTTCTTAGGAAGTGATAATGCTAAAATTACCGGATAATAGTTCATCTGTTACTCCTACTAAATCGCTAGGGACAACCGAACAAATGGCTAAACCAACTGGACTCGTATCCATTTTTCATACACTCCCTCCATAGCTATAAATGAGACTCTACCCCAACTAAATAACATGCAATTGGATCATTCAATCATTACTCTAGATACTCCGTCAATGCTTCCCAATCCTTGTAGTAGTGATTCTAGTATACATAGGGAACTCTTAGGAGATAATCAATCCTACAATACCCCGAATTCCTATTACCACCAGGATACGATATCGGTTAGTCCAAATCCATCGTCAACCTCGCCATCCTATGACAAATCAGCCACCGCTCTCTCCTCACCTCCCACAACCACCGGTGTAGTATGTGCAACCACTCCCTCCCCCTGATCACTAGCCATTATCATGGGTGGAACTAGGTCTAGCAGCCCATGCAATAAGTTTCACCATGATAGTGGAGGGAAGAGAAACAGTAATGGTTCTACAAAACTCACACTACCTAGCTCAACTTATCTCAGAGTACAGGAATCTTGGCATGAGCAATTACTTGAACCAGGTCTGGCTCAACAACATATTAATCCAATCGCCCCAACAATGAATCCCAACTTTGTGACAACCATGCGGGGTCACTAGAATCTCCCTCCACACTACATACCCTTACAGACCCAACACCCTCCGTTAGACCTTCCTTTCTTTCCACCATCCACCATCTCAACACTGAACCCAATCTTCATCCCTTGGGACCCCATATCCAACAGAGCAACCCAACAGCCTATCCTAGTGACACTACTTGTGAACCCTGTTCTACCTCCTCCCCCAATCGAGCCAGAAAATCCAAACCCACCAGAGGAGCCAATAGAAACTCCGGGGGTCCTATCATCCCTACGGAAGAATCAATAGTGGAAACTTCAACTCTAGATGAGCTAAAAGGATTCCTATTCACCAACATGCAGGATCAGAAGCAAATACTAGAGATCCCACCCAACCTAACCAGATGCTCAATAGAGATACGTCTTCCACAGGACCCAACTGTGGCAGACTGGGCCATGATCTTAGTTCCCAGTCTCAGGAATATTCCCAATCCCACAGTGATAAGGGAGAATGGTTTTCATCCAACACCCAACCCAACAATTAACCAAGCTATTAATATAACTATTTGAAATATAAGGGGAGGAAATAATAAAAATTTCTGTAATAATTTTAGGGATCTTATGGCAACTCATAGGCCATGCATGGTCACTTTGCTTGAAACTAGGATGCATAATCATCTAGATCTTTTGAATGAGTTTGGGTTCACAGAGTTGATTGAGGTTCCAGCTGAGGGTCAGTCAGGAGGAGCGATTATCTTGTGGGATCACAACTTGGTGAATGTGCTAAATTTTTTCCGTAGAGAACAAGAAATTAGTGTTATGGTTGAGTTACTTTCTACACACAAATCTTGGTTATTCACTTCTATCTATGCTAGTAATGAAAAAATTAAAAGATGTTAATTATGGGGAAATTTAAGCATAATGTCTTTGAATTATAAGGGCTCATGGTTGCTAAGGGGTGAGTTTAATGATGTCTTTGATAGTAATGAAACGTTTGGGGGAATAGGGTTAATATGAGACATGCTACTTATCTATGGGATAAAATCAAACAGTGCAATCTAATGCATTTAGGATTTAAGGGAAATAAATTCACTTAGTCAGATAAGAGACAAGTTAGCAATTGTAACATCCCGTGCTTTCGGGTCACGGTTTGAACCGCTAGACGTGTGTAAATAAACTCGAGCGTTGGAGAAATTTATGTTACGTTTACGTATGCTAATAAAGAGACTAGAATATAAAAGAATTAGACCCCGAAATAATTTTGGACGTAGCAAGTGTGACGACGGGGATCGGGAATAAATTTGGTACGTACACAAAGAGTGGTATGGACTAGTGGCATATTAGAAAATTATGACATTGAGAATATGAAGGTCTTATGAGTTATTAGGATTTAAGTTAATTGGGATCAAAAATTAATTGTGTGTGTAATTGATTAATTATGGAATAAAGGGGTTAATGTACATAATCCATATGTGGCATGATTAAATGGGTGAGTCAAAAAAATGTTATGGTGTATTAAGTGCACACGTTTTGGCCTTATCACAAGGAATATTCCCTTAAGATGTATGCATCAATTCTCAAATTCATTACTTCTTAAAGTGAAAAGTAGGCAACAATATCAATTTTCCAAACCAAAAACAACATTCCATAGAATTTGGTCCTTAACAGCAAAGTGACTATGGAGCAGAAATCAAATAGTTTCAGTAGACTTTTATCCTTTTGATAAATCCCTTTTAGAAACATATTTTGTCTTGAAAATCCATGAGATCAAATAACGTCCCATTCGTTATTTCATTTGGAGAAATTGCTCCCTTTCCATTGTTTTGTGTTATGTGTGATGCCTTGGAAATTAATGGCCGTAATTTGTAATTAACTTGGCCAACAAAGGTTAGCAAAAGCGGGTAGCAAACTCTTGGAGTTCATATTTTCAATTGAGAATTATTTGAAGAGTTGGCAATCAAGGTATGTTAAGACAAATTATTTCTTTCTTTTGGCATGTTTCATGTAACGAAATATAACCGTGATATTGCTCCATAATTTATTCTACTCCTAGTAGTTAAGAATATTCATGTTATTGATTCCTATGTTAAAAGCATGTCTAAATATGTTCCTAAGTCCTTATTGAGGCATACAGAAAAGATGTTGATATTACAGTGTTAGCCGAAGGTACAAGGAAATTATGTCAGTCATGATATTTTATTGTTATTCATGCATTTTCATTTGCATCGCATTCATGATTTACCCGAGACCATATATTGGGGACGAAAAACGGGAAACGCAGACCACCTGATCAGCTGGGATATGATAATGATAAAGCCTGTGTGGCTAGCATGTGTGGCTTAATGAAAGAAGATGCCTGATTAAGGGCCAATATATATATATATATGATGTGGGGAGGAAGATGCCCTTGTGTGGCTAGTATATATGTATTTACCGCATTATGCATGACATTTAGACATATTATGCCCACAGAGGCCGACATGAAATGATGCCCACCGAGGCTGTTATGGTAAGGAAGATGCCCAATGGGGCCGATGTATATGTATACCGCATTGTGCATGATATTTAGGCATATGTATTAGGACCCTCAGAGATACTTACTATTGGTCGGTTGTTTCTGTTTCAGTTGTTGTTATATCTTTGTTATACTATTGTTCATGCCTGACATACTCAGTACATCAGTCGTACTGACGTCCCTTTTGTCGGGGGACGCTGCGTTTCATGCCCACAGGTTCGGTTAAAGGAGGATGTCGGTTCACGCTAGTAGGTTGCTGGTTCAGCTGATATTGGAGCACTCTATTTGTTTCAGAGTTGCAGTTGGTCGTGGTATAGTATTTTTGCCTCTGCATATGGGTATGGCGGGTCATGTCCCATCCTTGTGATGTCATGTATTCTTTAGAGGCTTGTAGACAGGTGTCCCGTGGTTAGTTGTCATGTGTGGCCTTGTCGGCCTTGGTATGAGTATGTATATATATAAGATGGTTACCTGATTTTTTATAATTTTCTTTCGGCTTAGTCCGTAATTAATGATGATTAGGTGGTAAATGTATGATTAGCAGTACCCGGCGGGTGGGGTGCGGATGCCCATCGCGACCCTGTGATTTGGATCGTGACAGCAATGGTCTTATAGTAATTGAACGTTTAGATAGGGTGTTGTGTAACAATGACTGACTATCCATGTTCCCTAATGCATCAGTCATTCTTCTTCCACGAACCTGTTTTAACCACAACCCTCGACTCCTAGAAATTATTCCAAAACCATCCATCCCTTACTATAAACCCTTTAAGCCGGAAACGATGTGGTGTAGGCATTCGGATTTCATTAATGTAGTCTCCTCTAGCTTTGATAAATAGAGACTTTGAAAAAGCCTCAAATATTTTCACTAGTGCCATCCTGAGTTAGAAGAATAATACATTTGGGGATATCTTTCATAAGAAGCACAAGATTTTAGCTAGGTTAAAAGGCATACATAATTCCATACATTATACCACTAGTACATTCTTACAAAACCTTGAACAAACTCTCCTTTTGAGGATGATTTTTGGAAATTGAGGTCTAGAGTTTAGTGGTTGAATAATGGCGATGCGAACACAAGGTTCTTTCACGTTATGGCCACCAATAGAAGAAGGAGAAATAAGGTTACTTATTTCAAAAATGTCTCTGATCAGTGGATTAATGAACCAAGAGAAATTCTTGCACATACCTATGCCTACTTCCATTCAATGTTTACCACTAGTCACACAACTTCAACATGGGATAACTTAACTCCTACACCCCACATATTTCGTAATCTAGACCTAACCCATCTAGACACTTCTCTACTACCTAGTGATGTTACCAAAGCCATATTTTCTTTTAAAACTTTTAAATCACCAGGATCAGATGGCTTTCATCCATTCTTCTACCGGAAATATTGGAGTATAGTAGGAGACTCGGTCACACAATTTTGTACTCGTATTTTTCAAGACTGTGCTGTCCCAGAAAAAGCATTTGATCGATTAGAATGGTGCTTTGTGCATCTCACCTTGAGATACTTCCAATTACCTCCTCGTATTTCCAAATTAATCCTGAATTGTATCTCAATTAGTAGTATAGCAGTTAGGGTTAATAGTATGAGTACAAGTTATTTCTATCCAAGTAGGGGGTCTACGACAAGGCGATCCTCTATCTTCTTACATCTTTATACTATGTTTAGAGATGTTGTCCAGGGTAACTCTTCATCAAGTTGACATAAGGAATTGGGACCCTATTAAGATCAGCCCTACTGGTCCTCACCTTACCCATCTGTTTTTTTTTTTTGGCAGCCGATCTTACTATTTGTTCTAAAGTAACTACTAAGAGTAGCTCAATTATTCTCTCTTGACTTAACCTTTTTTGTGAACTATCAGGGCAAAACATTAACCATTTAAAATCTAAGATCATGTTCTCAGGTAACTGTCCTCACAATGTGGCACAATCCACTGCCCAGTCTTTTGAAATCAAGGTCAACTCTACTTTTGGCAAGTACTTAGGTTTCCCAATAATCCAGAAAGGGTTCAACCTTCATATTACCAGTTCATTATTGGTAACATGAGGAAGAAACTAGCTAACTGGAAAACATCTTTCCTCACCATGGCAGGAAGGGTGACCCTGGCTCATTCAACATTAAGTACTATTCCTAGCCATTGCATGCAATATACTCTTCTTCGTCGTAAAACCTTGCAACAAATTGATAGAATCCAGCGCAATTTTATTTGGAGAACAACACACTCATAAGAAGCTCCATCTTTTAAATTGGAATACTCTTACTGTAACATCTCAGAATATTGGACAATGATTTGAGCACCTAAGCGTAATAAGTAGACTCGGGCCTCGGGGATTTTATGTGATATCACGTGTGCTAATAAAGAGACTAGAATATAAAAGATTTAGATTCCGAAATAATTTTGGGCGTAAAAAAATGTGACGATGGGGATCGAGAATAAATTTGGAGTATGCATAAAGAAGTTATGGTAACATCCAGTACTTTCGGGTCACGGTTTTAAGCGTTAGACGTATGTAGAATCGCTAAGCGTGTGTAAATAGACCCGAGCGATGGAAAAAAATTCACGTTTACGTATGCTAATAAAGAGTACAATATAAAATAATTAGGCCCCGAAATAATTTTGGACACAACAAGTGTGACGACGGGGATCGGGAATAAATTTGGTACGTACACAAAGAGTGGTATGGACTAGTGGCATATTAGGAAATTATGACATTGAGAATATGAAGGTCTTATGAGTTATTAGGATTTAAGTATATTGAGATCACGAATTTAATTGTGTGTGTAATTGATTAATTGTGAGATCGATTAATTATTAATGGAGAGACAAGAGTAAGTGAGATTAATTAATGGAGGGGACAAAACTAGTGGGGAATCTCCATGTGTAAATCCCTAAGTAAGCTACCTAAATGACTAGCCTAAACTAGTGTAGTGTGTGTCGTGTAGTTAGGAGTTAGAGGGGTTAATAATTATTTGGGAGAGGGACACCGTAACTCTAAGTTAGAATAGATAACAAAGGTTACCAAAATATGGTTAGTAGGAGATGTACGAAGAGCAGCCATAGGCTCAGCCATTTTTTACATTTCCAAAAAAAAATGGCTTATCTCAAATAATACAAAAAATTGCTAAAGGTAATGGTTTCTTGTTGGAGATTTTAAAACAGAAGCTATTGATAAATAATGATCATTTGAGATTGTCCTGATGGGAAGTTGTAGAATTTTAACTTGTCCATTTCAAAGAAAGGTTGCTGAACTCTTTTCAAAAAATTGTTTGTGATTAATAATCATAGTAACAATTATCCAATCTCCACCTCACCATCGTGATTAACTTTTAAGAAGAATCGAGGTATATGTTAAGACAAATTATTTCTTTCTTTTGGCATGTTTCATGTAACGAAATATAACCGTGATATTGCTCCATAATTTATTCTACTCCTAGTAGTTAAGAATATTCATGTTATTGATTCCTATATTAAAAGCATATCTAAATATGTTCCTAAGTCCTTATTAAGGCATACGAAAAAATGTTAATATTTACGGCGTTAACCGAAGGTACAAGGAAATTATGTCATTCATGATATTTTATTGTGATTCATGCATTTTCATTTGCATTGCATTCATATTTTACCCAAGACCGTATATTAGGTACGGGAAACGGGAAATGCAGACCACCTGATCAACTGAATATGATAATGATAAAGCCTGTGTGGCTTAATGAAGGAAGATGCCTGATGAAGGACCAAACTATATATATATATGTGTGTGTGTGTGTGTGTGTGTTGTGGGGAGGAAGATGCCCTTGTGTGGCCAGTATATATGTATTTACCGCATACGCATGACATTTAGACATATTATGCCCACATAGGCCGATATGAAGTGATGCCCACAGAGGTTGTTATGGTAAAGAAGATGCCCGATGAGGCTGATGTATATAGATATTGCATTGTGCATAACATTTAGGCATATGTGTTAGGGCCCTCAGAGGCATTTACTGTTGGTCAGTTGTTTATGTTTCAGTCGTTGTTATATCCTTATTATACTATTGTTCATGCCTGATATACTCAGTACATCAGTCGTACTGACGTCCCTTTTGTCGGGGGATGCTGCGTTTCATGTCCGTAGGTTCACATAGGCAGGGTGACAGCTCACGTTAGTTGATTCTGGATCCAGCGGATTTTTGGTAGAGCACTCCCCTTGTTCGAAGTGTTGGTCTAATTTTGGTATGATACATTTTTGCTTGTATATATGGGTATGGCGGGGCCCTGTCCCGACCTTTGATGTTGCTACTCTTAGAGGCTTGTAAATAAGTGTCATGTGGTTAGTTGTCATATGTGGCTTTGTCAGCCTTGGTATAGGTATGTATATATGAAAATTGGATTTCTGGTTAAGATTTTCTATAATGTTCTTCGGCTTAGTCCGTATTCAATTGTTATTAGATGTTAAATGTATGATTAGTGGTACCCAGCGGGTGGGATCCGGGTGCCCATCTCGACCCTCCGGTTTGGGTTGTGACAGTTATGGACTAGTGTCATGTTACAAGAATTATGACATTGATTATAAGAAGGTCTTATGAGTTATTAGGATTTAAATTAAGTGGAATCTAAAATTAATTGTGTGTGTAATTGATTAATTATGGGGTGATTAATTATTAACAGAGAGACAAGACTAAGTGGGTGTTGTGTACGTGTAGCATGGTAAGGAGCTACCTAGATGACTAATTAATAAAGTCTATTAAGTGGACAATATATTACCTATTAAGGCTACACATACTAAGCTAGTAATGATGGGGAATCAATTGGGTTCATGATTAAAGGGGGTTATATTTATAACTTGGTGTGAAGTTTTCGTTCAAGATAAAAAAAAAATGGTCCAGCAACTTGTAACTTCATTTTGAGAAATCATTTTGTTTATTTGGGAGGTTATATTCTTGGTCTTGAGGAGTCCCTTGAAGACCAAAGAAACTTCAGCAACTTTAACATCTCATTCTATAGGCATTTTTTTTTCATTATGTTAAAGAAGCTGGACCAAATGACGTGACTAGTAGTATTAGTTCACTAGGGGATTAAGATAAGCAAATGGGTTCTTAAATCGTTAGTGTAAGAGCAGAATGTCCAGTAATTGTACTTAAACAAAATGCCCTACAGAATTGTTTAAGCAACATTTCAGCTAATTCAAATACAAAATTATTGAAAGGGCAATATTCGAGGTATGTTAAGGCAGATTATTTCTTTCTTTTGTCATGTTCCATGTAACGAAACGTAACCGTGATATTGTTCCATAAATTGTTCTACTCTTAGAAGTTAAGAATATTCATGTTATTGATTCCTATGTTAAAAACATGTCTAAATATGTTCCTAAGTCCTTATTGAGGCATACGGAAAAAAATGTTGATATTTACAGTGTTAGCCGAAGGTACAAGGATATTGTGTCACCCAGGATGTGCTATTGTTATTCATGCATTTTCATTTGCATTGCATTCATGTTTTACCCAAGACCGTATATTGGGGACGGGAAACGGGAAACGGGAAACGCAGACCACCTGATCAGTTGGGATATGATAATGATAAAGCATGTGTGGCTAGCCTGTGTGGCTTAATGAAGGAAGATGCCTTATATATATATATATATATATATATATATATATATATATATATATATATATATATATATATATATATATATATATATGATTAGGAGGAAGATGCCCTTGTGTGGCCAGTATATATGTATTTACCGCATTAAGCATGACATTTAGACATATTATGCCCACAGAGGCCGACATGAAATGATGCCCACAGAGGCTGTTATGGTAAGGAAGATGCCCAATGGGGCCAATGTATATGTATACCGCATTGTGCATTATATTTAGGCATATGTATTAGGACCCTCAGAGATACTTACTATTTGGCGGGGGAAGCTGCGTTTCATGCCCGCATGTTCAGTTAAAGAGGGTGACGGTTCACGCTAGTAGGTTGCTGGTTCATCTGATATTGGAGCACTCTATTTGTTTTAGAGTTGCAGTCTGGTCGTGGTACAGTATTTTTGCATACGCATATGGGTATGGCGGGATCTTGTCCCGTCCTTGTGATGTCATGTATTCTTTAGAGGCTTGTAGACAAGTATCCTGCGGATAATGGTCTTGGGTGGCCTTGTCGGCCTTGGTATGGGTACTTATATACATAAGTTGGTGTTCTGGATAAAGATTTTACGTAGTTTTCTTTCGGCTTAGTCCGTAAATAATTGTGATTAGGTATTGAATATACGATTAGCGGTACCCGGTGGGTGGGATCCGGGTGCCCGTCGCGGCCCTCCGATTTGGGTTGTGACACTTACTCAACCCAAGCAGGATGGATGGCTAGGACTGAGACTGGCTAGATCAAGAAACCTAGCTTTACTTAGTAGTCTATCTTGGAGACTTCTCTCAAATCCTAAGGCTCTTTGGGCTACAGTTATAAGGAACAAATATGCTAGGAGTAGAAATAAAAGAACCGCCTCGTTTATCTGGAAAGCTATTTTAAAAGGTTGGACAATTTGTAATGAAAATATTGAAGTGTGTGACCATCTGATCTAAAAGTTTAAGCTGTTAGATAGAACACACTTTTAATAGTATATTCTCAACACGCCCCCTCACATGCTAGCCTGATTTTTTTTCATGGTCCAAGCACGTGGAAATTCTTTTTGAGAATGGGTGGCGGTGAGGTTCGATCCCAGGACCTTTGGCCTGCTTTGATACCATGAAAGAAACAATCTCTTTATTATTCTAGTTAATGAAAGAGTATATATACAATTTACAATTTCCATAATAAGAAAATCCTATTCCTATTCTACTCCTAAAACTTTATTCTACTTGGACACTAACTATACAATTATGGTAAGTGTACAATTCTAATAATGTAATATTTACACTAAAATATTACAACAAACAATACCAAATTAGTAGTCCAAACCGTGGGCATATACCATGTATATTTATCACACACCCGTAGTCATAGCGGGCGGTCTTCGTACGCTGAGACTATCCCTAAAATCGTCAAAAATGAGCGAGGGAAGACCTTTTTTGCCTCCACCCGTTGTTGTTGTTTTGACCCGAGTTGTTGGAACCGGACGGAGGAAAATTGGACTCGATCATCATGACTACGGGACTAGCACCAGTAGCCGCCTTTTTTGCCAAGCCGGCTTCTTCGAGTGTAAGCATAGAACGAGCCTGATAAAATTGCGAAAGAGGGTTGCTCTGACGAAGAAGCGTGCCAACACCATTATATGCCTCTGAAAGGCCTGCAACCATCTGAAGGACAAGACGGTCGTTGATGACTGGCGCACCAACGTTGCGGAGTTGGTCTGCCAACTCTTTCAACCTTTTGCAATATGCTGAAACGTTGGGGACATCTTCCATATTGACGTGGGAGAACTCCTGCTCCAAGGTAACAGCACGAGAATTTTGATTATCTTGGAATATATCACGTACTCTATTCCAAGCCGCCATCGTCGTGGCGTCTGATTCGATAATCGTTTGCAGGAGGTCGGTAGAAATAGTAGAGTAAATCCACTGAAGAACAGTAGCATCAAGTGTCGTCCATAACTTAGGATCATCCTCGGGCCTGGGCACCTCCGTATCCGTAGGAGCCGCGGGGATAATATGATGGAGAATTTGATGCGAGCGTGCATGAACTTTGACCAATTCGGCCCACGTCGCATAATGAACGTTTTCTATATCAAGAACGAAAGGAATGTCTTTCTTGATATTAGAAACAACAAGGGCAGGGTGAAACGTGTTCTTAGCCATAATAACAACGCAAGACGTGATGTAGGGATTCAGAAGAAGAAGTTTGAGAAGAAAAATAATTTTTGGGCACGGAACCCGAGGAAGGGAGGTCGGATTCCGGGTTGTTTGGACGGAAATATTTGGGAGAGAAAATAAACCTAGACTTTTGATATTGTTCATGCTGACTTGTGGACATCCCCGATTGTTAGCTCTTTGGTATCCAGGTTGTCACTCCTCTTTAGATATTTGGCACTCAAAATGGATTCCGGGGCACCCCTCTCTTTGAAAATGCATCTCAGGGCCCCTAACTAAGTCGGATCTTACTTTGACCCTATCCCATTTGCACAACAACAATACACAGGATCTTTCTAATTTATCATTTGTTTTACCTCCTATAATTAAAAGTAAATACTCACTACCTCTCCCTTTTAAAGAATATCTACTGGATAAACCCATTTGGGCACCCAAGAATAGTATTAAGTTCTCCATGAGTTCATGCCATCAAACTATAGAACAAACCATCCATTCTTCTAGGAACTTTCAATGGATCTGGCAATTAAGCTGTCCAAATAAGTTGAAGTACTTTATTTGGTTATGTTATCGTAATAGGCTATCTACCTGCTCATACCTTCAACACATTGGCATAAACATTGATGGGCAATGGCCAGTTTGTCGTACAGCACTAGAAAATATTGATCACTTCTTCACCTTGTGCCCAATCAATGCCATCCTCCTTCCAAGGCCATTGGCTAGATTATATCTGAGAAGTAACCCTCATTTGCCTACCAATCTTCTAACATGGCATGAATTGTTTTCTTATATAATTTGGGCTATCTGGCTCAACTGTAACCAGAACAATCATAATAATCTTATCCTACCAGTAAATGTCAATATTCATTTAACTCATGCCATGAAATACTCTCTACTGACAAAAAGAGAAGCAGTTCATCCAACAAAAAAGTGCATCAGTGTTTCATGATGCAAACCTCTGGTAGGTTGGATCAAACTAAACGTAGATGGATCCTTCTCTACACAATGCTCCTCAGGAGGAATTGGAGGCTCCTTTGGTGATCATAAGGGACAACGGATATTAGGTTTTAATTGTAAATGCCACACTAACACTCCTCTTCATGCAGAGTTACTTGCATTGGAAAAAGGATTACAACTTGCACGTGATTTTAATTTCTATCCACTTGAGATCGAAATGGACAGTACGGATGCCATCACTGCTTTACATAAAGGAAATGACTTGTGACTTTCTTGTTTCCTCTTGCAGATGGTTAATTCACCAGGCGAGGCAAGTTCAAGTTCGGCACAACTTTTGTGAAGCAAATCAAGTATCACATCTATTAGCAAAAGCAGCCTCAAATTCTAAGTCCAGCCGCCTTAAGAACTATGCCAGACTTCCATCTTTTGTTATTAAGCAGTATACTAAGGATATGTCTGGTAGTAAACTGTGTTAAATATGTGAAGACTGACGTTTGTAATGTTCTGGCTTAGCCTATATAACCAAAATGTCCTCAGTGACATAGTTACTAGTAGTACGAACGATGTGGAATGTAGCAATGTAACTGTTAAGAGTCATACATCGGATATGGAATGGGAACATGAACTCCTTATATGGACTTGGACAATACTCACCCTACAAGCTAGCTTTTGGGGTTAAGTTAGGCTCAAGATCCATTATTTACAGTAACTTCTACTTAGTATGAATATAAATATCTGGTTACTTCAAAAAAAAAAAAGACATCAGCTCCAAATGTGACCAAATTTTAGTATGCACTTAACAGAGATATCTTAAACAATATTTTGTAACACCCACTTAGAATCAAACAACAAAATTTTCAAGTTGAAATTTCATATTCAAGAGCTTCAACACTGAGAAATCAAAAGCACAATAACAATTGATTTGGAAAATAATATTGAAAGCATCGCTAAGGCCCGGCAAAAATTTGTTTGAGTGTCGATCGTGGAACGAGGCCTGTAGGAGGCACAAAAAGTAAAGATGGACGGTATTGAAATAGGAAAAAAAATGACAAGTAAAGAATGTTCTTATTCATATCCTCCAAACCTGCAATGTGCAATACAATCTCCAAGGAGAATGAGACGAAGCGAATTCGTATCTATAGATTTGTGGAGAAGAGAGGTACAAGTTATCTCCTCTAATGGAAGCTATCGAAAGGGAAAATGCTGTCCCGATTCCATGTTCCACATAGCTCGGGATCATGAGGCTTAATTCGATCGACCGTAAGGGTCGACAGGGTATTCAAGGCACGCTTTGAATATGTACTTTTAATTACCACTACAAATTCCTGAATCGACTCCATTACAGATAGATTTGGGGGTGACAAGGAGTATATAATTTGTGAGAGATTTTGTCTCTAACTTGAGGTAAGAAAAAATGAGTTTTATGGGGTATCCCTGCATAGATTAAGGATCTATTTGGACGATTTTTTCAAAATATTGTTTGATACATATTTGAATGATTCTTGTTTAGTTTTTAAATGAGTTTTTCAATTATAAAAACTGATCAAACTCAACCAACTTTTCAAGTTTCACTTCTAACCTTTTTCTCAAGTATCGAAACAAAAATTTAATTTCAAACACCATTTTCCCACTTTCAAATTTAAACAATTTTTTCCGAATATCATTCCTGTGCAAAAACACCAACTAAGTATTTTTTTTCAGTCTCTTCTTTACATACTTACAATTTTTTTAAAACTATTGACACGTCAGTGCTTAAGATGATCACAATTTTACATATATAACTAAGAAGTAGGGTGTTCATGGATCGGTTTTTAGTTAAAACTAAAATTAAATCAATTAAGTCAGTTTTTTAATTATTAAAATCAAATCAAGTCAAACCAAAATTCACATTCATCGATTTGGTTTGGCTTATTCGGTTTTTATGAAACCTAATGGTATTTCTCACTTTCTGATTTTCTCTGCAATTAGAAAAAAATCACATTTTTTGACTTATAATCCGTTATTAACCTTTTATTTTGGCGGCTACAATTTTTTTAGACTAGAAATATGTCTTAAGATTTATAAATTTTAATCAAGTGAATAAAGTTCACAAGAAATACAAAAAAAAAAAATGATATAGGTAAATCTCATAGTTATTTCTTTCAATTAATGAGTTTAAATTCATGACTTTCTTTTATAAAATGAGCTTAAAGTATAAAGTTTATTAGCCTATTAGATATGAATAATTTTTAATCAAGAAATATATAAAATATCTAAAATTATTTATAAAAATCAATATATGATATATTAGAATTTATCGGTTCTGTTCGATTTTTTATTAAGTTTGTTATTAGTAAACCAAACCAAACAATAATCAATTTATTTAATCAGTTTGGTTTGGATCAATTTTTAACCAAACCGTAAACACCCCTACTTAGAAGTAATGTCCCGCAAAAAATAAGATGCACAACTAACAATCCAATTCAAATTTAGAAGGGCCGGATCTAGGAAGGTATTTATGCCTTTCCCTTAACAATTATTGCCAACCGCATAGAAACTCATGCTTTATTATTCATACAGTAATTCTCATTTATCATTTATAAATAACTTCTACTGTATATCTTAATTCCTTAACAGACAAATCAAGAAACACAATTAACATGATTGAATCTGCCCTAAAAATGAATAACAAACCGTCGGAAGGAGAACAAGAACCAAAAAAGTAACACTATTACCGTCAAAAGCTTCCTTAATTAACTATATTGCAATGCATCCCACCTCGCTTCTAGCTCTTTCATTAGTAAAAAAGCAACGCTGAACTGCCGCAACAGATTTGATCTAGATTTACAAGATAGGATTGGGAGCCAAAACTAATAATAACAAGAACCCCACCTCTAAAACCCCAAGTAACTTAGAAAAAAGGTAAAATGGACCAAAAATAAGCCACACGAAGAAAGAAACAAAACCAAGAACGATAATTATCCTAAACCAAACCAAGGTATGAAACCGGTCAAGCTAAAACCAAGAAACTGGCCCATGAGGAAAAAACTAGAGCTTCCATACTTGCTCAACTCTTTAGAAACAGATGAATTAGCCTTGCCAATATTGAATTTTCTCTGGGAACTTTATTTCCAGCAACAACCAACTCCAAATGCTGCTCGGCTAAAAAGGCAGCCCAATGGTTATGAGATCTTAACCAAGCACACCACTCACGTGCATATCATGTAGCCACAGAGCTCCAATCAGGACCTCTTAACCACAGACCACCCTTCATTAGCTGAAGTTAGCAAACCCCATTTGCTGGCCCCTTAGCTACAGGTTTCTTTTCTGATACAGTGACTGGTTTAGCACCCTTCACATCTCCTGATTTTGTGACTGATACATTTTCTGTAAGATTGACCTCCACATTAGTCTGAGCAGCCAGTGAATTTTCTTTGTTCAAACCAGCAGACACTTCTGAAGGTTTCTGTGAATTAAGTTCAACGTTCGAATTTTCTCTGTTCTTCTCTTCAGTAGCTTTGCCTTCCCATACCTGAGACTGAGACAGCCAAAGAAAAAACCCATCTTTTACTACCAAAAGAAAGATTATTATTAAGAAAACATCGACCCCTGTCAAATGCACAAGTGAGAGCACCCCATCATGTTCTTTTTCTAATTCATTTAATAGCAGAAAATGCAGTGCATATAAGCTACCTGCTTCTGGAATAGCTGCTGCTTGGCCTTCTTATCCTGGATTCTCTTCTGACGATCCTCATAGAACTCAAAATCATCAAGGATGCACTGCTTGCTAATATGATCCTTAAATATCTTCAGCACCTGTAGACCTTGATCCATTTTAACCTGTACCAAAACAGAGAAACAGCTTGTAAAACCTTTTTTCTTTTGAGAAAGGTGAACAGTTGGTAAAAACTTAATTGACAATAGTCCAAAGGTCAATTAAACCAGGACAGACTAAACACCACGCCCAAACATCACTACCATTCCATCTTGCTCACAATATTGAAGTGACATACCTCCTGAGTATCTCTGCTGTTGGTAACAGGCTTGTTCTCATTGTTTTCCAGCGTGATGTGCTTCAACAAGCTGTTTGGAACATCCTTCACAATGTGCCACTTGACAGGGAAACAGCCGATCCACTTGTCTTGCTGCCAATACTCCACATTCTTGTTGAAATCAACTGGCCCTAACATCTCTGCAACACCAACAAACTGTCCGCTTGTGTTCACCTGCATAAGATAAAAAATAAGCAATCAAAACAAAGGCATGCGAACCTAAAACAAATAGAAATTATTTGTAAATTCATTTATGGCCAGATTTAAACAAAAAAACTTGGAGAAACAATTTAGCTATGACGGCTCACTGAGAAGAAAAGAAAGACAGGGCAGCCTCCAGAAACTTGTTGAGCCTCCTGGTAAGCAGCATCAAGCTTCTTGTTACCATTTGGTGTGCTAGCCCAAACATTATATTTGATGCTTTTGTGCACATCATCCTCACTGTAAGACTTGATGATAAAAAACTTGGCATCAGTATATGTCACTGAGAAATTTGGATGGTTGTATTGTTCTCTGTCAGGAACCAGGTCTGGTTTATCTTTCTCAGCATCTTTGGTTACAGCAAGGGGCATGTTCTGCCCCTTGACTGCCAGAGCAACTGGTGTAAAACCCTTCTGATTCTTGGAACCTTTACCTCTTGGTCCCCTGTTGAGCTCATTCAAACCATCCATGTTTTCATTGCCATAGCCATAGAAACTATTTCCTCTACCCCTGGAGGGTTTAAACCTGTTATCTACCGCCATCCACCCACAACCTGTAGTGCGAGAAGCATACCGGTTAGAACCAAAGCCCATGCCGGAACTGAATGTGTTCCCATACTGCCCATAATATTTATTGGGATACATCCTGTTCATATACCCATTAGTTGTGTTCACTCCAGACGTGGGCCTTGGGTTGTGCAAGCCCTGACAATAAAACAGTAGAGTCAGTGGCAACATGGAATTACCTTAAATACAGTTACTAGAATACCTACTGTAAGTCTCTAAAGCAGACTGTAAATGTGGGAAGATAAAGAACAGATCAATATTCTCGAATAACATACCATTAGATGCGGATGAACATTCTGATTCTTTGATGATGGAACAGCATAGCCATTTGAAAATGATGGCATAAAAGAATTGCTTGTCCTAGATTGCCCATCAGTGAACATTGACCCGTCAATCCATGGAATGGGAGATCGCACACCATCAAAACCTAGTCTAGGGTCCTGATAACCTGAAGCAACTCCTCCAGGCAAGGCACCCAGTCCATAAGAACCATTAGCATTTAAGGATGAGTTTTGGTATTGAGGCCTAACAGGCGTAGGCCCAGTATTTCCCTTTAAACCACCATTTGCAACGACATTAGAATTTCCATTAGCAGAATCCATAGATAACGATGATTGGTCAGCAGCTGCTGCAGAGGTGGCGATCTCACCTTTTGGCGGGGCAGCTGTAGTGTTTGAACCACTGGTTGGGGGAAGGGGCTGGAAATACGGATAATGGTATTGTTGCGATCCATAAAGTTGGCCATCATGCCCCAGAGTCGGGACGGGCGAAGTAGCAGGTGAATATGGACTATAGGATGCATATCCATAGCCATGATGATACATAAGTGACCCGTTGTCCCCATAAACTCCCTGCATTTTTTACAACATCAAGACCACAAACATAGACAAAAAACAATTTCTGCTCAAGCTAGAAAGCAAGTCTGGACAGCAACAAAAAATCCCATGACACCAAAATTTCAATTCAGGAAAAAGATTAACACATCAAAAATTGTAGCAAGAGTTCAAGCAGAATAACTTACAGACATCTCAACTCCATCCGGATTCACATATCTTGAATAGTCCTCCCACGCATTAGCGGAAGCATCATATCCTACAGCAGATATTTAAATATGTTAGGATTAAGCAGCTAAAATAAATAAATAAATAAATAAGACATCATTTTCCAAATAGAAGTACTTTATTTTATAAAATCATAGCAAAAGTACTTTATACGTTGTTCTGACACGAAGTGAAGCTGAAATTAGCATACCATAATAGTATGCTGTTGAGGGGTAACTATTAGGAACATAGCACAAATTTGGATCCATGAATTCTGGCAACAGAGGTGTCACAGACCGGTTTGGATCGGCAGACTGGACCTGACCGTTTGCCACGTCTGTAGGGTTCCCTGAAGGCTGAAAAAAGGATCAAAATTTCCAATTAGAGAACTGAAGACCAATTGAATGAAACCAATCATTTAGAGATACTGACTAAAAAGGAAACTTACCTTCTTTTTCGGCTCTGTAATTTCAAGATTCTTATTCCGAGAATCCAATGACAAACTCTGCAGCAAATCAGCAGCTTCTATTGCAATAACAGTAAAGGAATAACACTTCACATAATTTGCCGAAACAACTCATTAACAACTAAGCCAAGAGAAACTTCCAATAACACGAACCAAATTTGGACTGAACACTACAAATCCGCCATTCAATTAATTAAAGAAATTACCACAAAAAATTTTTAGGAACCAAAATCAAAGTAAATCTAATATTTACTGCTGTTAGAGAGAACACCAAGTCATATATCGCCAAATCAGCTACCAAAATTTTCCCACTTGTATAAGTTTAATTGTCTTGAGCTGAGGGTCTCGGGAAACAGCCGTTAAGGTCTGCGTATAATCTACACTCAACAGACCACACGGACTTCACTGAGTATGTTGTTGTTATATAAGTTGAATATACCAACACACAGAAACCAACAAAACAATTAAAACTATATCCTTTTTATCGGAAATAGCATCTCTAACTTGGGAGGTTGAGGCTCGTAGGATTAGTCTTTTAATCTAAGATTGAAATTCTTCATGGGTATGTTGTTGTATCATTTAATTAACAAAAATCTAAATAGGAAAAGGAAAAAACTAAGGTTCTGTATTAGAAAAAACAACAAAAGCTATAAACATACACCATTAAAAACCAAAACAAACACAAATCCAGCAGCTAACAGCAACAGATTTCACAAGCTCAGATCTACAGAAGCCCGATAGTCCCAAACAAAAATCCTACACTATGGAACATAGACATACATATATCTAATCCTATGTTGACGAACATGTAAAAATAAAAACTTGGCTCGATTTGAACACAAAAATAAACAAAAACAGAAAGAAAAAAAACAAGAAAAGCACAGATGATAAGGATACGAGCAGCCATAAAAAGATAGATCTTCAACAGGAGGACTAGGGAAACCCTAAGGGTTTTGGGGAGGAGAGAGAAAGAAACCCTAGAGAGATGGGATACAACGGGCTCCAGAGGGAGAGAGAGAGAGTGTGTGTGTGTTTCAGCAGCCGCCACAAAAGCGAAGGCCAAATTAGAGAGAGAAAAATAAGGGTTTGGGCTTGGGAGAGTGAAAATTATAAAAAGGAGAAAGATTTTGTTCCATAAAAGGATTGTGATTCAAGTAGCACCACGTATTATGCTATTAAAGGCCCCTCATTTTTCTCATATTTGCGGATCTGACTTCATTTTTCTTAATTTACTTGTGGGTGATATTGGAGCCGATGTGGCACTATTTTAGGGGTCTGTGAGATGGTTTGGGTGCTCACAGAGTTTTTTTTTAAATTGGACAAAAATGTCCCTTTATTCCTTTGGGGTTGGGCTTACATATGTGGATTTCGCAATTTCTCTTGTCTTTCATTGATTATTGTGTACAATATATATAGTGTTACATAGCTATTTACATTGCTACAAATTAGGTAACTAATCTTGCTAATTACTATTGAAATATAAATTTACATAATATAAAAGATATACAAAGATATGGAAATATTCTATCACACCCCCGCAGTCAAAGCGGAAGGTTCTCGCATGCTAAGACTGGCTAGAAAATCATCAAAAAGTATGCGTGAAAGTCATTTAGTAAATATATCAGCAATTTGATACTTGAAATGAACACGAAGGACATGAACTTGTCCACGAGCCACTTTTTCACATACAAAGTGAATATCCATTTCAATGTGTTTAATGCGCTGATGTTGAACAGAATTTTCGGAGAGATATATCGCACTGACATTATCACAATAGACCAATGTAGCCTTGCAGATTGGGCAGTGAAGTTCCAACATAAGGTTGTGTATCCAACAATATTGCGCGACTCTTCTGTACTCGACTTCGGCACTGGATCGAGACAGAGTAGGTTGTCTTTTAGAAAATGAAGAAAGCAAGTTATCGTCGAGGAAGACACAGTAACCTGACATGGATCGACGAGTGTCCGGACAGCCACCCTAGTTAGCGTCAGAATAAGATGTGAGACTAGAGAGTGTGGACGTGTACATGTGGAGGTCGAAATTAAGAGTACCTTGTACATAGCGCAAAATACATTTGAGCACATTCATATGTGCATCCGTCGGGATGTGCATATTTAAGCATATTTGTTGCACGACATAAGATATATATGGTCTCGTGAAAGTGAGATATTGTAATGCTCCTGCTAAATTGTGATAGTGAGTCGGGTCGGCATATAGAGAACCCAAAGAGGCACTGAGTTTGAAATTAGTGTCCACCGGTGCATGGGTCATTTTGCAAGACGTCATGTCTTTCAGTCAAGGATCTCTTTGGTGTATTTCATTTGACAAAGAAATAAGTCACATGCATGTCTCGTAACAGCAATACCCAAAAAATAGCTTTGGGGGTCCAAATCCTTCATAGCAAGCTCAGAAGCAAGGAGTGAAATAATGGATCGGCGAAGTGCATTAGAAGATATAGTGAGGATGATATCATCAACATATAGTAGGATGTATGTCATGTCATTACCCTTGCTATATATGAACAGTGAATGATCATATTTGCTATGTGAAAAATTGATATATGATACAAAATTAGCAAACTGTTGGTATCATGCACGAGGAGCATGTTTCAGCCCATAGAGTGATTTCTTCAAAAGACACATAATCAGGATGAACTGGATCCTTGAATCCCATAGGCTAATACATATATACGGTCTCATGAAGGTCCCTACGCAAGAAATAATTTTGATGTCAAGTTGATGAATAAGCCAAGATTTGGACAAAGTAATACTGAGAACGGTCCGAATAGTTACCGATTTGACCACCATGCTGAAAGTTTTATCACAATTCATGCCCACCTGTTGAGACATGCCGTCACCTACAAGATGAGCTTTATGCCTCTCAAAAGAATAATCAAATTTCTTTTTATGTCTAAAAATCCACAAAATGAATAACATTATAATCAGGAGGATGGGGCACTAGATCTCACGTCTTGTTTTCAATAAGAGCATTATATTCGTCAATCATGACAAATTTCCAATTAGGATCGGACAAGGCATTTTTTGGGTTGCGAGGAAGAGGTGAAGGGGCAACCGAATTCGACAAATTAAATTGTTGTTTTGGGTTTGGAAATGTCGTGCATAACACGGGTTTCCATCATCCGGATGGGTGCCACTGGGGGTGGACGGAATCGGTAAGTGACTGAGCATACCGGTGGCCGAGAGGTACGGAAGAGTGAGGCAGAAATGCTGACCGAGATGGGGCAGCGAAATTAGGGAAAAAGGGGCAGGGGCGCTGGCCGAGAGAAGGCAGTGCCATCGGACAACTGAGAGGGGCTGTTCCGAGGTGCTTGTGGCGAGGCTGGCTGTCCCAACCGATACGAAACAGTGGGAGGTCGGTCGAGTGTTAGGGATGGTAACAATTAGTTTTGCAAGTGATGAATTAGAAGGGGATTGAGGTTGTTATTTAAGAAGTCATAGGAATTCAGAGGTAGAGACTGGAGTTTTGCAAAGGGGAATTGGGACTCATCAAATATGACATGCCGAGAAATGATTATTTTTCGGCTGGACAAGTCGTAACAGTTGTAACCTCGATGATTATGGGGTAACCAAGAAATACACAAGAGGTGGACCTAGGTTGTATCTTGTTGATTTGTGTGGAGGGATGGATGGGATAGCATAGACAGTCGAAAGTTCGTAAATACTTATAGGAAGGGTCCCAAAGATAGAGAACTTGGGTGGGAGACTTGTGTTTGGGAGAATGTTTAAGAGATAGGTTGCCATTGATAAAGTGTAATGCCAAAAATATGGGGATATAGGCGTGAGCAAGAAGGGCAAGAACTAAGTTATTAATGATTCTAATTTTTCGTTCGGCTTTGTCATTTGGTGGTGAGGTGTGGGGACAGGAAAAATGAAAAACAAGGTCGTGTTTGGCGCAGAAAAGTTTGAATTGGTTATTATCGAATTTTCTCTCATTGTCACATTGAATTTTTTTTATATTCTTTTCAAATTGTGTCTTAATTAAAGCATTGAATGAAGACAAAATAGAATATACTGAGGACTTATTACCAATGGAAAAAGTCCATAGGAAGTTTGAATAATCATCTAGAAACAACATGTAGTATAATATACAGTCGTGCTTAAGATATGAGAAGTTCATAAATCACTTTGTATTATATCAAAATGTATTAAAGTACAATTGGATGAAGAGTAAAATGGCAACTTGACATGTTTTCCAAAAACACAAGATTCACAAACATGAAGAGAATAGACATGTTTGCAATCAATAATTTATGTTTTGCTAAGGGAGCGTAAAACAGAGTCTCCCGAATGTCCTAATCTATTATGTAATAAAATAGACGAAATTATGGCAAAAGGTTGATGGAGAGGAGGTTGGACGGCCGATGGTAGTGGTGATAGGATAAAGGTCCCCAGTGCTATCTCATCTCATTATTCACATCCCTACCATAAGGTCCTTCACAAAAAAACCAAAAGGATTAGATTCAAGGGAAACATTATTGTTGATTGTGAAATTATGCCCAAAGATCATATTTTTGATAAGTTTCGGGGCAGAGATGATATTTTTTAAAGCTAATGGGGGTGTGGTGGTGAGAGGGATGATTGTCCACAACCTCGAATTGGAATGCCTTGTCCACTATCAACAATAATATTATGATTTAAATTGCTCATATTGAAATAAGATGAGAGAGCACTTTAGGATGCCGTCATATGAGATGTGGCGCCAGTATCCATATACCAAATGTTGTCTGGAACATTAAAAGACATCGTGTTCATAGCCACCTCAATATCCATCAGTGCGTATGTATAATGATGAGAGACTTGTGCATTATATGCATGTTGTTGATGTGCGCCAAGGATGCCAGGTTGGACTGGAGGTTAGGCCTAAGACGACGTCGGGTAGGGGCAAAATGTAGCAGCCCAAGTCGGCGGGGCCCCATGCAGCCTATGGTGGGTAAGCAGCCCACGAAGGAGGCTGCTGCCACTACTGTTGCCGCTGCGGGTGGCTGCCGACCGGCTGGTGCTGCCTCCTGCCGTCGTTTCCACTATTTTCGCCTTGGCCACTGTTTTCGCCGCTGCCATGTTTCCGCTGCTGCCACCGCGACTGTTCCCGTAATTTCTTCCTTTGTTGTGATTTTGGGAACGTGAGACATGTGTTGGATCGTTGGCTTGCCGGTGGGATGGGGCAGGAATCGAGCCCATTGGGTCGGTGTGATTTTTGTTGATGTTTATGAGAGAGGCATCAGCAGTGCTGGCGTTGGTCGCTGCTCGCTTGGATTTCCAGGTTTTTTCAAGGATAACTCTCGGTCAGGCCTCATAGAATAGAGGCAATGGCGTGCTTTATTGGAGGATGGTAGCGACACCATCATAAGTTTCATTCAAACCCGTAATAAGTTGAATCACCAATCGTTGATTTGTGATCGGTGCACCGACGTTGGAGAGTTGATCGGCATTCATCTTAAGTTCTTGACAATAGGCCGATGCATTAGGAAAATTGTCCTGCTGAATGGCCTGAAATTGATTTTTCAGATACAAGGCACGTTGTGTCTTGTTATCATGAAAAATACTTTTCAAGCGCTCTCACGTTTATCGTGCAGTGACATCGATTTCAATGATTGTATGTAATAGACCGTTCGAGATTGTGCCGTAAATCCATTGTAGGACAACCGCATCTAAGCGGGATCAAAGTTCATCATTAGAATCATCAGGTTTTTCCAGGGGCTGTGATTTTGAGGGATGATATGGTCGATGACTTTGTACACACGATAATGAATCTTAAATAATTCCGCCCAAGATGAATACTAATTTTTTTCATCTCAAAAGTTATGGGAATGAAATTCTTGATGTTTTTAACTGCAAGAGCATTATGAAATTTAGGTTGTTTAGCCATTGAAAATTGGAGAGGAAGAGAAGAAAGTTGGAGAAAGAATGAGGAGGGCTGCCGAGGAGGGGGGCTTAGGGAAAAAATTAAGGCTTGGCTTCTGATACCATAAAGGAGTATGTTATCTTGCCTTTCATTGATTATTGTGTACAATATATATAGGGTTACATAATTATTTACATGACTACAAACTAGGTAACTAATCTTTCTAATTATAATTGGAATATAAATTTATCTAATATAAAAAATATACAAAGATATGTGAATATTCTGGAAATATTCTATCAGCAACAAGTGATATATATGAATATGATGAGTTCAATCTAAAAATATTAAATATTAAACCCATAAAGATGAAATTCTGGATCCCGCCTTTGCTTTTTAAAGAAGTAAAAAAAATTGAACAAATTGAAACCACATTGTATTGAAAAAAAAAAACACAATTCATATCATATGAATTTAAGCATAATGCAACTATGATTATAAATTATAAATCATCTAAAAAAAACTCATTTTTTTGTTCTGTATATAATTCCTTTTTGGATTATCATGTTAAAGTCATTTCTGGTCAATGATTTTGTTGGTACTACTTATTGTGAGAGAGGTCAAGGGTTCAATACCTATTGACCTCTATCTTTTCGTAAACTAAGGTAAGTTTCAAAAAATTAAAGTTCAACCACTGCACTAAGAAATGTCATCTATTAAGCGGTATCATATATCGTCAAAGTATATCTACGTTTTATTAAGTTTTTGCATATTATTTATATGCATATTTAGTAAAAAAAAAATCAAACAAGCGGTATGACACCCCTTGGCCCTTGCTAAAGCCGCCCCTGCTTGGAAATGTTTGATAGCATACTATGTTATGATTCAAGCAGGCAGCTTTATGTATATAATTATGTTGAAGAGCTATATTTTATATTTTATATGTGGGTTACAACAATTGCAGAAAACAGAAAGTAAATAAATATTATAAGTGCTAGAAATGATAAACTACTCAAGATTACAATAAACTGAAAATAAGAACGATTACAAACTCCTTGTGATTTGCTGAGACGAGTAATGCCACTATGTCTTTAAGACAAGATTGCCCCATATATACCCGTGATATACACTTGATATACATAAGTGTATATCACGGGTAATCACGGCAGCATCACGGGACAGAATGGCCCATCACGGCAGAATGGCCCATCACGGGCAGGTTGTATATTTGGTATGTATATTTGTGGTATATTATAGTGTAAATGTTACCTTAATTAGTCTTGTACACTTACCATACTTGTATAGTTAGAATTATGGTAGAATAAGGTTTTAGGAGTAGAATAGGAATATGATTCTCCTATTATGGAAATATGTAACTTGTATATATACCTTTCAATTAATGAAAATAATCAAGGGAATTATTTCTTTCATGGTATCAAGAGACTAGGTCTTGCTTCCGCCATTGCTCTCGGTTTTAGTGCCCTTTCTCGGCCACAACCGTCGTCGGATTTCGCCTCCTTCACCTGAATTCGTGATATTATTAACCTCCACTCTTTCCAAATTTCCCCTCCTCTCCCTTTGTTCTTTCAATATGTCTAAAAACAATTTTCATCCTGCCCTCATGGTTTCTAACATCAAGAACAACATCCATATAGTTCTTGAGATAGAAAACGTCCAATATGCGACGTGGGCAGAATTGTTTAAAATTCACGCTATCTCCCATCAAGTCCTTCATCACATAATTCCTCCTGCTGCACCTATTCCCGCGGGGGATCCTCAGTTATAGATTACTCTTGATGCTACCGTTCTCCAGTGAATTTATTTCACTATTTCGGTTGACCTCTTACAGACGATTATTGAGCCGGATACCACGGCTATGGCTACCTGGAATAAACTGCGTGACATATTCCAAGATAACCAACATTCACGTGTTGTCACACTCGAGCAGGAATTCTCTCAAGTTCACATGGAAGAATTTCCAAACGTATCTGCATATTGCAAGAAACTCAAGGAGTTGGAGGACCAACTCCGTAACGTTGGCGCATATGTGACAGATAATCATCTGGTTCTACAACTGGTTGTCGGTCTCTCGGAGGCCTATAATGGCGTTGGGACTCTCCTTCGTCAAAGCAATCCACTTCCCGCTTTTTATCAAGCCCGATCCATGCTTACTTTGGAAGAATCCAGTTTGGCTAAAAAGGCGGCTACCAGAGCAAGCCCCGTCGTCCTAATGACGTCCCCCACAAATTCTACAGGTTTTGTTGATAATTCAGGCCAAAACCGTACTCATGGTGGCGGCAAAAATAATTCTAAGAATAATAACAAAAATCGCGGGGGCAAACGCGGCGGTTCCGGTGGTCAGCAGTCTGGTAGTGGGCCCCGCCCAAGCAACAGTGGGCCTCCTCCCTACTGGTCCCAGCCGTGGGGCCCATGGCAGTGGGGCTGGGGCAATGGACCGTGGGCTAGCAACCCCTATTTTCCAGGACCTTTAAGCAGCCAGTGGGCTAGATTGCCTAATTTCAGGCCCAACAATCAGCAAGTAGGTTCTCGGTTTAGCACTGGGTCGGGGCAGCAGGGTGGTCTGCTTGGGCCTCGGCCCACACAAGCATTCTCGATAGTGGGCCCCACATCTACTCGCACCGACATTGAGGCCGCAATGCACACACTTGGGTTGACGCAACCAGATCCAAATTGGTACATGGACACCGACGCAATGACACACATGACTTCCGATCAAGGTACTCTCTCGTCTTATGCCAATTTGAGCAACCCTCGTGGTATAATTGTCGGTAATGGTAACTCTATTTCAATTCAGGGTTATGGTCATAAAACTCTATCTCCCTCCAATCCTCCCCTTATATTGAAAAATACTTTACATGCCCCCAAATTGATTAAAAACTTAGTGTCTGTCCGAAAATTCACCACTGACAATTATGTTTCTGTTGAATTTGATCCTTTTGATTTCTCTGTGAAGGATTTCAAGATGGGGAGTCCTCTCATGAGGTGTGATAGTAGGGAAGATCTTTATCCTATCACACCCTATTTCAGTCCATCGAGTCCAGCATTGCCGTCAGCGTTCACAGCCCTTGCTCTTTCCTTGTGGCATGCTCGGCTTGGTCATCCGGGATCTTCTATTTTGTCATCTTTACATAAAAATAATTTTATTTCATGTAAGGGTACGACTAGTACTCCAAATTGTCAATCTTGCTCGTTAGGAAAAATTGTTAGGTTACCATTTGTTGACTCGAAATCACATACTTTAATGCCATTTGATATTATTCATAGTGACCTATGGACATCTCCTGTTCTGAGTTCTCTGGGTCACCGGTATTATGTTTTGTTTTTGGATGATTATTCTAAAATTTTATGGACATTTCGATTACAAAGAAATCTCAAGTGTTTTCCGTCTTCTTAAAATTTAGAGCATTCATTGAAACTCAATTCGAACGTGAAATAAAAAATATTCAGTGTGATAATGGAAAAGAGTATGACAATGGTGTGTTTCGCGAGTTCTGTGCTACTAATGAGATCAATTTTCGTTTTACTTGTCCTCATACATCTTCACAAAATGGGAAAGCCGAACGCAAAATTCATTTCATAAATAACATTGTCCGCACTCTCTTAATTCATGCTTCTGTACCCCATATTTTTGGCATCATGCTCTTCAAATGGCGACATATCTCCTTAACATAATTTCTTCCAAAGGTCTGACATATTATCCCCCCTCCAAATTTATATAATAAAAATCCTTCTTATTATCATCTTCGGGTTTTTGGGTGCTTGTGTTATCCGTTATTCCCATCCACCACAATTAACAAACTTCAGGCCCAATCTACTCCATGTGTTTTTTTGGGTTATCCGTCTAATCATCGTGGTTACTAATGCTTTGATTTATCCTCCAAGAAAATCATCATTAATCGCCATGTAATTTTTGATGAAACCCAATTTTCATTTACTAAAGTTCATACTCCCGAGCCTAGTTCACATAATTTTTTGGATGATGGTATATCCTCGTATATTACTCACCATTTTTTGGACATGCCCTGCACCAAAATCCTCCAGCGGGCCCACTGCCCGCTGGCCCCACTGCCCGCTGGCCCCACTGGTCCGTTACAAACTACCCTCACTGGATCAGTTCCAGCGATTGGACCAGTCCAGCCCAATTCTGGAACTGGTCCAGTTCTAGTGTCGATTTACCGTCGTGGGCCAGCAGGCCCACTGCATGCTGGCCAGTCCATCCCAAGCCCAGAAAATTTCCAAAATCCGCCCACTTCTTTCTCCAGTCATAGACCAGTCACTCGTAGTCAGCGGGGTGTTTTTAAACCAAAGAGACATTTTAATTTAAATTCTAATATTCTAAAGTCACCCTTACCCCGTACTCTTGTGTCTGCATTAAATGACCCAAATTGGAAAATTGCTATGACCGATGAATATATTGCTCTTATTGATAATAAGACGTGGGAGTTGGTGCCCCGTCCTTATGGTATTAATATTATTAGGTCTATATGGATTTTTGCTCACAAGGAAAATTCAGATGGTTCGTTCGCACGACACAAGGCGCGGCTTGTGGGTGATGGTAAGACTCAACAAGTTGGGATGGATTGTGGTGAGACATTTAGTCCGGTGGTCAAGCCGGCTACCATCGCACTGTACTCATCTTGGCTCTTTCAAAAGCATGACCTATTCATCAGTTAGATGTGAAGAATGCTTTCCTACATGGTGATCTCAAGAAAACAGTTTATATGCATCAGCCGTTGGGATTCAGGGATCCCAAACATCATCATCATGTTTGTTTGTTGAAGAAGTCCTTATATGGGCTTAAGCAGTCTCCACGGGCCTGGTATACACGATTTGCTGACTATGTTTCGACTATTGGATTCACTCACAGCAAGTCGGATAATTCTTTGTTCATCTACCGTCGTGATTCATCTTTAGCCTATATTTTGTTGTATGTGGATGATATCATTTTGACTGCCTCTACAGATGCCTTACGCCAGTCTATCATGACCATGCTCATCTTTGAGTTTGCTATGAAAGACTTAGGGCCCTTGAGTTACTTTTTATGGATTGCCGTCACTCGTCATTCAGATGGATTGTTCCTGTCTCAATGGAAGTATGTAGTTGAGATCATCGAGAGGGCTGGGATGTCAACCTGTAAGTCTACTTCCACTCCAATTGATAAAAAGCCCAAGCTTGGTGTCGCGGCTGGTGTACCCTACGAGGATCCGACCCGCTATCGCAGTCTTGCAGGGGCCGTTCAGTATCTTACCTTTACTAGACCAGATATTACATATGTTGTCCAACATGTGTGTTTGTTCATGCATGATCCCCAAATTGAGCACATGAATGTGCTCAAATGCATCATTCGGTATATTCATGGAACACTTGACTATGGTTTACATTTATATCCTTCATCGACGGCCACACTTGTCTCGTATACTGATGCTGATTGGGGTGGTTGTCCCGACACCAGACGGTCTATGTCTGGCTATTGTGTGTTCCTTGGCAACAACTTGGTCTCCTGGCCTGCGAAGCGTCAGACGACTCTCTCCCGCTCAAGTGCCGAGGTTGAATATCGAGGGGTAGCTAATGTGGTCTCGGAATCATGTTGGTTACATAATTTACTATTAGAGCTTCATTGTCCCATTCCGAAGGCAACCTTGGTGTATTACGATAATATTAGTGCCATTTACCTTTTGGGTAATCCGGTTCAGCACCAACGCACTAAGCATATTGAGATGGACATACATTTTGTCCGCGAGAAGGTTGTTCGGGGTCAGGTTCGCGTCTGTCATGTCCCGTCAAGATATCAAATTGCAGACATCTTTACAAAGAGTCTTCCCTCGGTCATTTTTGAAGATTTTAGGGATAGTCTCAGCATTCGAAGACCGCCCGCTATGACTGCGGGGGTGTGTTAAACAAGGTAATATACTTGTGATATACACTTGATATACATAAGTGTATATCACGGGACAAAATGGCCCATCACGGCAGAATGGGCCCATCACAGGCAGGTTGTATATTTGGTATGTATATTTGTGGTATATTGTAGTGTAAATGTTACCTTAATTAGTCTTGTACACTTACCATAATTGTATAGTTAGAATTATGGTAGAATAATGTTTTAGGAGTAGAATATGAATAACATAGAAAACCTGCTTGTGATGGGCCATTCTGTCCCGTGATGGGCCATTCTGCCGTGATTACCCGTGATATACACTTATGTATATCACGGGTATATTACCTTGTTTAACAGTATATCTACATTTTATTAAGTTTTTGCATATTATTTATATGCATATTTAGTAAAAAAATAATCAAACAAGCGGTATGACACCCCTTGGCCCTTGCTAAAGCCGCCCCTGCTTGGAAATGTTTGATAACATACTATGTTATGATTCAAGCATGCAGCTTTATGTATATAATTATGTTGAAGAGCTATATTTCATGTTTTATATGTGGGTTACAACAATTGCAGAAAATGGAAAGTAAATAAATATTATAAGTGCTAGAAAAGATAAACTACTCAAGATTACAATAAACTGAAAATAAGAACGATTACAAACTCCTTGTGATTTGCTGAGACGAGTGATGACACTCTGTCTTTAAGACAAGATTACCCCGTATATATCATTTTACGTTATCGGGCAATAGTCTCCCAAGATATAACAACAACTTAACAAATGAGCAAAGGAAACTCAAGTGTTACTCTCGAAGAACTTTGAATATAGAAAACTTGCTAGAGAGGAAGAAGAAGATTTGAGAAAAATTCTTAAATGTTGAACAATTGAACCAAATGCCTCAATTTATAGTGTAAGGAGATAACCCCTCAACTAGCCAACTAATGGCATTCAATAGACATGTAATGACACTTATTGAGGGGTTACATTCAGCCAAATAATGGTTGAATTCATGTGCCAAATAATGGAGATTCAATGCTCCAAAACCAGCCAAAAAGTCAGAACTTTCCATCTTTCCATCGCAGCATTCTGTCTTCGAAGGGCCGCGGCTCCAGTATCCCAAACCACCATTTAGCGTCGCGACCCTTCACGGCTCTGCGGCGATTTCTGACTCGTTTTATCTTACACTTCTTCCTTCATTTACCAACGTGGAATACTTGTCATTTGTCCAATAACCGTCCATCATTCTATGTCTCAAATGTATTACTTACGTACCAATATCTCTTTCACTAATAAAATTTACGATACTTGGCACTACGTATGCACGTGTGTGGAAAAGACGTTTCCGATGTGCGGGACCCCAATTATTCGAGTCATAAATAATGGAATAAATTTAATTCCACATTAGTAAATTTTCAACAATCCCCTCTTGAAAGAGATTTTGGCGCACTCACATGGTGCCTTTTCCAGCAATCTTTTAGCGGACTGATATTGCATCAGGAGAGGTAGCTTCAGCTTTGAACCTTCCATTGTTGAATACCATCAGACTTACTTACTGCACGGTGAACGTGATGTCTTGAACCGTCAGTGTTTAGTGTAAGCCAAGTCAGCGGTACCAACACAACAACTTTCCTTACTCTGTTCTTCGTAATGTTTTGTCCGTTGTGGCCGTGGACACTTCTTTGATTCTTAAGTGCGTTCATTTGAGGCAGTCTGTCCTTGCACTTAAAAAATTGGTCTCCTACAAGGTATCCTGCTATACCCCACTTTACAAGTGTTAAGAACCATTAAAAGTTTCCCCAAACTTAACCTCAACCGTTGAGGATCATTAAAGGTTTTGGAAACTTACCATTTACCCACACTGCAGATAACACTTAACGTCTATCATGGGAACGACTTTGGGTTTATGTTCCTTACAGGGATCATAACCCGAAGTGCTCTTGATTCCACCGAAGCGCTTAACTGAACCTTTACAACTTAGTTTTCCCATTGAACCAAATTCCTGGGATCTCTAGTCAGTAAGGTTGGATTACCACCGTATTGGTCCTTAAAGCTTGGGTTTTAAGCCCATTCCCCTAGACAAGCAGAATATTTGATCATTGGGTAAGCCCTTTGTCAGTGGGTCCGCTATGTTATCATTTGATTTTATGTAATCAATGGATATTATACCCGTAGTGATCAGCTGTCTAACGGTCTTATATCTCCGTCGAATATGACGAGACTTGCCATTGTACATAAAACTCTGTGCCTTTCCTAGAGCCGACTTACTGTCGCAGTGGATCATTACAGAAGGTACGGGTTTGTCCCAACTAGGGACATCCTCTAAGAAGTCGTGAAGCCACTCAACTTCTTCTCCCGCTTTGTCTAAAGTGATAAACTCTGATTCCATCATGGATCGGGCGATGCAAGTTTGCTTAGCGGATTTCCAAGACACAGCCTCACCACCAATTATAAATATATACCCATTGGTGGACTTGGTGTTCTCTATATCATATATCTAGTTTGCATCACTGTACCCCTCTAGTATAGCTGAACATCTCAAATAATGCAACACGTAAGTTAGCGTGTATTTCAAGTATCATAGTACCCAATTCAGCGCCTTCTAATGATCATTACTTGGATTACGGGTAAACCTAACCAACTTGTTGACTGCATAAGCAATATCAGGTCAGGTGCAGTTTGTTATGTACATCAAACTCCCAATCACCTGTGCATATTGCTCATGGCATATGGGTGCACTACGATTTTTATCAAGCTTTTAATTTCTATCCAGTGGTGACTTCATAGGCGAACTGTCAAATATCTCAAACTTTCTCAACACATCCTCGATGTAGTGAGACTGAGATAAGACCAGTCTGCCAGACGTCTTAGAGATCTTTATCCCTAAGATGACATATGTGATACCCATATCTTTCATGTTGAAGCATTGTTTCAGCATGTTCTTAGTCTCTAGGACTGCTCTATGTGATCAATATGTCATCTACGTAGAGGCATATCATGACGAACGAGTCAGAGTTACCTTTCGTGTAGACACATTTGTCACACTCATTAATGGAGAAACCACTCGATAGTAGAGTACTATCAAACATACCATTGCTTCAGGGCCTGTTTCAGCCCGTACAGAGATTTGACAAATCGACAAACTTTCTTCTCTTGCCCTGGAACCACAAACCCCTCGGGTTGTTCCATATAAATTTCTTTTTACAAATCACTATTTAGGAAGACTGTCTTGGCATCCATTTGATTAATCTCAAGGTCACATAACGTTGCGATCGCAATGAATACTCGTATGAACGTCATCCTAAACACCGGGGAGTACATGTCAAAATAGTCAAGGCCTTCCTTCTGCCGATAGCCCTTGACTACCAACCTGGCCTTGTACTTATCTATAAACCCATCTGCTTTATACTTCCGTTTGAGTATCCATTTACAACCCAATAATTTATTTCCCGGAGGAAGATCAACCAACTCCCAAGTATGGTTACGCATGATGTAGTTTATTTCACTCTCAATAACTTCTTTTCAGAGCGGTGCCTCTGGAGTTGATAATGCTTCTGCAATTGTCCTTGGTTCGTCATCAACCATATAAGCTACAAAGTCAGGACCGAAGGATTTATCCTTCCTGACCCTTTTACTTCGTCTCAGTTCCATCTCTGGAGTCTCCAAGCTCTGAGAATCTGAAACACTAGATTTCGAATATTCTGCCACTTCGAAGTCCACTAGATCTGAACCATCTAGATCCGGGCAGTCAATGACTCCTGGTTCTTCAGAGCTTTATTCATAACTTCGTTTGCGAGAGGTTACCTTTTTCCTTTCTAGGAAAAGTATCCTCAAAGAATTGAGCATTCTTTGATTCCATGATTGTACCCCCGTGGATATCTGGAATATCTCACTTCTACACTAAGAAGTGATAAACACTACTGTTATTTGCATATCCGATGAAAATGCAATCTACAGTCTTAGGCCAATCTTGACCTGCTTTAGCTTAGGCACTTAGACCTTTGTCAAACAACCCCACACCTTTAAATATTTATAGGTGGGTTTATTTCCCTTTCATGATTCATATAGAGTTTTGTCCTTACCCTTATGTGGGACTCTATTAAGAATCGTATTAGCAGTAAGGACAGCTTCTCCCCACATATTTTGGGGAAGACCGGAATTGATGAGCAAGTCATTCATCATTTCCTTCAATGTGCGGTTCTCGCGTTCAGCAACACCGTTAGACTGAGGTGAGTATGGAGCCATCATTTTATGAACAATGCCCGATTCAGCACAATATTCCTCAAATGGCGCAACGTATTCTCCCCCTCTATCACTACGAATGGATTTAATCCACATGCTTAGTTGGTTTTCAACTTCTGCTTTGTAACGTCGGAATGCTTCAAAGGCTTCATCTTTACTTTTCAACAAGTAAAGGTAACAATACATTGTGCTATTATCAATGAATGTCACAAAGTACTTGTTCCCCCTAGTTTGTGCAAACTTCAAATCATATATGTCTGTGTGAATAAGTTCTAGAAGAGCGATATTCCTTTCGACGGATTGAAAATGAATATTTGTAAGTTTTGGCTCTACGCACACCTCACACTTATGTTGAGGGTTTACGTCGATAGACGACAACAACTCCAACTTAACCAGCCTTTGGATGGACTTATAGTTAACATGTCCAAATCCATGATGCCATAAATTAGATGACTCAAGCAAGTAAGAAAAAACTTCATTATTATTGCTTGCACGCATTACAGACATGGCGTTAACTTTGAAGAGGCCTTCACAGACAAAGCCTCTTCCCACAAAAGTTTCATTCTTGGTGATTATAAATTTATTGGACTCAAATACTAGCCTAAAACCAGCATTAACCAATAAATGACCTGAAATTAAATTTCTCCTAATCTCAGGGACATGCATCACCTCTTTTAGAGTGAGCTCCTTTCCAGAAGTCATCTTCAGGACTAACTTTCCTACCCCCAGCACGTCAGAGGAAGCGTTGTTACCCATGAACAACTTCTTGTCTATAACTGGTGTATATGTGGAGAAGGTATCTCTATTGGAACAGATGTGTCTGGTAGCACCCATGTCCATCCACCATTACATGAGATTCTCAACAAGGTTTGCTTCAAGCACCACCATCGAGAACTCCTCAATCATGTCGTCAAGAAGTGTGTCTTTGACGACATTAGCATGGGCCTTGCCTTTGGGCTTGGCCTTCTCTTGTTACTCAGTCTTGAGCTTGCGGCAGTCCTTGATCATGTGAGCATGTTTCCCACAGTGGTGACAGTTCCCCTTGAACTTCTCCGTCGCCTAGGTCTTGCCGTCTTTCTGGAACTTGCACTTCTTGCTTGGGTTTCCTTTGGCCTCAGCCAGATTTGCCTTTGCCTCAACGAGTTATTTCCCCCCAGGCAAGGACCTCTTATTATCTTCCTGAATCTGGAGTTTGACAATAAGTTCCTCAAAGGTCATTTCCTTTGTCTTGAGTTGTAAGTAACTCATAAACTCATTCCACGAGGGAGGTAACTTCTCAATTAGTGATGCAACCAAAAACTGCTCATTTAGTTTCATACCTTCCAAATCCAGGTGATGTAGAATCATTTGGAATTCCTAGACTTGGGACATCACATTTTTGCTATCCACCATTTGAAATTTCAGGAATTTTTTAACGATGAATTTCTTTGTACCAGCATCTTGTGCGTTGTACTTCTTCTGCAGTTTTTCCCATAACTCTTTGGCGGTGCCTACGGTGCAATACACAGTGTAGAGTGGGTCTCACAGACAGTTCAAAATATAGTTCTTACACATGAAGTCACTATGACTCCATGCATCAAGAACCATCTTCATGCCATTAACGACATGGATACCTTGGCCCCCTTCAACCATTTCATTAGGCTGAGGGTCCACTTCATCTCCAACTTGTGGAGGATCTTCTGTTAGAAAACGAGTCATTCCCATAACAGTCAGATAAAATAACATCTTCTGCTGCCATCTCTTGAAGTTGGAGCCCATGAACTTTTATGGGCGTTCATGGTGGAATCCAGAGGGTGGAGGAACTGTAACGTTCCCTTGAGCAGCATGAAAGGTGTTGGGTGTGCCTTGAACAACAGTGGGGAAGGCATAGTGGTTGCCTTGAGTATCAGAATCGAGTTGTTCTTTTCCAATCATCTTTCTGAGCACTTACAACAATCTTGTCTTAAAATTATGGGTTACAACAATTGCAGGAAACAGGAAGTAAGTAAATATTACAAGTGCTAGAAATGATAAACTACTCAAGATTACAACAAACTGAAAATAAGAACGATTACAAACTTCTTGTGATTTGCTGAGACGAGTGATGACACTCTATCATTAAGACAAGATTGCCCCGTATATATTCTTTTATGTTGTCGGGAAATAGTCTCCCAAGATACAACAATAACTTAACAAATGAGCAAAGGAAACTCAAGTGTTACTCTCGAAGAACTTTGAATATAGAAAACTTGCTAGAGAGGAAGAAGAAGATTTCAAAAAATTTCTTAAGTGTTAAACAATTGAGCTAAAGGCCTCAATTTATAGTGTAAGGAGATGACCCCTCAACTAGCCAACTAATGACCTTCAATAGCCATCTAATGACACTTATTGAGGGGTTACATTCAGCCAAATAATGGCTGAATTCATGTGCCAAATAATGGAGATCCAATGCTCCAAAACCAACCCAAAAGTCAGAACTTTCCATCTTCTCGTCGTAGCATTCTGCCTCCGAAGCGCCGCGGCGCCTCGACTCCAGTAGCCCAAGCCACCATTTAGCGTCGCGGCGCTGCCATGGGGCGCCGCGGCTCCGACGGTGTTGCGTCGCGACCCTTCACGGCTCCGCGGCGATTTCTGACTCGTTTCATCTTACACTTCATACACTTCTTCCTTCGTTTACCAACGTGGAATACTTGTCATTTGACCAATAACCGTCCATCATTCTATTTCTTAAACGTATTACTTACGTACCAATATCTCTTTCACTAATGAAATTTGCGATATTTGGCACTACGTGTGTACGTGTGTGGAAACGACGTTTCCGACGTGCGGGGCCCCAATTATTCGATAAACTTAATTCCACATTAGTAAATTTTCAACATTATATACATAGATTTTGAACTTATTAATCTGTTTCGTGTTTATATGTTATGTTGAAAGCCTATTATGCTAAAATATGATTTGAAGGATTGACTAAAGGCTTCTATGCCAAATCTAAGTTTAGGAAGATTCTAAATATGGTCACATGTTCTAAGTTATAACATTGCTGGAGAATATTAGGAAGGGGGAGGATATTTACTTCCAGAAGGGGTTAGCATTTATCTAGAAATCACATTTGTGTTTGAGGGATCATAAGTTGACCATTTGTGAGTGGTGACTATGTTATATCATTGCTAGCAATATTTTAGTCAGTGAGGCATGCAACATCACAACGAGACACCCTAGCCGATGGGAGATAGGTGCTCGGACTCCATGTAGACATGGTGATTTTCAGTTATGTGTAAGATACCGTAAATTCATATTTCAGGATTAGATGGAGCTTCGTTTTAAGATCCATAAAAGTCAATTATGTGCATGGTTTGTGATTCCTTTGAATTTACTCGGTGGACTCTTTACAATTTCATTGCTATTGCATTAACCCCTTCTCTAAATAACCAAAAAAGAAGGGAAAATGATATTTTGATTCTTGAATTATTGTCTTATTCTTATTTTAGTCTTTATATTAGTTGAATTAGGACATTTACTTTAATACAATAACAACAACATACCCAGTATAATTTCACAAGTGGTGTGAAGATGGTGAGGTGGGATGTATGCAGATCTTGCCCATATACAGTAAAACCTCTATAAATTAATACTCTATAAATTAATAAACTCTCTAAAATAATAAAATCTTCCGGTCCCGACTTGGGCCTTTGTAAAAAATCATCAAATTCGATAAGATAATAAGATAATAATTTTTCGGAAAATCCCTTTATAAATATTAGGTCCCATTAAAACTCTAAATTAATAATTCTTAAATATTACAATTATAAATATTATGGTAATTTGCTAAAATATGAATCTATTGTTACTTGATTTTTCTTAAAATTTAAATCTAATTGGATTTCATCCCTAACTTTATAACTTTTTTAATTTTTAGAGGTTTTACTGTATTTGTCGGGTGAAGAGGTTGTTTGTGATTTACAATTACTTGAATATCTTATAAAAATATTATGTTGTGCTACCATGTGAATTACGTATATGTATGCACCATGTGGTTTGACTATCTTACATGTCTTGCAAATGTTTGATAGCACATTATGTTATGATTCAAGTATGCTTTATGCAAATAATTATGTTGAAGAGCTCTTTTTCACGGTTACATAGTTTTAATTTTATTGATTTGTTTCGGGTTTACAAGTTACGTTGAAAGAATGAATCAAGGACTAATTAAAAGACCTCTATGCCGAATCTAATTGAAAGAAGGACCTAAATATGGTCATATGTTCTAGGTTATAATGTTGTTGAAATGACATTATGAATTGAGATGATATTTTCTACCAAAAGGAGTAACATTTATCTAGAAACCACATGTGTCAGTGAGGAATCATAATTTGACTATTTGTGAATGGTGTCTATGTTATATCATTATTAACAATTTTTTAGTTAGTCGAACCGTGCAACGAGACAGCCTAATCGTGGGAGACTGGTGCTCGGACTCTTTAATGCACACATAGTACTGTTCTCAATTATGTGAGTGACTATAGACTCCCTAATTAGAGTAAAGTATAATCAGTAAAGTTTAGGGCATATTGGCATAATTTTCAGCTAAGAAATGGTAACAATTCAAACCCCCGTTTTGAGTTTCTGTACTTAGTTTCATATTATGATGTTTTATATAGCTTGGTAATATGTTTTTAGACTTAGTAGATGATGATATTCTATTGTACTTTATAATGCAGTACGGGAAGTAAATAACTATTACAAGTATTCGAAAGGATGAACAAATAATCAATCTTCAGAAATTGAATCTTGTTGAACAAATAGGCCAATCTTCTTTTCTTGCCTCAAGCTTGTTGTGTCTTGAATCTTGATAACCTGAAATCAAGAAACAACTAAATCTGGATCGTTACAATGTTGTGTGTTGAGTCGAGGATAGCCCTCTATCCTTAAGACAAGATTGCCCCGTATATATGCTTTTACGTTAGCGGGCAATAGTCTCCCAAGATAAAATAACACTTTAATCTCAACACTACAAAGCCAATAGGTTGAGCCTGACGAAGAAAACAAATATGACTCGACTTGCTGAAGTTATGGAATAGGAAGGAAGAGTTTCTGTCTACTCTTCTCTTTTGTCTCTGTGTATATAGTGTGTCTCTATAGTGTATATCTTGTGTATACGTGAGGGTTTGGTCACTGTTTTTGACTGATTTTCAGCCACTGTTTCGAGCAGTTTTTGCTCACTGATTTCGTGATTTTTTCAGTCTGTTTTTGTGCTGCAATGTTGCTATATTTCCCGTTTGTTTTCAGCTTGTTTCTCCCTCCTGTTTTGAGCCAAATGAAGCTCAATATATAGCATGAGGAGGGGCTGTCCAACAACCACAAACAAGGCTGTAATGACACTTAAAGGAGGGATGTAATGTCAGGTTTTAATGCCATGAATGAGGTGAATTAAGGTGATGAAGGAGGCTGCTCAATTGCCCAACTAATGGGCTGTTAATGGAGAGTTAATCAGCCAAGTAATGGCTGATTAATGCTCCAAAACTCAGTCCAACGGCCTTCCGTTACCTTCCCAGAAACTATGGGGACCAAACTGTACATATGAAAGAATTCTGGTCCAAACTGTACATCTGACAGAGTTCTCTGGTCCAAAAAGATAATATCAGAAAGCCCGTGAACCCGTGAACCCGACGGGCGGGCGGCGGCGGCGCGCGTGTGGGCTTAGCCTTGAACCCAAGCACATCTAGGTCTTCCCTCCTTTAAACACATGGGATACCCCTTGGGGTCCCAAACCCTTTACCAATTAGAGACTTATATAGAGAGCAATTCTTCCTATTCCCACCGATGTGGTAGATTTGTCCCACACCACATTTCTATGTCTCAAACACCTTACTTCGTGGACCAATATCTCTTTCATTTCTCAACGAAATTAGACGATTCTTGGCCCTACGGTCATCTACTCACTTCGTAGATCATGCATGTGCGAAGAGACAAGGTCTCCAACATGCGGAACACTAGTGTTTAATTCATCAAAGATGGGTGGACGCATCTCCCCGCTAAAGGCTAATTTCCAACAGTAGAATGGTCTGGGTTGAAACCTGAAGTGCTTGGTTGCATTTCGGAGAAGAAAATTAAATTTAGAAAGTTGAGAACTTCAGAGTGGACCAAAGTTAATATTTGGGATTAACAGGTTGAGAATCAAAGTTTGAAAGTTTATATAGTTTATGATGATGTTTTAGTACTTAGTTGGATAGTTTGGACGGGTGGACCGATATGGTTCTTTAATGCCATTTTTGTTTCAGAAGACTTAATAGTCAAATTTAAGAAACAGACCACTATTTAGTATTATTTTTATACATAATAATCATAACATTAACAATACTATCGCTATTTCTATTTTAATGCACCCTATTCAGTACTATTTAAAAATTATGTAATGCATGCTGTTTAATATAACAAACCAAATAGCTGATAAAAAATAAGGTCAACATAACTAATTTCAGCATTACTAAGAGGTTGTTTGGATTGTCTTATTTAAAGCGCTTATTAGCTTCTAAGCTATTTTTTACTTTTTGTAGTGTTTGAATAAGATAAACAGTGTTTTAAGCACTTATTTTTAAGCCAACAAATATAAAAATAAGCCAAAAGACAAAAGTTGGATATTAACAACTTATGACTTTTAACTTTTAATTTATTAGCTATATTTAAAAAGTCAATTCAAACATCCTCTACTACGCCTATTCGATACTACATTTATACATCATACCAAACTACCCCAGCTAGTTAAGAGTGAAGCATTTATGTCAGGTTGTTCACACTCCAACACCCCACAAGCCAAAATAGAGCTAAAAATTAAACAAAAACTGCTAGAGATTAATAATTTAAAAAATAAGATAGATAACTTAGTATAAAAAGTTAATTAACTCGATTGTGATTTTTTTACATTATTGGTGTATCCTAGTTCAATATATTAAAATATAATATCAAATTCATGATTTTACCTATCTATCTTTTAATATTTTCATATTGCTCTAAGAAAGATATTTCATAACTATAGTATATCTATATAGTATATTATAAAGCGAGAAAAGTGATGTGACATCTCTCGTTAGCTAAGAAAATTATTCATTTTTTTCCTTTGTCTTCCCTTATTTTCAAATTTTGTGCTATTCAAATCTCTTTTAATTCACTAACCAATCGTGATAGTTAGTGCATATACATAAATGTCTATGTTTCTTCATCTTTCCCACTTCCAAAAGCGACTTTAAATCTATATCTATATAAAGCTGTGAATGAGCTAACTGATGTGGCATGTCTCATTAGCCATCATCACTATTTATTTTTTTTCTCATTTTTTTGTAGTACTAAAAAACTTCCAAAAATAATTAATTTATCTTTCCTTGTTATTGACATTTATTTCATTTCTCTCTTCCTTCTAGAAAACCAAAACTGTTTTTGCTCATTTTTATGACCTTTACTTCTTATTAATATCATATTAAATGTTAATTAATTTCTTCTTTCCAAAAGGAAGAGTGTAACTGCTCAAAATGTACATAATGGTGCTAAACATTTAGCAGCAAGACAACTCGCTGTGACAAGCACCAACTGCATTTATCTTCTTCTATTTCTTGAGGATTAGGAACTAGGATTATATGATTTTTTTTTTGAATAATATTTTAAAAAAAAAGTCTTTTAGAAAAATTCACATAATTAGAGGAACTTCTCTTTTTGGACCAAATGTACCAATTACCCTAGGATGTTGATAGGTGCTATTTTCTAAGTGTTGCTTATAAATCTGTGAAATCCTCCACATTGGTCAATTTCAGTTTCTGGATATGGAATGAACTTTTCTTGTATTTTTTTTTCCACTTTTGATATGAATTCGTCTTTGATTGCGCACTATAGGAAAATGTCAAAATTGTGATGGAATATTTGAGATGGAGTAGTCCGTCACAAATTGTAACATAATTTTGACGAATTAATCTTACATAAACGAATTTTTTAAAAGAACTTTTTTCTCTACAAAATTTTGATAGTGATGAATTTGAGACAAATATTTAATATAATTTTCGTGTCAAAACACTTTCCGTCACAAATTATAGCAAATGAGAATTAGTGACAACATCATGTTACAAATTCGTCACTAAATTTGTGACAGGTTGAACATTCCGTTACATAATATTGAAAAGATAAAATTAATAAATCTATAACTTTGTGACAAACCATTTTCTGTCACAATAAATTTTTGACGTCTTTCCGTACCAAATTGGACTACTTTTAACTAGGGCTGGCCAGTGGGCCGGGACAGCCCGACCCCGACCCGAGCCCGCCCCGGTCCCGCCCCGACCCCGCCAAAAAAAAACAATAACGGGGGCGGGACTCGAACTCGGGACGGGACGATGTCTCGTCCCGCTAGACCCGAGCCCGCCCCAGGCCCGCTTGACCCGACCCCGCCCTTTTCTCCCTTTGCAAAAATGACCATTGCACCAACGACCATTTTAGATTATGGCCGTTGGCCAACGACCATTTTAGATTATGGCCGTTGGCCAACGGCCATTTTAGGCCCCCCTCCCCCAACCCCCTACCCTTTAATATTTATTTTTAACCCATAAGTTATTATATTTACACTTTAACTCAATTTTTCAACTATAAATAACTCATTTTCTCTTCATCTTTCTCACAAATCTTCCTACAATCTCTCTAATTTCTCAATATATCTCTCTACAAGTCTACATTGTTTGCTAAATATTCAATTTTATTTATTCATTTGAGAATTGGGAGTGAAGTTGGCAACTAGCTTGAGGATCTTCCATCGAGCAAAGTTTCAATTTTCAACCTCTCGATTACACGTCGACGTTACGTCGGCGTTTGGTACATTCATTCCTTCATTAAATTATTATTGTCTGTTTATTTTATTTAGCGCACTTAATTTTATTATCTTTAATTATTTATTATCATAATTAAAATGAAAGGATTAAGAGGTATGTTTAAGGGTAAGGGTAAGGGTGCTTCTTCTAGTAGGGGCAACCAGGGCAAGGGTACTTCTTCTAGTCATCTTATTCCTACACAGGATGATTTTGTTGATACTCAACATTTTCCTACAATACCATTAGATTTAGACGAGGAGCTATTTTCTGAAACTCAAGAAGACTTTAATTTAGACGATGATCTAGATAATACACCCACTCATGTTGATGACAACACACCCCACTAGTGCATCTTCAACTGGAATACCTCCTATTCACCCTAGTATGAGACGATGTCCAGCAAAACGACCATTAAAATCATATGCATGGACATTTTTTGATAGGGACGTAGAGAATCAAGTAGCCATATGTAAAATTTGTAAAAATGTTTTAAAATTTAAAACTGGAAAATGTCACGGTGGGACGGGGGGTTTAATTAGACACGTAGTAAGTGCTCATCCAATACGAGGCTTCAAAACCGGGTGCGCAAACGCCCGCTCCATCGGGACAAGGTTCACATACTGATACTGTCCCGGACCAAGTACAGGGTCAAATTAACCCTATGACTGGGGGAATTGTAGGCTCTAAATACAATAAACCTAGAGATAGGGAAGCAATATCAAAATTAGTTGTTGTGGAGGGTTTACCTTTTTCATTTCCTTCATCTCCCGGTTTTATTCATTACATTAGAGATATATATAATCCTGCTTTTAACGGTTTTCCTAGATCAACTGTTAAGAGAGATGTATTTAAATTCGCGCATGAATATCAACAATATTTACGTTTTTCATTATATCATTTTAATGGCAAAGTATCTATCACGTCTGATATAGGTCGTAGTACTAACGGCCATGATTATTTAACTGTAACTTGTCATTGGATAGATTATAAATGGTCTATGAAAAAACGTATTTTAGCGTATAGATATATAGATGATAGGCACACTGGTACTTTTATTGCAGAAAATATTTATCAAGTGTGCGATTATTACGGAATTACCGATAAAATTATGACTATTACATTAGATAACGCTTCTAATAACAATTACGCAATTACAATTTTAAAAAATAGTTTAACTCCATCTTTTCCAGACCATTTTCATATAAAATGTGCGTGCCATATATATAACTTAATTGTAAAGGATGGTCTATCACTTTTGAAGACATTCTTAGTAAAATACAATTTGCTATAAACTTTATTTTTAAAAGTAATAAAGTACAACGTAGAAAAGAATATAAAAAAATTTGTCATGATTGTGGACTACCTTTTAGAAAAATTCCACAAGAAGTATCCACTAGGTGGAATTCTTTATACGAGCAACTACTTGTTGCTTATGACTATAAATTACCTATAACTTTATTTTTTAACTCTCATAATAAAAAGCCAGCTGATATGATTTTAGATAGTGATTGGGAAAAATTTCCGAACGTATTGTATTTTTAGAGAATTTTTTTCAAGCAACAAAAGAATTTTTCGGTATATATTATCCTACTATTTCAACTATGTTATTTTATATAACTCTAATATTTTTATTACTTAGTGAATATATGGAAAAACCAGCTTATAAGGCAGCTATTAAAAAATGTTTCTCAAAATAAAAAAATATTTTATTCCTATTCCCTCTATTTATATTATTGGTTCTGTATTAAATCCTACTATTAAAATAGACGGTACTAAATCACTAATTGAAACTATTTACGATTGTATAGAAGTACTACCACCTCCAAGTCCCAAAAATCTAAATCACCCACCACATATTGAACAAACTAAAGAAGAAGTATTGTCTAGCGTAGAATACCAATGCAAAAATATATATAGATTTTATCAACAAGAAAATGCTAGTAACTTACCAGCTTTCATACCATCTTCTTCATCTTCAACACAACCTCACAAAAGACATGTTGTTTCAAGCTAGTATTGAAAGCCTCGAGAAATAGAATGTCGATCGTACCTCTACTACTAACCAAATTAGCGAGTTGGATATTTTTGTTTTGCAGGGTTACATCGTATCAAGAAGTTATCAATGAAGATGGACATGAAGACTTGCTGAAATACTGGAGGGGGAATGAGAAGACCTTTCCGACACTTTCATTGATGGCTCGAGATGTTTTGAACATTCAAGAGTCGTCAACTGCGTCTGAAAGCGCTTTTTCTGCAGGCAGATATCAAATAGGAGACCACAGACACTCATTAGCCGGAGACAGCTTGGAAATTACAGTATTATTCAGAGATTGGATACGAGCGGAGCGGAGAAGGTGCGGTCAACCGGAGATCAACGAAGAAGATAATGAAAACTACAACGAAATCTTAACTGAAGGTAGTGGAAGCGACGTGGATCAATTTGATCAACAAATACCAATTCCAACCGAAGAACCACATGAAATCATCAAGCAATTAGAATTTTTTGAGAATGTAATTTTTTTAATTGTAATTTTATTATGTAATTTGCAACTTTTGGACAACACCACAAAGTTTCAATTTAGATTTTAGACAATTGTATTTGTATTACAAAAAAAATCATATGTCTATTAAATAATATAAGAGGCACAAAAACAGCCTTGGGATGTTTTTATTACACTATCTTGTTTTGTTTATTGAGTTTTTTTTTATACATATGTTATTTAAAAAAAAAAAAGGAAAACCCGCCGTATCCCGCCCCGCCCCGAGCCCGCCCCGATCCGATACCGACGGGATCGGGATCTGGACGGGACTTGCTCCAGTCCCGCCAGACCCGACCCCGACCCCGCCAGACCCGAGCCCGGCCCACTGGCCACTCTTACTTTTAACTTTCCCCCAAAATTTACACTTTCAATTTTCCACCAAAACCACTTTATTCGAGAATATTTAATTTTTCCCACCCCAAACTCCTTTATTTGAGAATAGTAAGAAGAATCTCCCAAAATTCTACAGCTTTCTCTTCGACACAACACATACCTTCGCTCTTACATCGATCACCCAAACTATCTTTTCATTTTATGCTCATCTATCTCCCTCCAGATTTGAATAATTTTTGGGTCTTGTTATTAGGGTTCCGATTGAGGCTAAAAAAAAACTCTTGTATGAAACTAATTTTAGATCTCGTTTTGATTCTCCGAGGCTAAACACTGCTGCTTAATCTCTGTGTTTCTTATTTTACTTGGTTTAAAGATATGGTTGCGACTTGATTCTTTTAACTTTAGTGAATGAAAACTAGTAAGTACTCTGAATTAAAGTCTTGCATATCTGTCAAGTTTAGATTAATTTTTGAACTTGATTGACATGGTTTTTACTTCATATATCCAAATAGGTTGTTGTTGTGGGATACAACAATTGCAGGGAATGCGAAATAAGTAAATATTACAATTGCTAGAAAGAATAATCTAAAGATTACAACAAAACTGGAAATCAAGAATGAAACAAACTCCTTGTATGATTTGCTCAGTTGAGTGATGACACTCTGTCTTTAAGACAAGATTGCCCCGTATATCTCCTTTTACGTTGTCGGGCAATAGTCTCCCAAGATACAACAACGACTAAACAATTGAGCAAATGAAACTCAAGTGTTACTCTTGAAGAACTTTGAGTATAGTAAACTTGTTAGAGAGGAAGAAGATGAATTAAGAAATTCTGTAGTATTTTTCTAAGTGAAGTGAACAATTGAGCCAAATGCCTCAATTTATAGTGTAATGAGATGACCCTTCAACTATCCAACTAATGTCCTTCAATAGCAATCTAATGACACTTGATTGAGGGGTTACATTCAGCCAAATAATGGCTGAATTCATGTGCCAAGTAATGGAGATTCAATGCTCCAAAACCAGCCCAAAGGTCAGAACTTTTCAATTTTCCGTCGCAGCATTCTGCCTCTGAAGTGCCGCGGCTCTAATTAGCGCCGCGACTCCAGTAACTGACCAACCAATAAGGGTCGCGGCGCTGCGGCGCTCCGGCGTCGCGGCTCCGACGGTGTAGCACCGCGGCCCTTCACGGCTCCGCGGCTATTTCCGACTCGTTTCATCTTACACTTCGTACACTTCTTCCTTCTTTTACCAACGTGGAATACTTTGTCATTTGGCCAATAACCGTCCTAATTCTATGTCTCAAACGTATTACATACGTACCAATATTTCTTTCACTAATAAAATTTGCGATACTTGACACTACGTGTGCACGTGTGTGGAAACGATGTTTCTGTCATGCGGGCCCAATTGTTCGAGCCATAAATTAATGGGATATACTTATTTCCACATTTAGTAAATTTCCAACAATCCACTCTTGAAAGAGATTTTGGCGCATACACATGATGCCTTTTCTAGCAGTCTTTCAGCGGACCGATGTTGCATCTGGATAAGTAGCATACGCTTTGAACCTTCCATAGTTGAATACCATCGGACTTACTTACTGTGCGGTGAACGTGACGTCTTGAACCGTCAGTGTTTAGTGTAAGCCAAGTCAACGGTACCAACACAACAACTTCCTTTACTCAGTTCTTTGTAATGTTTTGTCCGTTTTGTCCGTTGTGGCCTTGGACACTTCTTGGATTCTTAAGTGCGTTCATTTGAGGCGGCCTATCCTTGCACTTAAATAGGTGGTCTCTTACAAGGTATCCTGCTATACCCTACTTTACAAGTGTTAGGAACCATTAAAAATTTTCTCAAACCTAACCTCAACTGGTGAGGATCATTAAAGGTTTTGGAAACTTAACCTTTACCCACACTGCAGATAACACTTATTGTCTATCGCGGGAATGACTTTGGATTTGGTGTTTCTTCACAGAAATCATTATCTGAAGTGCTCATGCTTCCACCGAATCAATCAACTGAACCTTTACAACTTAGTTTTCCCATTGAACCTAATTCTTAGGATCTCCAGTCAGTAAGGTTGGGTTACCACCGTATTGGTCCTTACTTTGGGTTTTAAGCCCATTCCCCTAGACATGTAGAACATCTGATCCTTGGGTAAGCCCTTTGTCAGTGGGTTAGCTATGTTATCCTTTGATTTTATGTAATCAATGGATATTATACCTGTGGTGATCAGCTGTCTAACGGTCTTATGTCTTCGTTGAATATGACGAGACTTGCCGTTGTACATAGAATTATGTGCCCTTCCTAGAGCCGACTGACTGTCGCAGTGGATCATTACAGAAGGTACGAGTTTGTTCCAAGAAGGAACATCCTCTAAGAAGTCATGAAGCCACTCAGCTTCTTCTCCTGCTTTGTCTAAAGCGATAAACTCTAATTCCATCGTGGATCGAAAGATTCAAGTTTGTTTAGAGGATTTCCAAAACACATCCCACCACCAATTGTAAATACATTCCCACTGGTGAACTTGGTGTTCTCTATATCAGATATCCAGTTTGCATCACTGTACCCCTCTAGTATAGTTGAATATCTCGAATAATGCAACCCGTAAGCTAGCGTGTATTCCAGGTATTGAAGTACCCGATTCAACGTCTTCCAGTGATCATCACTCGGATTACTTCGCCTTAGTTCCATCTCTGGAGTCTCTAAGTTCTGAGAATATGGAACACTAGATTCTGGATATTCAGCCACCTCGAGATCCACTAGATCTGAACCATCTAGATCCAGGACGTCAACGACTCCCAGTTCCTGAGAGCTTTGTTCATAACTTCGTTTGCGAGAGGTTATGTCTTTTTCCTTTCTAGGAAAGGTACCTTCAAAGAATGAGCATTCATTGACTCTATGATTGTACCCCCGTGGATATCTGGAATATCTGACTTATGCACTAAGAAGCGATAAGCACTACTGTTATTTGCATATCCAATGAATATGCAATCTATAGTCTTGGGCCCAATCTTGACCTGATTTGGCTTGGGTACTTCAACCTTTGCCAGACAACCCCACACCTTTAAATATTTATAGGTGGGTTTCTTTCCCTTTCATGATTCATATGGAGTTTTGTCCTTACCCTTATGTGAGACTCTGTTAAGAATCGTATTAGCGATAAGGACGGATTCTCCCCACATGTTTTGGGAAGACCGGAATTGATGAGCAATGCATTCATCATTTCCTTCAATGTGTGGTTCTTACGTTCTGCCACACCATTCGATTGAGGTGAGTATGGAGCCGTCGTTTGATGAACAATGCCTTCTTGGGCACAATATTCCTCAAAATGCGCTACATATTCTCCCCCTATATCGCTACGAATGAATTTAATCCGCATGCTTAGTTGGTTCTCAACTTCTGCTTTGTAACGTTAGAATGCTTCAAAGGCTTCATCCTTACTTTTTAACAAGTAAAGGTAACAATACCTTGTGTTATCATCAATGACTGTCACAAAGTACTTGTTCCCCCCTCTAGTTTGTGCAAACTTCAAATCACATATATTTGTGTGAATAAGTTCTAGAGGAGCGTATTCCTTTCGACGGATCAAAAAGAAAGCTTTGTGAGTTTTGCCTCTACGCACACCTCACACTTATGTTGAGGGTTTACGTCGATAGACGACAACAACTCAAAGTTTACCAATCTTTGGATGGATTTGTAGTTGACATGTCCTAATCTATGATGCCATAAATTAGTGGAATCAAGTAAGTAAGAAGAGGATGCTTCAATATTATTGCTTGTACGTAATACATACATGGTGTTCACTTTGAAGAGGCCTTCACAGATGAATCCTCTTCCCATAAACGTTTCATTCTTAGTGACTACAAATTTATTGGACTCAAACACTAGCCTAAAACCAACATTAACCAATAAAGGACCTGAAATTAAATTTCTTCTAATCTCAGGAACATGCATCACTGCATTCAGAGTGAGCTCCTTTCCAGAAGTCATCTTCAGGCCAACCTTTTCTACCCCCAACACGTTAGAGGAAACGTTGTTGCCGATGAACAACTTCTTGTTTGTAATCGGTGTATAAGTGGAGAAGACATCTCTATTGGAACATATGTGTCTTGTAGCACCTGTGTCCATCCACCACTGCATGGGATTCTCAACAAGGTTTGCTTCTAGCACCACCGCTGAGAACTCCTCAATCATGTCGTTCAGAAATTGGTCCTTGACGACGTTAACCTGTGCCTTGTCCTTAGCCTTGGCCTTCTCTTGTTGCTCAGTCTTGAGCTTGCGGCAGTCCTTGATCATGTGACCAGGTTTCCCACAGTGGTGACTGTTTCCTTTGAACTTCTCCGCTGCTTGGGTCTTGCCGTCTTTCTGGAACTTGCGCTTCTTGCTTGGGTTCCCTTTGGCCTCAGCAAGATTTGCCTTTGCCTCAGCGGGTTGTTTACCCCTAGGCAAGGCCTTCTTATTATCTTCCTGAATTTGGAGTTTGATAATAAGTTCTTCAAATGTCATCTCCTTTGTCTTGAGTTTTAAGTAAGTCATAAACTCAATCCACGAAGGAGGTAACTTTTTAATAAGTGATGCAACCAAAAACTGCTCATTTGACTTCATTCATTTCAAATCCAGGTGATGTAAAATCATTTGGAATTCCTGGACTTGGGACATCACTGTTTTACTATCCACCATTTGAAATTTCAGAAATTTTCCAATGATGAATTTCTTAGTACATGTATCTTGTACGTTGTACTTCTTTTGCAGTTTATCCTACAACTCTTTGGCAGTGCTAACAATGCAATACACCATGTAGAGAGGGTCTGACAAACAGTTCAATATGTAATTCTTACACATGAAATCACTATGACTCCATGCATCAAGAACCATCTTCATGCCATTAATGACGTGGATACCTAGGCCCCCTTCACCCATTTCAGAAGGCGAATGATCCATTTCATCTCCAGCTTGTGGAGGATCTTCTGTTAGGAAATATGACATTCCCATAACAGTCAGATAGAATAGCATCTTTTGTTGCCATCTCTTGAAGTTTGACCCCATGAACTTTTCAGGGCGTTCATGGTGAAATCCAGCGGGTGGAGGAATGACAACATTCCCTTGAGCGGCGGTAAAGGCGTTGGATGAGCCTTGAGCAACCGGAAAGGCATTAGGAGTGCCTTGAGCAGTGGGGAAGACAGAGGAATTGTCTTGAGCAGTAGCAACATAATCAGAAGCAATTTAATTTATGCCAGTCATCTTTCTAACTTACGTACAACAAATCTTGTCTTAAATTATTGGGATACAATTGTTGCAGGGAACGGGAAGTAAGTAACTATTACAATAATAGAAAGGATAAACTAACTATTACAATAAACTAGAAATCAAGAACTTAACCAATTGCTTGTGTGATTCGCTGAGTCGAGTGATGACACTCTTTCTTTAAGACAAGATTACCACGTATATCTCCTTTTACGGTGTTGAGCAATAGTCTCCCAAGATACAACAATAACTTTAACAAGTGAGCAAAGGAAACTCAAGTGTTACTCTTGAAGAACTTTGAGTATAGTAACTTTGCTAGAGAGGAAGAAGATGAAATCAGAAAATCTGGAGTATTTTCTAAGTGTTGAGTAGTGTGTTTAAATTGAGCCAAAGACCTCAATTTATAGTGTAAGGAGAAAACCCCTCAACTAGCCAACTAATGGCCTTCAATAGCCATGTAGTGGCACTTGAATGATGGGTTACATTCAGCCAAATAATGGCTGAATTCATGTGGCAAGTAATGGAGAATCAATGCTCCAAAACCAGCCCAAATGTAAGATTTTTCCAACTTCCCGTCACAGCATTCTGCCTCCGAAGCCCGCGGCTCCAGTGACTGCCCAACCATTTATTGTCGCGGCTCCGACGGGGTTGTCGTGGCCCTTCACGGCTTCGCGGTGATTTCCGACTTGTTTCATCTTACACTTCGTACACTTCTTCCTTCTTTTACCAATGTGGAATACTTTGTCATTTGGCCAATAACCGTCCATAATTCTATGTCTCAAATGTATTACATACGTACTAATATCTCTTTCACTAATAAAATTTGCGATACTTGGCACTACGTGTGCACATGTGTGAAAATGATGTTTCCGACATACGGGCCCAATTGTTCGAGTCATAAATTAATGGGATATACTTATTTCCACATTTAGTAAATTTCCAACAGTTATTGCATGTTGTGTGACGATGTATGGTATGGTTGTATATTGTCATAGGGAATAAAATTGAATGAATTTGGTAAGCATCTTGTTTGCTCTATTTTAGCAGAAAGTCTTATCGTTTCTATTGACAGGGTACTTGACGCTCTTTCTTTCTTTTTCTCTGAGTTGGTGCTGATCTTATAATTATAAGCAAGTGTTTCAGATACAATTTTCCTCTACTATCTTGTGATTGATTAAATTTCTCAAGATTAGGAATTTGTTCAGATTTTCAATTGTGGTTTGAGGTAGCTAAGTCATATTTTTGTCATAGATACAAAATCTTCACCATGCTGTCCCAATGTATTGTGCAAATTTTAATTTATTTTGGGCATAACTGTATGATGATAGCATTGACTTGATGTCGACCATACGCTGTTATCTAAACTCTTACCTTTGATGTAGCAAAATATTTATTTTGATAAAGGAGCTGCACATGTGATCTAAGAGATTGGAGATCATTCTTCAACAACGCTTAGAGGAGGAGATTTCACGTTCGAATTTATAGAGATGTCGGTTACGTTATGTGGAGGAGCAATTTATGTGTGCATGATGAGTGAGATGGCATTATCATCCCGTCCACATTTCGATTCTTCTCATCCATTTGATTGGGATGCTTTAGTGGTTATTAATGTTAGACATTTGTTAACTTTATATCAAATTTTAGTATTTCTAGATTTTTGATTGAAGAATTTATGTAGTTTGTAATTTTTAAATTCATATATAATATATTTCATAGCATGTTTGTTACACTGTTCTTGTTTTTAATTAAAAAAATAAAATAGAATTTGCGATGATAAACCTAATTTCAAATCAAGGTTTGAATTTGTGACGGAATATTATGTCATAATTTAAGATGAATAAAATCAAAGAGGTTTCTCGTGAGCGGCAACTTTCTTTCTCTCTTCATATTCGGATTATATCCTATCGACCTATCCTTAGTCCCATCCACTACTAGAAAAATTCGAATTACATGAGAATTTTCTTGGAGATTTTGAAGAAAAAATTGTAGGTAATGAAGTTTTCTTCGGATTTTTCTACTAATAAAAATTCGTTGGAAAAGAGCTCGTGGGTAATTATTACCTGCAGATTTAAAGTTCCCTAGGTAACTTACTTGAGAATTTTGATTCCGCAGTTAAGTTACCTACAGATTCCACATGTAACTCCGCATGAAAAATTAATATTTTATTTTATCTTTATTTTTTCTAATGTTTAATTTATTTATTTGATTACAAGATATTCGGATGTACAATGAATCTCGATATATTAGTTGGTTTTCGTTTTCGTTTGAATTTTCATTTTTATATATTAGTGTTTTTTTAACAACACAAATTACGTACAACCTCCCCGAGGTACCTCCAACAATAAAACGACGATATTTAGGTATGTCAATCTCATTCATCCTCCCTTTACCTGGAAACTTTTATACAAGATATCTTTTCTTCATAATTACTTTGTGCATGTATTTTGTTAGTATCTACTTTGGGCACTGCAAATTTTCAGAAGAAGCTTTACGGTATGGTTTTCTATTTCATTTGTTATAGCCTCCTGCTTCATTTATTAAATTAGCATGACACGATTCATTAGAATAATAATAGTACTAATTTCTTTTTTGTATGTAGATTTTAAATGGAGAGATCATTCTTTGTACTTAGGTTTTAAATGGAGAGATGATTTGTGTGGTTATGAAGTCATCATCACCCAAGAATGCATCTGCTCGAATATTACCAGTTTGGTTGAAGGAGTAATCTCTCTCTATATAAAAATCACACATTCTACAAAAAAACAAATCTCGCATTCTACGAAGCTAATAAGAGTTTTTTCTCGATCACTTAAGTGCAAAATTTTCGGTTCTCTTTTCTCAAGTGTAATTTATCACACTCATGTGTATATTTTAGTGGTTCTTATTTTGTTTCATGAATACCCTTCTAATTAAACTGATTCTTTTTATTTCATATTTGGAATAGAAATATGACAAAATAATCACTCATAAGCATATATGTTAATGTAGGTAAAAAGAAATGGTGTTGCAGAAAGATAAAATAGAGATAATGATTTGCTGAGTCGAGAGATGACTTTCTGTCTTTAAGAAAAAAATGTCTCGTATAGATGCTTTTACAGTGATGAACTCCCAAGATACAACAACAACAATCAACTATACAAAGCAAATATAGTTGATTCTATCGAAGAAATAAATATAGAACATATTGCTGATTCTGCTTCTGTGTTTAGAATAGAACATATGAGAGTTTCTGTGCTTCGAACATAATAAACAAAAGAAAAGAAAAGAGTCTTTGTTAAATATACCAAATGTAAATGAGATATATTTGGTATATTGGATGGTCACAGTTGGATGGTCACGGTTTGTGTAACATTATTGTACAAGGTTTTGTATAGTTGTAGTGTACCTTAATTAGTCTTGTACTCCTACTGTAATTGTATAGTTACCATAATTGCATAGTTCATCTCCAAATAGAATAAGGTTTTAGGAGTAGAATAGGAATAAGATTCTCCTATTATGGAAATATGTAACTTGTATAAATAGTATTTCAATTAATGAAAATAATCAAGGGATTATTTCTTTCATGGTATCAGAAGTCTAGGTCAAACAAAAATTTCTCTCACAAATTCTTGTTGTTGTTCTCGGCCAAGACCGAACCCTCCTCCTCGGGTTTGCCATTTGTTCTTCCGCCCTCCAAATCTCTCTTCCAAATCCCTCTCACTTATTGTTCTTTCGTTATGTCTACGTCAAAGAACACATTTCACCCTGCCCTTGTTGTTTCTAACATCAAGAATCATATCCCTCTAATTCTTGAAATAGAAAATGTCCAATACGCAACGTGGGTCGAGTTGTTCAAAATTCACGCTCGTTCGCATCAAGTCATCCATCACATAATCCCCGCGGCTCCTGATGATATGGAGGTGCCTAAACGCGAGGATGATCCTAAGTTATGGACAATACTTGATGCCACCGTCCTTCAGTGGATTTATTCTACTATCTCTACCGACCTATTACAGACGATTGTTGAGCCAGACGCTACGGCGATGGCTGCATGGGATAAACTGCGTGACATATTCCAGGATAATCAAAATTCCAGAGATGTTACCATTGAACAAGATTTTTCCCACGTCAACATGGAGAATTTCTCAAACGTTTCAGCATATTGCAAAAGGTTGAAGGAATTGGCGAACCAACTCCGCAATGTTGGTACGCCAGTTAGTGAAGATTGTCTTAGTTTACAGATGGTTGCTGGCCTATCCGAGGCCTATAGTGGCGTTGGAACTCTCCTTCGTCAAAGTAATCATCTTCCAAGGTTCTATTAAGCCCGATACATGCTTACCTTGTAAGAAGTCGATTTGGCTTAAAATGCGGTTACTAATGCTAGTCCCGTGGTCATGATGACTTCCTCCACTAGTCCTTAAAATGTTGGTGACAATTTGAACCAAAACCGATCTCACGGGGGCAACAAGAATGGGCGAAAAAATAATGGAAAAAATCACGGGGCAAACGCGGCGGCTCAGGCAGCAGTCACGGTGGCCAAAACAGTGGCAGTGGACCCCATCCCGGTTACAGTGGGCCACCGACCCACTGGTCTCAGCCTTGGGCCTATGGACCGTGGGCTTGGACCAATGGACAGTGGTCATACGGCCCAACTCCACAATATTTTCCAGCATCTGGCCAGTGGGCTTCCCAGCAGCCTCGACGGCCCACTGCCCACTGGCCCAGTAATTCCAGTTCCAGCAGTTACGGCCCAGGACAACCCAGTTCTGGAATTCTTGGGCCCCGACCTCCGCAAGCTCACCACGCAGCAGGCCCCACTCAGACCGATATCGAGGCCGCGATGCACACACTTGATTTGACTCAACCGGACCCGAATTAGTATATGGACACCGGTGCCACTACCCACATGACATCCGATTCAAGTACTCTCTCGTCTTATTCCAATTTGAGCAATCCTCGCGGTATAATTATTGGTAATGGTAATTATGTTCCAATTCGTGGTTATGGTCATAAAATATTGTCTCCCCCTCATCCACCTCTTATCTTGAAAAATACCCTACACGCCCCCAAATTGATTAAAAACTTAGTCTCTGTCCGTAAATTCACTACTGACAATTCAGTTTCTATTGAATTTGATCCATTTGGTTTCTTTGTGAATGATTTCAAGACGGGGAGTCCTCTCATGAGGTGTGATAGTAGGGGAGATCTTTATCCTATCACACCCAGTTCCGATCCATCGAGTCCAACCCTGCCATCCGCCTTTGCAATCATTTCTCCTTCCTTGTGGCATGCTCGTCTTGGTCATCCGGGATCATCTATTTTGTCGTCATTAGATAAAAATAGTTTTATTTCATGTAAGGGTACAAATAGTACTCCAATTTGTAGACTCAAAATCTCATACTCTAATGACATTTGATATTATTCATAGAGACTTATGGACATCTCATGTTCTTAGTTCTTTGGGTCATCGGTATTATGTTCTATTTTTGGATGATTACTCTAAGTTTTTATGGACGTTTCCGATAGCGAAAAAATCTCAAGTTTTTTCCATCTTAAAATTTAGAGCATTCATTAGAACCAAATTCGATCGCGAAATAAAAATATTCAATGTGATAATGACAAAGAATATGACAATGGGGTGTTTCTGGAATTCTGTGCTAATAAAGGGATCAATTTTCATTTTTCGTGTCTTCATACATATTCACAAAATGGGAAAGCCGAACGTAAAATTCGTTCACAAAATGGGAAAGCCGAACGTAAAATTCGTTCCATAAATTACATTGTCCGTATGTTATTAATTCATGTTTCCGTACCCCCCGTCATTTTGGCATCATGCTCTCCAAATGGCTACCTATCTCCTTAACATAATTTCTTCTAAAGATTTGGCATATTCTTCCTCCCTTCAATTTTTATATAATAAAATTCCTTCATATTCACATCTTCGGATTTTTGGGTGTTTATGTTATCCGTTATTCTCATACACCACACTTAACAAACTTCAGGCCCGGTCTACTCCGTGTGTGTTTTTGGGTTTTCCATCCAATCATCGTGGCTACAAATACTTTGATTTATCCTCTAATAAAATCATCATTAATCGCCATGTCATTTTTGATGAAACCCAATTTCCATTTTCTAAAGGTCATACTCCCGTGCCTACTTCGTATAATTTTTTGGATGATAATATATCGCCGTATGTTATTCAGCATTTTTCGGACGTATACCACACCCAAAATTCTCCAGCGGGCCCACTGCCCGTTGGTCCGTCACCCCATGCCTCTACCAGTACCACCGACCGATTCGATGATTGGGCGATCGGCCCGATTCTGAGCGGGTCGATCCAGCTCCAAATTACCGAGTTGGGCCATCATGCCCACTGCCTGCTGGCCAGTCCGTTCCGAACCCAACTAATTCCCAAAATTCGTCCAATTCTCCCTCGAGTCATAGACTGGTCACTCGTAGTCAACGGGGTTTTTTTAAACCAAAAATACATTTTAATTTACATTCTAATGTCCATAAATCCCTCTTACCCCGTAATCATGTGTCTGCCTTAAATGACCCGAATTAGAAAATTGCTATGACCGATGAATATAATGCTCTTATTGATAATAAGACTTGGGAGTTGGTGCCCCGTCCATCTGATTTTAATATTATCAGGTCTATGTGGATTTTTGCTCATAAGGATAACTCGGATGGTTCATTTGCTTTACATAAGGCGCGACTTGTAGGTGATGGTAAGACTCAATAGGTTGGTGTAGATTGTGGTGAGACATTTAGTCCGGTAGTCAAGCCGGCTACCATTCACATGGTGCTAAGCTTGGCTTTGTCGAAGGCATGACCTATTCATCAGTTAGATGTAAAGAACGCTTTCCTATATGAGGATCTCAAGGAGACAGTCTATATGCATCAGCCGTTGGGATTCAGGGATCCCAAACATCCTTATCATGTTTGTTTATTAAAGAAGTCCTTATATGGGCTTAAACAGTCTCCTCGGGCCTGGTATACACGGGTTGCTGACTATGTTTCAACTATTGAATTCACTCACAGCAAATCAGATAATTCCTTGTTCATCTACCGTCGTGGTTCATCTTTGGCCTACATTCTGTTGTATGTGGATGATATCATTTTAACTGCCTCTACAGATGCCTTACGCCAGTCTATCATGACCATGCTCAGCTTTGAGTTTGCTATGAAAGACTTAGGGCCCTTGAGTTACTTTTTAGGGATTGCCGTCACTCGTCATTCGGATGGATTGTTCCTGTCTCAACGAAAGTATGCTGCTGAGATCATCGAGAGGGCTGAGATGTCAACCTGTAAGTCCACTTCCACTCCAGTTGATACAAAGCCCAAGCTTAGTGTTGCGGCAGGCGTACCCTACGAGGATCCGACCCGCTATCGCAATCTTGCAGGGGCCCTTCAGTAACTTACCTTTACGAGACCGAATATTACATATGCGGTCCAATAGGTGTGTTTGTTCATGCATGATCCTAGAATTGAGAACATCAATGCACTCAAATACATCATTCGGTATATTCAAGGTACACTTGACTATGGTTTGCATCTATATCATTCCTCCACATCCACACTTGTCTCGTATACGGATGCTGATTGGGGTGACTGTCCCGACACCAGACGGTCTACGTCTGGCTATTGCATGTTTCTTGGCAACAACTTGGTCTCCTAGTCGGCGAAACATCAGTCAACTCTATCCCGCTCAAGTGCAGAAGCTGAATATCGAGGGGTAGCTAATGTGGTCTCGGAATCATGTTGGTTACGTAATTTGCTTTTGGAGCTTCATTGTCCTATTCAGAAGGCAACCTTAGTTTATTGCGATAATATTAGTGTCATCTACCTTTCTGGTAATCCGATTCAGCACCAACACACTAAGCATATCGAGATGGACATTCACTTTGTCCGCGAAAAGGTTGCTCGGGGTCAGGTACGCGTCTGCCATGTCCCGTCAAGATATCAAATTGCGGACATCTTTACAAAGGGTCTTCCCTCGGTCATTTTTGAAGATTTTAAGGACAGTCTCAGCGTTTGAAGACCGCCCGCTATGACTGCGGGTGCGTGTTAAATATACCAAATATACATGAGATATATTTGGTATATTGGATGGTCACGGCTGGATGGTCACAGTTTGTGTAACATTATTGTACAAGGTTTTGTATAGTTGTAGTGTACCTTAATTAGTCTTGTACTCCTACCATAATTGTATAGTTCATCTCCAAATAGAATAAGATTTTAGGAGTAGAATAGGAATATAATTCTCCTATTATGAAAATATGTAACTTGTATAAATAGTCTTTCAATTAATGAAAATAATGAATGGATTATTTCTTTCAGTTTTGTTTATGTATATTATTGTTGATAAAACAGAAGAAAGGAGTTTGTGTTCTCTACTTCGAACTGAATAGTAAAATGTTCAATTTATACTTGAAGAGGAGGGCCGTTGCAATGTTTCAGAACTCTTTCGAATAGTTGCAACGTTTTTGAAATCTTCAGGGACCAAAGTATAAATAGAAAGCAATTCAGGGACCAAAAAGAAAATATCCGAAAGACAGTCTGTGACCCGTGACCCATGACCCATGGGTTACCCCTGGGGTCCCAAACCATTACTCAAACTTAGAATTTATATATTGCACAATCCTTCCATCTTCTACCAATGAAGGAGATTTGTTATTTTTGGCCAAAAACACTTCATCTTTTCATGTCTCAAACACCTTAATTTGTGTACCAATATCTCTTTCATTTCTTAGCGAAATTTGACGATACTTGACACTAATATCATCTACTCACTTAGTAGATTAGACATGTGCGAAAAAACTATGTTTCCGACATACGGGTTCCACGTGTTTAAGTCATTAAAGACGGGATAAACTCAATCCACATTAGTAAATTTTCAAAAGTTAATCTATCAATTTCTTGTATCAAGATCAAAGAAGTTATCGCTTTTCATCCTTCCAATTTTATTGATGATCATATTTTTCTCCTTTTATTTGTTGTTTTATATTCATATATGTTATATAAATTGTGAGAAAAATGAAAATATAATAGACAATATGCTGCTCAAATTTCAAACAAACGTACCAATGGTCTTATTCATAACTTGAGGTGAGAAAATATTAAAATCTTGAAAATCACAATGCTTGGATGGTACTTAAACTTTTGACAACTCGTGAAAAATTTCTTCTACCCATACTATTTAATGTAGGCCCCTTTAATGTATTTGTATATTTAAGGATTTTAAATTTTTTTTAATAGGTTTCAAAATCGTGGCTTTAGTCATTCCCTGAGAGTATGACTATTTTTATATTGTATCTTTATTTTCCTTTTCGATTTGTTAATCTGAAGGTAATCTTAATTATTTTACTTAATTATGAGCTTTGTTTTCTGTTTTAATTTTTGCATTGACCGGGTCTAACTACCTACCAAGATAAAGATAAGGTCTTCATATATTCTATCATCTACAAATCTCATATTGTGAAATTTTATTAGATATTTGTTGTTTTCTATTTTAATTTTTGATCTTTGTTTTTTTATCAAATTGGTACTCTTAGAGAGAAATTTGAAATTAATAAATACATGCTATGTTTTTATTAGGCTTAAGTTATTTGCGCCTTCATAAAGTTATTTACATATTTCATTTAGACATCTCAACCTAAACTTGTACCTATCTTGAGATTTAAATCACTTAAACATTTTGTGCTGACATGACAAAATGTGTAATACACTTAGCATAGGCGCGTAAAAAGTCATTAATTTTAGTTTTTTTTTAAATCTCACCTTCTTCATAAAATTATTTCCTCCGCCATACCCAACCGACCCGCCGCCGCCATCGTCATTGACGCCACCACTGTAATAACCACTTTTCATCTTTTTTAGATCTGGAAATGATCATCACTATCATCTCCTCCATTTTCTTTGAATCCGACAATTGCTACCATTGTTATCTCGTTCGCCGGAAAAAATGAAGACCGCCACTATTTTTTTTCTATCTCCTTCTGCTACAAAAAATGAACTTGACCATAAAATAATCAGATTTAAAAATAAAAAAAGACAGCAAATGGAGGGTTTGGAGGATCAGCAGCGGCGGCGGGAAACGACGGCCACCACCCCTGCCATTAACGCTGCCGCCTTATCGATTTTTTCTCCAGATCTGAAATGCTGCCACTATGAGTTTTCTTTATTTTTCTTTTTTTGAATCTGATTCAGCCATTTGTTGATTTGTGGTATGAAAGAAGAAGAAACAAAGAAGAGAAGATCGGACGCAGATGAAGGGGTGGGGCTGGCTGCTGGTTAGGTTAGATTTAGGGTTTAAGTTTAAAAAAATATTTTTTAACTCAATTCTTTTTATAATAATGTTTTGGACTCGTCTGCCACATGTCATCGTGTAATTGGTCATTTTTGTCATGTCATCTCAAGTGTATTCACCTATTTTATATTTTTTGCTGAATGTTAAAAAGTGTTTAAATGTTCAAATTCGAAATGGTACAAGTGCTCAATAGATACAAACGTAAGTTGAGTTATCTAAGTAGAATAGGTAGACAAGTTTAGGTAGTTGTCACTTAAACCTTCTTATTATCTTTTTGTTTTCTCCTTTCTTCATATTTCTTTAGTTTTTAGTAAACTTACCATTTTTATTCTTATTAACATGTAAGTTCTACTTTTTGTATATTTATATTATCAAATTTTTTCCCGGTAAAACAAATATTTTAAACTAAATGTAGCCAATAATATTTATACCCTTATATATTTTGCTTATCTATTAATAATTTTCTTCGTATTTTATATTTATATTTATATTTATATTTATTCAAGGACCGGAACACTCAAATTAGCTTTGAAAAATTCTGAACAAATAGTACATTATATTATTTTTTATTTTTATATTTGATTTTGTTTATTGAAATACAAGATGTACATCCTTTGAGAATAAGATTCGCAACACAAATTGACCAAAAAACTAAGAACTATTTCACCATAAAAGTTTTAAAATTCGTTTTACATGGGTATGAGGAGCTGGTCTTTCTAATGACTTTTTGTTGCTAATAAAGTTTGTATTTCATTCTGCAAAGTTTAGCTTCCGGTATATGACTAATAATTATTTTAGTATTTTTATTTGTGAAAAATAGTATGTTTAAGATGAGAAATAAATTAAAGTATAAAGAAAATATATGTCTTTTTTAGTACCCGCGAAGTGCGGTCTATTTCACTAGTTAAAATATAATGTGGGAGTTACTCAAAGGTTACACTTTATTGTGTTAAAGTAATAATGCAAACCTCCCCTTGCTCTCTAACTAATGTGTTACTGTGTACTAAACTATTGAAATGCAATATCCAGGTTTCATTTTTATCTAATTTCAAAGAAAAGATTTTCGGCTTTCTTTACTAAAGGAGAAGGCAACTGTTGATTCTTTCCCCTTCCCCTCTAATTAATGTGTATTAATATGTATAAAATGTAATGATTCGTCGTCGTTTTTAGAGCTAAAGAACTTTATTTGATTAGATTACTCTTTTCATAAACTCTATGTGGGATTTGTGATTCGCGGGGATGTGTAGCACAGTTTGAGAGGTGCTTTTAGATGGATTTTGGAAGAAAAAACCAATTTTGATAGTTTTGAAATGAACTAGTTGATCCCAAATTGACTTTTGAGTATATGAGTTCGTTTTTGGATTTCGTCACTTACGATAGGTCCGGAACGTCATTTATGACTTAGACAAGTCTTTCGTTTGCTTCCCGCGACGTTCGAATGTGTTTTGTGTCACTGTTTGCAAAGTTGTGAAATTTAAGTATTTTGAGTGGTTTCGTAGAAAAGTAGGCCTTAGCTTGGTCGTATGAAAAATTCGAGTGCGAGAGCGAGTTTGTAGCGTCGTTTACACTTGGGCAGCATGTTTGATTTGTATCCGGGAGGTCTCAAGAGTGTTTCGGGTGTTTGGTGGAGAGTTTGCTAAATTGCCTAAGTTGCTGGTTTCTGGTGTGTCACACCAACGGATTAGTGGCCGCTTTTGTCGAGCCGCTTCTGTGGAAGTTGGTCCACAGATGCGAGCCTTGGTAATGTTTAGAAAGTCCGCTCCTGCGAAATTTGTTGTGCAGAAGCGATCCGCCTTTGCGGGTTTTCTCCGCTTTTGCGTCCCTTGGGTATATTAAGTTTGGCCGCTTCTGCGAGGTCGATTCCGCCGAAGAGGGATCGTTGTTCCATACCTAGAATTAAAAGCCTATACGAATTCACTTTCCCCATTTCATATTTTGAGACCTAAGCCCGGTGGAGAGGAAATTCATCATATTTCACCTTTTGGGTAAGATTCCAACTCTTTTCCATTACTATGTCATGTTCATGTCTTAGAATCTAGGTTGTATTCCTTGTTTTGGGTAGAATAAACCTAAGGTTCTTGCTTGAGAATAGAGGCTTAACACCATGAAATTAGAGGCTAAGAATTAACTCTTATGCTTTGATATTGTAGATAAGGATTGGTACTGATAGTATGATCTATTATAATGTTCTATTTAGTGATTTGATTTCTTGAAAAATTTGGGAAACATATCTAGGGTTTCCTAATTAGGGATTTTGATTAGTTAATGCAATTGGAAGCCTAAAAGTGCTCAGTTTCCTAATTAACTTAAAGATATGACTTTTTAGATTGCTATCATGATTCTAAAACACTAAAGTTCTGATTTTTACCCTTGTGGGCCCGGGGTCGATTTGAGAGTTGGATATTCGGTTGCTTTGATAGGCTATGCCTTTGTATACGTATTAGAATAGTTTATTAATGTAGAACCTATATGTTAGACTACAATCATTCGGAGGTGCTTCGCATGGGCAAGGTCGTGGCTGAGGAGTAGCGTTCGTGGCATATGTTAGGCTCTAAAATAGGCTACGGTCTAATATTATTAGACTCTGATAGACGCATGTAGTTGATATAAATATTGAGGGGTATTGACCGTGTTGGGGGTCCCACCTTAGTGGTTGTGATGATCAGTTGGGATGGGTACCAGTGTTGAACTGTTTTGATAGGTGATTTGAGGAATCAACCTAGGGTTGATTCCAACTGCTGTTATGTGGGCTTGTCGCCATTACGTGAGCTTGTCGCTATTGATTGATACTTGTTGTATTTACTCATCATATATGCTTCTATTGTGAAATACTAATTATATGGAATTACGTGTTACTGATAATTTTGAAGCATATGCTACTCATCTCTTGAACTTGATTGCATCTCATACCCCATGATTACTTGCCCTATTACTATTGCATTCATACACTCATGATTATTGTGATATTGAAACGGAGTGGAATTGAATGTTGTGGGTCCAATAAGACTGGAAAGGAAAGGTAATTATACTATTGACTGAACTTTCATGATTTCTAAGTTGTTTAAGTGTTGAACGATCTATGTGACTGAAGGTGACTTACGTGAATTATCAAACCGTGAGGATCATCTGAGAGTCAACTTGGTATTTATATATGTTACGTGTATTCCGTCGTTGTCGTTCTATGATGCTTACGGGGGTACGTTGTGTACTCATACTACACTTCTTGCATTCTTTTTTGGATGTATACACATCGTCATCGACCAGTATCGGAGCACATGGCTTAGTCCAGACTTGGTAAATTCGAGCATTTGGGGTGAGACCGCACACCCTCAGCATGCCATGGATGCTTCTTCTTTATCTCTGTCTTTATTTTGTGATCATGAGACTGTTTCAGACTCTCTTCTTTGTTTCAGCTTTAGTGCTCTTGTACTGACAGACTAGATTTTGAAAGGAATATAATAATTAGATTTTTGAATTTGGTTACCTTATTTATATTATGGCAAGATAACTTATTTAACAATTCATTCTATATTCCGCTTTATTTACCTTTCATGTTAATATTTTGGAAAATGGTTCGTTTATCGGTGGGAAAAGTGTAGATGCCACCATGACGCCCGAAAGGGGTCGTGACAAAGTTGGTATCAGAGATCTAGGTTAAACAATCTCATGTACAAGAGCAATGTCTAGTAGAGTCTTGCGGATCGGTGCGGAGACGTCCGTACTTATCTTCGAGAGGCTGTGAGACATTTAGGAAATTTCACTTATTTTATTTCGTTTGTGCTAAGTTTGATCAAATTGGTATATGACCTTATTTCTTATTCTCTCACATATGGTGAGGACTCTTGCGCATGCAGCGAGAGATGAGGTACGACACCAACCCCTGTGGTGTGCGGTTGTGGTAGAGGTCGAGGACGGGGCAAATGTAGACCCCGAGCAACTGTACCGATGAGAGGTGGAGCACAGGGAGCCAGTCAGGCTCGTGGTAGATCAATATCCTCCGAGCCGGAGATGGTGCACCAGGATGATCATTATGAGGATGAGATGGGGCTAGCCTAGGCTCAGCCAGAGGTTATAGCCACACTAGTTCTACAAGATACTATAGCTCGTATATTTAGTTTTCTTGATGGTTTTTCCCAGGCGGGTGTTCTCCCAGCTACTTCGGATGGATCATAGACTCGGGTAGGACGATGGACTCCCGAGTTCCGTACACTAGGGGAGCAACCAATTACTGTTTTGATTCCCCACATTGATAAAATCCTAGCACCGGAGTTTGGTCCCCGACCAGAGACTGGAGCTGTTATGACCCGCGAGAGGGTTCATATTTTGGGTATTATTGAGTCACATAAAGTTAATTTTATTGGTCTTCAGCTAGTGGGTGCTGCAAAGCAATGGTGGAGGTCGTTTATTGAGTGTCGGCCAACTGGGTCGCCTATATTATCTTGGACTAGGTTCTATCAGGTCTTTCTTGAGAAGTATGTTTCCATCACCTTGCGAGTGAGCAAGTGGGATGAGTCCTCCAAATTAAAGCAGAGTGTCTGTTGCTGAGTATGAGGCTCATCCATGCTTTGTCGCGCTGCCACTACTTTCTATCAAGACAGAGTGGATTAGGTGTTTCGTGAGATGGTTTTCTGTTCCACTCCAGTTGACGACGTTGCAGTTGGTAGCGTCTGGGGCTTCATTTTTGTCTCTGTCAGACCATGCCAGAATGGTAGAGTCAGTGAGAGGTGGGCTCCATAAGAATAAGTCAGAGAAGATAACTCGCATGTATGGCTACTACAGTGGGTATGCTTTTCGTGGTTATGTGCAACAAGGTAGATCCCAACATTCTCAGTCTAGCCATCCAGTCCAGTCAACACTTCAGGTTTCAGACGGCGGTCCTGCCTGCACTTCAGGTTTCAGATGGTAGTTCTGCCGGGCAGAGTGGTTGTTGACACCCAATTTTGTCCCATCTTTTATGACTTTATTCGTAATTTTTAATATTTTTGACACTTTTAAAACAATTTTTTAAATATAGGCATATATGTGCATATATCTTATTATTATTATTATTATCCGCGTTTTTACCGTCATTTGCATTTTTTATAATAATCATAAGTTTCATCCAAGAAATTCTATGATATTTATTCTCGCAAAATTGCATCGCATTTCCCTTTTATTAAGCATTAAACATTTCGCAAATATTATATTTATATTTTTATCACATCGTTACGCTATTTTAAATAATTCACATCTTTTACAAAAAAATATATATATATATAAATATGTTTTAATATTAAGCCCCTTTTTATATTTTTAAACCCATAACACATTTTATTTTCCAACCCAAAACAATTTAAACCCAAAACAATTTCTAACCCATTTTTATTTCCTAACCCAAAACAATTTTCACCCATTTCACCAAAGCCCAACCCATAACCCATTTAATCTCCCCTCACCCAAAATAAATCAACACCACATTTTAATTCCCCCAATTCCCAAGCCCAACCAGACCAGCCCAAATTTCCCAATTAAATTCCTACCAACCCAAACCAAACCAAAGCCCAACCGGCCGACCCACAATCCCCAACCCGTCGGCCCAGAACCCGCAGCCCAGAACCGGCCCAACACCCCGACCCGGTCGCCCCCTTTTTAACCCAAAACAAAACCCCCAAAATCAAAAAAAAAAGAAGACCTAAAACCCTACCCCCTGCCCTCTCCAATCGCCGCCACCCTACCCCCCACGTCGCCGCCCCTACGCCTGACACCCCGAATCGCCGCACCGCCAAACCCATCACCTCACCAACACACCCCCCAAAATCCTCAACACATGCCCCAAAAAATCAGATTTTGTCCCCTTTATTTTGAAATTCAAATTCATTTTTAGGGGGGTATGAGGGGGGTTGAACGTTGAGTTTGAGACCTATAAAACCCCCCCTTTTTGCATCTGTTGGGAGGGGTTTTTTCGGAGAAAAATGTTCTTTTTTTGAGGGGTTTTTAATTCGATTTTGAGTTTGAAATTTAGGTTTAAGTTTTGGTGGTATTGTATTTGTTTGTGTTGCTCTTCACTAAAAAATCCGAAATCTTCTTAAGAACACTTCTTTGTTCTTGCATGTGTTCTTCAACTTAAAGATTCCGAAAATATAGGTCGAAAATTATTGGTTTTTGGTGTTGAAGAATCTGAATTTTTAGCTATTTTTCACTGTTTTTCGGTTCCGGGTCAACCGCTGCGGGTCGGGTCATTCCGGTCGGATCAAACATCCGAAAATCAGAAACAGAGTCCTATTCCCAGAAAAATCAGAATTCAAAATCTACAACAAAATCAGAATTCTAACATTTCCGAGCGGATTAAACGATTCAAAACACGCCTCGGTTAAGCTACGGAAAAGGTTCGCCTCGTTCCAATTGTTCTACATTTCTTAAAGCTTATTTGATTGTGTTGTTTATGCTTGATTTAGTATGATATTTTGCTAAGTAATGTAGTCTTGATTAATTAATATGATAATGAGACGATTTTGCTTATATAATTGTATTTATGTTGTTGGGACATTTCTGATTTGGAGTTGATACGTGATAGATGATATTGCCTCGATTTTTGGTTAACTAATTATTGTCATTAGCTTTAGTAAGGTATCTTGGGTTCATTGTTAAATGCAATACGGATAATGTAAGATTAATACGTGTTTGAAAGAGATACAACGTGATTAAATATTCTTAGGACACTTAACGATTTGTTGATATTCAAAATTATTGTATGTTGTAGTTTGGTCACGCCTGTAAATCAAACAAATGAGCATACTTTAATTGATTCAAATGACGATATTTACATGTTATATTCTAGATTAATATGTGCAATTTTAAAAGGAATATCTTATCCATGTTTAATATAATAGTATGTGCGTTTAGTTTAAGTTTATGAATGTTATGCTTCTTTAAGAATTAAGATTAGTCCAACGGAATTTATTATGTATGTATACATAATTTATACATTGGTCTTCCTTGCCTCTTTTATTTTTGTTTAAATTTAGAACCGGTTGTGTTATCATATAATCTTTCTTGACTACTTTAATGTGCCAAAATCTGAAAAATAATGTCTTAAGTATATGTAGAATAGAAGGCCATGAATATTCATTCCTATGTACATTTAGTGTTGTATATTTCGTGTATGTATGTATTAGGAATATTCATGTGTTGATATTTTCGTTCCGTCTACTAATCCTTTTCTTTTTCTTTTATTTACATAAAATGCATCGGGAGTAACGAAGAGTCTCGTTATGAGACTCATCATGACTTCGTCCAAAATGAAGAACCACATTCACATTCCTTGCATTCTCCGGCCTCGGAATTTCTACACAAATAGGGCGGGATGACATCATCATCCTCCCTAGTTTCCTCTTTTATTATTATTCTTTAATTTCGTTATTTCTATTCTTGGGCATGTAATAATTATTTTAATGCTTGTGTGATTGTTAGAATGCTTAGAATAATTAGGCCGCGAATAGATGAATGAATAGGATAGTCTAACTGCCGTTAGTTTATTTCTTAGGATCGTTTGAAATTGGAAACCAACCGCTAGCTTTATTTGTTTAGGACCGTCTTGTGTGTTCCAAACTTAGCCTCTAGTTACTTTGTTCTATTTTTAGGGTTGGTTATGCATGCTTTAATATCTTTCAAAAATAATTTGGCTATCTATTATTCATTTTCTTTAATCCTAAAAAAGGGGGTTTGCATTCTATCATATTTGCAACCTTGAAAGATTTTTTTTGCTTCTTTTATTATTCAATTGCCAAATATGTATTTTTGTATAAAAAATATAACTTCAGGCAATGATGAAGACTTAAACCTTTTTATCCGAGATCAACATGTTTAGTAGGCGAGGTGACTAAAATAACCAACAAGTTATATATTCGCAGCCACGACGTGATTATAGTGATCTTTTCTATTTCACCCGAGAGACCAACACGTTTAGTAGGCGAGGCAATCAAAAATAAACTACATTAGTCATATGTTTGCAGCCACGACGTGATTGGAATGTTCTTTTTAAAATTTAAGTTCGAGCCCTCCGCAATCAAAACATTCACTGTTTTGAATACGGATATGAAGTTATTTGTATTTAAATGTTTCTAACCGTTTGTTCTTGACAGCTTGCAGGGACTAAAGTAAATAAAGGCAATTATTCCTCGGAGTTCATTTATTGTTATTTCTTTCTTTAATTCAGCTTTTATCTCGCTTTGTATTGTAATATTATTTATCGCACTTATGTAATTATTGAAATGCTTAGAATAGGCAAACTTAGGATTTATTCATAGGTTAGTTTAAGATTTAAAACCCGTCGCTAGCTTATTTATTTGTAGGCTCGCAAACTTAGAAATCCTTCGCTAGTTTATTTATTTTAGGCTCGTCACGCTTATTCAAGATTTTTAAAACAACTCTTGTCATCTTTATTTGCTTCAATTAATTGTACAAATAAACTCATCTTTTTATTATTACTTTTTGCAACTTGTTGATTTTCGAAAGATTCACTTCTTTGGCATTATAAAGAATTTATTGTCACAAATGCATGTTTTCCAAAAAAACCTTACATGTATCTTTCTTTTATGTCATCCGAATACGTACTTGTATAAAATGCATCATATTTACTTGTATAAAATGCATCATATTTGCAACTATCTTTTTATTTATTATACTTGTAAAACATGTATTTTTCTAGCAATAATTAACCTGAATTTGACCGGATAACCGCAAGTTAGCGGATCTTAAAGGATGCCTAACCCCTTCCCTTTAGGATAATAAAGAACCCTTACCTAGAATCTCGCTAGTTTCGCAGACCTTAAAATTGGAGTTTACAGTGCAGCACTTAGTTTAAATATTTAGGTGTCCTAATTCACCGTAAACATAATTAGGTGGCGACTCCTCAATCATTTACCCAGGAATCACCCGGACACGTCCGCGCTCCGCTTTGACCCGAGCGAGGTCAAAATAGGGCGCGACAGCATGGCGACTCCACTGGGGAATTCAGGTTCTTAACCATAACAAGTTCAGGTTAATCATTATTGTGTTTTATATTGCTCCTTATTTGATCTATTATTTTTATTTATTTATTTTCTGTTGAAATTTTGTATGCATAACTGCTTCAATTACTATATTCTCTTACTGCTTTCCTTAAATTGGCATTTCGCTCATATTTCTTCCACTCTGGAAAATTGACACTATCACACATTACACGCGAGGTGTGTTTTGCGCACCCGCAAATTCCTTTCAAAGTTCCACATTTTTAGGAGAGTTGGTATATGCGCGGAGCGTCCGGACCATCCGGTTGGCCGCGTAGCCTTCTCACTCGAGTCGTCCGCTCGGGAACCTTGAGTCTAGTCAGCCAAATCTTAGAAAATTTAGGATAGAGCTATACCACCCTTTATTTTTAAGTCATGCATGCATACACCTTAGGTGGAGTCGATCCTGGTATCGACTCCACAATTAAGAAATCTACCAAAATTGTCAACGGGTCTCACAACCCAACGACCAATCAATATATTACGTGTAGCGTGACAATGATAGACAAATCCAAGCCTAATCATGTCATGCCGAATTGGAAAATGTACATTTATTTTGTCTCATTTCCGACAAAAGCATTACAGTTTAGCAGCTTGGATCAATCTGTCATAATCTCGCATATCTGGCGTTTAGGCCCACATCCGGCATAAGGGAGGCCCCATGCATATTAGGATGCGCATTTAATTGCCTTACAATCATTTTGTTGTTCTCTCCTGCTTTTTCACTATGTGCATATTATTTAAAGCAATAATTACTCGCCTTGTACTAACTTGGTTTTCTTCATTTTTTAGAAGGTTTATTTTTCCTAAATTATTCTTCCCAAAGGTTGATTTGCGTTGACTAAAAATGGCGGATCATCCCTACTTCACGAGGTCAAAGGCACAATCCTTCAGCAAAATGACTGATTTAGATGCATCCGAACAGACTGGCCTGGAACTTATCACTCTTTCCGGAGATGAACCAGAGACTTCCGAAAATAGAAATACTACTGTCCAAGAAAAATACATCGCCCAACTATTACAACAGATGGCAGCCATGCAGACTGAGATAGAGCGGCTCCAAAATCTCACCAACCTGTCCATTAGCGCCAATACCCCACTCCCTGAACAAGGGACGAATGCAACTGCACCACAAATTTTCTCATCTCCTGAACCGCCATTTCCCCAAAACCTCCCCGATAATTCGCCACTATGCAAAACCAATCCACAGCACACTAATCCGCAAGCTAGTCCACAACAAAGCCCGCCACAAAATGATCCGGCCTCATTCACAACTCCACATACCCAAATTAATCCACTCATCCAAAACACTTCTTCCGCGCAAAATCACCAGGCAGACCAACACATATTGATGGCACACACCGCTGATCACAGCAAACAATATGTGCCGCCAATATATGCCACGGAAGCTCAACCTTTCACCACCACAATACCAAACATGGCTCTTCAGGAAATCAGCCAGTGTGAAGAAATGGACAAAGTGTAATGATCAGAACCGGTGAAAGTGTGGCGAGAGAGATTCATAGCCTAAAAGAAGCATTCAAAAATATCCAAACCAGCAAGGGACATGAAGGACTTGAGTATGAAGATCTGTGTATGCATCCCGACATTGAATTGCCTGTAGGATATAAGGTGCCAAAATTTGACTTGTTTGATGGGAAAGGAAATCCTTACTCTCATTTGAGATCGTACTGCGACAAACTGGTTGGGGTAGGTAAAAACCAGGCCATCATAATGAAGTTGTTCGTAAGGAGTTTGACAGGAGAAGCACTAGACTGGTACACAAGCCAGGACCCGCAAAAATGGTGTAATTGGGGCACGATGGCACAAGATTTCGTGGACAGATTTAAATTCAACACTGACACAGTCTTGGACAGATTTTATCTGATGAAGTTGGAAAAGAAGTCCACAGAGACCTTCAGAGAATACGCCATGAAGTGGAGGGCAGAAGCAGCGAAAGTTCAACCCCCGATAGAAGAAAGTGAGATGAACACTCTCTTTGTACAATCTTTGAAAGATGCAACATACTATGAGAGAATGATAAGCGTCATAGGACGAAGTTTCTCTGAAGTTATAAGGATGGGAGATTTCATAGAAGAGGGAATCGTAGCAGGAAGAATTACGAACTTTGTAGCATTGCAAGCAACAAGTGAGACAATCCAATCGGACTCATTTGAGGGAGCAAGAAAGAGGAAGAGAGATGGAGTGTCCTCTCGTGGTGACAGCTCGTAAACATAGGCCAAATCAAATGGCAACCCGCCAAATGCCATCACCCCACCTCCCTACTACAATCAAAACAACCAAAGTCCTCATCCTTCCTATTATTACCCATACACCCAAAGCCCTCAGCCTTACTATCAATACCCACCTGGTCCCTACCCTGTCTACCATACCCAGCCAATATATAGCCTGCCTCGAGCACCTGTCTATCCAAATCCCCCGCAATATCAGCCCGCATACTTACCTCAGCCACGAGTCCATCTACCTAACGCGCCCAGACCCCGCGCAAAATACGAAAGAAAGCCAGCCAAAACCTATACACCTTTAGCCGAACCTCGAGCCCAGTTATATGAAAGACTGAAAACCGCAGGAATACTCCAGCCCATCCCAGGAAATGTCCCCAAACCTGTTCCTAAATGGCATGATGAGACTAAGCGTTGTGCATACCACTCGGGAATCCCTGGACACGACACTGAAAATTGCTATGCCCTCAGAGACAGAATCGAGGCATTAATCAAAGAAGGAGTTATCCGACCAAAGGACTCGCCTCTAATGAAAACAATAACTCTTTGCCAGATCATGACGATGCAAATGTGAATATGATTACTGTTGATAAAGAACACAACTTGGAAGGGACTATTGTGCCAGTCCAGAGAGAGGAAAAGGTTGAATCATCGGCCTTTATCACCCCTATGATTACAGTCCAAGTGAGGGCACCGTTTGGAGTAGAAGCACTTCCTCCAAAGCCGCGGATCATGGCATCATCTTTTCTTGGAAAAGTCTTATCAACCAATCTCCGAAGGAAGGAAGATGCTTCTTTACCAAAGCCTGTTCCGCCTCTGAGTCAGCCATTCGTCAAAGCATGCGCCACTCAGGAATCAAAGGAGGACAATGCAGCCAACCTCGTGAAAGGATTAAAAAGATTTTTCATTGCTGAAAAAGAAGCAAAAAGCAATATGATTCTCGGTGATTACGCTAGAGACTCAACCAGTTGGGATGCAGAGCAAGGAGATGTTTTGGGAAAATTGGACATGTGCCCTGACCTTGTTTCTCCCAGAAACTAGTTAACTGCATTAATATTTAATGAAACAATGCGATTCAGATTGAGACCTGAATCACATATATGCATTTTAATGTGTTTTGCGTCTACCTTTTGAAAGCTTAAAATGACAAATCTGCACTGCTTTTGCTATTATAAAATATGTTTTGTTCAATAATTCTCTTTTCTTTTTTCATCATGCAAACTAATTTGTCGGCGGTATGTGACATATAATGAAACAAGCAAACAAGGTCCCAAACAAGCAAGGCTTCGAAGAATATAAGGAAGACTCACAAGCGGAAGAATTGAGGCATTTTTGGAATAAGTCGAAGCCAAATTTGGATGAAACATCAAGATGGTTGATAGTCACAAGCATTGGCACGGACGTTTGCCATTTGTACTCTTGGGCTACCACACTACGATCAAGACTTCTACTGGGGCAATGTTATTTCTTTCACAGCCAAGTGGATACAAAATCATTTACTAAGAGACTGGTTGATGAAAAGCAGATGGACACAGTTGTCCGGGGCAACCTTATCAGAATAACCTGAACTACGTCATGACCTGATTCCCTCGGCGGGATACGTAGGCGGCCACATCGGCTTCGGTCCCACTTTTAGAAAATCCCTACAAATCACATTTCTTTGTAATGAACTACGTCATGACCTGATTCCCTCATGGGGATACGTAGGCGGCCTAAATCGGCTTCGGTCCCACCATTAGGAAATATTTTCTCCTTTATCTCGTACATGACAAAATGCACCCATCTGATCACCCTGATAGGGCAGGCAAGCAATCTACACAAGACTCGGTTGTCCGTTTAAAAGATCATCATCCCCATATCGGAAACTGGGGCATTTTTAAGGGATCACTGTCGGAGGACGCCGATAAACATGGAAAATCATCGGCAAACTAAGTCTTCAGCCATAAGAGGATTTTGGATAAGACGTTTGCTTTGTTTCACCGCATGTCACTACTCGACAGACATTTACATATATGCATACTTTCTTATAAGCAATTTATTTTTAACAAATATTTTCATTAGAGTTTGACAAGATTTTTTTTAATATGCATACTTTCTTATAAGCAAATTATTTTCAACAAATATTCTCATTAGAGTTCGACAAGAACTTTTTAATGATAAGCATACTTTCTTATAAATAAATTATTTTCAACAAATGTTTTCATTAACGGTTAGCCAGGACTGAGAACCAGACAGGGGTTACAGGTCCGAATCAGCAGGACATGCAGCTATCAAGAGCCAAAGCTATAAAGTCAACGCGAATCAACCGCCCCTCCCCCAAACTCACAAATTTTCTTTGAGTACAGGTTCTTCAGGTTGAAAAAGCAGGGAAACCACATCACTTATGATCAATTCCCCAAAGAATTTCGGCACTGCAACTCACTACAAGGATTACGTTCCTGTTTTGCATTTATACGAAGACATCATCTTGACCTACAGGGTCCCGACTATTATGTCTGCGCAAAGATGTTATTTCAAATCACAAGGAACGACAACACGGCAAACCCGACGGCAAAGACGTCGCGTCACATTATCGCCCGTGCCAGGACGACATTTCTATTCACAGTCCACATGAGTTTGGATCGGCAAAAGATTCAGCACAACGTGGAACCCTATTACAGCAAACTGACGGCAAGGACGTCACTTACATCTCTTACAACCGGACAACATTACAACAACACGACGTTACTGCAGCACAACAAATATCTTTTACAGCATTACAACGACGTCAACAGCATTACAATAACGTCTTCAACGCAGCTATCTATCTTTACAAGATTACAACAACGCTATTGACTTTACCGCAAAGACATCAACTATCTTTACAAAGATTACAACAACGTCATTGGCGTTCACGGCAAAGACGACAACTATTATTTACAACAACAACAACATCAACGTCTATACAACGACGACATCATCAACGTCTATACAACGACGACATCATCAACGTCTATGCAACGACGACATCATCAACGTCTATACAACGACGACATCAGCAAAGTCTATACAACGACGACATCATCAACGTCTATGCAACGACGACATCATCAACATCTATACAACGCACGACATCAAGAAAGTCTATACAACAAATGACGTCAACAACATTACAACGACGTCTCCAACACAACACGTCGATCCAACGACGTCATTTCAGGCGCCCACCTCATAATACGGGTATTTTAATTTCAGTCAGGCGCCCACCTTATAACAAGGGAATTTTAATTTCAGTCAGGCGCCCACCTTATAACAAGGGAATTTTAATTTCAGTCAGGCGCCCACCTTATAACAAGGGAATTTTAATTTCAGTCAGGCGCCCACCTTATAACAAGGGAATTTTAATTTCGATCGAGGGCCCACCTTATAACAAGGGAATTTTAATTTCAGTCAGGCGCCCACCTTATAACAAGGGAATTTTAATTTCAGTCAGGCGCCCACCTTATAACGAGGGTATTTTAATTTCAGTCAGGCGCCCACCTCCTAATGCGGGTATTTCCAAGTTATTTCTCTACAATATTTTCTCAGCAGTTATACACTAATTATATCTTAAGCTTTAGTTCGCAGGAGTTTTCAATTTGCAGAACTTCATCACAAAGACCGCTACAGAACTTCATCACGGCGTGGCACTATCTCTTACAAATAACCGAGGCAATTTGGTCAACGACCTACTTGACGCCGATCCGCTCTTTCCCATTAGTTTCTCACATCTACGACCGGTGTCATCCTAGGTCGAAACCTTTGAGGGCATTATTTCTTGAATGTGCACCATCTTTTTCAACTTCTCCCCCCCGGGGATTCTATTTCTTACCATGCAGTCCCGATGATCGGGACAAGATTGGCTACTCAGTCAACTTCTTTGGCCGGAAACTCTTTCATCGTCTCCGTCAAAGAGGGGCATCTGTTGACACCCAATTTTGTCCCATCTTTTATGACTTTATTCGTAATTTTTAATATTTTTGACACTTTTAAAACAATTTTTAAATATAGGCATATATGTGCATATATCTTATTATTATTATTATTATCCGCGTTTTTACCGTCATTTGCATTTTTTATAATAATCATAAGTTTCATCCAAGAAATTCTATGATATTTATTCTCGCAAAATTGCATCGCATTTCCCTTTTATTAAGCATTAAACATTTCGCAAATATTATATTTATATTTTTATCACATCGTTACGCTATTTTAAATAATTCACATCTTTTACAAAAATATATATATATATATAAATATGTTTTAATATTAAGCCCCTTTTTATATTTTTAAACCCATAACACATTTTATTTTCCAACCCAAAACAATTTAAACCCAAAACAATTTCTAACCCATTTTTATTTCCTAACCCAAAACAATTTTCACCCATTTCACCAAAGCCCAACCCATAACCCATTTAATCTCCCCTCACCCAAAATAAATCAACACCACATTTTAATTCCCCCAATTCCCAAGCCCAACCAGACCAGCCCAAATTTCCCAATTAAATTCCTACCAACCCAAACCAAACCAAAGCCCAACCACGACCCACAATCCCCAACCCGTCGGCCCCGAACCCGCAGCCTGTAACCGCCCAACACCTCGACCTGCTCGCTTTTTAACCCAAAACAAAACCCCAAAATCAAAAAAAGAAGACCTAAAACCCTACCCCTGCCTCTCTCCAATCGCCACCCTACCCCCACGTCGCCGCCCCTACGCTCGACACCCGAATCGCCAGACCGCCAAACCCATCACCTCACCAACACACCCCCAAAATCCTCAACACATGCCCCAAAAATCAGATTTTGTCCCCTTTATTTTGAAATTCAAATTCATTTTTAGGGGGTATGAGGGGTTGAACGTTGAGTTTGAGACCTATAAAACCCCCCCTTTTTGCATCTGTTGGGAGGGGTTTTTTCGGAGAAAAATGTTCTTTTTTTGAGGGGTTTTTAATTCGATTTTGAGTTTGAAATTTAGGTTTAAGTTTTGGTGGTATTGTATTTGTTTGTGTTGCTCTTCACTAAAAAATCCGAAATCTTCTTAAGAACACTTCTTTGTTCTTGCATGTGTTCTTCAACTTAAAGATTCCGAAAATATAGGTCGAAAATTATTGGTTTTTGGTGTTGAAGAATCTGAATTTTTAGCTATTTTTCACTGTTTTTCGGTTCCGGGTCGGGTCACTGCCGGGTCGGGTCGGGTCATTCCGGGTCGGATCAAACATCCGAAAATCAGAAAACAGAGTCCTATTCCCAGAAAAATCAGAATTCAAAAAATCTACAACAAAATCAGAATTCTAACATTTCCGAGCGGATTCGACGATTCAAAACACGCCTCGGTTCGCTACCCGGAAAAGGTTAGACTCGTTCCAATTCTTCTACATTTCTTAAAGCTTATTTGATTGTGTTGTTTATGCTTGATTTAGTATGATATTTTGCTAAGTAATGTAGTCTTGATTAATTAATATGATAATGAGACGATTTTGCTTATATAATTGTATTTATGTTGTTGGGACATTTCTGATTTGGAGTTGATACGTGATAGATGATATTGCCTCGATTTTTGGTTAACTAATTATTGTCATTAGCTTTAGTAAGGTATCTTGGGTTCATTGTTAAATGCAATACGGATAATGTAAGATTAATACGTGTTTGAAAGAGATACAACGTGATTAAATATTCTTAGGACACTTAACGATTTGTTGATATTCAAAATTATTGTATGTTGTAGTTTGGTCGCTGCCTTTAAATCAAACAAATGAGCATACTTTAATTGATTCAAATGACGATATTTACATGTTATATTCTAGATTAATATGTGCAATTTTAAAAGGAATATCTTATCCATGTTTAATATAATAGTATGTGCGTTTAGTTTAAGTTTATGAATGTTATGCTTCTTTAAGAATTAAGATTAGTCCAACGGAATTTATTATGTATGTATACATAATTTATACATTGGTCTTCCTTGCCTCTTTTATTTTTGTTTAAATTTAGAACCGGTTGTGTTATCATATAATCTTTCTTCGGCTACTTTAATGTGCCAAAATCTGAAAAAATAATGTCTTAAGTATATGTAGAATAGAAGGCCATGAATATTCATTCCTATGTACATTTAATGTTGTATATTTAGTGTATGTATGTATTAGGAATATTCATGTGTTGATATTTTCTGCCCGCCTACTAATCCTTTTCTTTTTCTTTTATTTACATAAAATGCATCAGAGTAACGAAGAGTCTCGTTATGAGACTCATCATGACTTCGCCCAAAATGAAGAACCACATTCACATTCCTTGCATTCTCCGGCCTCGAATTTCTACACAAATAGGCGGATGACATCATCATCCTCCCTAGTTTCCTCTTTTATTATTATTCTTTAATTTCGTTATTTCTATTCTTGGGCATGTAATAATTATTTTAATGCTTGTGTGATTGTTAGAATGCTTAGAATAATTAGGCCGCGAATAGATGAATGAATAGGATAGTCTAACTGCCGTTAGTTTATTTCTTAGGATCGTTTGAAATTGGAAACCAACCGCTAGCTTTATTTGTTTAGGACCGTCTTGTGTGTTCCAAACTTAGCCTCTAGTTACTTTGTTCTATTTTTTAGGGTTCGTTATGCATGCTTTAATATCTTTCAAAAATAATTTGGCTATCTATTATTCATTTTCTTTAATCCTAAAAAAGGGGGTTTGCATTCTATCATATTTGCAACCTTGAAAGATTTTTTTTGCTTCTTTTATTATTCAATTGCCAAATATGTATTTTTGTATAAAAAATATAACTTCTGGGCAATGATGAAGACTTAAACCTTTTTATCCGAGATCAACATGTTTAGTAGGCGAGGTGACTAAAATAACCAACAAGTTATATATTCGCAGCCACGACGTGATTATAGTGATCTTTTCTATTTCACCCGAGAGACCAACACGTTTAGTAGGCGAGGCAATCAAAAATAAACTACATTAGTCATATGTTTGCAGCCACGACGTGATTGGAATGTTCTTTTCAAAATTTAAGTCTGAGCCCTCCGCAATCAAAACATTCACTGTTTTGAATACGGATATGAAGTTATTTGTATTTAAATGTTTCTAACCGTTTGTTCTTGACAGCTTGCAGGGACTAAAGTAAATAAAGGCAATTATTCCTCGGAGTTCATTTATTGTTATTTCTTTCTTTAATTCAGTTTTTATCTCGCTTTGTATTGTAATATTATTTATCGCACTTATGTAATTATTGAAATGCTTAGAATAGGCAAACTTAGGATTTATTCATAGGTTAGTTTAAGATTTAAAACCCGTCGCTAGCTTATTTATTTGTAGGCTCGCAAACTTAGAAATCCTTCGCTAGTTTATTTATTTTAGGCTCGTCACGCTTATTCAAGATTTTTAAAACAACTCTTGTCATCTTTATTTGCTTCAATTAATTGTACAAATAAACTCATCTTTATTATTACTTTTGCAACTTGTTGATTTTGAAAGATTCACTTCTTTGGCATTATAAAGAATTTATTGTCACAAATGCATGTTTTCCAAAAAAACCTTACATGTATCTTTCTTTTATGTCATCCGAATACGGACTTGTATAAAATGCATCATATTTACTTGTATAAAATGCATCATATTTGCAACTATCTTTTTATTTATTATACTTGTAAAACATGTATTTTTCTAGCAATAATTAACCTGAATTTGACCGGATAACCGCAAGTTAGCGGATCTTAAAGGATGCCTAACCCCTTCCCTTTAGGATAATAAAGAACCCTTACCTAGAATCTCGCTAGTTTCGCAGACCTTAAAATTGGAGTTTACAGTGCAGCACTTAGTTTAAATATTTAGGTGTCCTAATTCACCGTAAACATAATTAGGTGGCGACTCCTCAATCATTTACCCAGGAATCACCCGGACACGTCCGCGCTCCGCTTTGACCCGAGCGAGGTCAAAATAGGGCGCGACAGTGGTTATAACATAAGGCAAACTTACAGGGATTCTTATTCCCGATTCTCTGACCGTAGAGGTCACTCAGGTTCTTCTGTGTTCATTCAACAATTCATGGCGAGCAAGACTTGTTTCAATTGTGGTGATCTTGGACTGAATAGAATATCTGAAATTGTGAGCCACCCCCATGATCAATATTATCAACCCTTCAACACAAGGTACACAAACTCTCTCTTTGATCTAAAAACCCCTTCACTATCAAACATAACCTCTTTGGCTTCCCTTCATATCACATTGTCCCTGATCTTTCACAATTCATCATTATCAAAGTGTTGGGTCTTGATTTGCTCCAAAAGAGACGATCTCACCTCAACACAAGCCAAAATCCTCCCTGGATTAAAAATATCAAGTCTCACAAAGTTGTTGGCTAAGGATTGAACATCCAATGCTAAAGGACGCTCATCAACAATCAAATGCGTCAAGCTCCCCATACTCACTACTTTTCGGTTCAAGGCATCCGCCACCACATTGGCATTGCCTGGATGGTAAAAAATAGCAACTCCATCCACATGCGCTGTCTAGAATTCAAATTTCACTTACTGAAACACGTGTTGATGATTGTAATGATCAGTGAATACCTCGCAATGCACTCCATATAGATAGTGCCACCAATCTTTAATGCAAAGACTACCGTTGTCAACTCTAAATCATGTGTGGGGTAGTCCTTCTCATGCAGATTCAACTGCCTCGATGTATATGATATCACTCATCCCTCCTTCATTAATACACAATCAAAATCAATCCTCGAAGCATCACAATAAACGGTGAAGTCCTTCCCCTCCACATGTAGGGATAAAAGGTCAAAAATGATTTGAGCTTTTGAAAGCTCTTCTCATACTCATCAGACCACTGAAAGGACATATCTTTTTTAGCCAACCGAGTCAAAGAGAATCAATAGATGAGAAACCCTTGACGAACCGACTATAATAACTCGTGAGACTCACGAAACTCCGAATCTCAGTCACCGAAGTAGGCCTAGCCCAATCTTCTTCAGATCCGCCATGATACCCTCCTTCGACACTACATGCCAGAAACGCCACCGAATTGAGCCAAAACTCACATTTCAAAAACTTGACATACAACTTCTTTTCCTTCAATAAACCAAGAATCACCCTCAAATGCTTCTCGTGGTCCTCCTTACTCTTAGAATACACCAGAATGTCATCAATAAAGACGATCACGAACGAATCCAAATAAGGCTTGAATATCTCATTCATCAAATCCATCAATACTAAGATATTAGAATCCACAAAACAACCTACAACTATAAATTTCTTGCATCAATCTTGAAAGAATTTAATTTTCAATGTGTACCTTATAGCTTAAAATTTTATACATTCAGTTATGAATATATTGAAATTGTATTAACTTTCTTAAATGTTTAGTTAGTTAAGTATGCACATCTTTGAGATTTAAATTTAAATATTTTTGTTATTTTTTATAACATTAAAAAATAAATTTATGCATCTTTTTATTTATAACAGTCAATTATTATTTAAATGTCAAATATTGTTATAGGTGTATAATAATAATTTGTTATAATAATAAAAAAAATTGGATCCAACAATACTGTTATAGAGAGATTGGATTGTAGTAATATTTTCAAACAAAATGAGAAAGTTAGGCTAATTTTTAACTTCTTTTGCATAAAAAGAATAGCCCTTTCCAAAAACGATTAAGGAGAAATCCTCTCCAAGTCCACTTGGGTGCGTCTCCATTGGAACATCCAAGGAACTGATTACATCAACTTCGTAGAATATAAATTTACCTTTTCCACATTTAGGAGCTCACTTATTGAAACTAATTAAACTTCTTCCACTTTAGAGTCTGTTTTCTTGAACTAAATGGTTTTTTATTCGTTTTTATTTATTTATTTCCTATTCGTTGTTTTGGGTTTTTGCTTTTCAGATAACGCTCATTATTCGAAGTGGTGGTCAATCTTGTCAGTTAATTACAACAGAGAAAAATAGAAAACTAGTATACCCCTATTTGCAGGTTGGGCTGCTGTCATCAAGAAATCAGAAAGGACGAGTTTGGGCCTTTGGAGACCAGTTTTGAAGCCCAAGAACAGCCCAGTATCCGATACTCAAAATACGTTTTACAAGAAAGCACTGATTTATAGCGTTTACTCATATATTGCTCAATTATATAGATAATATATTAAACTAATGTCTAATGCTTGTAATAACTTACCGAAGTAAGAAAGGTATTATTTGTGCAAATTCATTTTTCAGATTGTGCAGATTTAGTCTTTGGGAAATTACTCTTTCACATAACTAGTCTCTGATTTAACGTTTGCTCATATATTGCTTAACTTTAAAGCTAAATATTAGATTGTTGTCTAACGTTTTTAATAACTTACAGAATTAGACTGTGGTGTAATGTTTTCTCATAGGAATTTCATTTTGCGCAAAATATATCTAAAAGGTTATAAATTACAAGTAAAATAATAAGAGGATCATTTACTAAATAATTATTGCGAAAAGTAACAACCAAGCGAAAATTTCAACAAGAAAGTACTCCATAATTGGGACTTATTACCAATGGCAAACCGATGATTTTGTAAAGAAGAGTTTTCAAATATTAAGGTAGAGCATGCCGCCGTTCTGTAACCACTCTTTTTCGTAAGGTACATTAGCTTAACGGTCTTAACCTAACATTCAATTCTCAAATTATAATTTTTAAAATTTTATAAACATTAATAAATAGAGTAAAAGAATTATTAAGGGAGGGGGAGGGGGAGGGGGAGGGGGGACAACAACAAAATTGCATACCACTGTTTTGTTTTCATGTCTTTTGGAAGAATTAAGGGTCTCTAAATGATGGACTCTGACGAATGGTTTTGCAATTTCTGTCTTCAAAAAAAGTTTTTTTAAAAAGGGCTACCATTAAAGGAACAAAAAAGAAAATAAAGGACAAAATAAATTCGTTAATACTTAAAATAATATAGAAGATTGAATAGGAAATGGCAATTCGTTCAACCACAAGACCTCATAAATGAAGCAAGTCTTCTTATTCATACCGCATCACAACTTTTCTTACTACAACTAAGTCCCTTTCTTTAACCGAGTGGATTAAATAGTTTATTTATTCTATATAGATAGTAATATTTTGTAATAGCTCTCCCGATGATTCTAGGTATAAAACTTTGATACTATCAGATCGCTTTATAATAACCATCTCTATGATAACATTTTATTATACAATTAATTTTTTTGGAACTTATTTTTCACAATGGTTACATTATATGTTGTTTTATAACATAATTTTTGTTATTGAAATTAAAAAATAACCGAACAAAGAACACTGTTACAGAGAGACTTGATTGCACCTTGGACGGGCTGTCGAGGAATTAGGGCTAATTGTTGTTGCTGGTGAATTTAGTGATGGGGTCCAACAGACAATTGCTAGTCTATAGTAATGGAGCTTAGGTTCTTAACAAAGTCAAGCATATGTCATTTCAGATAGACCTCTCTAGGTTTTCTGCATGTTTGAACAAAAAAAAACACGATTGGTTCGTTTGCAATTTTGAAAGGTATAAAGGCCAAAAATTGTGAAGTCAGACATAAAATCAAGGTGGGACACTTATCTTGACTCTCCACTACACGTCTAATGAGTTTGTAGTTATCAATTTGGGATGCATATATATATATATATATGGTAAAAATAATTAGTTTATTTTTCTCAATCATTCTCTTACAAAAGAGTAGGTAGTATACCTCTATTACAATCATAATTTAAGCTAGACTTAGACTAATTAATCTACCTACCATATACAATTGATTCTTACTATCAATCACACTAATTACTAAATAATTATAATAAATATAATCATTTAATATAATTATTTTATCACTCCCCCGCAGTCGAAGCGGGAGGCAGACGTATGCTGAGACTGTCCCGAAAATCTTCAAATAAAATCAGCGGAAGACCTTTAGTGAAGATATCTGCAATCTGATAGCGGGACGGGACATGTAACATACGTACTTGTCTGCGGGAGACCTTTTCACGGACAAAATGGATATCCAGCTCAATATATTTAGTGCGTTGGTGATTGACCGGATTTTCAGAGAAGTAGGTGGCACTAACATTATCACAGTAGACTAATGTGGCCTTCAGAATGGGACAGTGGAGTTCTAGGAGAAGATTCTGAAACCAACATGATTCAACCACAACATTGACAACACCTTGGCAACATTGGCAACACCTCGGTAGATGGAGACCATACTTGAGAGTGCCCTGAATGTATTGCACAATGTGTTTGAGTGCATGCATATGATCATCTATTGGATTATGCATGAAAAGACACACATGTTGCACAACATAAGAAATATCCGGTCTGGTAAATGTCAAATATTGCAGGGCCGCTGTCAAGCTGCGGTAGAGTGTCGGATCGGCAAATGGTTTGCTGGATGCTGCACTCAATTTGGATTTAGTGTCCACTAGAGTTGCCGAAGGTTTACAGGAGGACATGCCAGCACGTTCCACAATCTCAGTTGCATACTTCTTTTGGGATATAAATAAACCACTTGCATGACGTGTCACGGCTATACCTAAAAAGTAGTGTAGTGGTCCGAGATCTTTCATTGCAAATTCAGAACCAAGCTGTGACATGATGGACTTCTGAAGAGCATCTGATCAGGCGATTAGTATATTATCATACACATATAAAAGAAGATAAGCAATATTATGACCCTGACGGTAGATAAACAGAGAATGATCGGAACGGCTGTTGGAAAAACCAATATGGGAGACAAAATCGACAAACCTCTTGTACCACGCCCCGGGCTTTCTTGAGCCCATATAATGATTTCTTGAGCAGGCACACATGATTGGGATATTTAGAGTCCCTGTAATCCAAAGGCTGGTACATGTAAACAGTTTCATTGAGTTGTCCATGAAGAAAGACATTTTTGACATCCAACTGATGAAATGGCCATGTCTTTAACAGAGCCAGACTAAGGACTGTTCTGATAGTTGCTGGTTTAACCACCGGACTGAACGTCTCACCGCAATCTACACCAACCTGTTATGTCTTCCCATCACCTACAAGACGGGCTTTATGCCGCTAAAAACACCATCAGATTTTTTTTGTGACTGAAAATCCACATAGACCGAATTATATTAATATTAGGGGAACGTGTTACCAAATCCCACGTCCTATTTTTAATAAGAGCAGTAAATTCATCATCCATAGCCAATTTCCAATTCGGGTCATTAAGGGCTGCCACGGGATTACGAGGTAATGGTGATTTTGAGACTTGGGTGTGTAGGCTATATTTGGTGTTGGGTTTGACAATTCCGTGTTGACTACGGGTGACGGGCCGAGGGGCTGGAAATTGGGACAAAATTGGAGCAGTGGAAGTTAGGCCAAAACTGCCAGCATCAACTGGGCCCAGTGGCGGTAAAATTGGCCAAGTTCGCTAGGCAGTAACTGTCCGAGAATTGGACACTGTTTCGGAGCCCAAATTATTTGGGTGAATTGGGGCGTTCGAAACAGTGGCAGTGGGGCCTGATAAATAGTGAGTCAAATACAGGGATAGGCTATCATATAGAAAATCATATGTAGGAGGTCCGGACACATTCAATTTTGTAAATGGGAAAGTGGTTTCATCGAAGAGGACATGACGACTCACAATAATTTTATTGGAGGAGAGGTTGTAACATTTGTAACCTCAATGATGGGAAGGATAACCCAAAAAAATACACGGAGTAGATCGGAGTTGTAATTTGTGGATGGTGGTGGATGGAAAAAGAAGATAGCACAAGCACCCAAATATCCGTAAGTGAGAGTAAGAAGGGTCCCGCAAATATAACAATTTTACCGGGGCTTTTTTCTGGGGTAGTATGTTCAATAAATACGTAGCCATTTGTAGTGCATGATGCCAAAAGAAGGGGGTAGTGTGGCATGGGCAAGGGATGTTCGAATAATATTATTGATGATTCAAATTTTTTGTTCTGCCTTCCCATTTTGTGAGGATGTGTATGGGCATGAAAAGCGAAAATTTAAACCATTTGAATTGCAAAAATCCCAAAATTGCCTATTATCAAACTCCCTACCATTATCACATTGAATATTTTTAACATCCCGTTCAAACTGTTTATGGATGAATGCTCTAAAAACAAGAAATGTGGAAAAAATTTGTGCTTTTTTTGACAAGGGAAATGTCCACAAAAAATTAGAGTAGTCATCTAGCAATAACAAATAATATCTATGGCCCGAAGAGCTCAAAACGGGTGATGTCCAAAGATCACAATGAATGATATCAAATGGCATAAGTGTGCACGAATTAGATGAAACAAAGGGCAATTGAACATGTTTTCCAAGTGGACATGAACGACACATATTAGAACTACGTGTTTGAGTACATTTAATATAATTATTATGTTTGAGAGAGGTTAAAACAGGTACCCCCGGATGACCCAAACGTTCATGCCACAATGAGAGTGCAAAAACAACAAAAGTGGAAGGTAACTTGGTTCGGTGGTTGGGCGATGTAATTGGATAGAGCTTCCCCTGACTATCACATCTCATGAGAAGCGTCCCCGTCTAAAAATCCTTCACGGAAATTTCAAAAGGGTTAAAAACAACAGACACCCAATTATTAGTAGTAAATTTTCTATCAGACACCAAGTTTTTGATTAATTGTGGAGCATGAAGGACATTTTGTAAAATTAATGGTGGATTTGGTGGTGACAATTTAGTAGAATCATAACCTCGAATTGGAATAGAATGGACATTTACGACAATTATACCATTATTTTTACTCACATTAAAATAGGACGAGAGATTACCTTGGGAGGACATCATGTGTGATGTCGCTCTGATGTCCATATACCAATTAGCATCGGGTGGATTAAGTCCAAGGGTATGCATGGTAGACTCAATATCCGTTGGGCTTACCACTGCCGAATGGGCCTCTTACCACTGGTTCAGCAATGGCCCATAGCTGCTGGAATTGCTTCTGGGCCTAAAGTTGGGTGGCCCAACACTGGACTGTTGCTGCTGGTAACCCATCACCTGGCCAGTAGGCATTGGATTGGGCCTGGCCCGGTTACCCAATGGGTAAAGTCAAGGTGGCACAGCCTAAGGCCACTGCCAGGCCCACTGGTTTGGGTTGGGTCGAGGCTGCCACTTTTTCCATTTCGGTTATTTCCACCTCGATTTTTACTACCGTTTCTTCTTTTTGTCCCAAATTTTATTGTGGAGTTTTAAACTTGGTGGTAGTGTCATTGGCTATCATAGCGGAATTTGAAACGGTTGCGGCCTTTTTGGCGAAACCCCCCTCTTCAAGAATAAGCATTGAACGGGCTTGATAAAAAAAATGGTATAGGATTGCTTTGTCGGGTAAGTGTTCCCACACCACTATACGCGTCGGTAAGACCAGCAACCAATTGGAGAACCAATCGATTGTTGGTAACCGGGGAACCAACATTTTTGAGTTGATCCGACAAGACTTTGAGGCGTTGACAATATGCCGATGCATTTGGAAAATCCGCCATATCGGTGGTGGAAAATTCTTGCTCCAACGTGACGGCTCGGGTATTTTTGTTTTCTTGAAAAATATCCCGCAAACGATTCCAATCCTCTATTGCTGTAGAATTGAATTTCATTATTGTATGCAACAAATCACTAGAGATGGTTGCATAAATCCATGATAGAACTGTGGCATCAAGAGTTACCCAAAGCTCTTTGTCTTCATCGGTTTGTAACTCCTTTCCTTTGCCATTCACCGACGGGATTATGTGATGAATAACCCGGTGGGAACGACAACATATTTTAAAAAGCTCTGCCAAAGTTACATAGTGAACATTCTCCATCTCAAGAGTGATGGAAATATGTGTTTTAATGTTAGAAACGGTAAGGGCGGGATGAAAAGTGGATTTGGAGTCAGACATTGAGTGCCGAAAAATGAAGAACAATAATGGAAGAAATAAAATTGGTGCAAGAAAGGTGGTGGTCGTCCGGTGGTGTATGGTGGAGGAGGACCGAATTTTTGGAGAGAAAAAATATTTAGGGTAGGATCTTTCCCTAATCTTCTGATATCACGTAAGAATAATTAGTTTATTTTCCTCAATCATTCTCTTCAAAAAGAGTGGGTAATATACCCCTATTACAACCATAATTTGGGCTAGACTTAGGCTAATTAATTTACCTACCATATACAATTGATTCTTACTATCAATCACACTAATTACTAAATAATTATAATAAATACAATCATTTAATATAATTATTCTATCATATATATATATATATATATATATATATATATATATATATATATATACCAAAATAGAAGGGGGTGTATATTTCAATAATTTTTGATAGGGGGGTATTTAAATAGTTTGTAAGTCCTACTCGGTACTCCCTTCCTGTTATACTTCTCCTTATGTTTTGTCTTAATAACCAATAAGCTATCTCCATATATATATATATATATTTTTTTTTTAAATCTGGACTCTGTCCAGTCACTAGTCTTTAGCTACTGTTCATCATCTCTGTCATTTGTCTTTAGTTACTGTTCTATTTTTTTTACTACACTATGCTTATTCATTTCTTCTTCTTAAACTTTTCATCTCTTCTTTAAAACCTTACCCACACTTTGACAGTCGTCTTTAGCCACACCCAATTTTCAGGCCAACACCGTCCTTCAGCGGACATCAAAAGGCCATATAATCAACCACCGTTGACATATGAATTTACAGGCTAATCCATTGAGGTCATAATAGAGTTTTAAAGATAACCATTTACTAAGTTCAGATGATAACCATGTCTAAACATAATGAAGCTAAAATTTCAACAGTAATTTTGGACTCATGGCATAATTATAACAGTAAAGAAAGATTCATGATGAAAATAAAAACTTCATATTAACATACATAACTGATTCCTGCAAGATCTGCATAGATGCAAACATAATATACATGGTGGAGATAACTACTGGAAAGTAAAAGACTTACATAATTTGAAGTACAGGGAGGTTTTCCTTTCGGGAGTCCCGGAAAAGCTTTACAGTAACTGAAAAACTTAAAAACTGCAAACTATCTTACATGGAGTGGTTTATATATGTAAAAAAGGAAAGGAAGAGGAGAGAGGGTTTAGCATTTGGAGAGGATTTTTTTGTTTGTTTGTTTCGTTTTCTTTCGTTCTGTTTTTCTTCATCCTCAGAGTCTGCTACTTATAGTGTCTAGCGGACTTCAAACTTCGGATTTCAAAATGATAAAATCAATTTTCTGTGTTGTAGCCGGGTGCACTTTGGGCCCCAACGTCACTTCAACTTTTTCAAAAGTTTGCTTTTTTCACTTTGTCTTGTTGTGTTGCTGTCCTTGCTTTCTTATCTTGTTGCCGTAAGCTTTTTCTAAAGCTACTTTTTATTTTGTCGTTTGGAAACACTTGTCTTGCTTTAGTCTCAATCTACTTTAACTGCTTGCTTTAGCATCTTTCATCTTTTCCCGACGTCCGTTGCTTTAGCATCTTTCTGTATTATTGTACTTTTGTCTCGTCTAGATATTTTTCTTCGCTTATTCCTGTACATCCTTTGTCTTCTAAGTGTCTAAATTATGTAGAGCTACTGAATCAAAAGTCATGCCTGAATCATAGTCATTAGAATCCTGTGCGTCTTGGGCATAATTTGATTCTAAGAACTCGCTGTCTGAATTTGTGTCTGAAACATGGTCTATATTATTTCCTCCTGAACTTTGTCCTGGATTTTGTATAGGTAGCTGAGTTAATTCTATAGTCGTTACATGTTTTTCTTGCTCAGCTTCTTGGTTCTGGGAAATCTCTTTTTCTTTGAACATTTTTTCTATTGTCTCTTTAATTATTTTTTCAATGTTCAGATTTTGTTCTTTTTTTATTTTTCGGCTCCTGGTCCGGGAAGAGGATCCGGCCATAAATGTTTTTGGGAGCTTTCTTGTTGTTATTTTTTCTTCCTCTCCTTCACTTTTTGGCAAAGTGACAGCCATCAACGGGTTTGATGTGTCTTTACCGGCTACCGTTTGAACCGGACTAGCTGTACCTAAATCTGGTACAGTAGATCTGTTTACATTCAGAAGGGAATGTACACCTATCTCATCCATTTTTAAAGGAGATGGAGAACTCTGTGTCTGGTTTAATCTGATCTGTAGTTCTAACGCCTGTATTTTCTGTAATAGCTGGGTGTTTTGTTTTTGGAGTATTTCTTTTGAAGTGTTTAGGCGTTTTACCGTCTCGGTCATTGTTGTGCAATGATCGCAAAAAAATATTTTATTGGTGTCTTTTTGGATATTGAACTGGGGAGTCTGATCTGGATTATGTTTTAGGGCTGGAGATATGTAGTAGTTTGGCCCGAGTACTCCTCCTGCATAGTCTAAAGCTTCTGTAAAAACATTGAAACCTTTGAAAAGAGGTTTCTTGAAGTCTTTAATGGAGTCTATAACTTCAATGCAAGTCTGAAAAATACCATTAACTTTACCATGTACTACTACATAAAATTTAAATTTTTTGTCTTGGTTTTTCTCACTGAAATATTGGCAAGTACAGTTTAAAGTAGCCACCAGGTGACTAGTGTCTTTTTTGTTGTGAGAAATCCATATATTGTCTATCAAACATCTTTGTTGCTTATCTACTATAAAATCTGGTAATACTTGAAAAGTAAGGTTTGAAGTAGGGAAAGCAACTAGATTATTTCTGCCAAAATAAAGTCTTTCTATATTAGTAGTCTCTACTTCGGTTGAGGGTTTAAACTTGACGTTACCCAATACCGTTTGTCTGAAACTGTCTTGGGGTATGGCTGGGCCTTTCCCCTTGTCTTTTGCTGGATTCTTCGAAGTGCTCATTTCTGTGAGTCAGAAAAAATGCAGCAAATTTGATTAGTGAGAAGTAATTCGTAATCTACTTAACTGATCTGCTAAGCTATTGTCTTTTCCTTTAATGTGTTCGAATACTAAATTATAAATTGATATAGTGTCTAAGAAATTTAGCCATCGTCTTCTACTGCTATTCTTGTCATTTATCTTCTGATGAAACTTTACTATGGCTTCACAATCTGTTCGAACTGAAGTTTTCGGTTTATTTAAAATGTAAAGTCTAAAGGCGTTGAGGCCGTATATTACAGCTAATATCTCTGCGTCTATACTACTCATATTGTCTTTTTCTTTATACTTTCAGCTTTGATAAGCTTAAATTTTTTCTGTGGTCTTATTGCTATACTTATCTTTTTTAGCTTTTAATACTGCACCTCATCCTTCGAAACTACCATCTGTTTCTATGATTAGGTAATCAGTTTCTAGCGGCATATTTAAGTCTGGAATATTTTTGATCTGTTCTTTTAATAGTTTTACTATTTTAACATCTTCTGTATTGAAATTTTTCTGTTCGGTAGACCGGTTTTGGAATATAAAGGTCCTGCTATTTTTCCTAAGTCTTTAATAAAAGTTCTAGCGTAATTTAAAATTTCTAAATTTTTTTGTAAATCTTTAGTGTTATCTAGTTTATCAGGCATTTCTAAGACTTTTTTAGCTATATGTGGCTGTAATTTTATTTTACCTTCTCCTAAAACTATTCCTAAGAAGTTGATGTATTTCTTACATAACTCCATTTTCTTCTTGCTAATAATAATTCCATTACTTACGAAAAGTCTGAAAACTGTTTGTAAGTGTCCTAAATGTTCATCCATATTACTGCTAAAGACTAAAATGTCATCTACATATACTATGACGAATCTTTTGTAATCCCCGAATATAGAATCCATTTTCCTTTGGAAAATTGGTGGGGCAGTCTTTAGGCAAAACGACATGACTAGCCACTCGAAATGTCCTTTTGGACAAGTGAAAGCAGTCCATTCTATGTTGTCTTGGTGCATCTTCACCTGCCTGTAACCTGATTTACAATCAAATTTACTGAAGATATTTTTACCCTGTATCATATTGATTAGTTCAGTCTTGTCTGGTAGTTTATAGCCGTCAGTTCTAGTATTATCATTTAGTCTTTTATAATTAATCACCATTTTAGCTTTTCCTCTAACTATTTCTGAATGATTTCTAACTATAAACGCTGCTGATCTATGTTTTGAGGTTGATCTCCTTATAATTCCTAGATCTAATAATTCCTTAATTTGTATTTTAAAATCTTCTAGATCCTGATTTGTCGCTTCTATTGACGCGGTCTTTATAATGTATTCAGGGTTTATTAATTCTAGTTCGCATAAGATTTTATTATTATCCCAATACTTAAGTGGTTTTTCACCTATTATTTCTAATTCGTCTAAGATTTTTACTATGTTATCTAGATCTGTTTTATCTTTTATTATTCCTATTCTTTCTATCCCATTTTTAAAATTATAGAAATCTGTTTCTATGTCTATTAGTGTATAATCTTTTCCTAATATGTTATCTTCGTCTTCTTCTAGAACTTCCTCCAGAAAGAGGTTCCTGCTATTAGCCTTGCTACAATATTTATCTCCATTACTGTACTCTTGACAACAGTCATTATTTAAATTATTTTGTAAATTTACAGGGGAGATCTGTAGAATTTTTGTTTCTGTCTTTTGGGTCTGTACTGGAGTATATGTGCTATTTTATTTTTGAAAAATAACACCATCTCTTGTTATAGTACAGCCTCCGTTACTATCTAATAAGAAATCTAAACCAATAATAAAATCTGAATTGATATTTAAATCTCTTACTAGGATTTTGTCTATCTTATAGCTTGGGTTATAAAACTTTGAACAAGTATTAATAAAACTAACCGAAGCTTCTTGGATATAATGCTTGTAAACATTATGAGTTCCGTCCATTTGCATTGCAGAAGCTGGTTTATCTAAAGTTCTAACTAACTTAGCTGGAACTATTTTCTTGTTTAGAATGCTCTTAGTACATCCTGTGTCTACTAAAGCTAGTGTAATAATCTCATATTCTTTAATCCTAATTTTTGTTAATAATCTTAACGAACCAAATTTTTTATCTTCATTACATATTAAAGTTCTAGATTCTTCTTGGTTCATAAATTCTGAAGATTGTTCCGCAACTAATTCTTTTTCCATATGATCTTCTTCATTAGCGGAATCACTATCCTGTTCCTTTTGCTTTCCTTTTTCTAAATGGGAAAGTCTGGTTTCTAAAGTATTTAATCTAGTCTCTAGAGTCATTACTCTTACTGCTAAAGTTAAGTCTTCCGGTATTTTTTTAATGGTTTCTTTTGGGCTTATTAAAATGTTTAGATCTTTCTGAAGGCATTCTATACATCCTTTTAAAAAACAACTTTTACACTTAGCCCGTTTACTTCTACTAGGGAACCATTTACAGATGCAACAAGGGTTGCTATCTAGTCCTTTACCTCTTTCAAAAGTATGATTACAGTCTAGGTTTATGTTTACTAGATTATTTAAATCTGTATCTAAATCTAAATGCTCTAAACCGATTTCATTTATGAATTCGTCAGCTTCAGAGTCGGAAGAGTCTATTGTACTTGTTTCTCCTGTTTCTATACTTACTATTGAGTAGATGCTTTCCGTGTCTGACATGTATTCGTCTACATTAATTAAAGTCTCCTGGAAATCTTCTATTAATTGAGAATTTCTAGAGTTATTATTTATTCTTTTTGGACAAGTATTGGCCAAATGTTCTATACTACCACACGTAAAACATTCCAACTTATTTTTATAAGTTCTGTCATTCCTATATTTTCTTATATGTCTGTTTTTATCTAAATATGGTTTTCTTGCTGAAGATTTTCTTAGAAAATATTTTTTCTTCTTATAATCATTATAGTCTTTATAACCATATTTATTTTTTCTCTTTTTATATTTATAGTTTCTCTTTCTTTGCGGGTCTTTATCATAACTTTGCGTAGTATATATTACGCTTTTGCAAAAATTTAACTCGTTTTGTTTTAACTGCTTCTGTATTTGCAAATGAGTACATTTTTCTTGCAATATCTCCATTACATGCTGGATTCTATGTCCTATTGACCATTTAGCATTTGGGTTTTGTATCACCCCGTCTCTTTTATTCCAACGTTCTTCTATTTCTCTTCCTAATGCTCCTGGTAATTTATTATATAGTTTCTTTCCTAATTTCGAGTATTAAGTGGCAATTATACGGTATAAGAAGAACAATAGAATACTATAGACATAGAATAGAGTATTTAATAAAAGAAAATTCTCCAACCACTTTAGGGTAATCATAGCTCACTTAAAGTATGTATTTTATTAGTAAAGTTATAAGGGTTTGATCCCATGGCTAATAATTGTTGGAATTCTGTCTGGAAATCATATATATATATATATATATATATATATATATATAAGCCACTACAAGCTTGTACTTATTTGACATATATTATATATTCACCTATTAGAAAGCTCTGTACATCAAGAAAACAAACAATCTGATTTTTCTAATTGAACTCATAACTTCTTTTCTCCTCTCCTCTGTTAAGTGAAGTGAGTGGAAATTGGTAAAGTTGTGGAAGCAACAGAAATTTCTGATTAAAAGAGAATGGCGGGGAACATATTAAAATTCAATATATGGATAGAAAGATATTGTTGCTTTAAAATGACTGAAAGACCTTTCACTTAGAATATACTTGCACTAGATGACAACTTGATGTTTCGTTTTACTATTGTCCACAATAAGATACATACCGAACCCTACCTTTTCTTCCATTATAATATTGCTTTGGCTTAATACATAGGTAGCCCCTTAAACATGTCAGAATATACCATTTAGATACTCGAACTATATACGTTGAACACATCAACTTCTAATAAAGTATTTCAATCGGAACTTTTTACGTGTATTTTCATTCGTTTATTAGGTAATTAAGTTAATCATATAAAATATATCATCTCCTTTAATGATATATTGAAAGAAATTTCTTGAAATCACGGCACATAATCGAGACTATAATATATATTACATACAAAGAGTAGCAAGCAGCAAACAAATTTAAGTAGGTGTTTGGACATAAAAAAATTGTTATATTTGAAACAAAGTAGGAAAAAGCATTTGGAAATTGAAATTGTATTTATTGAAACTCAATTTTGTCCCTTCACATTTTTAATTAATTGATCGAGCTTCTTGAATTATAAACAGATATAAGTATTTGTAAAATGTCAAAAATATTTTCTAAATTACTTTTGTGGTATTTTGCCATTTCATTTGGAAAAAATATCCTAATATATATCTTGCATAAAATTTTAGGCATTAACTATGCCTATATAAATTAATCGTATGTAATTTCTGGTATATGTAATTGGAAAATCAATTTGTGTCACAAATTAGTGTTTCAATTAAGTGCCTATTTTAAATAGTCAATTTAAGATAATTCATGGCTTAATTATTATAGTTAGTCTGTATTTGAAAATATATATTTTACTTTGTTGAATCAAGAAGCTAAATTATATAATTCATGTCAATTTTACTTCAAAACAAGCCAATTTCCAAGGCTTGCCTAAAATGGATTTAATTGAAAATAATCATTTCAATTCGCACTCAATTTGGTTATTTTATCAAACCAAAGCCCATATTTACACAAAAATAGCACTCAAGAATGAAACCATCTCAAACAGAAAAATAGTAGCAAAAGAAAATAACAAAAAAAAAGGAGACTCCCTAACTACACATTCTATGTATAAGTAGTCCTGTTTTCCTGGCTCTCTTGGATCCCCTCAGCATATTTACACGTGTCATCACTGGCTGAGGTGAATCTTCCAGAAAATCCATATCTTCATTTCAACTAAAAATTCCGATCTAACCAATGTTATAGGCCTTTGTCAGGTCTATCTCAGGTGTGTTCGTCCTATTATAGTGCAAATCAAGACATTATGCCTCCTTAACCTTTTACACTATATCTTGGACATGTATTTATACACTACCAAGTGATTATGGTAGCTTTAGAAGTTTTTCATTCTAGAGAAACTCCAACATCGCTTTTATTAATATTAATGCTCATCATTGCATCATCCTTCTTTGAATACAGTTAGCCTATACCATTCCTCAAGAATCAAGGTGTTGCACTCTCTGTTTCCCCACTAACTCTGGTATAGAATTGGACAAAGACATCAGTTATGGTGTCTGGTTCATATTGCATACAGAAAAGAAATACCTTGTGTTATCATCTCCTAGTCTTAGCCAACTAGCCTTGCTTCTCATCCATATAGTTAGATCTTTTCAATTTTATCCTCATAGCCTTTTCTTTCTTTTACAGATCTTCATCTAATGGATTTTGTTGGAGCATTTCCTCACTTCTCATTAAGTTTTCTCTATCAGTAGCTGCTTCCTGGATAATATTACTAAAATGTTTGGACTGTAAGTCCCTTAACTTGTGCTTACTAAAATGTTTGGACTGTAAGGCCAAATTTCGATTTTGGTTGTTGTACAACGGCTGTAACGGACATCCCCCACCCCCTTAATATTTATTTTTAATCCTTAAGTTAATATATTTACAGTTTAACCATATTTCTCAACTATAAATACCTCATTTTCCTCTTCATTTTTCTCACAAATCTTCGTACCATCTCTCTAATCTCTCAATTTATCTCTCTACAATTCTACATTACCTACTAAATATTATACTTTTTTGCTCATTTATATCAAATTTCAAAAATTGGGAGTGAAGTTGGCAACTAGCTTGAGGATCATCCATCGAGCAAAGTTTCAATTTTCAACCTCGATTACACATCGACGTTACGTCGGCATTTCGTCGTTCCTTATTTAAATTATTATTGTAACTTATTTTTAATTATTGCACTTAATTTTATTTACTTTAATATTTATTTGCATAATTATAATGGAAAGTTTTGGACGTATGCTTACGGGTAAGGGTGCTTTTCTAGTAGGGGTAACAAGGGTAAGGGTACTTCTAGTAATCCTATTCCTAGTCCCGATGTTTTGATTGATTTCACTCATATAAATGATTTTTTTTAATGATATACCATTAGATGATGAGGTATATTTTGCATCTGAACCAGACTTTAATATTGACGAAAATGTAGATGACACACCCACTAGTGCACCTCAACCTCAACCTCAGACTGAGTCTCAGCCTCAAACTGAAACTGAAACTAGAACTTCTCGTATTCCCCTTAGTATGAGTAGAGGCCCCACACAACGACAATTAAAATCAGCTGCATTGGATTTTTTTGATAGGGACCAAGAGAATGAAGTAGTTAGATGTAAAATTTGTAAAAATGTTTATAAATATAAAACCGGAAAAGGTCAAAGTGGAACGGGAGGATTATTGAGACATGTACAAGGCGAACACACAACTAGGTGAAATCAATGCCACGCTAAAAAATCTGGTGTGCCAGCTGAGTCGGGACAAGGTTGGCATAGTGTCCTCGACCAAGTACATGGTCAAATTTATAACTCCCTGACCAAGTACAAACTTTAATATTAACTCCATATTTTTTTAATCATTTTCATATAAGATGTATGTGCCATATTTATAACCTAGTTGTAAATGATGGCCTAAAACTTTTTGAAAACATTCTTGATAAAATACAATTTGTTATAAACTTTATTTTTAAAGGTAAAAAATACAAAGACGCAAAAAGTATAAAAAAACTTGTCACGATTGTGGATACCTTATAGAAAAATTCCTGAAGAAGTAGCGACTAGGTGGAATTCTCTATATGAACAACTACTTGTTGATTACGATTATAGACAACCTATAAATTTATTATTTAACGCACATAATAAAAATTCAAGGATATGCTTGTAAATAATAATTGGGAATTTTTTTAAGAACTTAATGGATTTTTAGAGAAATATTTTCAAGCTACTAAAGAATTTTCCGGTATTTTTATTTCAGCTATGTTATTTTATATAACTTTAATATTTTGTTACTTAATGAGTATATGCAAAACCAACTTATAAGGAATCTATTGAAAAAATATTTATAAAATTAAAAAAAAAATACTTTTTTCCTATTTCCACTATTTATATTATTGGTGATGTATTAAATCCGACTATTAAAGTAGACGGTTGTAAAACACTTGTAGAAACGATTTATGATTGTATAGAAGTACTTCCAACAGACCCAACTGAAGTACCAACTCACAAACCAACTAAATAAGAAGTTACGTCTAACATACACCCTGAATGCAAAAAAAGTATATACGTATTACCAACAACAAAGTGCAAATAATCAACCGGCTTCTGTACCATCTTCTACTACTTCGCTGCAACCGTATAAAAACATGTGGTTTCTGCTGCTAGTATTCAAGGCCTTAGAAATAAAATGTTTAGTGGTTCAACTTCTTCACAAGTTAGCGAATTTGATGTTTATATTTTGCAAGGTGTTGTACCGTACGAATTAATTGTCAATGATGAAGGACATGAAGACTTGCTGAAATACTAGAGGGACAATGAAAAGACATTTCCGACACTAGCAAAGATGGCCCGAGATGTGTTGAACATTCAAGCGTCATCAACAGCGTCTGAAAGCGCTTTTTCTGTGGGAAGATTTCAAATAGGAGAGCACATACATTCATTGGCGGGAGACATATTGGAGATTGCAGTTCTATTCAGAGATTGGATTCGAGCGAAGCGTAGAAGGTGCGGTCAATCGGAGATCAATGAAGAAGAAGTCTACAACTACAAAGAAATCTTGTCCGATGGAACAGGAAGCGACGTCGAACAATTTGACCAACAACTTCTAATTCCAACCGAAGATCCTCAAGACATTGTGAGGAAATTAGAAAAAGTATGGTTAACTATGTAATTTTTGTAATTACAATTTTACTATGTGATTTGAAACTTTTGAACAACACTACAAAGTTGCAATTTTGAAATTGTATTACAAAAAAAATCATATTTCTATTAAATAATATAAGAGGCACAAAAACAGCCTTGAGATGTTTTTATTACACTATCTTGTTCAATTATTGAAGTGTTTACATATATTATTTTTTAAATTAAGTGTAAAAAAAATAATCCCGATCCCGACCCCGCCCCACCCCATCCCCAACACCGGTTCCCTTTCTAGTGAGATGTGGGATGGGACGGGACATCTACCTGTCCCCTAATCCAGGCCCACCTGTCCCACCGGAGACCCGATCTCGACCCTTCCCCCCGTCCCATCGGGTCACATCCCGTCGGGACCCGCCCCGGCCCACTGGCCACCCCTAGTTTAAACCTAGCATTTGAGATTTTGGATATACCAAGTTATCCCATATAATTCCATTGATTCAGTTTTCTTACTTGTGACTCCACTTCACCAGCCCAGGAAAGTCTCTACTAACTCTCGTGGGTCTGCATAGTTGCTTCCCATTCGATTAATCTCTCATTCACTGGAGTTTGCACCTTTTCCTTCTCGGGGGAAATCACCTTCTTCATTAATATGACATTCGTCGTCACTGGAGTAATCACCTTCTCTGGCACATTGACATTCGCTGAACTTTCTACTTCATTATAAACCACTTTCGCATTCACTATTTGATTAGCTATGACTATCTCTTTTATTTGAATTTCTATTACATCAAATTGATTCGAACTCTTACCCTTGATTTTATGTGCCTGCTCACCCACTGGGCCAAAGGTTAGTCTCTCTTCCCCATGGATGGCATATGTTAAGGTTAAAGCGCGCCGAGAGATTTTCCGCCCTCATTCCCATTTTGTTCTAATTAAGAACTATCTTCCCCAAAATCCACTTGTGAGATTACACTATTATGAATTAATGATAATTTGAGCAATGATAACGGAAAATAAGAAAAAAACAATTTTAATATGGAAACCCTCAAGGAAAAGCAACCTACGGTCGTCGCTGATTCTTATTTGTCAATGAAAGATGTTTTTATAATGATACATAATAATGTGAAAAATCCATGTATATATAGATTGTGAAAGACACTAAACCCAGTCTATATTGAATGTCCTCCAAGTCGATTTCCTAGTAGAAAATGGAGCACTTTGGGACTAGTTCTTACATCAGTCACACAAACATAATGATTCTCCCACTTGGGCTAATCTATATTCCGCACCCATCTTATGCATCTATCATCATAGAGTTGGTGACTCCAGTTAATTCATAGTTAGCTATGCCAAGAGAAGCCGAGTATGTCTCTAACTTCTCAATAGTGACTGATTTGGTTAATATATCTGCAGAATTCTCATCAGCGTGAATCTTATCCAGCTTAAATTAACCTTTCCTCTAAAGTGCGCTAATAAAGTGATACTTAGTATTAATGTGCTTTGTCCTTGAATGATATGTAGAGTTCTTTTCCAAGTGAATGGCACTTTGACGGTAGTTGTGTAGCCTGCATTCCATTCTCTCCTACGCAAGTTCCTTCAATAAGCGTTTTAACTAAATCATTTCCTTATATGCTTCCGTTGCAGCAATATATTATGCCTCTATGGTAGACATGCAATGACCTTAACCTTGAGATCTAGTTGATTGTTGCACTTACAAGGATAAGCACATCTCTTGTAGTACTCTTCCTACCATCAACATCTCCAGCCATATCTGAGTCAACAAAACCTTGTACATGATTCTAACACCTGTATAGAGCAAAGACTTCTCCTATGTTGCTAACATGAACCATAAAATCTACTTCACAACATTCAAGTATTCTATAGCAGGATCTGGCATGAATCTGCTTACAAATCTCACTGCATGGGAAAATCCGATCTTGTACATACCATAGCATACATAAGATTGCCCACAGCTGACGCATACATTATCTTCTCCATTTGGTGCTTTTCTTCATCAATTTTTGAACTATGCTGCTTCGAGATGTTTTGATATGGCCTGCTAAAGGAGTTCTCAATGGTTTGGAATTCTCCATGTTAAACCTCTTCAATACCTTTTTAATGTACTCTGAAATCTTCAGCCCTAAAATCTTCTTCGCAAGGCCAAGGTCCTTCATATAGAATTCTTTAGCATTTTCTCCTTCAACTTAGTGATCTCATGCATATTAGAACCTGCTACTTACATGTCATCCACGTACAAGAGCAAAATAATGTACAAATTTTCAAACTTCTTGAAGTAACAACAATGATCACCACTCCTATGAGTAGAACTAATAGTCATCATAAACTTGTCAAACTTCAAGTACCACTGCCTTGGTGCTTGCTTCAAACCACAAAGACTCTTCTTCAGTTTTCAAACCAGATTTTCTTTACCAACCTCTATGTATTCTTTAGGTTGCTGCATATATAGGTCTTCATCTAGATATCCATGAGAAAGGTTGTCTTTACATCTAACTGCTTTAAATTCAACAAATATGTGTTCTACCTATTTCTCCTTGCACTTGTCCTTATGCAGAACATTTTCGTTGAACACCACCTTCTTGCTCCTGATTATCTTCTGTCTGTCATGATCCTAAAGTCTATATCCAAACTTATCACCATCATAGCCTAAGAAAGTGCAAATATTGGACTTTACATCGAACTTAGATTTCTGGTTAGCATTCATGTAAATATAAGCAGTGCAGCCAAAAACTCTAAGATGCGAGAGTTTTACCTTCTTACTAGTCCATAATTTATAAGGCAGTTCACATGCTATGGAGATTGAGGGTCCTCTGTTGATCAACTATGCAGCAGTATTTATAGCTTCAGCCCAAAACCGTTTAGTTAGCCCAAACCTAATCATTATGATTCTAGCTCATTCAACAATGGTTCTGTTCGTCCGTTGAGCTATCCCATTGTGTTGTGGTGTACCTGGGATAGTTAACTCTCTTCTATTTCCGTTTTGAGCATAATAGTTTTCAAATTATTTGTTGCAGTACTTTCCCCCATTATCTGACCTCAAGTTTTTCAGCTTAGAACTTGTTTCATTCTCAACTAGTGACTTCCACTTTTTAAAGCTATCAAATACCTCAGACTTATTCTTCATGAAATAAATCCAAAGCATTCTGATACAATCACCAATAAAAGTGACACAATGTTCAGAACCATTAATTGAGGGAACCTGAAATGGACTCCAAACATCTGTATGAACCAGTTTCAGCTTCTTACTTTTTGGATCTCGTTTTCCTATAAAAATGCTGACCTTCTTCTATTTTCCCAAGACACAGTCTTCACAAAATTGCAAATTAACAGCCGTTACTCCATCCAATTTCTCCTGGTGGGCCATTATCTTCATTCCCATTTCATAGAGACATTATGACGTATTTAACCTTCATACTACCTAAGCAACTTCATACTAACACATTATTCATCAAAACATCTCATACACAACTAAACAAGTTCCAAACAGGTTTACTGAGCACCCTATCAATCATACTAGTTCAAACAACATTTCAGACCAACATGAGTAAACTACCATGTCATACATTTAGTTCATTTTTTAGGTTTTAACTAGTTTTAAATGATCTAATAAGCATGATATGTCATTAAGACAGTTAAACATGATTCTTAAGAACTAACATAATTCTAAACATTTCACAACAACCTAAATACTCTAAATTAACACATAATATACCATGATGTGCTACATTAAGCTATTACATACTTTTCAAATAAACACCAAGTCTTAAACAACTCATAGTGACCCATAGTTACTCTAGATAACACATGCATGCATATTTAAGCTAAATAGACATGTTTTCCAGATTAACAGGCTTTTAAACTACTTCTAATCAAAGATATGTTACATTATTTTGAACTAAAACCTAAAATCATACTTTTAACTAAACTAGAAGGCCATCTAATGCACATAAATAGTTAAATAGATAACTAAAGACACCAATAATAACATAACAAACATAAATAGTGGAATTTAATAAAAAAATACTTAAAGGGAGGGCATTTACCTTGTGTGGAGGTAGCAGAAAGGTCGAAGGGGGCTTGAATCTTCACTTCGGACCTTGAACTCGCACATACACAAAAAAGTTTTAAAACTAGAAAGACCTATTTAAGATCAATTTGGGTTCCACCAAAGGGTTTGGATCCCAAATCATGCAAAAATTGATTAGATTTAACTCGAAAAAAATGGCTCTCAAATGTGAGTACCTAAGATTTTGAATTCAGACCCTTAACATGGAGAACTGAGGTCTCAATTTATAGAGTGTAGAAACTCTAGCAGACCGTAATGACATGTGATGTGGGAGAATAAATTTTTGGGAGGAAAATCCCTCCAAAAAAGTTCTCAACCAATGAAATCAGTTAATTTGAAATTAAAAGAGACAAAATCAATTAAATCATAGCAAAAACGCAATAGTGGGGGGATGACCTCACTTAGTGCGATGGTGGTGGCATACGACAGGGATAAGGGCAAGGGCCATTAATGCCCTTACCTCATTTGGACGGACCATTGACCGTGAAAAGCACTGTACCTTGCTCCTATGCCAAAAATGGCATCGGAGAAGATGAGGTCTTACGGTGTCTAATGTTCTAAGGCTCGTTAATTTGTAAAGCTTATGAGAAGGGTGTGGGGCTTAGTCCCCTATCACGCCTCATAAGTGGAGTTGGGCGGGGTTTGGGCTGAGTCTGGGCCTCTTTGGCCCCTCGACCAATTTGTATTTAAAATAAAAGAAGCGCAATGATTTTTGCAAAGCTTTAAATAAATATAAAATGCAGTCATTTTTTAAAATTAAAAGATGATCAAGCAATTTTAAATATAGCCTAATTAGATCCAAAGCTTCATTTTAAGCCCAACTTTGACACTAATTGGAAATTGAAAAAGTTTAAGTCATGTAAAATTTTTCTAATGTTAAAAACATGATTTGAAATCGAGATGTATTTTCAGTATCCTACTCAATTAGTCAATTTCTCGATTTTGATGTAGTGAACTATTGATCCCTTTAAATTGAGAATTTTAAGATAATTAAATTTGTAATTATCCGTTAAAATTCTAAATCACAATTAATGACCAAAATATTATAAAAACAGCACATGATATATGATAAATATACCATATACTATTTTGTTAAATAAAATGACAAAATACTCCAGGTATAATTTTGTAAAATCATATTTAACTTGTAAAAGGTATATTTTCACTCCGTCTGTGACTCGAGATTCCTGAATAATTAAATAGAATTATTAGGGGTAAAATTTAGGTGTCAAAAACTACTCCTTCATTGTTCGGGGATAGCAAGACTATCCCGAAGCAACAAAATTTTTCTGACCTAGTTTTTAGCCGACCAATTGAAAAGTACTTTTCACTTTTATGCAATTTTTGAAAAATATGGTCGGACCTTGGTCTCTGGATTTCCTACATAACTCAGGCTATATGACTATTCAGGCCACTTGTAGTTCCACTTGATGGCCCGAAAAGGGTATTCGTTTGATAGTTTTGAAAAACCTTTTCGGTGTATGCCCGACCAGTTATGGTTTTTCTTAAAAATAAAAGTATTATGCTTTGTGAGCGAGTTCAGTGCAAAGTGATATTCAAGCTCATGTACAGAGAGCTTAACTCTCATTGGTATATTATTTCAATCGGCTGTCCAAAAATAAGTTCCATGTTTGCTCTGCTTACTTCTAGATTTAGTCTGTTTGATTTCCTCCTCTGGTAGCTTTGATCTGTTTCCATATGCTGGGACCTAATGTGTTGATTATTTATATTTATCAGACCTACGTATCTTTATATGTAATGTCTTCCTAGGTGATTATTCTGAGCGGGTGACACCTTCGATACCGTCTTGCTCGAATGACTTCTTCTGTTGCATGTTGTTTGAGCAGATGCTTCCTCCGAAATCATGTGGCTCAATTAATTTTGTTGAGCAAATACCTCCTCCGATACCGTTCGACCCGTGCATATTTTATTTACTGAGCGGATGTCCCTTGCGACATCATTTGGCTCATGTGTATTATCGTTGAGTGAATACCACTTGAGACATCATTTGGCTCATGCATATTTTGTTGAGTAAATGCCACTTACGACATCATCTGGCTCGTGTGTGAATGGCCCTCTCTGCATGCAGTTTGTTTGAATGGCCCTCTATGCAGTATTTGTATGAATGACCCTCTCGGCATGTAATTCGTATGAATGGCCCTTTTGGTATGTTTGTATGGATTTCCCTCTCAGTATGCAATTTGTATGAATGTCCCTCTCAGTGTGCAGCTTGTATAAATGACCCTCTTGGCATGTAATTTGAATGAATAACCCTCTCGGTATGTTTGTTTGTATGACTGGCCCTCTTGGCATGCGATTTGTATGAATGGCCCTCTGGGCATGCTTGTTTATATGAATGACCCTCTCGGCATGCAAATGATAAATATGGCCCTCCCGGCTAAATTTTCTTTCTAATCCTTCGTCGGATGTGACCCTCTCAGTTAGATTTCTATTTTATCCTTTTGTCAGTACTGAGCCTCTCGATCAGATGGTCGTTTTATCCCTTATATGGATCTTATGGCTAGATCGTACCTCTTCGTCTTTTTGTCAGATGTGACCTTCTCGATCAGATGGTCGTTTTATCCTTTGTATGGCTCTCATAGTTGGATCATATTTTCTTTGTCCTTTGTCGGCTATGACCCCATCGGTCAGATGGATGTTTTGTCCTTTGTATGACTCTCATGGTCGGAATGTGCTTTTTTATCCTTTTCGTGGCTCTTATGGCCGGATATTACCGCCCTTGTGGCGCTTTGCTCTTTTTATGGATCTCATGGCTGGATTATGCCATCCTTGTGGCATTTGGTCCTTTTGTAGCTCTCATAGTCGGGTTGTGCTTCTTCATCCTTTTTGTGGCTCTCATGGTGCCGGATATCGTCGCTCTTATGACACTTTGCTCTTTTTATGGCCCTCATGGCCGAATTATGTTGTCCTTGTGGCACTTAGTCCTTTTGTGACTCTCATGGATGGGTTGTGCCGCCCTTGTGGCATTTTGCCCTATCTGTGTCTCTCATGGCTTGGTCGTCATCTTCTCGTGTCGGAGTTTCTTCTTTGTTGTGCCTGTTTCATGCATGAACAAACAAGTCAATAGAAAAAACTTGTCTTCCTCCTAACGACGTTTTGGGAACCTGTAAACACATGAAAATTATTAGTTCATATGAGGTCGATCCATGTCGTCGACTCCTACTGCGTTATTTATCTATTTTTGCAGTATCGACCCTTCTTCCGGGCTCGATATTATAAGAGATAAAAGTTTAGGTTAAAATTTGAAAATATTTGAGAAAACAATTTTTTGACTAAAACATTTCATCATATTTAAAAATTATTAACTCAATGTCATGACATATACATTCTTGAGCGAGGTTCTTTGACCGTCCTTGGCAGTCAAGGCATGCTCCTCGTTTGTCCTGGTGAAATTTTCGAGACCCCCTCAAAATGTTTTCCCTAGTTGGAAGTTAGCGACTGGTTGGCTCTCGTGCTGATTCATATTGAAGGAATTTTTGAGTTCCTCCAAAAAATTATTCCCAGTTAAATGTTTGAGACTGGTTGACTCTTGTACCGGTGTCGTCGGTAGAATTTTTGAGATCTTCTCAAACATTCTGCCCTAGTTTGCAAATTTGGGTTGGCTGATCCTTTGCACCTGGTTCATTGATGGAATTTTGAGGTCCTCTCAAAAATTCTGCCCCAGTTGTAAGTTGAGATCTCTATACTTTATGGGGCGATCCTTCGAATCCTTATGTCTCAAAGGCTTCCTAAAGGTTTCTTTGGTTTTTTTTGGTGTGACTGGGCTCGAAGAGCGCCTACGTATCTCCTCTCAAGAATCAGGTCGAACGTAGTTCGGAATACAGATGGTTGATTTTTTTATAATAATGCAACTGAGTCCTGAATGGACACCTACATATCCCTCTTGGGAATTAGGCCCTCGCGTAGTTCATATTACAAGGATGTATGTGTTTTATAATAATGCGACTGAGTCCTGAATGGACATCTATGTATCCCACCTCGGGAATCAGGTCATTGCGTAGTTCATATTATAAGGAAATGTCATTTTGTTTTTCTATTGAGATTATAAGTAGATAAAATGCAATTATAAGCAAAGAAAATGTGATTACAAGTAAAGATAATGCGATTACAAGTAAATAGCGATTATAAACTAAAAGGCATGTTCTCATGCATAGTATCTCTTGATACCGTCTAAGTTGATTGCCTTGTGCCACTCTTAGCCATCCATTTTTGTGAGGATTACAACTCTTCCTGATAGTACCTTGCACACCATGTAGGGTCCTTGCTAGTTGGGTACAAATTTTTCTTTGTACTCGTCTTGGTGTGAAAACACGCGCTTGAGTACTAGTTGTCCAATTTAAAAGATTTAGACTCTGACCCACTTGTTGAAGGCGTGTGTCATTCTCTATTGGTATAGTTGACCATGAAATACATCAATCATCCTTTTCTCTTCAATTAGAGCAAGTTGCTCTTATATTTTTCGAACCCACTATGTATTGTCCAATTCTGCTTCTTGTATGATTTTGAGTGAGGGTATCTCTACCTCGGCCGGTATCACTGCTTCAATACCGTAGACAAGTAAGTATGGAGTTGCTCCAGTTGAGGTCCAAGTAGTAGTTCGGTATCCTAGTAACGCGTAGGGAAACTGTTCGTGCCAACACTTGTAATTCTCATTCATTTTCCTCAATATCCTCTTGATGTTCTTGTTGGCTGCCTCTACAGCTTCATTCATCTGTGTCCTATAGGCAGTCGAGTTCCAACAAATTATACGGAATTAATCACAAATGTCCTTTATCAGATGGTTGTTCAGATTTGCTCCATTATCAGTTATGATAGACTCTGGGATGCCAAATCGGCATATGATGTTTTTTTTGCACAAAATTTGTTACCACTTTCTTTGTCACCGACCTGTGAGAGGTAGTTTTGACCCACTTTGTGAAGTAGTCTATGGAAATGAAGATGAAACAATGTCCATTAGATAATAATGACTCTATAGGCCCGATCACGTACATACCTCAAACTACAAATGGCTAGGGTGAGCTCATGACATTGAGCTCACTTGGTGAGACTTTGATTAAATCCCCGTGGATCAAACACTGATGGCATATTTGCATGAATCTACTGCAGTCAGTTTCCATGGTCATCTAAAAGTAGCCTGCTCTTAAGATCTTTTTGGCTAAGCTGAACTGGTTCATATGAGAGCCACACGTCCTGGAATGTACTTCTTCTAATATTTTTGTGGCCTCTGCGGCATCGACATATCTGAGTAGCCCTAGATCGGGTGTCCTCCTATAGAGTACTCCCTTGTTTAGAAAAAAAACATTAGCCATTCTCCTAATGGTTTTATTTTGATTGGCTGTGATGTTCTCAGGATGCTCTCCCTTTTCCAAATTTGTGCTTATGTCGGTATACCATAGTTTACCATCTGGTTCCTCTTCTACTTGGGAAAAGTAGGCATTTTCTTCCCTGATGATGATCTCAAGCAGGTCAATATGACTTATTTCAGGATGTTGTATCATAGATGCTATGATTGCAAGAGCACTGGTGAATTCGTTATGAGCACTCAGTGTGTGCTGGAACTTGATCTTTCTGAATCTTTTGCACAATATTTGTGTGAGGTTCACATATGACAAGATCTTTTCATTCTTGGTGACTCATTCTCCTTGAACCTGGTGAATTAGTAGATTTGAGTCTCATATTACCAATAATTCTTTGATGTCCATGTCGATGGCCATGCGAAGACACATAATATAGGCTTTATACTCTGCCATATTGTTAGTGTACTAGAAAATGAGATTTGTTGCCATTGGGTAATGTTTCCCTGCTTCTAAAACTAAAACTGATCTGATCCCTGAACCCTTGTAATTGACTGCACCATTGAAAAATATCCTCCTTTCTGAGTAGGTTTCGACTGTGTCTTCTTCAATTTCCATTACTTTTTCATCCGGGAAATACGTCCTTAACGGTTCAAACTTTTCATCGACCAGGCTTTCCGCTAATGAGTCGGCTAATGCTTGTCCCTTGACAGTGTTTTGGACCACATATGTGATGTCGAATTCACTTAGAAGCATTTTCCATTTGGCTCGTTCACCTATAGGCATGGCCTGGTGAAAGATGTACTTCAAGGGATCTATCTTAGATATTAGATGAGTAGTGCAGGGTGATAAGTAGTGTCTCAACTTTTGCGCTATCCATGTAGTGCACAACATGTCTTTTCCACCAGAGTGTATCTTGACTCACAAGCGGTGAACTTTTTACTGAGATAGTAGATGGCTCTCTCTCTTTCTCCCTAGTTTCATCATGTTTTGCCAACATGCATCCAAATATGTTATCCGATACCGACAAATATAGCAATAGAGGGCTCCCTGGTATGGGAGGGACCAAAACTGGCGGATTGAAGATATATCTCTTGATAATGTCAAATGCTTTCTGTCACTCATCCATCCACTTGGTGGGTGAATCATTTTCAACAGCTTGAGGATGGGCTCCACGATTATCGTAGATTGTGCTATGAAGTGTCTAATGTAATTCAAGTTCTATGCCCCTTCGGTTGACTATGAATCCCAACAGTTTTCCGGCAGACACTTCAAATGAGCACTTGGCCGGATTTAGCTTCAGATTGAATTTGTGCATTCTGTCAAAGAACTTTCACAAGTGTATGATGTGATCCGAGATTTCTTGTGACTTGATTATGATGTCATCCACGTAGACCTCTATCTCTTTATGCATCATATAGTGGAAAATAACGGTTATTGCTCTCATGTAAGTGTCGCTAGCGTTCTTGAGCCCGAATGGCATTACACGGTAGTGGTATAGTCCCTATAGAGTGATAAATGTCATTTTCTGTGCATCTACTTCGCTCATAAGGATTTGGTGGTAATCGGCATAACAATCCACAAATGATTATAAATCATGCTTCGCACAATTATCGATGAGTAAATGGATGTTTGGAAGTGGAAAATTATCTTTGGGACTAGCTCAATCGAGATCATGGTAGTCCACACAAATTCAGATCTTTCTGTCCTTATTTGATATAGGCACAATTTTGGCGAACCACGTGGGGTAAGGAGTTACTTCCGCCACTCCAGACTTTATCTGCTTTTCAACCTCATCTTTAGTTCTTATGCTCAGATCAGGCTTGAATTGTCGAATCTTCTGTTTGACCGGGGTGAAACCGTCATTGATGGGCCCATCGAAGTGTGCACTTATTCGGGTTTCTTTAATTGTTTCCTTATCCCTAAGGTTGCTCGCTTCGGTTTCATTCAAATTAGGCTTTTGCCTATTCTCATACTGATCTTCTTCGTCGATGAGATCCTCTGACAACTCAGTTTCTTCATCGTACTCCTCATATTCCTTTTCATCCGTATCACTTGACTTACTCATCTCGCGACATGTCATGACATTATACTGAAAAATAAGGCAAAACAAGGTTAGTATATAAAAATATGTATATATAAAAAATAAAGAGACTAGTTTTTTGCATAAATTGAGGCTTTCTTTGATTTTGATAAAGGAAGTACAAACTGTGGTCCTGACTCGGATCAACATCGAGTCATTTTCGCTTTTCAAACATTACGTACGAAAAGTAAAGATGCAAATGGTGAATGCTTGGGCCTCAGCCGATTATCACCAATTTTGAAAACAAATTTTAAAATCATTCTCTCTACTGAGGAGCCAAAAGTGGGGTAAATGTCTAGTTGGACAGCTACTCGTCTGGGTCAGCATTGTGGATAGTGGGTGCTTTTGAGCATTCCTCTAGTATCACGACACACTCTTCCTCTTGGAATAGTATCCCTAAACCCTCTTATGCGTCTCATATGTTGTGCATGGGTATTCTGATTGGGAATGACTGATACAGGCCCAAAAATGACTTGTGTAACTGTGGAGGACCTCTCTTTTTCTGGTCAGCATCATCGACTTCCTCAGAGCTTGGTATGTACCCAAGACCAAAACGGTACTCATTTGTCGGAATTAACACCAATCCCTAGATGCCTTAGAGCTCGTAGCCCAAACCTTTGCCGGGCTCAAACCCGTTCTGGAGCATGGTTGTAGCGATCATTCTTTAGACTGGTGGCATATGGCTTTCTTCATCGTTCCCTCGGTGGATAGCTCCCACAAATTCTACCATGTGGAAATCTGTGTCTCTTGGGACTTCTTCTATTACTGGTAGGGAGTTATTGGGTAGTTATGAATGTTATCCGCTCCGTGAATCACCACTTCATGATCCTCCCGTATGAACTTTAAAGACTGATAGAGAGATGATGACACTACTCCAGCCATGTGTATCCACGACCTGCCAAATAGTAGATTGTAATTGGAACTGATGGCCATAATCTGAAACTCGGTGGGCGGCATTTGTATGTTAAGGTCTACCTCACTAAGGGGTCGCGTTATGCTCTATAAAAGGATCTTACATTGGTACGTCTTTGACGTATCTTCCCAATGTCGTATGCTAATTGTTTTAATATTGATTCCGAGCATATACTGGGGCCATATCCATTGTCGACAAGTACTCGAGCTATGAATTTGTCTCTACACTTAACAGTGATGTAGAGAGCCTTGTTGTGGGTCATTCATTCTCTTGGAAATTCATACAGAGTGAAAGAAATATGATGGGCCCTAATGACATGCCCTACCATAGCGGCCAATGTTTCATTGTTTGTCCCTGCTGGGACATGTGCTTCGTCTAACACTTTCATTAAGGCTTGACAATGCTGTGATGAACTTAAGAGCAGTGCTAGTAATAATATTTCAGCTAGCATCTTTTTTAAATGCTCAATAATAGAATTCTTTTGGCTGCATTCTGCGCCAAAGGTCCTCAGCCGCTCCTTCGATGATGGGCCTTCTTTGGTTTCCATCCTTATGGGGCACTCTCTGCGCCAACACTTCGAGAGTATAACATCTTCCCGATATTGTCATCCCCTAAGCCACGGTCGCTTGGATAATGAACTCTTTTCTTGGAGCTGGAATTACTTCTTATTGTACTTGGACCACAAATGGTTTTCTCGGGGTTGGGATCAACACTTTGAATTATGGTCGCTCTTGTAGAGTGAGAGAAGCGACGATTCGTTCTAAGATTTCAACAGATTCTTGGGCCAACGATTGGCATATAGCCAAATTTTCCTCCCATTCGATCATTTTTATATGATTGGCACCATGATTTGGGAGAGGATTTGTGTTTATGTTTGGTGCCGCTGTTTCCAAGATGGTATCTCGTATGTCAATTAGATCCTATAATTTGTGCTTTAGATTGATACATTCCATTGTACTGTGTCCATTCCCTCCAGAGTGATAGTCATAAGTCTGATTGGCTCTATAGAAGTGACTTCCAGAATTAGCAGGCTTTGGCGGCACAATTTGGATGATTCCGTCGGCGTTTAGCTTTTTGAACAACTTAGTTTGAATCTCGAGAAGTGGAGTGAACATTCATGGAGGATTTTTCTCAAAGTTTGGACGTGGAAAATCATAAGTGGCCAGAGGTGGCTATTTTTGGTGGTTTTGATGATTCTGATGTGCTTAGTATGCGGGTGAGGGAACTTAGTAATTTAGGGACGGAGCTTCATAAATGGGTTTTGGTGTTTGGTAATTTGGTTGTGGAGCATGATAGGCTGGAGCCGTGGTTTGGTAGTTAGGTTGTGCATCGTATACCGACACGGGGTTGTATGGGGATGGTATGTAGTTGCTTGGGGGAGGATATTGGTATATATCAAAGGAAAAATATGATCTTTCTTTTCTACGACTCCTCGGGCAAGGGGTATGGGAGACGTTTGCCACATCTTTCTTCTTTTTCCTTGTGACCCTAGTGGCGCTTCCCAGGACAACCTTGTTGGCTATGCTAACGATCTTTCCGGATTTGAGGTCATCTTTTATTGCCTCTCCCATCTTTACCAATTCAGAGAATGGCCTTCCAGCCATAGAGAATATGCGATCATAATAGTCCAACTCTTTTGATCAGATGAATATCGAGATTAGTTCTTCCTCGGTCATCGGAGGCTATACTCAGACGGATTCAGATCTCCACTTACTTGCATACTCACGGTATATCTCAGTGGATTTCTATTTAATCTTTTCCAAATAGTAGATATCGGGCACAGTTTCCATGTTGAAGCGGAATCTATCCATGAAGGCCTCTGCCATGTCTTCCCAAGAGTCCCAACAACGGATGTCTTGAGCCATGAACCATTCTGATGCTTCTCCTGTGAGGCTTCGGCTGAACAATCTCATTATCAGAGCTTCATTCCTCTTGATTTCGACCAGTTGGTCGCAATACGCTCTTAGATGAGCTTTAGGATTCCCTGTCCCATTGAATAGTTCGAACTTAGGTATTTTGAATGGCTTAGGCAAGTCCAAGTCTGGGTGCATGCACAAGTCATCATAGCTTAGGTCAGTTGCTTTTCGAGAGCCCTTATTGGATTTTTTTAATAGATCGATCATTGTTCCAATTCTTTGTCCCATCGGCCCTGTTCGGCCCTACATGCCTTGTCCATTTCTTCATAATGGTCAATCTCAGGCGAGGAGTCAATAAGAGTGATTGGGGTGTGAAAGGACAGAATGGGGTATGTTGGGCGGCTTCCAGGAATGCCAGCGGCTTCCAGGAATGTGTGGGATGAGTGGCAGTATTTTGGTATAGGCTAGGATCTTCATAAGCAAGTGGTGCCTGAAAAGAAGGCGTAGAGCGGGAAATCCCGGTTATGTGGGTGGCATTTGCAAGAGGTGGGGTTTGGTACGAGGTACCAGCATGGGTATTTAAGAAATGTTCGGGTACGGGTGAGTTCATTGCTGGAAAAGGTGGTGGAGGCCTTCTTATCTCAGCGGCTGCCTCTCTAGCAGCATTGATGGCTTTGTTCTTCGCGACCTGCTCCTGGAGGTCCACGATATTTTTGAACAGTAAGTTGATCACATCGGTGTGTGAGGAATTTTGAAGGTCTTGAGGTACAACATTCTCTATGACCAAAACTTCTTTGTTACGAGCCTCTTCGGGAATATCGATCATTCTTTCTTGATTCTGATGGTTCAAGGATGTTGTTGCAGCTTTTGATCTAGTGAAGTATGTCAACACAACACAGATCAACGTTTCTATAAGAAAAGAATAATTCAAATTCAAATGACGTTAGATGGAAACAATACTACATGATATCACATACAAGTTGTACATAAAGCATATACACTCATATATTCGATCCGAACTCTTGATCAATTTTCCATTCTGGGGGTATTTCAGTCATTTTGGTCATTTTTAGTTTTTAGGGTTTCGGTTTGAAGGTCTAAGGTCGATTTGATACCATGACTTCGTTGAACCAGAAACTCTTCTATAAATAGGGGTTATGAGTTATATTATATAGGGGTCAAGTCATGTAGATTGCCTAAGTATCCCTCCACAAGAAATCAGACCCTTTCGTAGTTCGGGTTACATAGAAATTAATCTTACTTTCTCCTACCCGAATATTTCCATACCAGGTCCAATATGGGCTTCCTACGTATCCCTTTTCGAGACATCAGGTCGGACATAGTTTCTTTTACAAAAAGAGGGAGGGGATAACATTTTTGTTTTGAAAGATAAAGGGGATGCCTAAACTACCCAAAAGATGGCTTCTCCGTGAAGCCTTGGCGAGTTGTCGTCCTTTCGATTGCGCATTTTCTCGGTGGCTTTCTAGAAGCGGATGTGTATCACATGCCAGATTTGACTGGTGTTGACAAGACGCTCTAGCTCAAATTTAAAGGCTTTGAATTCCTCTATGTCATGCCCCGGTGCCCCTGAATGGTACAAGCAAATCGTCTCTCTTGAAGAGATGGCAAATAGTTTTCGAGTAGACTTAATCAGGAAAACCTTGTCGGTATGGGCTAAAATGGAGAAATGACTGCGTACGAATATTCAAAGGCAATGAAGTCATAATGCCACAGTTGGGTTTTCGTGGAAATTCCTTCACCAGGCATGATGGGGTCGTAGACCAGTAGGGAGTTTGGGCCCAACAGATTACGAATGTCCTTCTCATTAATAAGTCTGATAGTTCTTCTCTTGAAGACCACACACTGATCTATGGTGTGACCGGGCTGATTTCTATGGAATAGACACCTCTTGTGGGCAAATAGGGATGCATAAGTTGGGAGGACGTCGGAGTTAACACACACCAACCCAGTAGCTTTCATTCCATTATATACCTCGATGTTTCTCACCGAACTGGGTGCAACTCTGAAAAGCAACAACGAGCTTTTAGGGCAATCACCCACCACATAGGAGATGACGTACGGGGAGGCCCTTGTGGTGTCCCGTAATAGTTAGCAGCTTCATCGATAGTTGGGGTTAATCCTTCAGATACCCTGCTTAATTCCTCATATGGCATAGGATCATTCTCAGGTAGGTCTGATAGAGAGACGTAGTCGTCGACCATTTTCTTGACCTTTTCAGGAAGGTTTTGGTATTGACGCTTCCCGTCGGGGGACTCTTCTGTGAGGTTTTCCCACAAACTCCAGAATTTCAACGACCTCTTTCATTTTGGCTCTAGCAAGATTAATCTTTGCGTCAACCCTGTGAATTTTTGCCCTAAGTGACTCCTTAGTCTCTTCATCGCTGACCAAATCGACGACTGGTGACATGGCACTTTGGCTATCATGAGTTTCCATTGGTAGCAAATCAACCTTTAAGAGGAGGTGCAAATTTAGTTTAGTTTTGGTATTTTCTTGTGTTTTTATTTTGGGTTGGTATCCAGAATGTGGAATCAATCAAGAGTTTAGATGGAACATATGAAAACACATAAGCAGTTTATATTACATAAGCACATAAGCAATTGTAATATTCGCTTTCCTAAACCTTGTTACTCCAGAGTCTTCTAATCATTTGAATTATAAATGTGCCAAAGGTTTGATTAAAACCATTGCCCTATAATCATTTGCATTAATAATAATATTTCCCCCAGTGAGGTTACAAAACATGAATAAAGCAGTAAAATCAGCAAAGTCGCCTCCAGTGGCAGATGATGAAGCTCTGTCTGTCTCAGCTTTCTTTGCCCTTCGAAGGGCGGTCTGAATCCAGAGATTAGTATACATCAACAGTGAATCGACCCAATAACCTTTCTCTGTGAAGTTCATGGGTGTAGTATCGTCCATGTCTCTCCTCATGCGAGTGTCTAAGTCCTCTAGACACTCCTGAGTGAAGTCTAACTCATCGGTCAAGCTGGTTGTGATGGTCTGGTCATGCTCTATCTTCTCTAATTACTTGCCATCTTGATTATCATCTTGTCTCTAAATGCGGCATGCCTTGATCTCTGCCTTCGAATCCCTATCATTTCTAGAATAATATCGATTAGGCCCCGGTGTGAAGGTACCCTGCAAGTGTGCTCTCAACCAGTCTATGTAGTCCTTATCATAACCTGGGAGGAATACATTCTCGGCTAGAGTCTCTGGACCCCACTTGATTCGACCATTCCACTCTCGGATGATGTTAGCAACTCCTCTGATCTTGTCTCTTTCGTAGTCGACCACGTACTCCTCTATGTTCCCTACTTAGGGTATTACTTTTCTCTTTCCAAACTGTCTTAGGACACTAAGAGGTACGTATGGTCGGATTCCTGGGATCCCCATAAGTGGTAGGAAATGGCATTTTCTACCCTTCACAACTATAGTCTCGGATATGAAGTCGAGAAATCTCCATTGGATGTTATCCTCCCAGGACCTAGAAAAGATAAAACCCACCCTTCTTTGGTTTGGTTCCCAAAATTTGGGTAAGTGACTTTGAGGTTATCTTCTCTACGTTTCAGATATCGTTATGAATGAACTTCAATTTTGTGGAGGTGTTTGATGATCCACCATTATACTAGGAGGTTACACCCTTAGAAGTACCTATGTAGGTTTTGGCATTGACCTAAGGCTCGGTCTATGTCGTCTAGGATGACTGGAACTAGGTCGTAGTACTTGGTTTCCCCATTTGTGGTTATGCCATGAAAGATAGTATGGGTGACGTAAATTCCCGGGTATCTATAGCTTGGTGTCGATCCTTAGAAAATACCCTGGTTCCTAGAAGACATATGGCAAAGGCTAGGGGTCGGGTGGCTTCCCAATAGGCATAAGATCGCAACTCTAAAGAGTGTTCTATGTACCTCTGTCTAGACCCAAATCGGCTGTAAATATCCCTAAATTCTATGATCGGGCCGAATATCCAATCGACGCTAGCTAGGGATAGAAACATCATGATCTCCTTGGGAGTAGGCTTATGGGAAACTAGAAAGTTGTGGTCGGGTTTATTTCTCCTTCTCATATAGGTCCCAACACTATCTATACAGTCACAGATCTCCTCTACGATCAGGGTCATCTCTAAGTCTCCGAACCTAAATACCATGCTATCACAATCGCAATACCCAGTAAGGACTTCTAGGAGTTCTCTAATTCCTTTCATTGTCATGAGGGAAGGTAGGTGCCCTAGACAGTTCGTTGCTTCTCTCTATTGTGCGGTATCTAGCCATGACCACCAAAAACTCAGCATCTTAGGTGCGTCGATAATCATGTCGAATTTTAAATTTGTATGCATCTAGAGAACACGGTTAGTCCCCCCTAAAGGACAATGGTTTATCACATAAGGCACATTTAATGCTTGCACGTAGAAAGTAGTTGAATGCAGTGTCATCGGGTTATAAACCATTAAGACACGAGGTAGTCAGCCTAATAGGTCTGAGATATCCGAACCTGTCTAGGTCAAGCATACGCTAGTTCAGTAGGGATTTGACTTCGCTCTATCCTAGTTCTACTATAATGCTTTAGCAAATGACTTAGGGACCCGAGCAGACTACCTAGGGTAAACCTTTGTCGACTGTTGGACGCCCGCGAACTAATTCCGTCTTCAACGTGTTCTAAGAAAATGTTTTTGGTTTTATACTGGAGGATGATTGCGAAATTCGCATAATCATCTTTGTGTACTGATGCAAGTGTGTGTGCATGTAATTTGGCGGAAGATGAATGCATGAATGACAGTTATAATTACAGGTATTTAAATACATAAGCAATTCATATCACTTAAGAATGTTGTATTGGAACCCTTATGACTAGAACCTAGGTTTATCCCCAGCAGAGTCACCATCTGTTACGGTTCACTTTTACGCGGAGGCATAAAAGTTATTATGAGGTTGTTGATGCTCTAAGTCGGATAATTATTTTTAGATTCGCCACCTAATTTATAGGTAAATTAGAAAAACCGAGTTGAAAGGGTTTATTCAAATTGTTGAAATCCTATCTAAATCAGTCAAGGTAAGGATTCTGATGACCTCCCGATGAAGGTGTTAGACACTCTGGTATTAAGGATCCGTAGAATACGGTTGACCTTTGGGTTCTATAACATGTTTAAATTATTTGAATTGTTTAAAGTGTTTAAAATCTTGCAAAATCTTGTCATTCATTCATTTCAAAACTCAAAGATTTTTCTAAATACAAAAGAGTTAAACTTTCGCCAAACAGATTTGCAAAGGGGAAATTTAGCCAATATATTTTCAGACTAAGAACACTCAAAGATTAATTTGAGTAGAACTCTACTTTTGGTCCAATATGTTATCCAATATCAATTGCATATTTTGAAAAGTTTTTTAAAGTTGAAAATGAATGTAATTCATGATAAGTTTTGGGTTTTTTGAAAGAATAAAAAAATAAGCTCTTCTTTTTATTCATACTATATCCCAAAGGTCAATTTATAGTCCATAATATCAAAACTCATATCCTAACTCAAGTCCAAAAAAGATTTTTAAATAAAAAATGGCTTGAGTTGGGCTTGGCCCTAAAAATCAGCTCTTAAATATCAATTTGGGTATTCCTTAGCCCAGAGAAAAATTTTCAGCAGTTTTGTTAACTCCTTTTAAACAAATTCTTTCTAGAAAAAAGCCTAGAACTGTTTAAAAATGATTCAGCCTATTTCCGATGTAGTCCAAAGAAATTCCATTTTTATATTACAATAGCCCAATTCCCTTTTTCGGTCCAAAATAGTATAAACTAGGGCTGGCCAGTGGGCCGGGTAGGCCCGGTCCCGACCTGACCTTGACCCGGTCCAAAAAAAATGGGCACGAGACTCGAACCTGGGAAGGGACCTGGGCTCGTCCCGCCCCGTCTCGCCCCAGGCTCGGTCCCGCCCGCCCCCCTCCCCTTTGCAAAAAATGGTCGTTGCACAACGGCCATTTTTGGCCACACCCTACCCCCTTGATATTTATTTTTAACACCTAGTTAATATATTTATACTTTAACCCAATTTCTAAACTATAAATACTTCATTTTCTCTTCATCTTTCTCACAAATCTTCCTACAATCTATCTAATCTCTCAATCTATCTCTCTACAAGTCTACATTGCCTACTAAATATTATATTTTATTTGTTCATTTGTATAACTATATCAAAGTTAAAAAATTGGGAGTGAAGTTGGCAACTAGCTTGAAGATCATCCATCAGCAAAGTTTCAATTTTCAACCTTGATTACACGTTGACGTTTGGTACCTTCATTCCTTCTTTAAATTATTATTGTTACTTTATTTTAATTATCGCACTTTATTTCATTATTTTTAATTATATATTTGCATAATTAAAATGGAAAGATTAATAGGTATGTTTAAGGGTAAGGGTGCTTCTTCTAGTAGGGGTAACAAGGGCAGAGGTACTTCTTCTAGTCATCCTATTCCTAGACAAGATGATTTGAATGATTATACTCATATAGATGAAACTGAATTTTTAATGATATACGATTAGACGATGAGATATATTCTGCAACTCAACCAGACTTTAATTTAGAAGATAATCTAAATGACACACCCACTAATCTAGATGACACACCCACTAATCTAGATGACACACCCGCTAGTGCACCTCAAACTGGAACTGGAACGCCTCCTATTCTCCTTAGTATGAGACGAGGCCCCACATAATGAAAATTAAAATCTGTTGCATGGGATTTTTTTGATAGGGACCAAGAGAATCAAGTAGTTAGATGCTAAATTTGTAAAAATGTTTATCAATTTAAAATGATAAAATGTCAGGGTGGGACGAGAGGTTTATTGAGACATGTACAAAGTTTTCACAAAGCTAGGTGGGATGAATACGAGGCTACAAAGTCGGGTGCACCAATGCGCTCTCAGTCGGGACAAGGTTCACATAGTATCTCGGACCAAGTACAAGGTCAAACTAACCCTATGACGGGGGGAATTGTAGGCCCTAAATACAATAAACATAGAGATAGGGAAGCAATAGAAAAATTAATTGCGGTGGAGGGTTTGCCTTTTTCATTTCCTTCCTCCACTGGTTTTATTCATTACATTAGAGATATGTATAATCCTGCTTTTAACATTTTTTCCTAGATCAACTGTTAGGAGAGACATTTTTAAATTTACACATGAATATCAACAATATTTACGTTATTCATTATATCATTTTCCTGGCAAAGTATCTGTCACGCCTGATATAGGCCGTAGTACTAACGACCATGATTATTTAACTGTAACATGTCATTGGATAGATTGTAAATGGTCTATGCAAAAACGTATTTTAGCATATAGATATATTGATGATAGGCACACCATAAATTTTATTGCATAAAATATTCATCAAGTTTGCGATTATTATGGTATAACTGACAAAATAATGACAGTTACGTTAGATAATGCTTCTTCTAATAATTATGCTATTAGACTTTTAAAAGATCTATTAACTCCATCTTTTTCTAATCATTTTCATATAAAATGTGTGTGCCATATTTATAACTTAGTTGTAAAGGATGGTCTATCACTTTTTGAAGACATTCTTAATAAAGTACAATTTGCTATAAACTTTATTTTTAGAAGTAATAGAATACAAAGAAAAAAAGAATATAAAAAAAATTGTCACGATTGTGGACGACTAGGTGGATTCTTTATATGAACAACTACTTGTTGCTTATGATTATAGAAGACCTATAACTTTATTTTTTAACGCTCATAATCGAAATCCAACTGATATGGTTGTAGATAACGATTGAGAAAAAAATTCAGAACTTATTGTATTTTTATAGAAATTTTTTCAAGCAACTAAAGAATTTTCTGGTATATATTATCCTACTATTTCAACTATGTTATTTTATATAGCTCTAATATTTTTGTTACTTACAAAGTATATGGAAAAACCATCTTATAAGGCACCTATTAAAAAAATGTTTATCAAATTAAAAAAATATTTTTTTCCTATTCCCACTATTTATATTATTGGTGTTGTATTAAATCCGACTATTAAAATAGACGATTGTAAAGCACTTATTGAAACTATTTATGATTGTATAACAGTACTTCCACCTCCAACTGCAAAAAATCCAAATGAACAACCACCTAAGGAACCAACTAAAGAAGAAGTTTTGTCTAGCATACACGATGAATGCAAAAAAGTATATATGCATTACCAGCAAGAAAGTGCTAGCAACCAACCGGATTCCATACCTTATTCTTCTTCTTCTTCAATACAACCTCAAAAAAGACATGTTGTTTCTGCGGCTACTATTGAAAGCTTTAGACATAGAATATTTAGCGGTACCACTACTAATCAAGTTACCGAGTTTGATGTTTTTGTTTTGTAGGGTGTTGTACCGTACCAAGCAGTTCTCAATGAAGAAGGACGTGAAGACTTGCTGAAATACTGGAGGTAGAATGAGAAGACATTTTTGAAACTATCAAAGATGGCCCGAGATGTGTTGAACATTCAAGGGTCATCAACAGCATCTGAAAGCGCTTTCTCTGCCGGAAGATTTCAAATAGGAGAGCACAAACACTCATTAGCGGGAGATAGCTTGAAGATTGTAGTTTTATTCAGATATTGGATACGAGCGGAGCGTAGAAGGTGCGGTCAACCGAAGATCAATGAAGAAGACGATGAAAACTACAATGAAATCTTATCCGACAGAGGTGGAAGTGACGTCGACTAATTTGACCAACAAATTCCAATTTCAACCGAAGAACCATAAGACATTGTGAAGAAACTAGAAAATGTGTTTATAAATATGTGATTTTTTTAATTGCAATTTTACTATGTTATTTGCAATTTTCAACACCAGAAAGTTGCAATTTTTAAATTGTATTACAAAAAATTCATAATTCTATTAAATATTATAAGAGGCGTAAAAACATTCTTGGGATGTTTTTATTACACTATTTTGTTCAATTATTGAGGTGTTTATATATGTTATTTTTTAGAATTAAGTACAAAAACAAATCGAAAAACCCGATCCCGCCACGCTCCGGCTCGATAAGACCGATGCCCTTTTTCGACGGGACCGGGAATGGGATGAGACATCGGCGGATCCCGCTAGTCCCGGCCCGCCAGTCCCGCCGGAGGACCGATCCCGCCATCCCTCCAGTCCCGTCCCACAGGGCCCCGCCCCGCCTCGAAACTGCCCCATTGGACACCCTTAGTATAAACCCGAGTATGGAAATTCAATTTTACGGCAATCCTATTCTAAACAATGTACGTATCATTTGTCTATCCTAGGTCAAGTCGTAGGTATTTGGCAAAATCATATTTTTGAAATCTTTTTTCTCGTCTGTAAAGGATTTGAGGAGTTTATTCAAATAATCTTTTTGGTGTTCGACATCTATGTGTTTAAAGTTAGAAAGCGTCCAAAATTTATCTAATTAAATGCAAATAATTCTAAGCTAAATGCATCATGTGTTAATTTAAAAGACACCATGTATACCTAACAGTTGAAGTTCTCATGTCAAAACAGTCCAGAGGTAGCCAACCCAAAATAAAAAGAAGACAACAATGAACAAAGCAAGTAACATGGGCTAAGCCCAAACTGACAAACGATCAGTTAATGGAAAAATATGTAACAGAGGCAAGGGTGGGCCGAGCCCAGAACACACATAATATAGAAAATCCTATTTCTCCTAAAACTCTATTCTATTTGTACAAGAATTCCACAATTATGGTAAGTATACAATACTAATTATATACAAAATATACAACTAAATATGTTATCATATACACGATATACACGGTTGTGTATACTGTGTATATCATAGTTTCCCAATTGTTATGGGATTCCGTGATATACACGGTATACACAAGGTATGTGTATATCGTGTATAAACGTGTATATTTTCACATCCCCGCAGTCATAGCGGACGGTCTTCGTACGTTGAGACTGTCCTTAAAATAGTCAAAAAGGACCGAGGGAAGATCCTTTGTAAATATGTCTGCAATTTGATACCTGGAAAGGACATGGCAGACACGTACTTCTCCACGAGCTACCTTTTTGCGAATAAAGTGAATATCCATCTCGATGTGTTTAGTGCGCTGGTGTTGAACCGATTCCCAGAAAGGTAGACGATACTAATATTATCACAATAAACCAAGGTAGCTTTCTGAATAAGACAATGAAGCTCTAAAAGAAGATTACGTAGCCAACATGATTCAGAGACCGCATTGCCTACCCCTCAATACTCGGCCTCTGCACTAGAGCGTGATAATGTAGACTGATGCTTCGCAGACCAGGAGACCAAGTTATTACTAAGAAACATACAATAGCTAGACGTGGAGCGTCTGGTATCTGGACAGCCACCATAATCAGCATATGTATACGAGACAAGTGTAGACATCGATGAAGGATATAAATGTAAGCCATAGTCAAGCATCCCCTGGATGTATCAAATAATACTTTTGAGTGCATTCATGTGCTCAACCCTGAGATCATGCATAAACAAACACACCTGATGTACGTCATATATAATATCTGGTTTCGTGAATGTAAGATACTGAAGAGCCCCTGTAAGACTTCGATAGTGGGTCGGATCCCCGTAAGGCGAGCCAGCCGTAGCACCCATCTGGGGTTTAGTATCAACGAGAGTGGAAGTAGACTTGTACGAGGACATACCAGCTCGCTCAATGATCTCACTTGCATGACGAGTGACAACAATTCCCAAAAAGTAACTTAAGGGCCCTAAGTCTTTCATAACAAACTCAGAACTAAGCATTGTCATGATAGACTTGCGCAAAGCATCAGAAGAGAAAGTCAAGATAATATCATCCATATATAATAGTATATAAGCTACTATTATATGAGCCAGGGAAGTACCACGACAATATATGAATAATGAATTATCAAACCTACTGTGTGAAAATCCAATAGATGAAACATAGTCTGTAAATCTCTTATACCAAGATTGTGGGGCCTGCTTAAGCCCAGACAAGGACTTCTTCAATAAACAGACATGATGATGATATGTGGGTCTCAAAAACCCAAGGGTTGATTCATGTAAACGATCTCCTTAAGATCACCATGTAAGAAAGCATTCTTCACATCTAACTGATGAATAAGCCAAGCTTTCGAAAGAGCCAGACTGAGAATAGTGTGAATGGTAGCCGGTTTGACCACCAGACTAAACATCTCAACACAATCCACGCCAACCTGTTGAGTCTTACCATCACCTACAAGACGAGCCTTATGCCTCGCAAAAGAACCATCAGAATTATCATTATGAGTAAAAATCCACATAGATCGAATAATATTAACCGCAGAAAGACGGCGTACCAACTCCCACGTCTTATTTTTAATAAGAGCATCATATTCGTTCGTTCATAGCCAATTATGATTTTATTAGATGATAAATCAAAACATTTGTAATCACGATGATTAGATGGATAACCCAAAAATACACAAGGGGTAGAACGGGCTTGAAGTTTGTTAATTGTAGTTGACGGAAATAGCGGATAACATTAACACCCAAAGACCCTAAGATGTGAATACGAAGGAGTCTTATTATATAGGATATGCCGAGGGGATGAATATGTCAAACCTTTGGTAGGAAGTATGTTAAGAAGATAAGTAGCCATTTGTAGAGCATGATGCCAAAAGGAAGGGGGTACGGAAGCATGGACCAATAAAGTTCGGACAATATTATTAATAGTATGAATTTTTCATTTGGCTTTCCCATTTCTTGAGGAAGTATGAGGGCAAGAGAAGCGAAAAACTATGTCATTAGTATCACAAAAATCTCGAAACAACCCATTATCATATTCTTTGCCATTATCACATTGAATATTATTGATTTCCCGGTCTAATTGGGTACGGATGAATACTCTAAATTTTAAGAATGTGGAAAAAACTTGTGATTTTTTCGCTAACGGAAAGGTCCATAAAAATTAGAATAATCATCCAAAAATAGAAAATAATAACGATGGCCCACAGAACTTAAAACGGGAGATGTCCATAAATTGTTATGAATAATATCAAATGACATTAAAGTACGAGAAGTAGAGGCTACAAATGGTAATCTAACATGTTTTCCTAGAGGATAGGATTGACAAATTGGAGTACTACGCGTACCCTTACAAGAAATAAAATTGTGCTTGTGTAAGGAAGAAATAATAGATGACCCAGAGTGACCCAAATGTGCATGCCATAAGGAAGGAGCTACATCTGCAAAAGTAGATGGTAAGGCTTGACTCGAGAGACCGGATGCGGGCGTGATAGGATAAAGATCTTCCCTACTATCACATCTCATGAGAGGAATCCCCGTCTTGAAATCCTTCATAGAAAACCCAAAAGGATCAAATCAACAGAAACCCAATTATCAGTGGTGAATTTACGGACAGACACCAAATTTTTAATTAAGTTAGTGGCATGAAGGGCATTTTTCAAGACAAGCGGTGGATGGGGGGGAGACAAAGTTTTATGACCGTAACCACGAATTGGAATTGAGTTGCCATTACCAACAATTATGCCACGATCGTTGCTCAAATTGGAATAAGACAAGAGAGTACCTTGGTTGGACGTCATGTGAGAAGTGGCATTGGTGTCCATATACCAATTGGCGTCCGGGGGATTTAATCCAAGTGTGTGCATTACAGCTTCTATGTCGGTTGGGGTAGGGCCCGCAGCATGGTGGGCATGTGAAGGCCGGGGCACAAGCACACCCTCTTGCTGCCCCGGCCCAGAACTGTTTCTCGGGTACCACTGTTGACCCGAAAAACTGGGCCTGTTGTTATTGGGAATTTGGGCCCAGCTTCCTGGGAAGGCATTCGACGGGTAATAAGGGTTATTGGGCCTAGGGCCACTGGCCCAATTCCACGGCCATAGACCCTAGGGCTGTGGCTAGTTGGCTGGCGGCCCACTGCCCTGAGACCCATTGCCTCCGGTTCAGTTGACACCCCCGTTATTGCCACCTCAGTTTCCACCACGGTTTTTAATATTATTTTTGCGATTCTTCAACCGACGTGTGGGACGGTTTGCAAGATGACATACCAGATTTGTTAATGATCTCCTCGGCGTATTTCTTTTTATAAATAAATAGATCACCTGCATATTGAGTTACATCAATGCCCAAAAAATAGTTTAAAGGACTCAAATCCTTCATAGCAAATTTCAAAGCAATGAGGTAGGGGCTGTGGATATATGAGAGTGGTACTCGGCCAAGAGGGACTAACCGGGTGGGCTTGTGTTATTGGGCCTATTTTCCAGGTTGGTGAAGTGCGTGAGAGAGCAACGATCTCCCTAATTCGGGCCAACCAATTGCGGGAAATGGACTGGGACGAGGCCAATGAGGAGGGGGCAGTGGGCTCCCTGACTCGGACTGGCCCAGTTTTATTTTATTGCTGGGTCGTTACACTTTGGGGTCCATATTGGGCTGGTCCAGTCAGGACCGAAGAGGTTGTGGGCCCCCTCGGTTGCGCTTGGTGATTTGGGCTACTTAGATGGTACTTTAAAAATGGATGTAGCCCCTCGTCCAAAAAATTGTATGAAGGCGGGGAGGATGTGTGATAGTTAGCAAATGGGAATGTGCACTCATTGAAAACAACTTGACGAGAGATGATAATTTTTCTATTAGAAATATCATAACACTTATAGCCCCTATGATTTTGTGGGTATCCCAAAAAGACACATGTAGTGCAACTAGCTTGAAGTTTGTTTATGGTTATGGAGGGAAACAATAGATAGTACAAACACCCAAAAACTCTTAAATGTGTATAGGAAGGAATACGATGGTACAAAATTTGTGTGGGTGATAGGTTTGAGAGTATCTTGCTAGGAAGAATGTTTAAAAGATATGTGGTCATTTGAAGAGCATGATGTCAAAAAGACAGTGGTGTGGCCGAATGCGCAAGAAGTGTGCGAATTAAATTGTTGATTGTTCGAATTTTTATTTCGGCTTTTCCATATTGAGGAGAAGTGTGTGGACATGAAATACGTAATGACATACCATTTTGGTGAAAAAATTCCTTAAATTGGTCATTTATGAATTTCTTCCCATTGTCACATTGAAAACATTTAATGGATTTCTCAAATTGGGTTTGGATGAAAACACTAAATTGTTTAAAAATAGTGGGGACCTGCGGTTTTTTTCCAATGGGAAATGTCCATAGAAAATTAGAATAATCATTTAAAATAAGCATATAGTACTTATGACTTGCCGAACTTAAAACCGGGGATGTCTAAGGGTGGCCAGTGGGATGGGATGAGACGGGATTTAAGGGGACGGGGTGGGGGGTCGAGATCGGGTTTGGGTGGGGGGGAGGATATGGGGGACGGGAAGTGGTCCTATCATGTCCCACATCCCGCCAGCAGAGGGGACGGGTTTTGGGGGAACGGGACGGGTCGGGTGGGGTAGGGTGATTTGGGGACTTAATTTTTTTTCTAGACACTTAATTTAAAAAATATATATTTAAACACTTAAATAATTAAACAAGATAGTGAAAAAAAATCCCAAGGCTAATTGCCTCTTATATTATTTAACATAAATATGATTTTTTTTGTAATAAAATTTCAAAATTGTAACTTTGTTTTGTAGTTCAAAAGTTGCAAATCACATAGTAAGATTGGCATTAAAAAATTAGATATGCAACCATACTTTTTTTAATTTTTTGACAATCTCTTGAGGATCTTCTGCTGGAATTGGAAGTTGTTGGTCAAATTGTTCAATGTCGCTTCCTGCTCCCTCAGATAAGATTTCGTTGTAATTATAGTCATATTCTTCATTGATCTCTGGTTCACCGCACCTTCTACGCTCCACTCTAATCCAATCTTTAAATAAAACTGTAATCTCCAAACTGTATCCCTCCAGTGAGTGTCTGTGCTCTCCTACTTAAAACCTTCCAGTAGAAAAAATGCTTTCAGAAGTTGTTGATGACGCTTGAATATTTATCACATCTCGGGCCATCTTTGATAGAGTCGGAAATGTCTTCTCATTCTCTTTCTAGTATTTCAGCAAGTCTTCACATCCATTTTCATTAGCAATTGATTCGAATGGTACAACACTCTGCAAAACATAAATATCAAACTCTAATTTGTGAAGCACTTGAACCACTATACATTCTATTTCGAAGGCCTTGAATACTTGAAGCAGAAACCACATGTTTTTATATGGTACAGAAGTTGGTTGATTATTTGCAATTTGCTCTTGGTAATACATATACATATTTTTGCATTGTGTTTGTATGCTAGACATAACATCTTCTTTAGTTGGTTCATTAGTTGGTTCTTCAGTTGGTTATGTTGGAAGTATTTCTAAGCATTCATAAATCATTTCAATAAGGGCATTACAATCGTCTATTTTAATAGTAGGATTTAATACATCACCAATAAAATAAATAATGGGAATAGGAAAAAAATATTTTTTAAATTTTACAAACATTTTTGCAATAGCTGGAGCGTAAGTTGGTTTTTTCATATATTCATTAAATAACAAAAATATTAGAGCTATATAAAATAACATAGATGAAATGGTAGGATAATAAATACTAGAAAATTCCTTAGTAGCTAGAAAAAATTTCTCTAAGAATACAATAAGTTCCAAAATTTTATCCCAATCATCATCTACAAGCATATCCGAAGGATTTTGATTATGGGTGTTAAATAATAAAGTTATAGGTCTTCTATACTCGTGAGCAACAAGTAGTTTTTCATACAAAGAATTCTACCTAGTTGCAACTTCTTCTGGAATTTTCCTATAAGGAAATCCACAATCATGACATGTCTTTTTATACTTTTTGTGTATTTGCATTTTATTACCTTTAAAAATAAAGTTGATAGCAAATTGTAATTTATCAAGGATGTTTTTAAAAAGTTTTAGGTCATCATTTACAACTAAGTTATAAATATGACATGCACATCTAACATGAAAAATATGGGGAAAAGATGAAGTAAATGGAGTTTTAAAAATATTTACAACATAATCATTAGAAGAAGCATTATCTAATGCAATAATCATAATTTTATCACTTATTCCATAATATTCACTAATTTCATGAATATTTCTTGAAATAAAAAATTCAGCGTGTCTTTCATAAATATATTTGTATGCTAATATACGTTTTTGCATAGACCAATTGTGATCTATCCAATGATATGTAACAGTTAAATAATCATTACCATTAGTACTATGGCCTATGTCAGAAGTGATAGCCACTTTGCCATTAAAATGATACAATGCATAACGTAACTATTGTTGATATTCATGCGAAATTTAAAAACATCTCTTCTAATAGTTGATCTAGGAAAATCGTTAAAAGCAGGATTATATGTTTCTCAAATGTAATGAATAAAACCAGGAGAGGAATGAAATGAAAAAGGAAAACCCTCCACAACAACTAATTTTGCTAAATTTTCCCGATCTTCGTGTTTATCATATTCTGGACCTATAACTCCCCTCATCATCAGGTTAATTCGATCATGTACTTGGTCGGGGACACTATGTGAACCTTGTCGCGACTTAGAAGGAATTTGCGCACCCGCTTTTTCAGCCAAGTATTGGTTATACCTTGCTTTGTGAGAGTTTTCCACATGTCTCATTAAACCTCCTGTCCCACCTTGACATTTTCCAATTTTAAAATTTATAAACTTCGCGACAAATTTTACAAATAGCTAGTTGATTGGGAATGTCCCTTTCAAAAAAATCGCATGCATGCGATTTTAATTTCGTTGTTTTTTGCCTCTTCGCATACTATGAGGAATAGGAGGAATTCCAGTTTCAATTTCAGCCTGAGACTCAGTCTGAGTCTGAGGTGGAGTTGCACTAGTGGGTGTGTTATCTAAATTATCTTCTAATTCATTTTCTAAATCATAGTCTGATTCAAATGCAAAATATACCTCATGATCTAATGGTATATTAATATTAACATTAAAAAGATCAGTTTCATCTACATGAGTGAAATTATCGTAATTAGGATTACTAGAAGATGCACCCTTACCCCTGTTACCTCTAATACCTCTACCAGAAAAATGTTCACCTTGTTCCATTATAATTATGCAAATAAATAATTAAAATTAAGAAAATTAAGTACGATAATTAAAATTAAGTAAAAATAATAATTTAAATAATCTAAGGAATGAAGGTACCAAACGCCGACGTAACATCGACGTGTAATAGAGGTTGAAAATTGAAACTTTGCCCGATGATCCTCAAGCTAGTTGCTAACTTCACTCTCAATTTTTTAACTTTGATAGAAATTAGCAAATAAAATATAATAGTTAGTGTGCAATTTAGACTTGTAGAGAGAGAGAGAGATAAGAGAGATGGTAGGAAGATTTGTGAGAAAAATGAAGAGGAAAATGAGGTATTTATAGTTGAAAATAGGATTAATGTGTAAATATACTAACTTAGGGGTTAAAAATAAATATTAAGAGGTAGGGGGTTTATGGGGTGTGGGGGGCCAAAATGATTGTTACTAGTCGTTGCCAACGACTAAAATCGAAAATGGTCGTTTGTGCAACATCTAGTTTCTACAAACGGGGTGGGGCGGGATGAGCCCTAGTCCCGTCCCGAGTTCGAACCTCGCTACCGACAATCCTAATCCCGTATTTTAATCATCGAGTAGGGACCGGTACCGGGCCGGGCCGTGGTGGGATTAGGAAATTTCCTTTTTCTTTATCTACTTCCAATACTATTATGCCATTTGTATGCATGATATCAAATGGCATAATAGTATTGGAAGTAGATAAAGAAAAGGAAAATTTAACATGCTTCCAAAAAATGCAAGCCTGACAAACATGGGAGTCCACAAGTTGGTTACAATCAATAAATTTATTTTTTCTAAGAAAATTAAACACCGGTGCTCCCGGGTGTCCCAAACGGTTATGCCATAAATGGGAGAAATAACAGCAAAGATTGATGGATTGATGACTTGGTTGTTGGTGGCGGCGGTGATGGAATATAAATTTCCAGTGCTATTACATCTCATTAGTGGCATCCTCGTCTGAAAATCCATCACAGAAAACCTAAACGGAGAAAAATTAACAGAAATATTGTTGTCAGTGGTGAAACAACGTATAAATATCAAGGTTTAATATGTTTGGGTGCATGTAGTACATTTTTTAAAATGTAAAGGTGGGGGGAGAGGTTTAATTGACCAATACCACGAATTGGAATTTCTTGCCCACTACCAACGAAAATATTTTTATTATTACTCATATTAAAATAAGACGAGAGAGTACCTTGAGATGCCGTCATGTGTGAGGTTTCCCCTGTGTCCATGTACCACGAATTATCGAGAACATTGAGATTCACATTGTTCATGGCTAGCTCGATATCCGTGTAAGCATAACTCGAAGACAATGGTCCATGGGCTGAAAATGCTTGTTGTGGATGGTTGTCTAAGACGTCGGGCTACCTGTTTGTAGTGTTGGGTCTGATCCACTAGGCTGTCGGGTACGGGCAGGGTGGACCCCACTGCTACGGGTTCTAGCCCTATTGCGGGAACTAGCCTCACTGCCCGCTGCCACCAAACTGTTGTGGCTACCAGTGGGGACGGTTCTTCCCCTGCTGCCCTCGGCTGCCTCCCCCGCCGGATGTGTTCTCGCCGCCGCTTCCCCGCCCCCTTCCACCATTATTTTTCCCTTTGTTGTTGTTGCTATTTTGACCCCTCTTTGTCCATAATTATTGCGATTATACGCACCTCCCGAACTAGAATTTTGAGAGTCGAAATCATCCATAGACACGTTAGTGGAATGTAGGGCGGTGCCAGCATTGTGTGCAGTCGTCACCGCCTGTTGCAACTTCTGAGTTTCTTCAAGAATCAACCTCGAACGAACCTCATAAAATGGTGGTAGCGGGTTACTTTGTTGAATAAATGTAGCAACTCCATCATATTGTTCATTCAAACCCGCAATTAGATGAAGAACTAACCTTTGATTTGTCACCGGTGCACCAATGTTAGATAGTTGGTCGGCAATTATTTTTAATTCTTGAAAATAAGCGGAAAAATTTGAAAATTCATCCAATTTGACATTAGTGAATTGGTTTTCAAGATATACCACCCGAGAAATCTTATTATCTTGAAAAATGTTTTGCAAAACGCTCTCAAGATTGTTGAGCCGTAGAGTCCGGTTCCAAAATTGTGTGCAAAAGGTCATTAGAGATGGTGGCGTAAATCCATTGAAGGACTATAGAATACAAGCGTGACCATAGAGTCTTATCTATATTGGTGTCCACCGATGGAGACTTCGGAGGAAGAATATGGTCAATAAGTTGGTAAGCGCGGTAATGAATTTTGAATAACTTCGCCCAAGATGAATATTGCCTTTTTTTCATCTCAAGAATCACCGGAATGAAGTTCTTGATGTTGTTTACGACAAAAGCGGGATGAAATTTATTTTGGTCGACCATTGTTACCCAAGAAAAAAAAAGGAGGAGATAGGATATTTTAGTGATTCGAGTAAATGATAGGAAAACCCCTAATTAGGGTTTGTGGGTTGAAGAAGCCGAAAAAGGGGAGGGGTAGTATATTCAGCTAGGGTTTGGTTGATGAAACCAAAATTGGGAGGATTTCGGCTAGGGTTGTGGGAGGGCCGACAGTGGTGTTGTGTTAGGGCAAAAAAAAAAGGGGGGGGGTTAATTTGTGGCTCTTGATACCACGAAGGAAATTATTTTAATACATTTCTCATTAATCAATACAATAATATATACATCAATAGGATTAATTCTAGGCTACAATTTTGGTAGACTATCTTAAGAATATCCTAAATTTATTTACATTCTAATTACATAATTATGATATGATATGATATGATTGAATAATGAAAATAATAGGTGATTATTTCCATAATTATGTAACAATATATCATATGATGCAATAGGTCGACTTATAAATACTATACAACTAATTTAACTACTTTCATCATCTTTGCATGTTTAGAAAATATTGAGTTCATTTATTGTGCCGATGTAATAAAATTTATTTTCATCATTTTAAACACATTATATTTTTTAATGTCAACTTCTATTCTTCAATAACTTATTCTTTTTTTTATATATAAATATATACACTATACACACATGCAACGCACGTACCTAAAACTAGTTGACATGAAAAATCCTAAGCCTCAATGTCTGAATTGTTATATGTTTTACTCTGCAAAATATATAAAACATAATGTACTTTCGACATGTTATAATTCCAAAATTTACGATTCGGGTTTCTAGCGGTCGTTGAGATCTTCAATCTATAATATTATCCACAAAGTGTGTGTAATACACTCGCTGTTGACATGTCAAAATAACAAATTAAATTAGGATATATGACACTTGATCCCATAATAATATAAAAATAATTTTTGGGTAAAAACTAGGGCTGGCCAGTGGGCCGGGACGGCCCGACCCTGTCCCGAGCCCGCCCCGGTCCCGCCCCGACCCCGCGTAAAAAAAAAACGTTAGAGGGACTCGAACTCGGGATGGAACAATGACTCGTCCCGCCAGACCCGAGACCTCCCCAGGCCCGCCCGCCCTGTCCCCTCCCCAAGACCGTCCCGACCCCTCGCCCGACTTCGCCCGAGAGCTCCCCTTTGCAAATAGAGCCGTTGCACCAACGATCATTTTAGATTTTGGCCGTTGGGCAACGGCCATTTCAGGCCTCCCCCCTCCTCCCCCAACCCCCCAACCCCTTAATATTTATTTTTAACCCATAAGTTATTATATTTACACTTTAACCCAATTTTCCAATTATAAATAACTCATTTTCTCTTCATCTTTCTCACAAATCTTCCTACAATCTCTCTAATCTCTCAATATATCTCTCTACAAGTCTACATTGTTTGCTAAATATTCAATTTTATTTATTCATTTGGGAATTGGGAGTGAAGTTGGCAACTAGCTTGAGGATCTTCCATCGAGCAAAGTTTCAATTTTCAACCTCTCGATTACACGTCGGCGTTTGGTACATTCGTTTCTTCATTAAATTATTATTGTCTGTTTATTTTATTTAGCGCACTTAATTTTATTATCTTTAATTATTTATTATCATAATTAAAATGGAGGGATTAAGAGGTATGTTTAAGGGTAAGGGTAAGGGTGCTTCTTCTAGTAGGGGCAACCGGGGCAAGGGTACTTCTTCTAGTCATCTTATTCCTACACAGGATGATTTTGTTGATACTCAACATTTTCCTACAATACGATTAGATTTAGACGAGGAGCTATTTTCTGAAACTCAAGAAGACTTTAATTTAGACGATGATCTAGATGATACACCCACTCATGTTGATGACAACACACCCACTAGTGCATCTTCAACTGAAATACCTCCTAATCACCCTAGTATGAGACGAGGTCCAGCAAAACGACCATTAAAATCATATGCATGGACATTTTTTGATAGGGACGTAGAGAATCAAATAGCTATATGTAAAATTTGTAAAAATGTTTTAAAATTTAAAACTGGAAAAGGTCACGGTGGGACGGGGTTTTTAATTAGACACGTAGTAAGTGCTCATCCAGCTAGGTATGCCCAATACTAGGCTTCAAAATCGGGTGCGCAAACGCCCACTCCATCGGGACAAGGTTCACATACTGATACTGTCCCGGACCAAGTACAGGGTCAAATTAACCCTATGACGGGGGGAATTGTAGGCCCTAAATACAATAAACACAGAGATAGGAAAGCAATATCAAAATTAGTTGTTGTGGAGGGTTTGCCTTTTTCATTTCCTTCATCTCCCGATTTTATTCATTACATTAGAGATATATATAATCCTGCTATTAACGGTTTTCCTAGATCAACTGTTAAGAGAGATGTATTTAAATTCGTGCATGAATATCAACAATATTTACGTTATTCATTATATCATTTTAATGGCAAAATATCTATCACGTCTGATATAGGTCGTAGTACTAACGGCCATGATTATTTAAATGTAACTTGTCATTGGATAGATTATAAATGGTCTATGCAAAAACGTATCTTAGCGTATAGATATATAGATGATAGGCACACTGTACTTTTATTGCAGTTAATATTTATCAAGTGTGCCATTATTACGGAATAACCGATAAAATAATGACTATTACATTAGATAACGCTTCTTCTAACAATTAAGCAATTACAATTTTAAAAAATAGTTTAACTCCATCTTTTCCAGATTATTTTCATATAAAATGCGCGTGCCATATATATAACTTAATTGTAAAGGATGGTCTATCACTTTTAGAAGACATTCGTAGTAAAATACAATTTGCTATAAACTTTATTTTTAAAAGTAATAAAGTACAATGTAGAAAAGAATATAAAAAAACTTGTCACGGTTGTGGACTATCTTATAGAAAAATTCCACAAGAAGTATCCACTAGGTGGAATTCTTTATACGAGCAACTACTTGTTGCTTATGACTATAGAAAACCTATAACTTTATTTTTTAACTCTCATAATCAAAATTCAGCAAATATGATTGTAGATAGTGATTGGGTAAAAATTTCCGAACTTATTGTATTTTTAGAGAAATTTTTTCAAGCAACAAAAGAATTTTCTGGTATATATTATCCTACTATTTCAACTATGTTGTTTTATATAACTCTAATATTTTTATTACTTAGTGAATATATGGAAAAACCAGCTTATATGTCAGCTATTAAAAAAATATTTGTCAAAATAAAAAAATATTTTATTCCTATTCCCACTATTTATATTATTGGTTATGTATTAAATCCGACTATTAAAATAGACGGTACTAAATCAATAATTAAAACTATTTACGATTGTATAGAAGTACTACCACCTCCAAGTCCCAAAAATCTAAATCACCCACCACCTATTGAACAAACTAAAGAAGAAGTGTTGTCTAGCGTAGAACACCAATGCAAAAAAATATATAGATTTTATCAACAAGAAAATGCTGTAACTTACCGGCTTCCATACCATCTTCTTCATCTTCAACACAACCTTACAAAAGACATGATGTTTCTGCGGCTAGTATTGAAAGTCTCAGAAATAGAATGTGCGGTCGTACCTCTACTACTAACCAAATTAGCGAGTTGGATATTTTTGTTTTGCAGGGTTCTGTACTGTACCAAGAAGTTATCAATGAAGATGGACATGAAGACTTGCTGAAATACTGGAGGGAGAATGAGAAGACCTTTCCGACACTTTCATTTATGGCCCGAGATATTTTGAACATTCAAGCGTCATCAACTGCGTCTGAAAGCTCTTTTTCTGCCGGCAGATATCAAATAGGAGACCACAGACACTCATTAGCCGGAGATAGCTTAGAAATTACAGTATTATTCAGAGATTGGATACGAGCGGAGCGGAGAAGGTGCGGTCAACCGGAGATCAACGAAGAAGAAGAAGAAGAAAACTACAACGAAATCTTATCCGAAGGTGGTGGAAGCGACGTGGATCAATTTGACCAACAAATACCAATTCCAACAGAAGAACCACATGAAATCATCAAGCAATTAGAACAGTTTTTTTGAGAATGTAATTTTTTTAATTGCAATTTTATTATGTAATTTGCAACTTTTGGGCAACACCACAAAGTTACAATTTAGATTTTAGACAATTGTATTTGTATTAAAAAAAATCATATGTCTATTAAATAATATAAGAGGCACAAAAACAGCCTTGAGATGTTTTTATTACACTATCTTGTCTTGTTTATTGAGTTTTTTTTTATACATATGTTATTTTAAAAAAAAAAAACCCGCCGGAACCCGCCCCGTTCCCGACCCGACCCCGCCTCGACCCGATTCCGACGGGATCGAGATCGGGACGGGACTGGAGCAAGTCCCACCAGACCCGACCCCGACCCCTTCGCCGATTCGCCCCGACCCTGACCCCTTCATCGATCCGCCCCGACCTCGACCACGCCACACCCGAGCCCAGTCCACTGGCCACCTCTATTAAAAACTAATATTTCAAAAAAACTATTTTCTAAACCAACACTTTATTAACACACAAAAAATCGCATTTACTAACAAAACAAATAGCTGGAAATCATGTTCTTGGTGTTCTTCACTATCTTCATGTGTGTTCTTGTTTCAATCACGATTTTAATCCAAAATTTCAGAAGAAACTCCTTCAAATTTGTTATGAATTCAATTAAAGATTCCCCACAAAGACCCGAAGATAACCCCAACATTAATTTTCCAAAATTTTCATCAAATCAAGCAACCTATTTTAAACCTTCAAGCTTTCTAAATACCCCATAAATGGTGTTTAGACCCGTTAATTTGAAACAATCCGAAGAGAAAAAAGGAGTTGCTAGATTTGAAACCCAAATCGATAAAAAAGAAAAAAAATCCAAAATTTGAATCACAGATCGAAATAATGGAATTTCACCGGAAAAATATTTGAAACCTAGATATGATTTTTCTATTTTCGGTGAGCTCCTTTATTTTTCTTTCTTTTTTACTAGGGGAGAGAGAGCAAGAGAAATGAGTTAAAATTAAAAGTATAATTGATGTTTTTTCGATAGAGATAGTTAGCGACGACCTTGGTGATGTAGGAAGATAGTAGAAAATAAAAGAAATCTGATTTTGGCCTTTTCACGCGTCTGTTTGCTGTGAAATTCACACAATTTGCCAAGCCAACTAAAAGTGTCTTACTTCTATATATCACAGTTGGACACTATCACAGGTGTCTAAATAAACAAGATTTAGTTGAGATGTCATGAAAGATGCTATCAACCACATATATCTCACGGTGAGTTTAGCCTTTATTTTCTAACGAAAGAACTATAGAGTCCTCACTTTTGATGAGATAGTAAAGGACATTAAGGTAAAAAGAATTGGGGATATTATTGACCTACTACCTTGATGTAATGGGTTAGCAAGACCCTACATATGATCGATTTGGTTCAATATTTTTCTCCCCGAGTCAAACCAAATATTATAAGTTTCCTAAATTAATAATCAAACCAAATTGAATAAAAACTATCAATTTGTTTTGTTACGATTTGGTTTGATTCGATTTTTCTTAAACATCCAATACTTCTTAACCCTATATACTCGATTTATTTTATTTAGGGATTTTTTTAGAGAAAATCTTGAAAGTCCAAGTGTGCCACGATTTATATTATTTAGAAATTTACTATAAGGCATATAAGTTTAATAGAAAACCTTTGGAACTAACGGCCATCCGATTAATGTAAAATAAATTATTGTTATTAATCTTTGGATGCGAGGAGATAATAACCCTCCTTATGGGAATGAATTAAAAATTATAAAAATGTATTATCATTATTAACTAGTTATTATAGGAGTAAGACCACTTTATAAATGAGATCAATCACCAACACATTTGACTTACAGAGAGAGAGGGGAGGGGGGTTACTTATAACATTGTTCATAAAATAGTTGGAGCAGAATGAACTAGGATAAAATTCAATTTTTAAACACTATCATTATTATCTCACTCTAATTAGGATAACATATTTCTTTTGCTATAAACAGATCAAAGATATTACATTTTAAGTCTACCTGATTTTAATTTTTTAATAAAATACTAATTCAATTGTTTCAATGCGTTATTATTGAACAATCGATATAAGACTTTTCCATCTTTACTCATATACAATGGTCTCAAATTGCGAATGCGTTGAGATCATATATGATATTTCATCAAGTTTTTGACAATAAAAAAAAATGAATTCTCGTTTGGATTTATACAAACATGATATTAGCGAAATTTCTCATACCAAAACTATAGATGTTTTTATGGGCATATTGAGAACTGATAATACTACATTAGCAATTTAGTTTTCAATGTAGGAATCTCAGCTATCACTACTACTTCTAGAAACTCAAATACGTCAGAATCTATTTTATTTACCATTTCGAAACAACATCAATAAAAATTAATTAAAGATACATCAGAAAATGACATAATTAATCTCATAATCGAGTATTAATTGGGATTCAAAACTACTGAAAATGACATTAAATTTAAAGGGAAGCAATAGAAGAAGAGGAATGAAAATGGTAGGGTAGCAAAGTTTGGTGACACCTTCAAATGTTTGGGAAAAGGAAATAAGAAATGCTACATAGAGAAAAAGAATGTGCAGGCGCACGCTATGACAGAGAAAGGTGGAGTATGGCACAATTGATTGGTGGGAACCAGAGTAGACCTCCTTTCAGATCAAAGTGAATGTCCAAATAGTTTTTATTTTTTATTGAAAAAAAATTGCTTATCAAATTAAGAAAGAATTAATTTCATTTTTTCAAGTTTATTCTTATTAAATTTTATATGATCAAATCTCAATACCTATTTAATTAAAAATATTTTTATCAAATTACATAATTTTATATGTGAGTTATTTTTTTAAAATGTGCAAATTGCTAAGTAAACACTCTTTTTGATTCGAAAAAAATATTATTTAAGTGATTAAGTGAAACATTCAAGAAGTGATAAATGATATTTTGGATATTGACTTCAAGAGAAAGATAATGTTATTAAAATGAATTAGTCGTTCGATAAAAAATAATTATGCCCGCTAGTTAATATACAAAATATTAATTATATATAAAATAATATATTATAGATATACTATGATTAGTTTATAAAATATATACACTTTTTAACTATTATTTTATGGGCAGCTATATAATGTGAATATTTAAGCTAGAAAGTCCAAAGATGAATAATATGGTTCAAAAGTTATAGGGAATTTTTAAAAAATATACGGCCCAACACAATACGTTGCACCTACATAGGTATATTTTTAATTTACTCGTATAGCTCACATTTATTCCGCAACAATATGTATACACTCGATATACAACGTTTAACAACATTATATAAAACAACAATATCAACCTTTAGATACATTTTAACACAATTAGATAAAATTATACAAAATTTATGTTGTCTCCTACAAATTTCAATCTACAAAACTCCATTCAAAATTCAAATGAGTAAAAAACATCACTGATGAGCTTGATCTTCATCAAATAGCTTTAAATTTAATCATAACTTCAAAATGACATCTCATCAAATTCTAATTTTATAAAATTTATTTGTGAGTTTTCATGCTTTTGAAAAACCCTCAACAATAGAATTTTTAGCTTCACTTTAGTTCACCCATGTTTAAATTTGAGATGATAAACATGAATATCACTCTATCAATTTCTAAAAATAAAAAAAAATAAAAATTGTAATCACGAATTATAATCAAACAATGATTTACCTTCATAAGGTAGGGATAAGACTGCGTACACATCACTTTTCTCAGACTCTATTTATGAAATTACACTGAAAATATTATTACTGTTATTAATCACAAATCAAAGAGTGATTATCTTTTTAAAACTATTTTGAATTATATTTAAATGAATTAAATAGGATAAGATCAGAAAATATAAATTCATTTTGATTATAGGATATAAAGCCATAAAGGACAAAAAATTCTTAAAGTAATGTGTACTGACTAATCAGCTTTTTATGTGATAAATTAATATGAATTGATATATATTGAATGTGTATAATACTTTAATTTATATACGGTGGACGCACTAAAAGTAAAACCAAGAGCAAGAGAAATATTAAAAAGGTATGCGCACAAGTAAAGATCCCAACAAGAATGCAACTCTCCTCGTCCTCCGAGGCATAGTCCAGTGACAAAATCTGAGCGCTATAAAGCGCTCTGACATGGAATAGCGTGGGTTTAATTCCCCGCAAGCACGAAGAAACTCTGCATGTTGGGGAATTTGACCTTGTCTCATTGATCAGTTGTACGCTTCCAGAAAACTGGCCACCGGAGCACATCCCGCGATTTACCTGGCAATAGTGTTGAAGGATCGATGCTATAACCTCCAGGACGTAGTCAAGTGCAAGCTGGAGACCTGAATTATAAAAAAAAAAAAAAAGAGAATGCAACTCTCCTCTGTTTGACACGACACAACACAACACAACACCACTTCCACTTCCACTTCCACTCCCACTTTTTCTCCATCATTGTCACCAAGAAAAAAAAGAACTAAATCCATTTTCACACACAAATATCAAATATGCAACCAACCAAGTTTACTATATTAGTTAGTTCTTTCCTTCATTATATTTCCTTCACTTTTTCCACTTCTATAATTTTCCTTTAAAGATCATATATTTTTCTTGGGTTTTGGCTAATTTTCTTGTTTATCTGTGTTCGTTGTTTAGCAAATGGTAATGGGTCGGTTCTTTTTTTGAGAAAGTGTGTTACTTTGGGGGTGTATCTATAATGGGTAATTGCTGCTGTAGGGGGCAACCTTCAATATACAGAGTCTCTTCTAATGCAAAAGTTGGTGAGTCTTTCTTCTAAATTCTTCGTGTTGATCATTAGCTCACTTAATTTTATTCTCTTTTTGCTCCCACAAAGTCGGTTTGTTCTTTTCTCCTGAAACTCAGAGGCAAAATTCTATGGTGTTTAGTAACTCCTGCCATGAGCTGAGCTAGGGTACTGGCTTCATATAAAAAAACTACAGTATATATATACAGGGTTAAAATTAACCTTTACCTATATAAATAGGTGTTGTATCTATTTACTTCTCTATATTTTTAATAAACCTGTTTGGCCATGACAATTTTTCATTTTTTTCTGAATTTTTCTAGCGTTTGGCTATAAAAATTCCAAATACTAACTTCAAGTTAGTAAAGTTAGTATTTGGAGTTTTAAACAATTCTAAAACCTGTTTTCACTTTTAGTATATTATGATAACCAAATATTCTTTGCAAAAACTATAATCAAATACAACTTCATATTCTAACTCAATTCCAAAAAAAAAAAATGATTTTCATGGCCAAACGGCTACTTAGTGGAAATTTTGGCTCTGCTACTACTTGTCTGTTCATGGTATTCATTCAGTTTTAATTGTTTTTTTTTTGTAATTACTTTCGTCCTGGTAAAGTTTTTTCCTGTCGGATGATTTTTTTTAATATACCTTTGGTTTTCTATTAAAGGTTCTGTTTAGCACTATTCTAAGATAAAGAAGGTTCATATGTTTTCATTTTTTCTCTCCCCTTTTCCTTGTTTTACTTCTCTCCTCTTTCCTTAGTTCAGAAAGGTTTCTGTAGAATATTGGCTTTTCAACGAGTTTTGCTATACTACTAGTACTTGCAAGCTCTGCAACGTAAAAAATTACAAAAAGGAAAAGAGTTACTGCTTTTATGCTTACTCTTCTATATCCTGGTTTTCTTTTTCATCTTCTGATTCTGACTATACGATGTTACAACTACCTTTTCACTGTTAAATTTTTTACTATATAAGGATTAAGGCTTTATTTTTACGTTTTGGATCTTAATACTTCTTCCGTCCCAAAAAAAATTGTCCTAATTTTACTTACTACGAAGTTTAAGAAATAAAGCAAGACTTTCGAAATATGTGGTCCAAAACAAATTTTAAATAATTGTGTGGCTAAATTATCTCATTAAAGTTAAATTATTTTTAAATATAGAAAATGTCAATCTTTTTTGGACAAATTAATAAGAAAAGTAGGACAATTTTTTTGGGACAGATGGAGTAATAGAATCCTACATTTCACTGTCAAATCTTATACTAGTATCGATTAACTCTAAAACTCAAAAGCTTTGTAGGTTCTCTGCCTCAGGCAAACTCGTTTGTCCATGAACACGAATTTAATTTCAAATTTATCAATTCCTTTCAAATTGTGCACCTTATAATTTGCTTAACTTGAAAATCTTTCTGTTGCATAATATGTACTTAAAAAAATTTCCTGCCTTTTTCCTAGTCAAGATACAAGTAGATAAATTTGACATGGACTGTTCAAAGATTGGGACGGGAAGAAAATCTTTATGTTGCATCATAATATGTACTTAAAGGAGACGGTTTTCTTTTCATGAAATGGAAAAAGATCCTGTTTTTTTACAATCGAGGATGAAATTTGTCAAATTTGATTTATGAAAGTAAAACATTTTCGCGTTTAAGTTTTTTTCCCTTCTAATATAGGTGAATAATTGTTGGTTTTCTGTTAGTGAAGGTTAAGAATGTGATATTACAGTAACTGCTGCATTTTTGTGATTAAACAGTCTACAAGCTATCCCAAGTTTTATGCTCTTGAATCTATTACATTCTGTTATTAACAGATAGCATTCATTTCTGGAATCTATTTTTTTTAGCTGGATATCAAAAGAAGATGCATGTTCTTTAATTTGCTTAATCAATGTGATCTAGAATAACACGACACAATGGATTGCTTTATGTTGCTTCCTTAACATGCAAAATATTTTAGAGCTTTTTACCATGTTTCCGAATTCATTTGGATATTTGATACTTCTCTTTGATAGGTAGTTTCAGAGAGACATAAACCACTTAGAGTTGCCTTCTCTGATTCTGAAGTATTCAAAATAAATTTCAATATGTGCTCTAATTTCAATGTTGAATATATCATTTTGCAATTTTACCTCCTTTCAGAGTCTCCTAAGGATGAGAGTCCATCTCAAAAGGCAAGGATGGATCACACTAAGATGCCTTCAAATCCTGAAGAAGTAGAAGACCTGCGCCGTAGTTCAGCTAATAATCCATTGATCGCGTTCTCCTTTGATGAACTTAAAATAATGACTGGCAACTTTAGACAAGATTACATGCTGGGTGGAGGAGGATTTGGAAAGGTTTATAAAGGATATATTACTGAAGACTTGAGGGAAGGATTCGAACCAATTACGGTAGCTGTTAAGGTTCATGATGGAGATAACAGTTATCAGGGTCATAGGGAATGGCTGGTAATTAGCCTCCATGAAATTTTTTCCATAAGGTTTTAAGTTTTCTTGAATTGTCTGAATAGATTTCTCACTCCATATGTTTTTTTCATGTCTTCTAGGCTGAAGTGATATTTCTGGGCCAACTTTCGCACCCAAATTTAGTAAAGTTGATCGGTTACTGCTGTGAAGCTGATCATCGGGTTCTTATATACGAGTATATGGCTCGGGGAAGTGTTGAAAACAATTTGTTCTCGAGTAAGTTTGTTCAATTCTTTTCTAGAATGCCATACTTTAGTTGTTTATTTTAATGATCTTTATTTGTGGTAATAGAAGAGTTCTAGAAGAAAGTTGTTCTAGAGACATGCAAATGTTGGCTGTTTTGGACATTAGGAAAAACTTTTGAAGTGCATCCTGATTCAATTCCTCCTAAGCCTTTCACCTATCTCTTACTCTAATTTGAAATCCGTCCCTACCCTCTATCTCCAATCACCTTCATGAGTCTGTATGTACTTTCATGATATCATTCCCCATTAAGTTGTGCTATGAAAAGTGTTCATTGTTCTCAAGCATGGGAAGTGACAAACTTGCCATAAGAAGGACCATATAAACTATGATAATCTCTTGAAGTGGAGCTACTTTCAACTAGGACATATGTTTATGTATTAAAAATAATACTATCTTGAACACCTTCTAAAAAGTGAAAGCAAAAGGAAAAAAAAAGGAAAAGGAAGAGTCTTTCCGTGATATTCTGGATCAGTGCATATGTGGCCCCTTTCTGACTCTATACAATCACTAACATTTTGTGTAATGACTAATGTTGCACATAAAGTATAAATTCCTCTTGTAGAAACCTTTTAATCATTCATGGTTTCAATTTCGGTATGAGAGTGTATAATGAAAATTAATTTATAAGATGTATCTGTTTCAAGAATTTCACCTAAATACTTGAGTACCATTTGCCCCAAAATGATTAGTATACTTTGGCAGAAGTTGTATCACATGCTCGAGTATTAGATCATGTTGCTCTCCTTGTTGGACAGGGTTCACTGTGTGGAATTGACATTTATAAAAGTTCCTTCTTGAACACTAATTTTATGACTCCTCTTTCATTATAAATTTTGCCTCAGCCTTTTGAGGAAAATATAAGTTGTTTCCCACAGCTTGATTAAGGAAATGTTAGTACCTGGACAACTAGCTTTCAAATTTGTCTGCAGTCAACAGGCCTAGAATCTTTTCTTGTGATTGAATCAGAAATACATCTTCTTAAGTTACTACTTGGTTTGTTACCTTTAGCTTGTAGAGTATACATTAGAAGCAGGGAACAAACCTCTAAAGCATTTGCATTGTTTCTGAGGCATAGATTCCTCAGAGATATGTTTCGCTCATTAGAAAGGATGATGGCAACTACTTATTTCGAGCTTTACAAAAAGTCTTTAGTAAATGGTAGTAGTAATTAAGTTTAAGCTTCTAATTCATAAACGGCTATGCAAGTTTTTAATGAGTCGTATTACATGTCACTATGCTTATGCAAGGTTTCTTGGTTGCAGGAGTATTGCTTCCTCTTCCATGGTCCATTAGAATGAAGATTGCCTTTGGCGCAGCTAAAGGACTTGCTTTTCTGCATGAAGCTGAAAAACCTGTCATCTATCGAGATTTCAAGACATCTAATATCCTGTTAGATGTGGTAAGTGTTCTACATATCGATCATGCATGATTTCACCCAAATGGCTTCAGCTTAGAGTGAGCATACACTTTAATCTTTATATATACAGGACTACAATTCAAAACTCTCTGATCTTGGCCTAGCTAAAGATGGTCCAGTTGGGGACAAATCTCATGTTTCTACTCGCATAATGGGAACCTATGGATATGCTGCCCCTGAATATATTATGACAGGTAAGTCTTATCTTTCTTTTAGATACATATTGTCTCTCTTAATAGAATATGTGAATGTCGTCCGAACTAAAAAAACATCGAGCCCGTTTAGCTTAGCTGAATTCTAGTAGCTTTTAAGCACCAAGTGCTAAAAACATCTTTGAAGTGTTGAAACTGAATTCACGGATAAGTTGTTACGTGTTTTTGAATAGAAGTGTTGAAGCTCAAAATAAGCCGTGTTTGGTGTAAATGTGCTGACACAAGCGTACCAGTAGTCCACCTAATTTTGTTTTCATTTCTTTATCACAGCTAACGCTTCTGCTTTATCTGCAGGTCATTTGACTCCTAGGAGTGATGTTTATAGTTTTGGTGTTGTTCTTCTAGAGCTTCTCACGGGAAGAAGATCACTTGACAAATCCAAACCAGCCCGAGAACAGAACCTTACAGATTGGGCTCTACCATTGCTTAGAGAAAAGAAAAAATTGCTCAATATTATAGATCCAAAACTTGATGGAGATTATCCCATAAAAGCTGTTCACAAGGCTGCAATGCTTGCTTATCATTGCCTAAACCGCAACCCGAAAGCTCGACCTTTAATGAGAGACATTGTAGATTCCTTAGAGCCTCTTCAGATACCTGGTGAAGTTCCAGCAAGTGAGAAGCCTACTTTGACTGTGATTACTGATACCCCAAATGGAGCTATCAAAGAGAAGGTGCAAATTTTAGCATGATTACAAGGTTTTCTAACTTCCCTAGCATTAACACAATGATCTGGTACAATGTTTTGCTTTCCTGTAATACAATACAATGTTTGACTTTCTTGTAACATAAAGAAACAGTTTTTATTTGGTCTTTTAATTCAGTAGCAGTTTACAAGTTTTTTATAACTGAGAAATTCCGGAGGATCATTGCAGACGGTTGAAACTCGGTGTGGCTCTGCCTATTTGAGATAAGTGGGTTTTGACCCCTTGAGAGCAAGGAGTTTTCTATGTAAAAATTCTTGTGTTGATTTATTATTTTTGCATAAATACTAAAGAACCTTGTTCTTAAGTGAATAGGTGCCAGCATAAATTAACAAAAATTAAAATGATATTTGGAAATTAGAGTTGTATTTAGACATGAATACAACTTCAAAAAATATTGAATTTTTGTGAATGAATTTAGTGAAAAATGTGAATATGTATTTGGAGTTCTTTTAATTTTGAAAAATTGGGCTCCATCTGTCCCAATTTATGTGACATTATTTGACTTGGTACGAAATCTAAGAATGAAATGAAGACTTTTAAAATGTGTGGTCCAAAATAAATTTTATATAAATATGTGGCTGTAAATCATCTCATAAAGTTAAATGATTTCTAAATATAGAAATGTGACATTATTTTTGGGACAGACCAAAAAGAAATGATGTCACATAAATTGGGATAGAGAGAGTAATAGTTCTATGTTCAAACGTGTTGCCAAATGGCCCTTAATACTCCGTTTGTTCCAATATATGTGAAAGTTTTGACTGGGCACGAAATATAAGAATGAAAGGAAAACATTTGAAATGTGTGATCTAAAATGAGTTATTTATATTTATGTGAATATAAATCATCTTATAAAATAGAAATTTTAAAGTCAAATTGTTACTAAATATAAAAATGTGTCATTATTTTCATGAAACTAACTAAAAAAAGAGTGTCACATAAATTGAGTTGGAATGACGAAATATTTATGTAATTTTTAGAGTTAATTACGTTATATGTTAATTAAGGTAACAATGCTATCAAAATTTCCCAATCTTTTTAAATATAATAAAAATAACCAAGTCTCCTCTCTCTGCCTCCTCCCTCTCTCTTCGGCACCGGTCCCCCACCCACTGCCTATCCGCCGCCTCCAAAAACTTCCATTTAACTGAAGGTCTAGACTAGGGCTGGCCAGTGGGTCGGGACGGGGCCGACCCCGCGTAAAAAAAAAAAAACGGTAGCGGGACTCGAGCCCGACCCGACCCCGCCCCGAGCCCGTCCCGACCCCGAGCCCGCCCGAGAGCTCCCCCTTTGCAAATATAACCGTTGCACCAATGGCCATTTTAGATTTTGGCCGTTGGGTAACGGCTATTTTAGGCCTCCCCCCTCCCCTAACCCCCCCTACCCCTTAATATTTATTTTTAAACCATAAGTTATTATATTTACACTTTAACCCAATTTTCCAACTATAAATAACTCATTTTCTCTTCATCTTTCTCACAAATCTTCCTACAATCTCTCTAATCTCTCAATATATCTCTCTACAAGTCTACATTGTTTGCTAAATATTCAATTTTATTTATTCATTTGGGAATTGGGAGTGAAGTTGGCAACTAGCTTGAGGATCTTCCATCGAGCAAAGTTTCAATTTTCAACCTCTCGATTACACGTCGACGTTACGTCGGCGTTTGGTACATTCGTTCCTTTATTAAATTATTATTGTCTGTTTATTTTATTTAACACACTTAATTTTATTATCTTTAATTATTTATTATCATAATTAAAATGGAAGGATTAAGATGTATGTTTAAGGGTAAGGGTAAGGGTGCTTCTTCTAGTAGGGGCAACCAGGGCAAGGGTACTTCTTCTAGTCATCTTATTCCTACACAGGATGATTTTGTTGATACTCAACATTTTCCTACAATACCATTAGATTTAGACGAGAAACTATTTTCCGAAACTCAAGAAGACTTTAATTTAGACGATGATCTAGATGATACACCCACTAATGTTGATGACAACACACCCACTAGTGCACCTTCAACTGAAATACCTCCTATTCCCCCTAGTATGAGACGAGGTCCAACAAAACGACCATTAAAATCAGATGCATGGACATTTTTTTTATAGGGACGTAGAGAATCAAGTAGCTATATGTAAAATTTGTAAAAATATTTTAAAATTTAAAACTGGAAAATGTCACGGTGGGACGGGGGGTTTAATTAGACACGTAGTAAGTGCTCATCCAGCTAGGTATGCCCAATATCAGGCTTCAAAATCGGGTGCGCAAATGCCCGCTCCATCGGGACAAGGTTCACATCGATATCGTCAGGACCAAGTACATGGTCAAATTAACCCTATGACGGGGGGAATTGTAGGCCCTAAATACAATAAACATAGAGATAGGGAAACAATATCAAAATTAGTTGCTGTGGAGGGTTTGCCTTCATCTCCCGATTTTATTCATTACATTAGAGATATATATAATCCTGCTATTAACGGTTTTCCTAGATCAACTGTTAAGAGAGATGTATTTAAATTCGTGCATGAATATCAACAATATTTACGTTATTCATTATATCATTTTAATGGCAAAATATCTATCACGTCTGATATAGGTCGTAGTACTAACGGCCATGATTATTTAAATGTAACTTGTCATTGGATAGATTATAAATGGTCTATGCAAAAACGTATCTTAGCGTATAGATATATAGATGATAGGCGCACTGGTACTTTTATTGCAGATAATATTTATCAAGTGTGCCATTATTACGGAATAATCGATAAAATTATGACTATTACATTAGATAACGCTTCTTCTAACAATTAAGCAATTACAATTTTAAAAAATAGTTTAACTCCATCTTTTCCAGATCATTTTCATATAAAATGCGCGTGCCATATATATAACTTAATTGTAAAGGATGGTCTATCACTTTTAGAAGACATTCTTAGTAAAAATACAATTTGCTATAAACTTTATTTTTAAAAGTAATAAAGTATAATGTAGAAAAGAATATAAAAAAACTTGTCACGGTTGTGGACTATCTTATAGAAAAATTCCACAAGAAGTATCCACTAGGTGGAATTCTTTATACGAGCAACTACTTGTTGCTTATGACTATAGAAAACCTATAACTTTATTTTTTAACTCTCATAATCAAAATTCAGCAAATATGATTGTAGATAGTGATTGGGTAAAATTTTCCGAACTTATTGTATTTTTAGAGAAATTTTTTCAAGCAACAAAAGAATTTTCCGGTATATATTATCCTACTATTTCAACTATGTTGTTTTATATAACTCTAATATTTTTATTACTTAGTGAATATATGGAAAAACCAGCTTATATGTCAGCTATTAAAAAAATATTTGTCAAAATAAAAAAATATTTTATTCCTATTCCCACTATTTATATTATTGGTTATGTATTAAATCCGACTATTAAAATAGACGGTACTAAATCACTAATTGAAACTATTTACGATTGTATAGAAGTACTACCACCTCCAAGTCTCAAAAATCTAAATCACCCACCACCTATTGAACAAACTAAAGAAGAAGTGTTGTCTAGCGTAGAACACCAATGCAAAAAAATATATAGATTTTATCAACAAGAAAATGCTAGTAACTTACCGGCTTCCATACCATCTTCTTCATCTTCAACACAACCTCACAAAAGACATGCTGTTTCTGCGGTTAGTATTGAAAGTCTCAGAAATAGAATGTGCGGCCGTACCTCTACTACTAACCAAATTAGAGAGTTGGATATTTTTGTTTTGCAGGGTTCTGTACCGTACCAAGAAGTTATCAATGAAGATGGACATGAAGACTTGCTGAAATACTGGAGGGGGAATGAGAAGACCTTTCCGACACTTTCATTGATGGCCCGAGATGTTTTGAACATTCAAGCGTCATCAACTGCGTCTGAAAGCGCTTTTTCTGCCGGCAGATATCAAATAGGAGATCACAGACACTCATTAGCCGGAGACAACTTGGAAATTGCAGTATTATTCAGAGATTGGATACGAGCGGAGCGGAGAAGGTGCGGTCAGCCGGAGATCAACGAAGAAGAAGACGAAAACTACAACGAAATCTTATCCGAAGGTGGTGGAAGCGACATGGATCAATTTGACCAACAAATACCAATTCCAACAGAAGAACCACAGGAAATCACCACAAAGTTGCAATTTAGATTTTAGACAATTGTATTTGTATTACAAAAAAATCATATGTCTATTAAATAATATAAGAGACACAAAAACAGTCTTGGGATGTTTTTATTACACTATCTTATCTTGTTTATTGAGTTATTTTTTATACATATGTTATTTGAAAAAACAAAAAGGAAAACCCGCCGGAACCCGCCCCGATCCCGACCCCGCCCCGACCTGGTTCCGACGGGATCGGGATCGAGACGGGACTGGAGCAAGTCCCGCCAGATCCGACCCCGCCAGACCTGACCCCGACCCCTTCGTCCGTCCCGCCCCGACCCCGACCCAGCCAGACCCGGCCCGCCAGACCCGAGCCCGGCCCACTGGCCACCTTTAGTCTAGACTAACAAACTTAATAGAAATTAATAAATTTCAAATAGACCAAGAACTTGAAGTTACTAAAAAGGGATCCCACATTTAACTTGAGATCGTAGAGAGCCCTAGCAGCAAAAATGGCGAAATGTCGAGGATCACAATAAAGCATTAGTGCCAGAACCTCGCAGCGTTATAGCCTTATGCCGTTGTACTACCTCGCCTGAAAATAGATAAGATAAAAAAATTAAAATCTAATTTGTTAGATCTAGATTATCCTTGAAGATCTAGCCAGTGGTGGAGCGCAAGTGGCAGAGATGAAGTCACCGGAAGTAGTTGAGTCGGCGATGGAGAAATCAGTAGGTACAGGAGTAGTGGGAGTATAATGGTGTATAATATTGTATAGTATATACAGGTGTATACACAACTCTTATATTGTATAATTGTGTATAAATGTGTATAAGTGCTAATTTTCGTGTATAATATTATATAATTATATTTTTAATGTATATACCTACATATTATATACTTTCATACACATATATACATAAAATATTTTTCTTTTGTATATAAGTATATAATATTATATAAAAATATTTTTGAGCTATATTTTTGCAACGTAAATTTTGAACTATATTTTTACCATATACGTAAGGTAATTGTACATCACTGAAATTTTCCCTAATTTTTTTTAAAAAAAATTGTACTCATTGATATAGGTTACATGTGCCAAGGGCGTATAAGACCCACAAATCACAATACCCAAAAAAAAGAAGAAGAAAGAACGTAGCAGTTAGAGAAAAAAGGAAACCTATTAGCTAGAAGAAGAGTATTAGCGAATATTCTCCGAATATTCTCTGTATATTTTATAATTATGATAGATGTATATTTAAGGTAACTTAGGATTCTAATTGTATTAGGAATCAACCTTTGTAAGGTAAGTTAGGATTCGTACCATATTAGGAATCAACCTTTGTACAACTATATATATTGTGAATAATGAAAGGAATCCCCAACACCCTAAAACCTAAATCCTCATTCCCGGCCGAAATTTTTTTTCTGCTTTCACAAAAAAAAAAAAAAAAAAAATTCTGGTTTCTTCCTCCATATTTCGGCCAAACCAGAAAATTCCCTTCCCTCGACAGGCGGCAACCATGTCTTCCCTCACAAATTTCGTTTCATCCACTGGCACACTTGAAAACCCCTCTCAACGTTCAGTATCTTCTTTTCATCCGGCATTCGCCGTTAACAACATCAAGAATTTTATCCCTATAATTCTTAACCAAGAAGACTGTCAATATTCCATGTGGATGGAACTATTCTACATTCATGCATGTGCATACAACGTGCTCGATCACATTGACGAATCTGTTCCTCGTCCCACCGATGTTACAGACTCAATCTGGCATCGTCTTGACGCCATCGTCAAACAATGGATCTACGGCACCATCTCCAAAGATCTGTTATGCACTATCATGAAAACAGGTGCTACGACACGTGAACTTTGGGTCCGGCTAGAAGAAATCTTTCAGGACAATAAAAATACTCGGGCCGTGTATTTGGAAGAGCAATTCAACAATACCCGCCTCGAGAATTTTAACAACATGTCCGAATATTGTAAGCAACTGAAACTCATAACCGATCAACTATCCAACGTCGGGACTTCTGTTTCAGAAACCAAGATGGTGCTTCAACTTGTTGCGGGTTTACCGAAAGGTGAATATGACACACTCGCAACAATGATTCAACAAGCCGACCCTCTCCCAAGTTTCAACAAGGCACGTTCACAACTATTGTTGGAAGAAACTAGACGTGTTAAACAAGAGGAACATAATCAAAAGGCGTTAGCCGTTGACGGGATGGCAACACCTGCGGCCAGCAACAACCAGCCATCACAGCATGTCCAAAGAAGAAGAAGAAGACCACCTGGTTGCGATCCACCACCACCGAAGCAGCAGAAGAAGAACAACAAAGAATAACAAGACTGGCAGAAGAAGAAGAAGACTGCGAAGAAGACTGGCAAAGAAGAAGACTCGCGGAAGAAGAATCGCAGCAGAAGAAGCAGCAAATGCCTGGTCCCTCGACCGATTTTGGCCAGGCCTACACCACCGTGAACCTTCAACAGCCCGACGACAATTGGTACATGGACACCGGAGCCACATCTCACCTCACCCGGTCGTCAGGTAACCTATCTCAACTACGTCGGTTAAAGTGTCCTCAATTTATTACTGTCGGCAATGGTCATCGCATTCCAATTGAAGGTTACGGTAACACACACCAAACATACACACCCGCCTTTCTCCCTAAACCACGTCCTATACACACCTAACATCATTAAAAACTTAATCTCTGTTAGAAAATTCACTAGCAATAATTCTGTGTCTGTCGAATTTGACCCTTTTGGTTTTTCTGTGAAAGAACTCAATACGGGGAAAATTCTTACACGCCACAATAGTGTGGGAGACCTCTACCCATTCACTCAATCTTCCGCTGTCAGACCGCAAACACCTCTATCCCTTGCGGCAATCTCTCCCTCCACTTGGCACAGCAGACTCGGACACCCCGGAGACCCAGTTTTACTTTTCTTAGGACTTCTAAGCGTATTCAATGTAATAATGGAAAAATTGCCCAACACTGTTTTTCTTGTCCACTAGGCAAACATACTCGTCTTCCATTTATGTCATCAAACAGTGTTACTTTTTCTTCCTTTGATATTGTTCATGCTGATTTGTGGACATCTCCGATTGTTAGCTCTTTGGGTCATAAATTCTATCTAGTATTCTTGGATGATTTTTCACATTTTGTCTGGATTTACCCACTGAAATTCAAATCTGAAGTTTTTACAAAATTCCTCGAGTTTCACAAATTCATTAAAACACAATTTGAAAAATCTATCAAATCATTCCAATGTGATAATGGACGTGAATTTAATAACTCGACATTTCACAATTTACATTCTAAACAAGGTATGATTTTTCGTTTTCTTGTCCCTATACTTCTTCCCAAACGGAAAGGTGAAAGAATTATACGTACCATCAATAACATGGTTCGCACACTTCGCTTCATGTCCGCCTACCACCGCCTTTTTGGGTCTATCTTTGTCAAAATGGTAGAATCCCTTCTTAATATTTTACCAACTAGCACACTCCAAAACAAGACCCCTACCGAATCTTATACCGTAGGCTACCATCATATGATCACCCTACGCATTTTTGGATGCTTATGCTACCCCAACATGGCCTCCATCGCACCTCACAAACTTGCACCTCGCACTCGCCATGTGTCTTCCTTGGTCTATCTCCTAATCATCGGGCTACTTGTGCTATGACATTTCTACTTGCAAAATCATCGTCTCCGCCACGTCACCTTTGATGAGACAACCTTTCCTTTTTCAAATCTCTGGAAATTTCAGACCACCGATTACATCTTTCTCGATGAACCAAGTCTGTCCCCGATCATCCAAAATCTATACCAACAAAGCATTTCATCGTTCGGCAGCCTCGCCATCGTCCCAGCACCACCCCAACAGCTCCTCGCTCACCCCTACAACCCCCGAGTCACCGAAACCAGTCCAATTGAATCACGCCGCCATCGTCCGTAACTCGGACCAAGAACCTCCCAGATCCACCGCCATCGCTGCCTCATCGTATGGAGACTCGTGCACAACACGGGATCTTCAAACCCAAGGTTCACTTCAATCTCTCCACACAAACCTTATCACCCATTCCAAAAATCCAAAACTAGCAAAGCGGACCCAAATTGGAATGCGGCCATGTGCGAGGAATTTAACGCTTTAACCAAGCGTAACACTTGGGATTTGGTACCTAGACCGAAGGTGTGAATATTATCCGGTGTATGTGACTATTTCGGCACAAGTTCGCAGACAGTGGTGACTTAGAGAGGTATAAGGCAAGACTAGTCGCCAATGGCACTAATCGGCGGAGGGTATTGATTGTGGTGAGACATTGATCCGGTTGTTAAACCGCCACTATTCGGACTGTTCTCGGTATTGCTATGGGCATGCATTGGCCAATTCATCGACTTGATGTCAAGAATGCATTCCTTCATGGGGATTTGAAAGAGGCGTGTACATGCATCGACCTCCTGGCTTTGTTCATCCGGCGACTCAGCGGTTGTGTGTCGTCTCAGAAAGTCATTGTATGGACTGAAACAGGCACCCCGCGCTTGGTATGATCATTTTGCCAGGTATCTTTTGCCGATTGGTTTTGTATGTAGCAGGTGTGATAACTCTCTCTTCACTTTTCACCGAGGTAGCAGCACTGCATATTTGCTATTATATGTCGATGACATTGTTCTTACTGCCTCATCTGACGGTTTGAAGAATGAAATCATTGCTCTACTCAAAACTGAATTTGCTATGACTGACTTGGGCAAACTAAGTTATTTTTTGGGTATATCGGTAACCAGATCTGCAACCACTATATTCTTATGTCAGCGTAAGTATGCAGAAGAGATAGTATACAGGGCCAAGATGGCAAATTGTAAAATTATGCCAACTCCGGTGGACTCCAAATCCAAGCTTAGTGCCAATGACGGTGCGCCAGTTTCTGATCCCACTCTATATCGGAGTCTAGCAGGTGTTCTTCAGTATCTTACATTCACTAGGCCTGATATTACATATGCCGTTCAGCAGGTGTGTCTGTTCATGCACGACCCCCGAGAGTTCCATTTTGCCGCCCTCAAACGTATTATCAGATACGTTAAGGGCACACTGGACTTTGGATTACACTTATACCCCTCTGCCCCAACCAAGTTACTTGCCTACACGGATGCAGATTGGACAGGATGCCAAGACACACGTCGCTCCACCTCAGGGTACTGTGTATTTCTTGGGGATAATCTTATCTCATGGTCCGCCAAGAGGCAGGCCACACTATCCCGTTCGAGTGCTGAAGCAGAATATCGAGGTGTTGCTAATGTAGTTGCTGAGATCTGTTGGCTCCGAAATCTTCTTTTAGAGCTCCAGTGCCCACTCCGCAAGGCGTCTATAGTCTATTATGACAACATATCTGCCATCTATATGTCTCATAATCCGGTCCAACATCAGCGGACTAAGCATATTGAGATGGATATCCACTTTGTGCGAGAGAAGGTTGCCCGTGGTCAGGTCAAAATTTTACACGTGCCTTCCTCTTATCAGTATGCAGACATCTTCACAAAGGGACTACCGCGACAGCTCTTCACCGACTTTCCGATCCAAATTCTTAGCGTTCGGCCTCCTCCCGCTCCGTCTGAGGGGGAGTATTAGCGAATATTCTCCGAATATTCTCTGTATATTTTGTAATTATGATAGATGTATATTTAAGGTAACTTAGGATTCTAATTGTATTAGGAATCAACCTTTGTAAGGTAAGTTAGGATTCGTACCATATTAGGAATCAACCTTTGTACAACTATATATATGGTGAATAATGAAAGGAATCCCCAAGGGAAATTATTCTATCTTTCAAAGAGAAAAACGGCAGTAACTAAGTAGAAAAACACCTTCATGACTGCTAGTTCCCTTTAATTCGTTTTTATCCACCATGGAAAGAGGTATCAAACAGCCATGAACACCACCAAACTACACAAAGTTAAGAGTCAAACACTCCATTGAAACTAGCTCATAAAACACCATAAAGACGATCCCTAGATCACCATGAAAATAGGACACTAAAAAGTTACTCTTTCCACTTTCGTCCCTTTTTCGACCATTGCCTTTGCACGGAACACTCTCCACAAGCAGCATCGAGGTTGGGGTATTTGACGAGGCTTTCCGATCGGGCTCGACGTTCTGTTTAGGATTGTTGCTTGCAAGATTAAAGCTCCTATTCATCTTTAAAGGTCCATTCTTTTCCTATGTACTTACGTATTGTGTTGTATTATAGTATATTGTACTGTTTGATGAATATAATGTTTGATTAGATTGTATCAATTACGTAATGTTACACATCATGGACAAACTTACAAGAAAAGTAGGGTATGCGATAGAGCTATTATAAAGAAGGTATGGTAGAAGATAAAATAAGGTTATTAGATACTCTCTCTGTCTCAATTTATACGACATCATTTTCTTTTTGATTTGTTCCAAAAAGAATGTCACATTTTACAACCACACATTCATATAAGAATTGTTTTCGGGAAAAAAACATAAGTAGCCAAGCCCACTAATGTTTATACCAACGCCTAACCTTAAAAGATGATTTACAATTATTAACCCTAAGTATATCTAACCTAATAGAAACCTAGCAGAATATTAGGAGAAAGTCTGCAATTTAAGTAGATTCCGTCATTCTCGTTCTAAGTAAAAAGATATAATTCCTTCTTTCTCTTAGGTTTTCAATTACCCAAATAAAAATATATCTTTCATTCTCTAATTCTATTTTCAATTCCCAAATTAAGAAGATTTGTATAAAGGATGTGTTTGCATATATAATCCATATATAGTTGTATATAGTACTTTTATATGTGCTACAGGTATTTTTCGTTGCATGTATATTTTTTATAATTCTATATAATTGGTGTATAAATTTTACAAGTGTATATTTAGCTGAATTGTGTATAAGCCTTTAATATCCAAAACTAATATTTTCCGTTGCATGTATAATGTGTGTTTAAATTTATAGAATTCGTGTATAAATGATACTGTTATTTTCATACGGAGATCTTACATGTCAACCCTTAAAATTCCTCCGGCAATTGAATCATTTATTGTCTCAAGAACATTTATATTCAATGTTGAGAAAATATGGACTTAAGAAGGCTGAAATACTATTACCAGATCTTCACCAACAAGTGCTAAAAGTTTTAGAAAAAGTATCCGTGTATATAAATGCATAAAGGAATGTATAATTAGTATATAATATATACACAATGATTATATACATATTATATAATAATTGTATACATATTTATACATTGATTACACAATGTATACTAAACTTTTAAAAAACTAATTGAATTTTGAAAAAATCAGAAAGTGATCACTCAAAAATTTCTATAAGAATGGGGGGAATGTGGGTTTATGAATATTGGAGAAGAAGAAGTTGTGGGGGGTGGGTAAGGGTTATGTAACGGGAAGTTGTAATATAGGAGTATTTAGTATTTGAGAATATAACTTTTAACTTAAATAAACCCTAGAAAGAAGGAGAATAGTGGCTTAAAACTAGTAAAACAATTTCCTAAATTGTAGGCATAGATATTAATGGACCCCTAAGTACGCTTGATTAATCGGCTAAAAAAAGAAAACAACTATCCCCGGACGTTTAAAGCGGGTAAAGAAATTAAATAGGTTTATTTTAAGTTTATATTAGTTATGGGCGGTTATATGAGTTAATTTTTCTTGTTTTGGATCACATATTTCAAAAGTTTTTCTTTTTTTCTTGAACTCGGTGTCAAGTCAAATAGTGTTACATAAATTGGGACGGATAGAGTAGTATGCAAAGCTAAAATGAGAAGAAAAAAAATAAGGTAACAGTGCGATTACACCAAATCAGTCTTTACATAAAATGAGACTTTTCGTCGTTATCTAACGATGAATTTCACGATACAATATAATAAAATTTAATTAAAAATCAAAACAAATATTATATTTAAACTAACAACTCAATACAATACAATAGGTAACAACCGTACAAACAAGCTGTTTACCTTCACTGGTCGTTGTTCGTCTTATAGTAATGTAAAGTAACATTTTCTCTGTTTTAGCTTAATGAATCTATACATGCCTATATAATCTGGTAAAGGATTAACTTATGTGCTAATGTTACTTATTTGTTTTTAGGCCGTAATATGATTGTGATTCATTCTCATTCATTGATAATGATAAGCATGCTGTGCTTTTAATTTATTCTAAAAGTAAAAAAAAATTACAAAGAATTATCGTGGCCTATTGAAGAGAAAATTGGGTCATGAACTGTTTTGAATAAAATTTGTTTCTTAAATCTTATATGGTCATTTTCAGTAATGCTTAAGTAATTGCTCTTTTGTTTGTTCTCAGATGGGTGAGATATTTATGATTTGGATTCTTCTTGTTTGCTTGTTAACTGATATGAAGAGAGATTAAAGTATTGAAGAAAATTAGATTGGAACCACGACTAAAAATCTCTATTTTACTACTGAATTTTTCATTGAAAAATGATCAGTGGCTATTTTCACTGAATGTCGGTGAAAAAAATCTAAATATTAATATTTTCACATGAAAAAATTAAGAAGTTTCCGAGCATTTCAACGGAAACCTTCCCACCGTATATTTTTTCAATGAGCTGGTTCGATGATAGAAAAAAACTCTATTTTTTGGTAGTATACAGAGGAGTTAATGGCTTATTCAAGAATGTGATAATATCACTTTGATAATAAAAACCAGAGAGCATTTATCTGTCCAAACGTCTGGGAATTCTTTTTGACCCAAAATATATTTCTCTAGAGTTGATCTTTTCTGGCAGATTCCAAATTAGATAGTATCCATATTTTAATCACTTTTCCTACTTACCGTTTTAAATTCTATGTATGTAGTGATGGACTGATGGTAGTAATTCTGAGTTAATTTATGAATTTTGAAATGATTGGCATACTCTTAATTTAATTAAAGGGCCGCATGTTTAAAAAATACATTGGGTCTATAGACCAATATTTAAGGCTCAATCGATTAAAACAAATGTGAGATGAGTGAGATAAGATACAAATCTATTTCAAATCTCGTTAAAGTAAAAAGAGAGGAGCGAAAATAACATTAGTAAGGGAGTGAGATGGGATACAAATTTATTTTAAAATCTGCCGTTAAAGAGAGAAAAGAATTACTCAAAAAGGACGAGTTTGGTTTTTAACCCAAGGGAAGCTATAAGTCATTTAATTAATTTAAGCGATAATTAACGATAAAATCGAAAAACATTGCTACCAATAAATTGTTTATATAAAATTTAATTACCATATTCAAAGCCGGATTAATTGGGTGATAGTTTTTAAGTATGTTAGATGCTTGTTTAGGCACAGGGATTTGGGAACGATCCAGAGATGCCTCAAAAGGCGCGAGATACATATTTAAAGTTCGTGATAAAGCTGAAAAGTGTGGCTACTGTACACTACACATTAATAAAATGAGACAATTTTGGACAAATTTAAAACAAATCAAAGAAGGCAGGAAATAAGCGCCCTTAAGCTCATAAACATAATGTATCCAAAAATTAAGTTAAGTCAGGTATAAGTTGATAAATCAATAACAACAACATATCCAATGTAATTCCACAAATGAGGTCTGAAGAGTGTAGTGTTTACACAGACCTCGCCCCTACCTTGGGAGATAAAAAGTTTATTTTTTATAGACCATCGGCTCAAGAAAAACCATATCAAAGTAGTACGGAAAAGAAATAACAAAAGTAAAGATGCAACGACAAAATATTAAAGATAACATGACAAAGGATTCTTAAAAAGGAAGGGTAACTACAATAAATAATACTATAATCGAGTACACGATACAACAAATAATAATAAAAATCAAAGAACAAGAAACTACAAGAATAATACTATGACTACTAGTATGGAAGGATAAGTGAGACAACTCTCAACTACCTACTAGACATCTACCTTAATTTGTGCCCTCCATAGTATCCTATCTAAAGTCATTCCCTCAGTAAGCTGAAGTTATGTGATGTCCTGTCTAATTACCTCTCCCCAATACTTCTTTGTCTTACCTCTACCTCTCTAGAAACTATCGATAGTCAACCTCTCACACCTCCGTACTGGGGCATACGTGCATCTCCTCTTCACATGCCCGAATCATCTCAGTCTCGCTTCTCACACCTTGTCCTCCATCAAGGACACTCTCACTTTCTCTTGGATATCTTCATTTATGATTTTACCTCTCCTAGTAGGTCGGCTCATCCATCTCAGCATCCTAATTTCTACAACTTTCATCTTCAGCACATAAGAGTTCTTGACAAGCCCAGCATATTGGGTCTAACCACCACTCTATAAACTTGCCTTTAAGTTTTGGTGGCTCATTTTTTATCACACAAGACTCCAGAGGTGGACCTCTATTTCATCCATCATGCACTAGTATGGTGTGTGACATCATCGTCAATCTCCCTACTACCTTGGAAAATAGACCCAAGATACTTGAAACTTTATCTCTTTTGGATGGCCTGAGTATCAAGCCTCACTTCCACGCCAGCCATTTGTTACATCACTAAAATTTCACTACAAGTATTTTATCTTGATGATGCTCAATCTGAATCCTTTAGATTTTAGAGTTTGTCTCCAAACCTCCATCTTAGAGTTAACTCTGTTGCGTGTCTCATCAATCAAAACTATGTCATCCGCAAATAACATACACCATGACATCTTACCTTGGATTTACCGTGTCAATTCATCCATCACCAAGGCAATTAAAAATGGGCTAACAGTTGATCTCTGGTGCAACTCTATCAGAATGTGGAAGTGCTCTGAGTGTCCACCACTATTATTACATAGGTCTTGACTCTATCATACATGTCCTTAATCGACCTAGTGTATGCCATGAGTACACCTCTAGCCTCCAAACATCTCTAAAGAACCTCCCTCAGAACTTTGTCGTATGCCTTTTCTAGATCGATGAAGACCATGTGTAAGTCCCTCTTCCTCTCCCTATTCACCTCCCCCAGTATCCTTACAAGATGAATGACTTCTATAATCGAACGCCCTACATAAATCCGAACTGGCTCTCAAAAATAAATACACCCCTCTTCACCTTCAGTTCCACCATCCTCTTCCAAACTTTCATAATGTGACTTAGCAGCTTGATACACCTATAGTTGTTGCAATTATGAATGTCACCCTTTTTCTTGTACAACAAAATCATTATACTCCACCTCCACTCTTCAGAATTCTAGTTTGCAATTTTAAAGTGACATTAAAATATGCAGTCAGCCACTCCAAACCTTCCTTTCATGCGCTCTTCCAAAATTTCACTGGGATCTCGTCTGACCCAATTGCTCTTCTTCTGCGCATTCTATGGATAGCACCCTTAAAATCCTCAAATTTTATGCACCTACGATACCTAAAATCGTGACGCCACTCAGAGAGCTCCAAATCTCCAAGCACAATGTCTCTATCCCCCTGTTCATTCAAGAATTTATGAAAATATGATTGTTATCTCCGTCTAATGAGTGCCTCTTCCAAAAATACTTTGTCGTCCTTGTCCTTGATGCACTTCACTTGGTCTAGGTCTTGAACCCTCATCTCTATCGCCTTGGCCTGTATGTACAACTTCTTATTCCCGCCTATGTCCTCTAATTCTACATACAAGCATTTAAAAGTTTCTGTTATTGCGGCTGTAACCGCTAACTTTGTCTCCTTCTCCATCTTATAACTTTTCCTATTCGTCTTTTTTTCTCCTCGTCCTTACTTTCTACCAACTTCGCATATGTCACATTCTTTGCTTTCACTTTCTCTTGGACTTTTCCATTCCACTACAAATCCCTCGATGCGCATCAAAGTTACCTCTCGAGACCCTCAACACCTCTCTAGATGCTTTCCTTATACAACTAAAAGTCCCATCTCACATACTATTTTCACCCATCTGCTACCCCAGGACCTCATCACCATCAACTTCTCACCGATCTCACGGGAACTAGCCATACTCAATCTATCCCATGTGATCCTTGGTCGGTCATACACAACCCTCTTCTTTCTCTTCCTCTTGATCTCCAAATCCATCATCAAGAGCTTATGTTAGGTCGTAAGATTCTAAATCGGGATAAGCTTGTAGTCTATAGAAAGACCTTTATCATTCTTCTTGAAGAACAAGTAATCTATTAGAGTCCTAGCCACCGCACTACAAAAAGTCACCAAACACTTCTCATTCTTCAGGACACTTGAATTGGCTACTACCATCCTAAAGGCTTTAATGAAATCCAAAAGTGAAACTCCTCTCTCGTTCCTATTGCTGAAACCAAAACCTCCATGCACATTGTCATAACCCCTTAAGTTGATCTGATGTATCCATTAAAATCACCTCATACGAAAACCTTCTCAGTGTACAGTATACCTCTCACCATCTCAACTAAATCCTCCCAAAAGCGCTTTTTTTCCTCATTGTTCAAGGCTGCTTTCTGTGCATATGCACTAATAATGTTCAAAGTCAGCCATCCGACGACTAACTTGATCTCCATAATCCTATCATTGACCCTTCTAACCTCCACCACTTCTTCCCTTAACTCCCTATAAACCAAAATGCCAACTTCATTCCTATTCCTCTCAGACGCTTGAAGATATGTTATGAGCTTGTGTTTTATACTTCAAAGGAAGTTGGGAAGATCATATTCCACTCATTGAGTTCGCCTATAATAACAGTTACCATTCCAGTATCAAGATGGCACCATATGAAGCCATGTATAGGCGGAAGTGCTAGTCTCCTATTGGTTGGTTCGATGTTGGTGAAACAAAGTCATTGGGGCCTGATTTGGTGCAACAAGCAGTAGATAAGGTGAAATTGATTCAAGAGCGAATGCTGATGACCCAGAGTCAATAAAAGTCCTATTCAGATAATCGACGTCGAGATTTAGGATTTTCTATGGAAGATTGGGTATTCCTAAAGGTATCGCTTATGAAAGGCGTGATGAGGTTCGACAAGAAAGGCAAGCTTAGCCCCAGGTACGTCGGACCATATCAGATTATTCAGAGAATCGACCAAGTGGCTTATGAGCTTGAGTTTCCCCCGAAGTTAGAAGTAGTTCATCCAGTATTCCACGTATCTATGCTTTATAAGTGCTTAGGTGATCCCTCCCGTATCACCCTCATTGAGGATGTTCAGGTCATAAAAGATCTATCATATGAGGAAATCCACGTTGTTATCCTAGATTGCCAGGTCTGTAAGTTGATAACCAAAGAAGTAGCTTCAGTTAAGGTACTGTGGAGGAAATGACATGGGAGGCAAAAGAGGATATGAAGTCTAGATACCCTCATTATTTTCAAACATCAAGTTTATATCAACACTCGTGTGATCCCTTATTCCTATTCTATCCATCGATATTAATCTGTACATTTTGTTTAGGTGATATCATTGAAACAAATATGGTAGGTGCAGTCCAGACTTCAGCAAATGACAATTGAGGTTGGGATGACAATTGGGTGAGGCAGGTGCGGGTACCCCCTCCCCCGCACACGTACCCTCCAAAAATTTTTATACTTGTCACCTACCCGCCATCCGTGGCGAGTACATTTTTAATATCCATATCCGCCTAGGCAGGAATATTCCTAAATCCACACCTGCTCCACCACCCACGTGGATATTCGCCACCCGCCAATACCCGCCTTGTCACAACCCAAACCGAAGGGCCGCGCGACACCCGGACCTTACCTGTCGGATACCACTAATCATATATCACGGCCACAAGAGCTATCCCGCAATACTTTACCGCCATATGGAAATAGTAAGTATGTAAAATCCTAATCAGAAAATCAACTTATATATATATACATACCAAGGCCGACAAGGCCATACATGACTACTACACACAGGACATATGCCTACAAGCCTCTAAGAGAGTACATGACATCAAAAGGTTGGGATAGGGCCCCGCCATACCCGTATATATATGAAAAAATATACCATATCGAGATTAAACCGACACTCCAAAACAAAGGGAGTGCTCCAAAATCCGTTGAGTCAGCAACCTACTAACGTGGATCGTCGCCTTGCCCACGTAAACCTGCGGGCATGAAACGCTGCATCCCCCAACAAAAGGGACGTCAGTACGAATGATATACCGAGTATGTCAGGCATGATCAATAGTATAACAGGAATATAACAATAAAATGAAACAGAAAAAATCGACAGAAATAGCCGACAGAAGCAGCCGACCAGTAGTAATCACCTCTGAGGGTCACAATATGCCTAAATGTTATGCACAATGCAAATGCGGTATACATATATATATTGGCCACACAAGGGCATATTCCTTTCCATAACAGCCTCTGTGGGCATCATTTCATTATCATATTGGCCACACAAGGGCATCAATATTGGCCTCACATGGGCATCTTCCTTTTTGTGATATCTGTACCAGCTGCAGGTGGTGACGCGTATATAACGCCTTTCCCTTTTCCCCATCCCCTACATATATATAATTCATACCATATAGTAGTGTATATAACACATGTGGATCCAGGGATTAATATGAATATAATGCAAATGCATGAATGATAATGACACATTCTGAACTTATCGGATGGATTAATATCCTTGTACCTTCAGCTAACATTATGAACATTAACATCTTTTCCATATACCTCAATAAGGATTTAGGAATATATTTAGACATGTTTTTAACATAGGATTCAATAACATGAACATTCTTAACTACGAAGAGTAGAATGATTTATGGAATAATATTACGGTTACGTTTCGTACATAGAACATGCCAAAAGAATGAAATAATTTGCCTTAACATACCCCGATTCCACTTAATTAAATGAGTCAAGAGGGTTGATATTGTTGCTAACACTGTCCAAAGCATAACACTGGATTTCAAATTGAATTTGGGTAGTTGTAACAAAGTTGATATGGAGACATTACAGACAGTGAGCAAGTTCCACCTTTTTTTTGTAAACGCTGCTTCCCTTTTTTACCTCTTAAACCTACTAATAAATGGTTTCTTATCCTACATAATTTGCTCCTTTAAGAAAGAGTGAGGCGTGATGGTGAGGAGTGTGGCAGTGCCTTTAGTTTGTAACATAAAATGATAAGGAATGAAATGCTATCTAATCTGCTAACTTACGTGTAGTCTTAGTTAGGCAATTCCTATCCCACTAATTGCTAATCACACGACACCACAACTAACTACATGCACACCAATGGTTTCGTGGTCTTATATACATGCCCCACATGGATTATGTCCACTAACTCCCTTATCCCACAATTAATCAATCACACACACAATTAATTCTTGATCCCAATTCACTTAAATCTTAATGACTTATAAAACCTTCATATACTCAATGTCATAATCGTGTGATATAGCACTAGTCCATAACCTCTTTTGGGACATACAGTCAATATCATTAATCCTAGTCATCACACTTGTTAAATCCTACATTGTTTCGGGATCACATCATTTTATATACTAAGCTCTTGATGTGAATTTCTAATTATAACCAAAATTTCCCCGGCCTCAAGTCTACTTGCATACGCCTAGCTTTTCAAACCATCGTCTAAAATTACGGGATGTTACATCCTTTCCCCCTTAGAAACATGCGTCCTCGAATGTTGGGGTGATATATCTAATCCTGACAACGTAACCCAAAAATACAATTACTTTTCCACGGGGCCATGTAGTATAATATACATTATTACGTCAGACCTCACATGGTACGGAAGCATTAATTATGATATCAGGAATTAGAATTCACCTTATGCTTCTCTTGAAACCTCGGCGTTGGTCTGGAATAGGTATGGATACTTGTGCATCATTTCCTCTTCCGCCTCCCATGTCATCTCTTCCACGTTCTTATTTCTCCATGAAACTTTCACGGAGGCTTCTTCTTTAGTCCCCTACTTGCGGAGTTGTCGATCTAAGATAGCAATAGGAACCTCTTCATACGATAAGTCCTCTGTAATATTCACATCATCAATCGGTATAATCCGGGAATGATCTCCAATACATGCTCTCAACATGGAAATATGGAAAATCGGATGAACAAACTCCAACTCCGAAGGCAAGTCCAATTTATAAGCTACTCGACCGATTCGTCGAATTATCCGATAGGGTTCAATGTACCTTGGACTAAGCTTTCCTTTCTTCCCAAATCTCATCACACCCTTCATAGGTGAAATCTTCAAGAAGACCCAATCATCTATTTGAAACTCTAAGTCTCGTTGTTGCACATCTGAATACGACTTTTGACGACTCTGAGTGGTTAATAGACGTTCTTGGATAAGCTTCACCTTCTCTATGGCTTGGTGTACTAAGTCAGGCCCAAATAATTCTGATTCACCTACCTCGAACCATCCGATAGGAGATCTACATCTCTGCCCGTACAAAGCCTCGTATGGAGCCATTTTAATGCTGGCATGATAGTTGTTATTGTACGCAAACTCAATAAGGGGTAAATGATCATCCCAACTTCCCTTAAAATTTAATACACAAGCTCATAGCATGTCCTCGAGCGTCTAATCGTACGCTCGGCCTGCCCGTCTGTCTAAGGATGGAAAGTTGTGCTAAGATTAACCTAGGTGCCTAAACCTTTTTGACATGGCTTCCAGAAGTTAGCTATAAAATGAACCCCTTGGTTAGATATAATAGAAATAGGCACACTATGAAGGCGAACAATCTCTTTAACGTATAATTTCTCATAGTCCTCGGATGTGTAGGTAGTTTTGACCGGCAAGAAATGAGCTGATTTGGTCAGTCTGTCACCAATTACCCAAATAAAATCAAACTTATGATAGGTGCGAGGTAAACCCGTAACAAAATCCATATTAATCATTTTCCATTTCCACATCGGAATCTCAATGTTCTGAGTCAAGCCACCGGGCTTTTGGTGCTCTATTTTTACTTGTTGATAATTAGGACACTGAGCTACAAACCTCGCAATGCTTTTCTTTATGTTATTCCACCAATAAATACACTTGAGATCATGATACATCTTAATAGATCCAGGATGAATGAAATATCGTGAGCAATGGACTTCTATCATAATTCTATCTCGTAATCTCGCTATATTTGGAACACATAAACGACCCTGATGCTTGAGAACCCCATGTTCGTCAATCTCAAAGGTTGTGGTCTTCTTCTATTGAATTCCTTCTCTGATTCTTCTCAAAATGGGGTCTTCCTGTTGCCATTCCTTAACTTTCGATATGAGGGATGACTCTAATATGTTCCGAATTACAAAACCACCATCCTCTGAATCCATTAGTCAAACTCCTAAACTAGCTAACTGATGGAGCTCATTTACTAAATCCTTCCTTTCAACTTGCACCGGAGTCGAGCTAATCATCGACTTACGACTGAGCACATCAGCTATAACATTAGCTTTGTCGGGATGATATAAGATGTCCACATCATAATCCTTCAATAATTCAAGCCACCTTCTCTGCCTCAAGTTCAACTCTGTCTATTTAAATATGTATTGCAGACTCTTATGATATGTGAAAATGTCTACATGAACACCATACAAGTAGTGCCGCCAAATCTTAAGTGCATAGACCACTGCGGCCAATTCAAAATCGTGTGTCGGATAGTTTTTCTCATGTTTACTCAATTGCCTTGAAGCATAGGAAATCACTTTACCATGTTGCATTAGCACGCATCCTAGACCTGCTCCCGAGGCATCACAATACACGACATAGCCTTCTAGACCCCCTAGGAGAGTAAAGACTGATGCCGATGTTAGTCTATCCTTTAACTCTTGGAAACTCCGCTCATAAGCATTGGACCACTAGAATTTTATGGCCTTTTGTGTCAACTTTGTTAATAGTGTTGATATGGTAGAAAACCCTTTTACAAACCTCTTACAATAGCCGGCTAAGCCCAGAAAGCTGCGAACTTCTAATGGAGTTGTGGGCCTCGGGCAATTCTTCACTACTTCAATCTTCTAAGTGTCAACTCTTATACCATTGTCTGAAACTATATGACCAAGGAAAGACACTGAATTCAACCAAAATTCACACTTGGAGAGCTTCGCATACAACTTATAGTCCTAGAGCGTTTGTAGTACGATATGCAAATGATCCACATGCTCTGCTTCCTAGTGAGAATAAACCAAAATATCATCTATAAATACTATCACAAATACATCCAGAAATGGGTGAAACGCGTTGTTCATTAGATCCATAAATGTGGTCGGTGCATTTGTGAGTCAAAATGACATTACTAAGAACTCGAAGTGCCCATACTTTGTTCTAAAAGCTGTCTTCAGAATGTCCTTCTCCTTAACCCTTAGCTGATGGTACCCCGACCTTAGGTCGATCTTTGAGAACCATTTTGCACCTTGTAACTGGTCAAGCAAATCATCAATTCTGGAAAGAGGGTACTTGTTCTTGATAATGAATTTGTTCAGCTGCCGATAGTCAATACACATCCGTAATGAACAATCTTTCTTTCGTACAAACAATACCGGCGCACCCCAAGGAGATATGTTGGGCCTAATAAAGCCTTTCTTAAGCAGATCCTTTAATTGCTCCTTTAATTCTTTCAATTCAACTGGAGCCATTCTATAAGGAGGAATAAATATCGGTTGAGTATCTGGAAATACGTCTATACCGAATTCAATTTCCCTCTCGGGAGGAAGACCTGGAAGTTCGTCTGGAAATACATTAAGAAACTCACTAACCACCGGAATTGATTGAGAAGTAGGTGGTTCGACATCGACATCTCTAGCCCAAACAAGATGGTATATATAGCCTTTGGAGATCATCTTTCTCTCCTTAAGGTATGAAATAAACCTACCTCTTGGCGTCGTCGTATTACCCTCCCATTCAAGGACTGGCTCGCCTGGGAACTGAAATCTAACAGTCTTCATTCGACAATCAATATTAGTGTAGCACGATGCTAGCCAATCCATGCCCATAATAACATCGAAATCAATCATTTCTAGTTCTACCAAATCCGCTAAGGTCTGATGGCTATAAACTAACACTGCACAATTTCGATAGACCCGTCTAGCAAATACCAATTTACCAACTGGTGTAGATACCACAAATGGATCTCTTATCAACTTAGACTTCATACCAAATTTACAGGCAACAAAAGGGGTGATATATGATAGATTGGAGTTTGGATCTAACAACGCATACATATTATGTGAAAAAACCGATAATATACCTGAAAAACATCAGGTGAGGACTCCTGATCCTGTCGTCCCATCAGTGCATAGAAGCGGTTCTAGCCCCTACCTCTGCCTCGACCGGATAATGTCTGTTGACTCTACCCTGACGGGCGTACTGACTGTGATGAAGCTGCTTCAGATCCGACCGGCTGGGCCCTAACACCTTCACCTCATGTCGGGCATTCTTGCCTAATATGACCAGGTTCACCATAAGAATAACACACATTTGATCTTTGTTGGCATGGCCCTATATGAGCCTTACCACACTGCTCGCATTGAGACAACAACGGTCTCATCTGAATAAAATCCCCTCTGTAATAAGACCCTGATGCTTGTGAACTCTGACCTGGTCCTGATTGAACAAACTGATCAACCATCGGCCTTGAAAATGGTAATGATGCGCTAGCTGCTGGGTAGGATGGTCGTATATAAAGTTGTGGCCTGGCCCACCTCTGAAATCCCTCGTGTCACATATGGTTGAGCCTTCTTATGCTGGCCCTTATCAAGTTCTCGATCTACCCATTGTTGCCTCTTACGATCCTCCAAATTCTGTGCATAAGCCTGAATGCGAGCAATATCTATATTCAGATTCAGAGAATCCGTAGTACACTCATTGACCAAGTGCGGCCCTAAGCCAGTAACAAACATATGTACCCGGTCACTTATCTCAGCTATAATCGTAGGAGCATAACTGGCCAATGAATTAAACTGTAAGCTATATTCTCGAACACTCATATTACCCTGCTCAAGACGTTGAAATCTATCCTGCCTGGCCCGTCGAAGCTCGACCGGCAGAAAGTGTTGTAAGAAGGCCTCAGAAAATTCTTTCTATCTTGCTGGTGGAGCACGAGGTCTCCTAGATTGCTCCCATGTCTCATACCAGGTCACCGCGACATCCCAATCTATAAGAAACAAACTTTACCGACTCAGTATCGGTAGCATCCATTACCCGCAAGGTACGCTGTATCTGATCTAGAAAATTTGGTGGGTCCGCATTTAGGTCTGATCCTGTGAATACCAGAGGGTCTAGGTTAATGAAATCCCAACCTCTCGCTCTAGCAGCTCTATCAGAAGGACTGGGAACCTGACGTTAAACCTGAACGGCCACCAATCGTGTCAATAACTGTACAACACTTCGCATATCAATATCCACATATGGGGTATCAAGTGGAGGAACTGAGGGTACTGCAGCCCCACTAATCTCCTCTGGAGGTGGTGAAGTCGGGGAATCATACGAAGGAGTCGTACCGTGGGTCTCACTTTTTCCCTCGCTAGCGGGTGGCAATCAGCTAGTACCTTCGCCAGCAGTCGTATCTAACGCCCTTAGACTCTTGAACTTCCTCCTTGTTGTAGGCATTGCTGGAATCATAAACACGAGAGGTGTTTAGAAATGGAATGCTTATACTCAGTTTTATAGCACGATTCTATGAGATGAAAGAATAGAAATCATCCCTAAATGTCAAATAGCCTCCTGCTTATAAGTATGGTGCACAACATACCCATAAACAAGATTGTACTAGACACAGCTTGTAGACTCCCTAGGACAGACATGCTTTGATACCAAGTTTGTCACGACCCAAATCGGAGGGCCACGACGGGCACCCGGACCTTACCTGCCGGGTACCACTAATCATATATCACGGCCACAAGGGCCATCCCCAAATACTTTACCGCCATATGGAAATAGTAAGTATATATATATATATACATACTAAGGCTGACAAGGCCATACATAACTACTACACACAGGACATCTGCCTACAAGTCTCTAAGAGAGTACATGACATCAAAGGTCAGGATAGGGCCCCTCCGTACCCGTATATACATGCAAAAATATACCATATCGAGATTAAACCAATACTCCAAAATAAGTGGAGTGCTCCAAAATCCGTTGAGTCAGCAACCTACTAACGTGGATCATCGCCTTGCACATGTAAACCTGCGAGCATGAAACGCAGCGTCCCCCGACAAAAGGGACGTCAGTACGACTGATGTACCGAGTATGTCAGGAATGATCAACAGTATAACATGAATATAACAATAAACTGAAACAGAAACAACCGACAGAAATAGCCGACAATAACAGCCGATAGAAGCAGCCGACCAGTAGTAATCACCTCTGAGGGTCACAATATGCCTAAATGTTATGCACAATGCAAATGTGGTATACATATATATATTGGCCACACAAGGGCATCAATATTGGCCTCACATGGGCATCTTCCATTTCGTGATATCTGTACCAGCTGCAGGTGGTGACGTGTACATAACATATTTCCCTTTTCCCCATCCCCTACATATATAATCCATACCATATATTACTGTATATAACACATGTGAGTCTAGGGTAATATATGAATATAATGCAAATGCATGAATGACAATGAAATATTCTGAACTTATCGGATGACATAATATCCTTGTATATTCGGCTAACATTATGAACATTAACATATTTTCCATATACCTTAATAAGGATTTAGGATCATATTTAGACATGCTTTTAATATAGGAATCAATAACATGAACATTCTTAACTACTAAGAGTAAAGTGATTTATGGAATAATATTACGGTTATGTTTCGTACACAGAACATGCCAAAAGAAGGAAATAATTTGCTTTAACATTCCTCGATTTCACTTAATTATGTGAGTCAAGAGGGTTGCTATTGTTGCTAACACTGTCCGAAAGCATAACACTGGATTTCAAATTGAATTTGGGTGGTTGTAACAAAGTTGATATGGAGACATTACGGACAGTGAGTAAGTTCCACCTTTTTTTTTGTAAATGTTGCTTCCCTTTTTTTTACCTCTTAAACCTATTAATAAATGGTTTCTTATCCTACATAATTTGCTCATTTAAGAAAGAGTGAGGCGTGATGATGAGGAGTGTGGCAGTGCCTTTAGTTTGTAAAGAAAATGCTAAGGAATGACATGCTATCTTATCTGCTAACTTACGTGTAGTCTTAGTTAGGCAATTCCTATCCCACTAATTGCTAATCACACGACACCAAAGCTAACTACATGCACACCAATGGTTTCATGGTCTTAGATCCACGCCCCACATGGATTATGTCCACTAACCCCCTTATCCCATAAATAATCAATCACACATACAATTAATTCTTGATCCCAATTCACTTAAATCTTAATAACTTATAAAACCTTCATATACTCAATGTCATAATCATGTGATATAACACTAGTCCATAATCTCTTTTGGAACATACAACCAATATCATTAATCCTCGTCGTCACCCTTGTTAAATCCTACATTATTTCGGGATCACATCCTTTTATCTACTAAGCTCTTGATGTGAATTTCTAATTATAATCAAAATTTCCTCGGCCTCAAGTATACTTTCATACGCCTAGATGTTCATACCATCGCCCAAAATTATGGGATGTTACACGCCTATACTCGCCAACCATATTCTGTAATTAATTTATTTGTCATTTTGTTAACCTGCCAATTCATTATTATTGGGCTTATGAGCTGCTAAAATTATGTGTGCCAAATGATTTGGGTTTTAGATAAATATAAAGTTGTACAAATAAAATTTTAGGTGGCGGGTATAAGGCGGGCGGGCGGATTTGGGGCCGCCGGTTGGATGCGGGGCGGGCCAGGCGGGTATGAGGCGAGTATAACTGCAAATTCACCACCTACCCATACCCACCTACTACCATCCAAACTTATACCCATACCCTCCTACTACCCGCCAAAGTTATACCTAGAGATGGCAGTGGATCCTGTACCCGGTCCGGATCTGGTGGATCCAGATCTGTTTTATAGGATATGGATCTTCAAAATTTGGACCCGACGGATCCGGATCGGACCCGGATCCATTTCTGACGGACCGAATCTGAATCTGGATCTTGTATTTGAGATCCGTATCCGGTCCAGATCCGACCCGTGGATCCATTTTTATTAAATATATGCATAACCTAGAATGTAATTTTATAAGTATTTTCTTAGAATTGTTAAGCACATCCTTGCAAGTTCAATTCTCAAAACAAGTTTAATTTATCCCCGCGTTAACTCAAAAACTAAAAAATAAAGAGGTAATTTCGATAATAAAATCAATGTTATATTAGTGAATGGCTAACATCTCCATAGACAAGTAGTTAAAATTATATTCACTTCATTTGTGAAGATTCCAAACATATGCAAGTTCTGCATTGTGGAAATACTAGTCAGCATTTTTCACAACTATTGTCATTGTCCAACATTTTTAATTAATAACTCACAATCAAAACGAGACAACGAACAAAATATCTCGTATGAACATTTCAAAATTGAAACATAGTAAACTGTTAGCTAAGTAAAAATCATTTGTAAGTTCAAAAAAAAATTCTTAGCAAGACAAATTTTTTTACATGTGGATCCAGAACCGATCCGTGGACCCGGCGGATCTGATGGATCCGGATTTGGATATGATTTTTATAGACCCGATAGATCTAGATCCGGATCTGGATTCAGGTATAAAAAATGGATCTGGATCCGGATCTGGATTCAGGTATGAAAAATGGATCTGGATCCGGATCTGGATTCAGGTATGAAAAACGGATCTGGATCTAGATCTAGTAGGATCCGGTCTAGATCCGATCCGTTGCCATCCCTAGTTATACCCATACCTGCTCCAACTGGAGCGGGTGCGGTGCGGAATCTGCAATATTGTACCCACCTGCCATCCTTAAACTGAGGTAAGTTATGGCTAACCCTTTTAATTTTTACGTAAGTCGACGGTCATGTGAGGCTGATATAATATTGTTATGTTATGTTATTTTATAACCCTGTGTGGCAATGAATAAATGTTTGGGCTGCTTAACAGGTTTTGGATAGTCCTGTTTACATAGGAAAGTCTACCAAAATTTTCAAAAATCTTGAGAGTTAGAATTTTTTCAATATTCGAGGACGAATGTTCTTAAGGGGGAAGGAGGTTACACCTCATATTTTCCTGCATCATCGCTATCGTAACCTACCCAACATAAGCTCAGAGATGGTAGAACCCCTCTAAGAGGTTTACGAAGGTTAACGAATATGTTGAGTATGTTTCGGGAAGGGTTAAGACTAGTCAGATCAATGGAAGTAAATTGAAGAAACGTCGACAAAATGTAACTGCCTTAGGTGATTATGGGCCAAAGATCATGTCTACGAACCACATATTGCACTACAAATTAAGGCAGAAACTCTCAAGTTTCTTGCTGAATCTGTGACCTAATCTGCGAACCACAGATTGGGCCGCAAAGTGGAGTCGATGGAAGTTTTTATTTTGCTATATATAGACCCTCCATGCGTCGGACCTCATTTCCACTCTATATTACAACCCTAAGCAGCTCTAATACTCTCTCTAAGGAATTCCAAGAGAACTAAGGTGAAATTAAAGATAAATTATGTAAACCCAACGTAGAGGATCCTATGGTCATCACCAGATCATCTTCTTCCTTGTTCTAGCATTTTTTTAGGAAGGTTGGCGGTGAAGTAAGCTTGGAATTGGAGTGTTTCTTGTAAGTTAAGATAAGTTTCATCTCCTACATCATCTACCTAAGATTATACAAGTGTTTAGGATGGAATTGTTGGAGGTTTCTTAGAGATCAAGTATTTGTAAGATTTTGAAGTATGCCTTATTGTTGTGGGATGTTTTTCATGATTTGAAGGTATTACATGAAGTTATGGAGTTATGGATGGGATTGTGGTGATTGGTAGAAGCAGTATGAAGATTGTTGTGATGTTATGGATTGAGTTTGAGCTATAAATGATCTCATGAACTTATGCATGCAAGTTGCTCGATGAAATATCTAAATAAACTTTCTTTTAAGTTATGAATCCAAAACAGATACAAACCCTTCGTATAATATAGATAATCATCTGTAGAACATGTGAGGTCTCGTGAAACGTAGATAACATCATCGATAAGGTATGTAGGCTAATCTTTCTTAATTTCCATAATTTGATACAAACACTTCTTGAAATGATCCCCCCTAGATAAGTTCACCACTATGCCTTTCTTGTTGAATATATCTATGTCTCTTGCGTATTCCTTATTAGTTGCACTTTCTGTATTCTACGTGTCTCTTGATAACTAGCTTAAGATTGAAGAACATAGAGCTAATAACGATAGTCAGGGGATAACAACCATAGGTCACTCCGACTCTGATTATGGTGTCTTTTGAGATTTGTCTTTCATTATATTTATATATATGTATCTATTTTCTAACCACGCCGCGCTATAGTCGATCGGACATGCACTTATATGTGCAACCACTAATTAGTTGCACAAATATTACTGTATCCTATTTGGCTGGGCATTTCACTATGAGCTTACCCCACAGAGGCATTTGATATAATACTATATGGCCCCATAGAGTAGACTGATTTTTACTTACATGCATATACTCATAGTTGTATCAGTTGTATGCCCTCATCAGCCCTTTTATGAGTTTTAGGTTGATTTTACACCCTTCACTCTTGTATTACATCTCTTATTTACATGTTTTAGATATCTTACATATTCGGTATATCTTCATACTAACACCCCTTTCTGGGGCATTGTGTTCATGCCCGCACATACAGATAGACAGACAAATGTGCCTCCTCAGTAAGGTACCTATTCCAGCTATTGGTAGTCGCACTCTACTTCTCCGGAGTTGTTGTGTAGAGCCGATAGGTAATGTTGTATATATATTACATCATTTTGGGTATGGCGGGGCCTTGTATGACCAGTTAATGTATTGTAGCACTCTCAGAGGCTTGCAGATCAATGACTAGTGTGTATTTATTTTGTTTGGCCTTGTCGCCATTCTTGTCAGTTGTTGATAGACTTATCACGGCCTTGTCAGCCTCAGTTATGTATATATGTATTATCATTGGTATTTTTCTGCTTGTAGGGTTACATTTTGATCTTGTTATTGTTACTTGGTGGCCTTGTCGGCCCAAACCTCGTATTGTGAAGTTTATGTACTATAGTTTGTTCGGCCAGTCCTTCGGGTGTCGGATATCAAACCTCCTAAGTTTGGGGTGTGATATGGTCGTATTGGGGTACCATCTTAGTAGTTGTGATGAGCACTTAGGTGGGCACCCGTGTTGAACTGTCTTGATGGGTGTTTTGGGAAATCAGCCTTAGGGTTGATTTCGACTACTGTTATGTGGGATTGTCACCATTATGTCAGTTTGTTGCCATTGATTGTTCCTTGTTGTGTTTACTCATCATATATGCTTCTGATATGACAGACTGATTATATGAAATTATGTGTTGTTGACAATTCTGAAGCATGTGTTATTCATCTTTTTAATTGATTGCATCTCATATACCATGAATACTTGCCTTATTACTGTTGCATTCATACACTGATGATGATTGTGATATTGAAATTGAGTGGTATGGAAATGTTGTAGGTCCAATGATGACCGGAAGGGAAAGATAAGGATACTATTATGAGATGGCTTGGAAACACTGAGATGATGATAAAGATTTGATATAGCTCGACAAATGAGTCTTGGGCTCTAGTCAGACCGAGGTATTTTCGGCTGGCTAGGAGCGATATGATGGCGTTGGTTCACCATGGGTCACTTATATATGGAGAAGACCTATAGAGTGTGTATACCGGTTGATGGAAAGGTACCTTGCATTGCATTCATATCATTCATTCATTCATATACATTGATTATTCGAGATTTGTACATGATTCGAATTGGTTATCATGATAAGAAGAAATTAGATTGATTGGACTTTAGTGAATTCTGAGTTGTTTAAGTGTTGAATCATCTATGTGATTGAAGGTGACTTTCGTGAACTATCATACTGTGTAGGTTAGGATTATCTGTGAGTCTACTTGGTAGTTATGTCAATTATGTGTATTCCGTCGTTGTCAGCCTATGATGCTTACGGGGGTACATTTTGTACTCATACTACACTTGTTGCATTCTTTTCGGATGTAGATACAGTGCCATCGACCAGATCTAGACCAAGTGGTTGAGTCCAGGCTCGGTGAATCGAAGTGTTCAGGTGAGACTGCATCTTCTCAGCATGTCCTGGATGCTTAATCTTTATCTCTGTCTTTATATTGTGTTCATGAGATAGTTTCAAACTTTTCAGACTTCTTTTATTCAATATTACTGCTCTTGTACTGACAGACTAGATTAAGGGAAATGTAATAATTAGATATTCAGATTTGGCTACTTTATTTATATTATGGCAAGACAACTTTATGTTAATGTTTTTGGAAATTGTTCGCCTACCGGTGGGGAAAGTGTAGGTGTCACCACGACACTCGGAAGGGGTCATGACAATGTCGCTCCATACAACGACCCATAGATATTATCATAAAGATCCTAAAGAAAGTTTAGAAAGACAGAAGGACAGTAAGGTTAAGTAAGTGTTCCTATAGATGTTTCAGAGCTTTCAATTTTATCTACTTAATTACATTTCAATTGTCTCTTAGATGAGCTTTAACTTATTATATATGTCTCATGTCTGCCTTACTTAATCGGTACAATCTTTTTGTACCTACGTCCCTTGGCCGTGGGTGTTGCATTTCTTATGTTTCATATTATAGGTCTAGTTATACAGGTTGACAGACTTGTTCGCTAAATAGTGCAGATGATCATCGAAAGAGTTGTACGCTCCACTTATACTTGGAGATGATTTATGTCTAGTAATTGCATTGATGTTAGAAATGATGGGTAGCTTGGGGCCCTATCCTAGCACTTGTGTCAGTGTTCAGTATAAGTATTCATAGAGGCTTCATAGACAGTACATGTGGGTTCATTTGTAATCAGTTGCATGTTATGGGCATTGGCCACATCTATGTACAAAGAAACATATACATATTTCAATTATGTTACAAATTAGGTCATATAGACTATTACAGTAGATACATGTAGAATGTAGTCTGTCCCAGTCAAGATTGGGGGTGTGACAGAGTGGTATCAGAAAAGTTCAGTCCTAGAGAGTCTATGAAGCCGTGTCTAGTAGAGTCTCACTTATAGGTGTGTTGCGCGCCACACTTATAATTGGGAAGCTACAGGACATATAGGAAAGTTACACTTCTCCCACATCTTAGTTCGTGCAAGTAGAACGAAGTCTTAATCAGTCATTCCGATGACTAAGGTGATATGTAAATGTACAAGTCCTTCATGAATAAGGTGAAATTCTTATTGATCAGATGTGTCTCATCTATATGAGTAGTACGTTAGAGTCTCCCATTCCAATCCAACATTCGAGGATGAATGTTCCTAAGGGGGAAGAATGTAACACCACATACTTCTCAACAAGTGCACAACTAAGTTTAAGTTGATGAATTTACTTGAATGTGGAAGAATAAGGTTATAGTTGATGTTTAAAGGTCCAAGTGTATGTTGTTAAGCCTAGTTAAAGTAAATGAGATTCATAAACGAATAAGATGTTGGACAAAGGTAGATGACCTACTAGCTTCACCTATGTGTGTCACCTTTGTGTTTCACCTACTTGCTTACGTGTCCTACTTGATTAAGCTACTTATTTCCACGTCATACTTGCTTGGCTTACTTACTTTTCATCCTACTTGTTTCACGTACTACGTATTAAACGAGGATGACACACATGTTTAGAGCTAATTAGTAACCTTCTAGCTTAAGTAAGTGACAAGTAGGTGCATCACCTACTTATAATGAGTGGCCCAAATTAAAGTAAAAAAAAAGGATAGAGATGGGTAGCCTTAGGTATCCCATGACCCATATTCCCAAGCCCATTAATACAGTCATGTATAAATGTATATATCTCATTTTTATCACTTAGAAAATATTCTCCATCTCTCTCTCTCTTTGTCATGCCCCAAACCATAGGATGTACGTAACACGACACTCGGTGCCTGACTGCATGTGATCGAGGGAACCAACTGGATGGCTAAATCAACATGTGATATCAAAACATATTGAAAGAGGGATTGAACTAAGACATGCTCATGTACTAAAAGTCTGACTGAATAATCATAAAGTGCGGAAAATACTAAATAAGTCTGAACATAGTAAAAGTGCCAACACGATAAACATGAAAATCTGATGAACTCTGTCTAACTACTACTTTAGTCTATGAAACCTCTGTAGAGTACTGAGATGCTAACTATTTGTCGAGAAAACATGATTGTCTGTAGTAAACTATAAAGATTTCAAAATAAATTATAAGGCCTCGAAACACTAGGCTCACCAACTTAGCTGATACTAGATATCCTAGTGTGCAGATGCACAAAAATCACCTTTCAAGCCTTCTTGAATATTTTCACCAAATAAATTATTATCAAATATTTTGAAATTTTGACATTTTTAGGCTCAAAAAGGATATCATCGCGCTTTTCATGCTCCATTTCAAGAGTACTACCACAAAGCATATCCATGTCCTTATAAGATAAAAAAATTATAACAATTAAATTCACTTGCACAGAGGCATTCATCATCAACACATTTTTAGTGTTTGTAGTAGCTAAAGAAGAAACAAATTCATTTTCATCACAATAATTTAAAAGAAGTTGCGGGCATACAAGGAGGGATAGGATTAGAAATGATGTTATTCGGGATAGAGTGGAAGTGTCCTCGGTGGAGGATAATATGCGGGAAGCGAGGTTGAGATGGTTTGGGCATGTGCAGAGGAGAGACACAAATGCCCCAGTGTAGAGGTGTGAGAGGTTGACTATGGACGGGTAGAGGTAGGCCAAAGAAGTATTGGGGAGAGGTGATTAGACGGGATATGACGCAGGTGCAACTTACTGAGGACATGACCTTAGATAAGGGGTTGTGGAGGACACAGATTAGGGTAGAAGGGTAGTAGGTAGTCGAGCGTTGTCCTACTTACGCTTGCAAACTGGTAGTGGTAATGTTAGTATTGTAGGCCTGCTTAACCTATCATACAAATATGCACATCATGGCTTTATAGTAACATGTAGTTGGTTTTCTGCTGATATGTATCCTTTAGTGTACTTTGTTTATCCTATTTACCTCCGCTAGTTAATACTTGGTGTATGCGCTTTGATACTTGAAATTTCATACTGCTTTAAATTTTTAATTTTTTTCCGAACCGTTACTCTTGCTTGCTTTACTTCTGCTTTGCTTGTGTGTATGCTCTGTCTTGAACCGAGGGTCTCTCGGAAATAGCCGCTCTACCTACCAAGATAGAGGTAAGGTCTGCGTACACTCTACCCTCATCAGACTCCATGTTGTGGGATTTCACTGGGGATGTTGTTGCTATTGTTGTTGTTGAATTCAAGGAAACACTTTATATCTCATATTTGTTCTATAATTGACATAACACTAGCTTGAAACTTTTTAGGCTAACAATCAATAATAATTTTAGCTCCACAATCATATTTAACTAGTGTATAGTCACCATCCATTTACATATTAACACAAAGTAAAGAATCGATCTTACCAAAAAATGGTCTAACATTCACACTCAAGTCACTAGCATGTTCATTTAAAGTAACTAGAGAGTTAGAATTAGCATTTTTACCTTGATATGCACTTTAAGAACCTTCTTTACCTTAATTTTCTAAAATTAAGCTCACTTGAAGTAGTCTCAAATTTACTTGCTTCTTTCAATTCTTGAATTTCTTTCCATGTTGAGTCATCCGTTTTGTGATCTTCTTCAAGAATACCTACAAAAGAAGTGAAAACACTAGAAGAACAAGAATTCAAATTATTAGAGTTAGAATAAGAAAACCTCGCACTCGCACTCTCTTGTTTTTCTTTTATCTCGTCTTCTTTCCTCTCACTTGCCTCACTTTTATTCTTTTCTTCTCGTGACAACCCACTCCTATTTTACAACTCTATTTTCTTTTGTGCTTGTAGTCACTCTCTTACTTCATTCAAAATATCCTCTATTTTTTCCTCTCTTGAGTTACCACTATTCACTCTCTTACTTCTCTATTTCTTTTCTCTCTCATTCATTTCATTAGGAGTGTAATAGACTCCAAGAACCCCTCTTGAGTCATTGGGATGGATCTTCACTTCTAGTTTCAACTTGGCATCACTAGAAGTTCCAAAGACTCTACTTGAATTGTTAAATTGACTTTGTACATCAAATTTCAAGTTAGTAATCTTCACTTTTACTTTCTTGACTTCCTCATTTGTTATTAAAGATTCCTTAATTGCCATGGGAGTTAAAATATGCTTTTATTCCATCATATCTACAACAACAAACTTCTGCAAACTTTTATCAAATCAAAATTTATTACTTTTGAACCAAGGAGTTCCTAAACACACCGAAGAAGTAGACAAAGGGTAGACATCACACCAAATTCCTCCTTGATATCATCCATGGTAAACAACAATCTTTACCTCTATGTCAATCAACCTTTCACCAAATTTATATGGTGAACTTTCTCTATGACAAGGCATTTCCAAGCACTCAACCAAAGATATATCAATGAAATTGGTGTAACACAATTTATCTACACCCAAGGTGCAATCAAATGTGCAACCACTCTCATACCCTTCAACAATGGCTTCAAATTTCGTCAATTCTTCTTTAAGCTCATAGTCACTTTTTCTCATGAAAGCACTACTATAATAATCATAGAATACTTTACAATAACTTTACTCAATATAGAATTATATGAGGAACTTTCTCTATCTCCATAATCATCCAAACCTCCTTTGTAACTCTTTCAACCTATGTAAGACATAATTAAGACAAGAAAAGTGGTTAGTAAAAATAATGGACCTCACAAGTCACTCCTCACATGTATCACTCAAATGATTGCACTCAATTTTCTTTCTACTTGTGTATTCACTCAAAGATCATAGACTTTTAGGACCACGCTCAAATGATCTCATCACTCAAATCTTTTACCACTCAAGGATACCCTCTTCATGGTTCTACAATCTCAAATAAACTCAAAGCAAGATTTCAAGTATCGGTTCGGAATGAAATTTATATGACACGATATAAGACACATCTAAAAGCTAAACGGACTTGAGCCAAGAAATTAACAACGTAAAAATGAGAAAAGCACGAAAAGAATTAGCACGAAAAATAAACACAAACACAAAACTAGATAACACTAGTATGAACAATACTAATTGTAATCTAGCTAAGAAATAGAAGAAAAAGATAAGAACAAGCAGGAAAAACCATATTCAAAACTGGATAGCAAAGTGATCACTGCACAAAAGTGGTTAAATTATCAAATTTGATTTGTAAAAGTGCTTGTTTCTGAAATCTGGATTTTAGCAGGAACTCTCAAGTGCAGAAGCCATTTTCATGGTTTTTGAGCTCATAATTTCAATCCAATTTTGCTGAAGTGTTCACCAACAAGAACTTAATATTTTATCCACGTGTTCGTTTTATGAATCCGAACAAACCTCGTTCAATTTCAAGTCAAAGGTCCACAAATTCACAATACCCAATTCGTGACATTAATGTTTCTTCAAAGACCTGCAATGGATTTTTTTTTCATCCACATTATTGAGACCGGATGTGACCGAACTAGTTTATCCGGTCACGTAGGTGGACCACTATTCTAGTCTAATTGTAATAGTTTTAGTCTATTTATGGTACAATTGTAATTAAGGTAAAATATGATTTGGAGTATATTAGAATAGGGTAACCTTATTAGACTTAGTTAAGGAGGTGACTTACTTGTATATAAGAATGTCATTATGATTAATGAAAAGAAGAAAGAATTCTTCATTATTCTTGTCTCCCTAAATTCTCGTCCATGTCTCGATTTTAACATGGTATCAGAGTCACGTTAGAAAGAACCCAAAATACCTAAAACAATGGGCATATAAATATTTATATATATAAGGAATCACCAGTGAAGAAAACAAAAAACAAAGAAAAACCATCTCTCCGTATGACATTACGTCGAATGATAACCCTGAAATTGTGGTGACACAAATCCAATTTAAGGGTGAGAATTATGAAGAATGTGCTAGATCCATGAGGACAACCTTAAGAGCAAGAAAGAAGTTCGGCTTCATCGAAGGGACAATCAAGAAGCCGGATGAAGAGTCACCAGACTTGAAAGATTGGTGGACTATAAACTCACTGTTGGTGTCATGGATTCACAACACCATAGAACCAATGCTTCACTCAATGATTTCACATAAGGAGGAAGCGGAAGAATTATGGACGAGCATCCGACAGCGGTTCGTCGTTATTAACGACTCTCGGATGCAACAACTAAAGGTGAAACTTGTGGAGTGCAAGCAGATTGGAAGGACCTTAGTAGATTATTATGGAAAACTCACTAATTTGTGGGAGGAATTGGTGAATTACGAACAAATTCCAGAGTGTACAGAAAGTGCACGTGCAATCTGGGAACGGTCCTAGAAGCCAAAAGAGAAGATGAAAACGTATATTTTTTCCTTATGGGACTGGATGAGGCAATGTATAGAATGATGAGGTCGAACATACTAACCTAGGAACCTTTCTCATCCTTAAATATGATATATTCGAAGCTGGTGCAAGAAGAGCATGTGAGAGGAATCACACGAAAAATGGAGGACGGGAGTAAAACCATGGCTTTTTCTGTGAAAGGGAGAATAACTTACCGTGACCAAGGTGAAGGGATAGGTGTTTTTGACTCATTGGCTATCTGGATTGGTGGCTGGGAAATAAAAAAGTAGATGAAAAAATCTAGAGGAAGAGGATGAGGACAACAACAACAATGACAGAGGGATGGATCGGGATACGGTCGTGGAAGAGGCAACTATCGAGCTAACATAGTGGTTGCTAAAGAAGGAAGTCATGCGGAGGCAGGACCGATGAACACAACTGTGATAGGACCACAAAACTTGAGCGATGAGATACGAAAGACTGTGATTCATGCGTTGAATTCCCAAGGAATAAACCCGAATGACAAGATCGATAGTAAGATCGAAAATTCATTCTAGATTATTAATTCCGGAGCTACAAATCATGTGACATGTAATCCAAAAGAACTGAGTCAGCGGACATTTCTGAGTGTTGGTTGGGCTACCGGATGAAAGTAGCTCAATGGCCATAAGAAAAGAAACAATCAGGCTAAATAATATGATATATTTGAAGGATGTATTTAGGTTCCGAATTTAACATGCAATTCAATTTTTGTATCTCAACTTATTGATTATTTAGATTGTGATTTAAAATTTAACAAAATTATGTGTGTTATACATGACCCCACCACATTGGAGCTGTTGGGAATGGGTAAGCGTCAAGGTGAAATTTACTAGTTTTGGAATGTGTCATGAATACTATGAAATTGGAGGCAGTCGGTGGGTTCGATCTTTGACATAAACGGTTAGGTCATCCTTCAGCACAAGTAACGAAGTCTATTACAGGATTAGGCCTAAAAAAGATTTATAGTAGCTTAAATAAAAAGGTGATTTATTCCAAAGGGCAAAGAAAACAAGAAATGTTTTTCCTTTAAGAGATAATATAACTTCAGTTATTTTTTAAATGATTCATTGTGATTTATGGGGACTATATAGAACCTCTTCTTCTTGTGGTGCTTCGTATTTTTTACTATTGTGGATGATAGTTCGCGAGTCGTGTGGATTTTCCTTTTGGTCGATTCGAAAGAAGTGAATCAAACCTTAAAGAATTTATTTGCCTTTGTGGATAGGCAGTTTGGTAAGAGGATAAAGATCGTTATGAGTGATAACGGAATTGAGTTCACATGTATGAAGAATTACTTCCTCGAGCTTCGAATTATTTTTCAAACATCTTGCACAGGGACACCACAACAGAATGGAAGGATCAAACGAAAACACTGTCAGGGTCATCTTCGGATAAAATTCTGGGGAGAATGTGTTTTGACTGTAGGATATTCGATCAATAGACTCACTATCTTCAATTTTGAACGGGAAAACCCCGTATGAAATTTTATAAGGGAAGGCGCTATTATCATTTAAGGGTGATAGGGTCACTATGCTTTGCCCATACAAAAAGAAGAACGAGGGACAAGTTTGAAGTAGGAGTCGTAGGTGTGTCTTCCTGGGATACCCCTACAGAAAGAAGGGTTGGAGGTTGTATGATTTAGAGAATGATGAATCTTTAGTCTCAAGAGATATGGACATCTATGAGACTAAGTTTCCCTTCACTGTAGGATTGGGTGGCTTGGTTGATGACGTAGAAGTGATCCCGGATGAAACAAAGAGAGAAAAAAACCAACACGGCTTTGAAGAAAACCAAACTGACAATGTAGGTATGAACAAAACTTAGAAAAAAGAAGTACCCACACTGAATACCGAACCTATGGATCAGCCTGACTTAGATCAGACATATATTGATTCAGATAGAGAAAACATGGATGAAGTACAAACTGAAGATTTCTGGACCAACAAAATACCCCAGGAAGAACAATGAGGTCGGGGTAAATGTCACAAACATGAATCGACTAGGTTGCGTGACTACATCAATGAAACATTTTGAAAACAAAGTCCATCAATGTGTCTGCCCAATCTGCAACAACCATCAGGTACACCTTATACTTTAGCTCACTATATATCTTGTGATAATTTTTCCTCACAACACCAAAGCTTCCTTACAGCAATCACCACAAGAATCTAGCCAAAAACCTTCTCGGAGGCAATGAAAGAGGAATATTAAAAAAAGCCAAGCAACAAAAAATTCAACCGTTGGAGGATAATAGCGCATAGATATTAGAAACATTGCCACCGGATAAGATAGAACTCAGATGTAGATGGGTGTACAAGATCAAGTAAAATTTTGACGGCACAATCGAGCAATATAAAGCTCAGTTGGTCATTTTTGGAAATAAGTAAGAGAAATGAGTTGAATACAATGAAACGTTTGCTCTAGTTTCTAAGGTAGTAAATTGCTCGGGCCTTCCTGGCAGTTGTATCTGTGCGAAATTGGGATTTACATCAGATGGATGTTCATAATATCTTCCTACACAGTAAACTTACGTATGAAGTTTATATGAAACTGCCATCGAGATTTTGTGTTCCTAGTCTTAGGAAATTATGTCGACTCCAAAAATATCTATATAATTTGAAACAAGCTCCACGGTGCTGGATTGCGAAATTGACAAGTCTTTGATGAAATACAGGTTCAAACAGTCGTACACATATTATTCTCTTTTTACGATGCACCGGGGGATGGGGGATATGCAACTTAACGTCTTAGTTTATGTGAATGACTTGATTATCTTCGGAAATGACCATAGTGTCATTGAACGATTCAAAGACTATCTTTGTGCATGTTTTCACATGAAGGATTTGGGCCCTCTGAAGTATTTTTTAGGGGTTGAAGTTGCCCGTGGACCAATCGAGTTATTTCTCTATCAACAAAAATATGCCTTGAATATAATCTCAAAGTCCGAGCTATTTGGAGATAAACCAATCAATACTCCCATAGAACAAAATCACAGTTAGGCAATGGCAGAAGGAACCAATTTGGAATATTCGAAACGATATCGACCTCTGGTTGGTAGATTGATATACCTCTTTTTTTTTAGTTAAATTATGCCCATATGGGCATTTTATTAGAGCAAATAAGAAACAAATAATGTTCAAGACCCAGGCCCAAAATAATGACCCGATCTACAAAATAAAAACAAAATCCAAAAAAGCAAAAAAGGAAAGAACAAAAGGGAAATAAACATACAACAAATCGTTGTCTAATTTGTGTCCTAACTTTACATTTGTCTTTCTCTGCCATCAGAGCATCTCTCTCTATAAATCTTTGATTCAAGTTGCGAAGATGATGATTTTAGCTATATTTTGGTGTTATCTCATTCATCCTTGTGATCTGAAGCTGATTCGCATTGTTGATTGAGGATTGGAAATCCATTATCGTCGATCCCTCCTTTTGTAAATATTCTTGTTTAGGTTTCTGACCTTTTTTGCCTACATTTCTTTGACTTCTTGTTCATATGTTGCTCGCTTTGTTTCACGCGCCTGCTCTGTATGTATGACCCTTTGAGGTTAATGAAGATTTGAATTGGTATCCTAGATAATTTCTGTATTTAGGTATGAATTTCTTCCCTTGAGGCCTCGAATATGATTGATTGTTGTTCTTACTATCCTCTTTTGTGTTGCTGTTAATTTTTTCCTTCATTGACTGTTGTATGTGACTTAATATGCTTGAACTCGTATATATGGTATCTGAGTTTTATCACTATTTAGAATCTTCTTCAAACCCACTTTCATTTCCTTCAAATGATCATAGTTGAATGTTCCTCCGTTGTCCAGTGTATAGAACTTTTTTCTCTTCCACCAGCTGCTTGATTTCTTCTATCCATCACACTATGTCCCATGGTGGTTTCCATTCCTCAACTAAAATTCTCGGCACCAATTGTGAATCAGTTTAGATAATCATCTTATCAAAATGTTTGTTTGTGCACCATTTGATTGCTGCTAGGATTGCAATTGTCTCAGCTTCAATATTTGTAACCTAACTTATTTCCTCTGCCTGAACATGTATTAGATTACCCTCTTCATTTCTCAAACAAAAAACATAGGCTCCTCTTCCAAGATTGCCTCTTGATGCAACATATGTGTTGCACAAGATCCAACCCTCAGGAGGAGGATGCCATATCACTTTTCTAAGCTTTACCCTTGGTCAGTATCATTCCATCACTTGAATCAATTCTCTCCAGCTATTAGGTATTTGTTGTATTGATGAATTTCAGATCTTCACCATCCATTGAATGGTAGCATATATCTGATAAATGCATCTTCCAATTTCTTCTCCCCATGCTTGTATGCACTTCTTCTTTTCCATAGCTCCCATACAATTATAGCAGGTATAACCTAAAATAGTGATTTCAACTTATCATTGACAGGTTATTTCCACCATTGTACTATAATTTGCTGCAATTGTAGTCCTTCAATGTTAATACCTGCAAAAGAAGAAAAATAGGACCATGTCCTGTTAGCAGAAAAAGACTTAGGAAATAAATGTTGAATTATCTCCTCCCTTGGATTTGAACAACACTAGCACCTAGATGCTAAGTTAATATTCATCCTCTTCAACACCTCATCCAATGATAATTTGAACTTTCAACACCTCCACATGAAGAAAGATATCTTAAAAAGCAACCCCTTAATCTATATCTATTTTATATTAAAAGTGAATAATCCTTAAGCTAAAAGTTAAATTACTGAAATCTCTCCTTGTTAACCTAAATACCCTCTTTATCTATCTATTTTCACTATTTTTAAAAATTTAAGTTATAAACCCAAAAGCGACATCTTATATGTAAACGGTGTGTACAAACTAAACATTGTAGAAGTCACTATTAAAGAAACAAAGTGACGATTGGTTTAGAATTGCAGAGTACACATTCTTTCAAATTTGACCAAACGAAATCAAATTCATGACAAAACAAACATTCTTTAGAAACATAAACAAGAGCAAAATCTGGAAATTAGAGAACGGAGAAAGTTGAGAATGGGACCTCAATCGCGGGAACTGTTGTTTAATTTCCAGATAAGAACTCCAAAGAGACCGACTGTTACAACAACAACAATGCAAAAATTCGGTTCAGGAAACAAAAGTGGCAGTGTACGTATTTAACAACAGTTGAAGATGTGGCTTTTCTGTGTGATTCTTCTTCCTTGGTTGTAGTCCTAGCGTACATTGCCACTTTTGTTAATTGTGTTAAACCGGAGTTCACACTTCCGCCGAGTCGGTAATTAAAATTTCATTACTACTGAAAAATATTTCTGATTTTCGAGTTGTTAATATTTGTACAATGCTTCATATTGATTATCGTTCACATAAACTTGTACTTTAATTTTTTATGTATAATTATGTCTTAAAATATAATAAATAATAATGATATTACTTAATACATGACTCGGCATACACGTGCAACGTACGTGCAAAGAAATTAATTATTATAAAAGTGGGAACCCTAAAACTAAAATTAAAGTACCTAAAATTGTTTTCTAAATAGAGCCCAAACCAACGCTTATGGAGAGTACTCCATTAACAGTGACAATATTTCATATTCGCAAAGTCAATGTAATGGTTGTAACAGAGTAGAAGTTTCATCACAGTTAATTTAAATGGCACTCTTACGATCTTAAACCAAGTGAATCGGGAAATTTGGTCCTTGTCTTTCCTCTGTATCTTGTCAGAAGATGCGGGATACCCGGTGGCGAATTTACATAGAAAAATGGGTCACGTGTATTAGCGAATATTCTCCGAATTTTCACAGTATATTTTGTAATTATGATAGGTGTATATTTAAGGTAACTTAGGATTCTTATTGTATTAGGAATCAACATATGTACAACTATATATATATTGTGATTAATGAAAGGAATCCCTAAGAGAAATTATTTCAATCTTATATGGTATAAAGAGTCAAACCCTAATCCCTACTCTTCTCCTCCCTATAGCCGCCGCCGACCACCACTAGACCTTTTTTTTTAATTCTCTTTCTTCTCGGTCGACGGTAAAACAACCACCATGTCTCATCCCACTTCCCCTATTAATTTCGGTTCTTCCACTGGTACTTTTGACAACCCTACTCCACGTACATCGTCTTCTTTTCATCCGGCTTTCGCCGTTACCAACATCAAGTATTTTATCCATATAATTCTTGACCAAGAAGACTGTCAATATTCCATGTGGATAGAACTGTTCTATATTCATGCATACGCGTACAATGTTCTCGACCATATTGATGATTATGTTCCTCGTCCAACAGATGTTGCAGACTCGACATGGCGTCGCCTTGACTCCATCGTCAAACAGTAGATATACGGTACCATCTCTAAAGACTTGTTGTGTACTATCATGAAAACAGGTGCTACGGCACGTGAACTTTGGGTACGGTTAGAAGAAATTTTTCAGGATAATAAAAATACTCGGGCCGTGTATTTGGAAGAGCAGTTCAAAAATACGCATCTCGAGAATTTTAATAACATGTCTGAATACTGTAAACAACTGAAACTCATAACCAACCAACTTTCCAACGTAGGGACGTCTGTTTCAGAAACCAAGATGGTACTTCAACTAGTTGCCGGTTTACCGAAAAGTGAATATGATACACTTGCAATGATGATTCAACAGACCGATCCCCTACCAAGTTTCAACAAAGCACGTTCGCAACTTTCGTTGGAAGAGACCCGTCGTGCTAAACAAGAGGAGCACAATCAAAAGTCATTAGCCGTTGACGACATGACATCACCGGTGGCCAACACCACCCAGCCACCACCGCAAGACCACCAGCAGCAGCAGTCCCGTGGCGGAGGGCGTGGCGGAAGAGGTCGCGGTAATAACAACAAAGAAAAGGGACAAGGTAAGGGCCACCGAAACCAGCAATCAGGCCCAACCCCTGCTCCCTATCTTCAGTGGGCTGGGCAGCAACCTTGACCCCATACCGGGAACTGGGCCTCGCCTGCATGCCCTTACCCAACATCAGGGGCCCAGTTCCAGCAGGCTTGGTCACCAGGCATCTTGGGCTCCGCCCCAGCCAACAGACAAGCCCACCAGCAGCAGCAGCAGGCCCACATGGTTTCGACCCCTCAGCACCAGCCAGCCAGCACCCTGGCCCCCACTGACTTGGGCCAGGCTTACAACACCTTGAACCTTCTGCAGCCCGATGATAATTGGTATATGGACATCGGAGCCACATCTCACCTCACCCGGTCGTCAGGTAATTTATCTCAAATGTTTCGATTAAGGTGTCCTCAATTTATTACTGTTGGCAATGATCACCGCATTCCAATTGAAGGTTACGGTAACGCCCATACCAAACATCCCCACCCGCCTTTCTCCCTAAATCATCTCCTTTACACACCTAACATTATTAAAAATTTAATCTCTGTTAGAAAATTCACTCGCAATAATTATGTGTCTGTCGAATTTGACCTTTTTGGTTTTTCTGTGAAGGATATCAATACGGGGAAAACTCTTAAGCGCTGCAATAGTGTGGGAGACCTCTACCCCTTCACTCAATCTTCTGCTGTCAGACCTCATTCACCTATCTCCCTTACTTCTATCTCTCTGTCAACTTGGCATAATAGACTCGGACACCCAGGTTTTAATATTCTTAGGACTAATAAGTGTATTCAATGTAATAATGGAAAACTTGCCCAACACTATTTTTCTTGCCCGCTTGGCAAGCATACTCATATTCCATTTATGTCATCCAACAGTGTTACTTTTTCTCCATTTGATATTGTTCATGCTGATTTGTGAACATCTTCGGTTGTCAGTTTCTTGGGTCACAAATTCTATCTAGTATTATTAGATGATTTTTCACACGTTGTATGGATCTACCCACTGAAGTTCAAATCTGAAGTTTTTGCCAAGTTCCTTGAATTTCAAAAATTCATTAAAACACAGTTTGAAAAATCTATAAAATCTTTTCAATATGATAATGGACGTGAATTTAATAATTCGGCATTTCACAATTTCTACTCTAAACAAGGCATGGTTTTTCATTTTTCCTGTCCCTACACTTCCTCCCAAAACGGCAAAGCAGAATGAATCATACGTACCATCAATAACATGGTTCTTACCCTTCTATTTCATGCCAGTCTTCCACCACCATTCTGGGTCTACACTATTAAAATGGTAGAGTACCTCCTTAATGTTTTACCAACCAGCACTCTCCAAAACAAGACCCCAACCGAAATCTTATACCGTAAGTTCCCTTCCTATGACCAACTCCGCATCTTCGGTTGCTTATGCTACCCCAACCTAGCCCCCACTGCACCTCACAAACTAGCCCCACGCACCACGCCATGTATCTTCATCGGTTTCTCACCTAATCATCGGGGTTACCTGTGCTACGACATAGCCACTCGTAAGATCATTGTCTCACGTCACATCACATTTGACGAGGCAAACTATCTATTTTCAAATCTCCAAAAATTTCAAACCACGGATTACACATTTCTCGATGAGTCTACTTTGTCTCCTATGATCCAGTCAATGTGCCACCAGCAGTTTCCTGTTCCGACGAAGAATGTACCAACAGCTCCGTCACCACTAGTGTCTGGTGTCGTCTCCGACCAGACACCACCTAGCTCTCGGTCGAACCCTCCACTACTCGACCCCCCTTTATCACCTACCCCACCAATGGTACCTCGACCAGCCATCGACCCGAGCCTAGCCAACACCTCCCCAGAACCCGCAAGCCAGCATCCACATATCACAGACCAACCACTGCTGCCTCCAGAACCAGCAAGCCAGCAACCACAAATCCCAGTCCAAACACTACTGCCTATCCACCGTATGGCAACTCGTGCACAACACGGGATTTTCAAACCCAAGGTCCATTTTAACCTCTCCACACAAACCATATCACCCATTCCCAAAAATCCAAAACTAGCCAAACTGGACCCTAATTAGAATGCGGCCATGTGCGAGGAATTTAATGCTTTAACCAAGCAGAACACTTGGGATTTGGTACCTAGACCGAATGGTGTGAATGTTATCTGCTGTATGTGGCTATTTCGTCACAAGTTCAGAGATAATGGTGACTTGGAGCGGTATAAGGCAAGAATGGTTGCTAATAGCACTAATCAGCAAGAGGGTATTGATTGTGGTGAGATATTCAGTCCGGTTGTTAAACCGGCTACTATTCGGATTGTTCTCAGTATTGCAATGGGCATGTATTGGCCGATTCATCAGCTTGATTTCAAAAACGCATTTCTTCATGGGGATTTGAAAGAAAATGTGTACATGCATCAGCCCCTTAGCTTTGTTCATCCGGCAATCCTGTAGTATGTATGTCATCTCAGGAAGTCATTGTATGGCTTGAAACAGACACCTCGCGCTTGGTATGATCGTTTTGTCAGGTATATTATGTAGATCGAATTTATTTGTAGCAGGTGTGATAACTCTCTCTTCACTTTTCATCGAGGTAGCAGCACTACCTATTTGCTGTTATATGTGGATGACATTGTTCTTACTGCCTCCTCTGACGGTTTGAAGAATGAAATCATTTCTCTACTCAAAACTGAATTTGCTATGACTGATTTGGGTAAGCTGAGTTATTTCTTGGGTATATCTGTGACCAGATCTGCAACTACTATGTTTCTGTGTCAGCACAAATATGCGGAAGAGATAGTGTATAGGGCTAAGATGACAAATTGTAAAATTATGCCAACTCCGGTTGACTCGAAATGCAAGCTTAGTCTCAATGAGGCCACCCTATATCGGAGTCTTGCAGGTGCCCTTCAGTATCTTACATTCACTAGTCCTGATATTGCATATGCCGTTCAGCAGGTGTGTCTGTTTATGCACGCCCCTCGAAAGTCCCATTTTGCTGTCCTCAAGCGTATTATCAGATACATTAAGGGCACACTTGACTTTGGCTTGCATCTCTATCCCTTTTCCCCAACCAAGTTACTCTCCTACACGGATGCAGATTGGGCAGGATTCCCGGACACACGTCGCTCCACCTCGGGCTACTGTGTATTTCTTGGGGATAATCTTATTTCATGGTCCGCCAAGCGGCAGGCCACGCTATCCCGTTCGAGTCCTGAAGCAGAGTATCGCGGAGTTGCTAATGTCGTTGCTGAGATCTGTTGGCTCCGAAATCTTCTTTTGGAGATCTAGTGTCCACTGCGAAAGGCGTCTATAGTCTACTGTGACAACATATCTGCCATCTATATGTCTCACAATCCGGTCCAACATCAGCGGACCAAGCATATCGAGATGGATATTCACTTTGTGCGTGAGAAGGTCACCCTTGGTCAAGTCAAAATATTACACGTGCCTTCCTCCTATCAGTATGCAGATATTTTCACAAAGGGACTACCGAGACAGCTCTTCACCGACTTCAGATCCAGCCTTAGTGTTCGGCCTCCTCCTGCTCCGACTGAGAGGGAGTATTAGCGAATATTCACAGTATATTTTATAATTATGATAGATGTATATTTAAGGTAACTTAGGATTCTTATTGTATTAGGAATCAACCTCTGTACAACTATATATATATTGTGATTAATGAAAGGAATCTCTAAGGGAAATTATTCCAATCTTACAACGTGAACACATGGTCACCTGACTAAATTTGGTATATTATGTATATAATTCTTAAAATATACTATATAATATTAACGGAAGGAACCATGATGAAACAAGATTCAGTGGTCCATTGGTTAAGTAATGCCTTTAGTTTCTTAAGGTTGAGAGATCGTCCTAACTTGCTGCACTTTTGCGTCTTTTTTTTCTCTTAAATTTTTAAAGCAACCTTTAAAAGAAATGGTGCACCCATCCTCTTGAAATCCTGGATTCTCCTCTAAGAATACCTGCTATAAACAATGGAGACTAGAAGACCTTACTTTGTAATCTGACTATTAATTTTTCTTTCCAATGTTTCTGTTTGGTTAAACAATGTATAAAGCATGAGTATTCTTAACCAACAATGATTTCTTTTTGTTAATAACTTGTTACTGCTTTTTGTGATGTAATTTTCATTTTCCCACACATGTTTTACATCCCTCTATTTTAATTTCCAAAAACTAGAATGGGATGCTTCGCTCACAAAGTTGATGACGTTGGAGCAAAAAAAAAATTTCCTCTCAAAGAGGATCGATTATCTGCTAAGGTTTGGAGTTTTCCCTTTCTTCTATTACTTTTATGTAAGAAAAATAATACAGCCACAAACACTATGATACTACTGTAATTTTAAGAGGATGAATTTTAAGAGGATGAATAAGTATGAACATCAAACAACATCCCCAAAGATCTAGTCTCTGAATACAAGAGCACTACAAATTCGATACAAGACTGAAATGGCACGCAGGACAAAACCAAATACATAGTAAAAATAAGTCTAACATGTCTCTCGAGTAGCAAATAAAAGATTGTAACAAAGATAGAACACCCAAGGGTATGCTCACCCTGAATGCTGGAGAAACAACCGCTCGGATTCAGTCACGTGGTCCCGCACTAGTAGAAAGCACTTAATCTGCACCAGAAAAGATGCAGCAAGTGTAGTATGAGTACACAACGTACCCTCGTAGGCATCATAGGTTGAGAACGACTGAAGATGCGTAAAAAGAGATAAATATCAAGTTGACACCAAATAGTCCTATTCCAATAGTTTAAATATCCAAGTAAGATCACATTATTCACAGTAAATTCCATAGAATTCACAATTCCCTTTTCAAATAAGATTTCATAATCACTTAGGTCATCCAAGTTTAGAAGAGTTCAATAACAGCCCTAGTATCATTGAGTAAGTAACATGCTTCCTTTATTTCAGAAATTCAATCAAGTCATCAATAATCAATTCAACACTTATTTTATCAACAGATAATCCATGAATGATATGTTATGAATGTGATGCATATGTCAGGTACCTTGATTTTCAAGTATACAGGCGCTCAAGTTTTAATTATGAGATGCACACCAATGGGGGACTCACAAAGTCCATATACTCCTTCGGAATTTTCCATCGGAGACCAGCTCTTGGCTAAATAGAATCATGTTGCAAGCTTTCCATACCACTCTCATAACTATATCTCAGAATCATGAGTGTATGAATGCAAATGACAGTATAAGGCAAGAAATCATAGTGTAATGAGATGCAACGAAATATAGAGATGAATATCACATGCTTCTAAGAATTTAACAACATAAAAATCCAAGTAAAAATTAGGATATCATATCGGAAGCAAGTGTGATGAATAAACAAACAATAGAAAATATGGCGATAAGCCCAATCAATCAGCAGTCGAAATCAGCATAAGTCTAATTCTTCAAATTACTCATCGACACAGTTCAACACCGATATCCAATCAAACGTTCATCACAACCGGCTGTGTCTGACTCCCAAACACGCCCAATACCCCTCAATGTTATAACTAGTTACGCATTTCTATCAAAGTCTTGTGAAAGTAAATCATAGCCTACCTCTGGGCCAAACAAGAGCGCTAACCAAATCAAGCCTCGGTGATCGCCTTTCCCTTCCGCTGTGCCCCGTGATAATCAAAGTCTAATCAAGAATATACTATTAGTTAATGGAGAGCTTACACAACATACGAGGACATAATCCTTAACATGCAAGACTTTAATTACCAACCACGGGAACACATCGCCAACACTCAAACTTTATTACTCAAAAACCAAGAACACATACTAGGTAATGATATCCTTAAGTTAATTAGGAAATTATACACATTTGAGCCTTCAACTGAACAATATACAAAAAGGCCCAATTTGGAAACCCTAGAATTTCCCCCCAATTGGAATAGGGTTCTATATTCAAATTAAACTCTACAACGTGATAATCTAAAAATTTCCATCACTAATTCATAATAATCAAGGCAATCTAATAATCCATGGAACAACTCTAAATTAATAATACAACTCTCTTATTCTCAAATGAACTTTTACTTTATCATCCCCAAATTACATACACAATATATCACCATTAGAGCACCTTAAATCATGAAACTAAATTATAAAATATGGAATTCTTACCCCTAGTGAAGGAATTGCCCTTAGACCTTTGAAAACTCCCTCATTGTGGCTCTAGGTTCGAGACTTTCTAATTTGGGAAAATAGGCTGACCTAGGGAATTAAATAGGATACTTGATATAGTAGTTTCTCCCCAACGGAATTAACACCGCTGGAAAGAATCCACTCATGTGAATCACGACCTCACTGAGGCGGTGTCACATGACACCTTGCATCAGCGCCACAACATACTCGACCTCGTAGAGGCAAGCTTGCCCCTGCGGACAACTCCTCTGCCACAGCGGAAACTCACAATTCCCTCATCCTCCGCTTCTGTGATCCAACCTGTCATCGAGGCAGCCCCGCAGGAGCAGACAGAAATGCTGCCGAGGCAAACAACAGACACCAGAAATGGAAAAACAACATCAAACTCCAATCAAACACCCCAAGACCCCCCCGGACACAAACCAGACATGCTCATCTAAGGTAAATAGTAACATGAACTCACTCGGACCCTCAGATTTCTCATTTGACCGAGCTAAGGTATACTTTTCAAAAGTATCATTCAGGAAACCAAATATCTAAATTTCACAAATAGCAGTATAACATATATCTGATTGTCTCAGAAAGTGAACCAATGACTTGACTAAGTCATCAATGACCCTTTAGAGCTACCGAAAGCGATGGAACTCGAAAATAAACCCATCTACTTATAAGTCAACCTTGAGTCAAACTATCCAACTCTAAGTTTCTCGTTTTGGGCTTTTCATCCAAAATTCATGAAAATGGACCTCGGTATCTATGTCACCCATCCTCGTGTATCACAAACCCCACACAAAGCCTACAGGAAGGGTAAAATAGTCAAATAGAGGTCTCAAGCTAAAAACAACCCGACGGGTCGTTACATCAGATACTAATTAAATAAATGTTCATCCTCAAATAAAGAGAAACAAATGGAGAAAACATACCGGAAGTAGTAAACAAGTCAGGATATATGTTTCTCATGTCAGACTCTGTCTCCCAAGTCGCATCCTCAACAGGATGATGCCTCCAATGAACGTTCACAGAAGCTATCTCCTTAGACCTCAACTTTCTCACCTGCCTATCCAAAATAGCTATGGGTTCCTCCTCAAACTCCAAATTATGATCAAGCAACACGGAGTCTCACTAGATGATATAAGATATGTCATCATGATACTTCTTTATCATAGATAATGGAAAATTGGATGAACGCCTAAAAGACCTGGTGGTAGAGCCAACTCATATGTCACCTCTCCAACTCTCTAAAGAATCTGAAAAGGTCCAATGTACCTCGAACTCAACTTCCCTCTCTTTCTAAACCTCATCACACCCTTCATGGGTGATACTTTCAAAAGAACCTTGTCACCAACCATAAACTCCAAGTCTCGGACCGTATAGTTTGCATACTCATTCTGCCTGCTTTGAGCTGTCAGGAGCTTATCCTAGATCACCTTAACCTACTCTAAGGAATATCTCAATAAATCGGTACCCCAAGGTCAGACCTCAAACTAACCAATCGAAGATCAACACCTCCTACCATACAATCCCTCAAATGGTGTTATATCAATACTAGAGTGATAGTTATTATTGTACACAAACTCTGCCAAAGGTAAGAACTGGTCTCAATGACCACCAAAATCAATCACGCGGGATCTTAACATATCCTTCAAAATCTGAACAATTCGCTCGGACTGACTGTCGGTCTGAGGGTGAAATGTTGTACTGAGATCCAAGTGAGTACACAACTCTTTATACAAAGTCTTCTAGAAATACGAAGTAAATTGAGTCCCCTGGTCTGAGATGATATAAATAGGAGCCCCGTGAATACGAACAAACTCTATGAAGACAAACAGTCTCATGAATATAGATCTTAGCTAACCTTTCTACATTATAAGTCATCTGGACCGGAATGAAACGTGCGAACTTAGTCAACCTATCAACAATGACCTAAATAGCACCAAACATGCCCAAAGTCTTGGGCAATCCCACAACAAAATCCATGGCAATCTTATCCCACCTCCACTTGGGAATAGGTATCCTCTGAGACACAGCACTGGGTCGTTGGTGCTCATATTTGACCTCCTGAGAATTCTGACACAGAAACACGAACTCCACAATGTCTCTCTTTATCCTTTCCCACTAATAGTGTTGCTTCAAATAATGGTACATCTTAGTAGAACCTGGATGAATTGAATACCTAGAGATATGGGCCTATTCCATAATCAATCTGTTCAAATCACCCACACGAGGCACATAGACTCTACCCTTAATCCTCAAAACCCCTTCACTATCAATCACAACCTACTTGGCTTCTCCACTTAACACCTTATCTCTGATTCTGCAGAACTTCACATCATCATACTGGTGGGTCCGAATTTGATCTAAAAGAGATGACCTCACCTCTAAACAAGCCAGAATCCTGCCCAAATTCAAAATATCAAGCCTCATGAAATGGTTGGCTAGAGTCTGGACCTCTAATGCCAAAGGACACTCAGAAGTGATCAAATGAGCTAAACTCTCCATGATGATAGCCTTTCGGCTCAAGGCATCCGCCACCACATTGGCCTTGCCTGGGTGGTACAAAATGGTCATGTCATAATCTTTCAATAACTACATCCACCAACACTGCCTAGAATTTAAATCTCTCTGATTAAACACGTGTTGAAAACTGTGGTTGTTATATACCGCATAATGAACATCATATAAGTAATACCTTCAAATCTTCAAAGCAAACACAATGGCAGCCAACTCTAAATCATGAATATGGTAATTTTTCTCGTGCACCTTCAACTGTCTCGATGCATAAGCAATAACCTTACACTCTTGCATTAACACATAGCTCAACCAAATCCTAGAAGCATCACAATAGACAACAAAGTCCTTTCCCTTCACCAAAAGGAATAAAATTGAGATTGTGGACAAAAGAGACTTGAGCTTTTACAAGCTCTCGTTGCACTGATCGGACCATTGGAAATGCACCTCTTTATTAATCAAACGCGTCATATAAGAAGCAATAGAAGAGAAAACCTTGACGAACTGGCGATAGTAGCTAGCAAGACTCACAAAACTCTGAATCTCTATCACAAAAGTCGGTCTAGGCCAGTCCCTGACTATCTTTTAATTTAAGAAAATCAGATCATTTAACACCCCAGCCAGTCTGTCATGTATCAATCTTAAGAAAATCTTATTCACGAAATTACTCAAACTTATTGGTCTCATATCAAAAAAGGTATTAATGATATCATTTTTTGGTAATAAGACCAAATTAGTATGAGTTATAAATTTAGGTAATTCAGCTCCACAGAAAAAAGCTCTTATCATGTTAGTAACATCCTCCCCTATTATACTCCAGCATGATAGGTAAAATTGTCCAGTAAATCCATCAGGGTCATAGCACTTTCCCTATTTAGGCTAAAAACAACATTTATTACTTCTTCTTGAGTTGGCATCTTAGTGAATATACCATTTTGTTCTTCTGAAATCATCTTTGGCACATGGTCCAGAATTTCAAATTTACTTAAATATGTCTCCTTAGTAAATTGATCCTAAAAAAACAGATTACCTCTACTGCTATGCCATCATTCTCTTTTAACCACAAACCATGTTGATTCTATATTCTTCTCAATTGCAGCCTTTTTCTCCTTCCCTGTACATATGAGTGAAAAAATTGTGTTCCTATCCGCATCTTGAAACCATTGCATGCCTGCCTTTTGTTTCCAGATTTGTTCCTCTAAATGCAAATATCTATTAAGATCAGCTTGAACTCTATGCAAATTCTCCCTATTAATAGGAGAAGGTTGCAATTCAAATTGGACTTCATGGACCTTGAATCTCTTGAAACATATTACCAAATGTCTTTTTTACTTCATTGAACCAATGCAACCTTCACTTTTTTTCAATTTGTGATGGAAGAAAATGAAAGGATTAGCCATAAAATATGTCTGACGATGCTCTCTAATAGTATCCATGAAGATTTCATTCTTAACCCAAAAATTAAGAAATTTGAAAGGCTTTTTGATTGAGATAGTGCTTCCATTATAAGATATCAACAAAGGGGCATGATCTAAACAATTACTTATCAAGTATTGAATTTCAATGTTAGGATACAGTCCCTAAATACTTTGATCTACAAGCATCTATCTAACCTTTTGAAAATAAAATCCTCTCCACTCTGTCTATTCCACCAAGTATATTTACTTTCTTTACAACCCAAATCATACACTCCACAATTTTGTATACAAGATTTGAAATCGTGCATTTCACTTGCTCTGACAGGAAGGCCCCCATATTTTTCTTATTTAGAAGTTATCACATTAAAATCACCCCTATCATCCATGGTTTTGTTAAACCATCAGCTAAATCTTCTAAACTTTCCAACATATCAAGCCTTTCACCTTGTGTACATTTAGTATATACAACTGTGATTAGCAAATCCTATTATAACATTTGGCTTCTGATTTTGATAGTGTAATATTTCATATGATCAACAACCACATCCACCTCAAACATTTCATCCACAAAAATCCATATCTTCCCAAATACATTCACCAAGGCAGTATTCATGTTCAGTCTTTTTTTATATTCTTCAATTTTGTCAGAGTCTTGTAACGGTTCTAGTAAACCAATAAATCTAAAATTTGAGATGCACTTTTATCAATATTTGAAAAGCTTTCATAGTATTCACTGACCTAATGTTCCCCATATTAGTGCATTCATCAAGAAACATTTGGTTTATTCATAGCCCTTCTAGTTTGATATCCAGCTCCTGGAGGAACACTTGATTCTCTCTGTGTCTTATTCTTTCCTTTTCCTGACCCTTTGTGAAATTTAGGAGAGATATCTCCTTCTTTCATAACATCTTGATAATTTGCTTCTAATGATTGTCCGTCCATATCTCTGCATGTTTCCTTCTCTTCATGTCTCAACTTAATCTTTTCTTGCACCTTTATTTGTGTAATAATCTGCATGCTCTCCCCATTTTTCTCCTTCTATTGATTGATATTAGTATTTTCTTTATCTATAGGCTCCTCATGTGTTTTCCCAGTGTCCTTGATCATAGCAGTATATCCTTGGCCTTTCTATTACATCTTTCCATTTTTTGTGAGGTCAGATTTTTGCTTTGTACTATTACTTCCCTGGTTGTTTTTCTCCATTTGTGTCTTCTTGTTCTAAGTGCTACTTGCATTTGGTGTTTTGAAACTACTACTATTGGTTACTTTGTTGATGCCTTCACTTCTCTCTTTTGCATTCACATTGCCCATTCCCCCTTGTCCTTTCTTGTTTTAATTACTGACTGTGATTGTTGGTGTTCTTATTATCTCCTCTGCATCTATTTGTAATTGTTCTTTCTTTTCTAAATATGATGATGAAAGTTCTACCTCTATTACCTCTTCCCCTTGAAATCTTCTTTCCTTTTCCCTTTATGTTGAGAGTCTTCTTTAACTTCTTCTGATTAAGGTTCTATTTCCTCCTTCCCTGTATCTTTCTCCCCTTGTTCAGTGTCAATATCCTTTGTATTATGCTCCTCTTGTTCTGATTGATTTGTGCTTGGAAAACTTTGTTCTATCCATTCTTTAGTGCTCATCTGCTCCTCATGTTCACCCTTCTCCTACTTGTCCTCCTCTTCTACATTAAGCACAACAAAAGCATTGTTTGTGATCATTGACTCCCTTTCTTTATTTTTGTTCTTCTCTTCATCGTGTATAATTCTTCCTGTCTTATCCTTATTATACTTATTCCTTCTTAACATCCATTCCTATTTACCCTGCTGATTCCAACCTGTTCTACCTTTGTAATTTGTTTTAAGGGCCTCTTCATTCTCTCGTTTCTCCTTTCTGGTCTCTTCCCTGAACCTTTTTTTCCAATTTTGGGTTTAAATCTCTACATTCACTTTCAGCATGTCCTTGTAGTTTACAATGTTTACAGTATTTTGGCACATAGTCATAATTTATGGTTATTAATTTAGACTTAATTTTACATGTTATCTCATCTTCTTCAGCAATATTAATCCTCTTTGGATGTGTTGTTATTAATCTAATACCACTTTCACCTTTGCACAGTTGGGCCTGGTTCTATTGGTTGTAGCAAGATCTACTGTCAAGGGCTTTCCAACTGCAGTTGCTAGGGAAATATTGCTTCTTTGGCAAATAAATTTAGAGGTAATTCTGGAAAACTTATTCATGCCATTGCCATTGATGTCTTTTCTTTTGGTTTAAACCAAGGATCCCAAATCAAAGATCTCATCTGACATGTACCTTTAATAATATGAAGGTATGGACATCATCTTTATATAATCTTCCAACAGGTTCAATCTGATCAAGATGTGTCTCTCCTCAATTAGTCCAACTATTGTTGTGCCTTTTATTTCACATTGTATTGGAGTAATAGTCCTCAGCTCCTTAATATCAATGATGTCATATGAAAACTTTCCTATTACAGCATACTATTAATAATGTCCAATTGTTGTTATGCCTTTTATTTCACATTGTATTTAAATTCTCCTCGATGATTAATTGTTTCACTTATGTTGATTTCCACTTTACTCTCCTTCCACATATGTAATAGGCTTTGGTGGAACACTAATATAGATTTCATTTGCATGGGTTATATTAGGTTTTAGCAGGTTGGCATATTTGGGTGATGAAACAGTTGTTTGGTTTGTATCAATAGGCAAATTTTTAGGCTTATTTGTATTTGGTTTAGGCAAATTTTTAGGCTCACTTGAATTAAGGTTGTGGATTTAGGTACGTTTGATTGTATATTGAGGGGCAGAAAGTTAGCGTCTATGATATTAAGAGATGATGAAAAAAGAACAGCCACTGGTGGGGGCTGTCCTCTGGAAGGATTGGTCATTCCAGCCAGTAAGGTGGAAGCTAGGGTTTGAGAATTCAAGAGAGAGAAGAGAGCATTCAAATGATATTTATTCATCCAAGAGCTTCATGAATAGATTATAGTTTATATCTAAGATAAATCATATCGTTGGCTTTCAGAATTATCATCATTGGGATACAACACTTTACTTAAGATGAACCATATCGGAATAGATGTTCCAAGCTTTCCCTGCCAGTTCCTCATCCCACGTTGTGTCGGCACGGGTCCTTACCATATGTGAGAGAATATGAACAAAGGTCAGATACCAATTTGATTCAACTTATCACGAAAGGAATGAAGAAAGTGAAATTTTTTAAATGTCTCATAGCCTCTCAAAGATAAGTACGGACGTCTCCGCACCGATGTGCGAGACTCTACTAGACATTGCTCTTGTATTCAAGACCGTTTAACATAAATCTCTGATACCAATTTTTTCATAACTCATTTCAGAGACTGTGGTGGCACCTACGTAATGCCACCGATAGTTGAACCACTCTCAATCATTCACATGATATAACATAAATTAAAGCGGGAAGATAACATAATACTGTGTAATGTGTCACATGATATAAATGCGGAATAAATAAGTATGAACATCAAACAACATCCCCCAAAGATCTAGTCTGTGAATACAAAAGTACGACAAATCCGATACAAGTTTGAAACGGCACACAGGCCAAAACCAAATACATAATCAAAATAAGTCCGACATATCTCTCGAGTAGCAAATAAAATATTGTAATAGAGATAGAACACCCAAACGTATGCTGAAGATATCATCCTTACCCTGAATGCTAGAGAAACAACTCCTCGGACTCAGCCATGTGGTCCCTACTAGTAAAAGGCACTGAATCTGCACCAGAAAGATGCAGCACTTGTAGTATGAGTACATAACATACCCACGTAAGCATCATAGGTCGACAACGACGGAAGATACGTAAAAAGAGATAAATATCAAGTTTACACCAAATAATCTTATCCCAACGGTTTAAATATCCAAGTAAGATCACATTATTCACAGCATATTCCATAGAATTCACAATTCCCTTTTTAAATAAGATTTCATAATCACTTAGGTCATCCAAGTTCAAAAGAGTTCAATAACAGCAACTCGAATATCGTTGATTAAGTAACATGTTTCCTTTATTTCAGAAATTCAATCAAGTCATCAAAAATCAATTCAACATTTGTTTTATCAATAGATAATCCATGAATGATATGTGAATGCGATGCATATGCCAGGTACCTTGATTTTATAGTATATAGGAGCTCAAGTTTTTATTATGAGATGCACACCCATGGGGGACCCACAAAGTCCATATACTCCTCCGAAATTTCCCATCAGAGACCAGCTTTTGGCTAAATAGAATCATGTTACAAGCGCGCAACCCATCGCCTAGAATATCATCATCTCAGTGTTTCCATAATCTCATAAGTAATATCACATTTTCGGTCCTTTAGACCCACAACGTTCCATACCACTCTCATATCAATATCTCAAAATCATGAGTGTATGAATGCAAATGACAGTATAAGGCAAGAAATCATAGTGTAATGAGATGCAACCAAGTATAGAGATGAATATCACATGCTTCCAAGAATTTAACAACATAACAATCTAAGTACGAATCATGATATCATATCAGAAGTAGGTATGATTAATAAACAAACAATAGCAAATATGGCGATAAGCCCACATATGGCTATAAGCCCAATCAATCAGCAGTCGGAACCAGCATAAGGTTGATTCCCCAAATTACCCATCGACACAGTTCAACACTGGTACCCACTCAAACATTTATCACAACCGATTGAGTAGGATCCCCAAGCACGCCCAATACCCATCAATATTTATAACTAATTACGCACTTCTATCGAAATCTTGTGAAAGTAAACCATATCCTACCTCTGATCGCCTTGTCCTTCCGCTGTGCCTCATGATAATCGAAGTCTAATCATGCATATACTATTCAGTAATGGAGAGCTTACACAACATACAAGGATATAATCCTTAACAAGCAAGACTTTAAATACCAACCCCGAGCCCATGATGCCAAGACTCAAACTTTATTACTCAAAAATCAAGAACACATACTACATAACTATATCCTTAAATTAATTAGGAAACTATACATATTAGAGCCTTCAATTGAACAATATATAAAAAGTCCCAATTTAGAAGCCCTAGAATTTTACCCCAGTTGGAATATGGTTATATATTTAAATTAAACTCTACAACATGATAATCTAACAATTCCCATCACTAATCATAATAATCAAGGCAATCTAATCGATGGAACAACTCTAAATTAATGATACAACTCTCTTATTCTCAAATGAACTTATACTTCATCATCCCCAAATTACATACACAATATATCACCATTAGAGAACCTTAAATCATGAAACTAAATCATAAAAAATGGAATTCTTACCCCAAGTGAAGGAATTTCCCTTAGACCTCTAGAAACTCCTTCCTTGGGACTCCAGGTTCGAGACTTTCTAATTTGGGAAAAGAGGTTGACCTAGGGAATTAAATAGGACACCTGATATAGTGGTTCTGCCCCAGTAGAATCAACACCGCTGGAGCAGATCCGTTGTTGTGAACCACGACTTTGCTAAGGCGTTGTAACTTGAAACCTCGCCTCAGCGTCACAGCATACCCAACCCCGTAGAGGCGAGCTCGCCCCTGCATACAACTTTTCTGCCATGGAGAAAACTTACAATTCCCATATCCTCCGCTTATGTGAGTCAACCTCCCACCGAGGCGTACCTGCAAGAGCAGACAAAGGTGCAACCAAAGCGGACACCAGACACCAGAAATAGAAAAACATCCTCAAACTCCCATCAAACACCCAAAACACTTCCGAGATCCCTCGGACACAAACATGCATGCTTGTCTAAAGTAAATAGTGCTACGAACTCACTCACTCACACCCTTGGATTTCTCATCTGATCGATCTTAGGGATACTTTTTTTAAAATTGTTTGAGAAAACCAAATATCTAAATTTCACAAATAGCACCATAAAATACATATGATTGTATCAAAAAGTGAACGAATGACTCGACTAAGTCATCAATGATCCTCCGGAGCAACCGGAAGCGACAGAACTTAGAAATGAACCCATCTACTCAAACGTCAACCTAGAGTCAAACTATCCAACTCTAAGTTTCTAGTTTTGAATTTTTCATCTGAAATTCAAGAAAATGGACCTCGGAATCCATGCCACCCATCCTCACACATCACAATCCCCATCCAAATTCTACAGAAAGGATAAAATAGTCGAATAGAGGTCTCAGGCTAAAAACAACCAGACATGTCATTACATGTTGTGACAATGGATTTGATAACAAACATCAAGGTAATGAAATTTTATTTGACGAGATAACACATTTGTATAACCTCCTCTTCCTCCTTTGCAACACTCAATCAACAAATATTTTTTTGAATCTTAGACAGTCATCACTACAAAACACATTCTAAGTAAGCGATTGTGTTTTCCACTTTAAGTGGCACGTGCAATGCACTATGAAATTCAACCATTCATATCCAAGGAAGAGAGTTTGAAAACATTTATCTGTGTATACATAAATATAACTTATAGGTGTATACAAAGAAAAAACATATTTTATGCATGACATGTATAATAAAATGGGGAAAAAATGACACCACAATATTCCAAGAAAGAAAAAAATCTTGAGAAGACAATTATGTCAACTGCAATTCTATTGTTATGGCTGAAGAATACATATAAGATAAAGTTGGTCAAAGAACGTTGTTTCCAACATCATCTATTGGAGCAATAGGATTTTATATGATATATATATATATATCAAAATTTAATTGATAGTATCATGCTGAAAGAACGGATATGGATTTGGATAGAGATTATGCTTTTGGACTTTATTCATAAAAGGAATTATGGTTATGCAACACAACTAGCTTTTGGTATATTTAAAGTTCTAATTTAGAATCCAATAAAATGTTTTTTTTCAAATATGAATGCATATTACCAATTTATAAAAAAAATCGATTGAAAATTCAGTTAAAAATAAGATAGAATACACGTGCAGAGACACTAGTACATACATACTTGTAAACTTCACTTTCCTGACCCTTCAACCTCAGATAATCCCATGTAGATTTGACTGTGAAGTCACCTCCATTTCTTAAAACCCACCAAGGTGAATCCACCTATGTATGGCTATTTGGTGGCTTAACAGTATCCACTATATGTTGTACAATGTCTCTTGATAGAATTCCTTCCAACATGTGATATCCCAACTCTTATTTACCGCCATTTCATTTACATTTTGAATGTTGTCATCATAATAGTCATTTTGAGAAAAAAATATAAAGCACCCAACCCTGACCAGTTGCCATACCAAAAAAGTAATTGCCTATTTTGGTTTGCCACCATATATGTTGTTCTATAATGTCTTTAGCTTGAAACATATTCTTCCAATTTTGAGAACCATACTTACATACTAAATTGCTCTTCTTACGGTACTTGTTACTCATGAATGCCCTCCATAAAGATGGAGTTATTTTTAAATTCCACCAAATCTTACAGTATAAGGCCATTGAGACATCATGTAGTGATCTAAAACCAAGTCCTTTTTCCTACTCTGGCACACATAAATATGTCTAAGAAGCCTAATGTCTACTTTTCTCCCCTATAGTATTGCTCCAAAATAATTGTGCAAACACTCTATGCATCTGCCTAATCATATAATTAGGTGAATTTAGGGATGATAATATATGTATGGGCATTCCTTGAAGCACATGGTTGATCAATACTACCCTACCCCCAAAGGATAGCATTTTACCTTTACATGATTGTAGCATGTTCATGATCTTCATCAAATTTGGAATGTATTAATCATTCTTCCTTCTACTGTAGAAAATTGGGCATTTCAAGTAGGTGAAAGAAAATTCCTTTCTTCCTATTCGTGTAGATACTTCTACAATAATCTTTATATCTCCTGGTATATTATGATGTAAGTATACTAAACTTTTTTCCTTATTCACCTTCTGTCCAGATGTCTCCTCATTTCTGTAATACTTCAATTATCATTTTTAAGGACATAACGTCTGCTGAAGAAAAAATAATCATATCATTTGCATATGCAAGATGATTCACCTTATGGCTCCATTTAGGTAGACTAAATCCCTTAAATTGTGGTACCTGATGTGAATAATTTAGGTTTATTGATAATACTTCTGCAACCAAAATAAACAGAGTATGTGATAGAGGATCACCCTGTTTTACACCCCTTGAGGATTGGAAGAAATCATGATGTTTTCCATTTACAAGCATTGAATAGATGTTGTCACTAATGGTTCTGAAGACCATATCAAGCAGTCTCTCTACAAAATCCATTTTCTTGGAATCTTAGTAAAAAATAACCTAGACATCCTATCATATGTCTTTCCATGTCCAGTTTACTGATCACATTTGATGTCTTGGTCCTTAACCTAATATCTGCCACAATCTCTTAGGTTAATAGAATATTCTCCACAATATTCTTTTCTTTCACAAAACCAACCTAATTTAAGGAAATTAAATCATTCAGCACCACAGTCAGTATGTCATGTATCAATCTAGAAAATATCTTGGTCACAAAATTACTCAAATTTATTGGTCTAATATCAGAAAAGGTATTAATGATATCATTTTTTGGTAATAAGACCAAATTAGTATGAGTTATAAATTTAGGTAATTCAGCTCCACAGAAAAAAGTTCTTATCATGTTAGTAACATCCTCCCCTATTATACTCCAGCATGATAGGTAAAATAGTCCAGTAAATCCATCAGGGTCATAGCACTTTCCATAATTAGGCTGAAAACAACATTTCTTAATTCTTATTGAGTTGGCATCTTAGTGAAAATACTATTTTGTTCTTCTGAAATCATCCTTGGCACATGGTCCAGAATTTCAAATTTACTTGAATCTGTCTCCTTAGTAAAGTGATCCTAAAAAATCGGATTGCCTCTACTGCTATGCTATCTCAATTGCAACTTTTTTCTCCTTCCCTGTACATAAGAGTGAAAGAACTTTGTGTTCCTATCCCCATCTTGAAACCATTGCATGCATGCCTTTTATTTCCAGAATTGTTCCTCCAAATGCAAATATCTATTAAGATCAGCTTGAACTCTATACAAATTCTCCCTATTAATAGGAGAAGGTTGCAATTCAAATTGGACTTCATGGACCTTGATAACATCCTCCAAAAGTTTCAATCTCCTGAAACATATTACCAAAGGTCTTTTCTACTTCATTGAACCAATGCAGCCTTCACTTTCTTCAATCTATGATGGAAGATAGTGAAAGGGTTAGTCATAAAATTTCCTGTCAATGCTCTCTAACAGTATCCAAGAAGCTTTCATTCTTAACCCAAAAATTAAGAAATTTGAAAGGCTTCTTGATTGGGACAGTATTCTAAGCATAAGATATCAACAAGGGTGTTGATCTGATCTATTTCTTGATTAAATGTTGAATTTATATGCCAGGATACAGCCCATGTATACTTTTATTTCCAAAGCATCTATCCAACCTCTTGAAAATATAATTCTCTCCACTTTGTCCATTCCACCAAGTATATTTACCCCCTTTGAAACCCAAATCATACACTTTACAATTTTGTGTACAATAGATTAAAGTCTTGTAGTTCACTTGCTCTTACATGAAGGCCCTCATATTTTTGTTCTTCAGAAGTTATCACATTAAAATCACTCTCTATCATCCATGGATTTGTCAAACTATCTGCTAAATCTTCTAAACTTTCCCACAAATCAAACATTTCCCCTTGTGTACATTTAGCATATACAACTATAATTAGCAAATCTTGTTGTAACATTTGGCTTCTGATTTTGATAGTGTAATGCTGCATATGATCAGCAACCACATCCACCTCAAACATCTTATCCACAAAAATTCATATTTTACTAGATAAATTCACCAAAGTAGTATTCATGTTCAATCTCCTTCTATATTCTTCAATTTTGTCAGGATCTTGGAATGGTTCTAACAAGCGAATAAATCCAAAATGGTATTTAAGATGCATTTTTGTCAATCTTTGAAAAGCTTCCATAGTATTCACTGAACTAATGTTCCACATTAGTGCATTTATCATGAAATATTTATTTTACTTAGAGCCCTTCTAGTTTGATATCCAGTTCCTGGTGAACACTTGATTATCTATGTGTCTTCTTATTTCATTTTCTTGGTCCTTTGTGATATTTAGGAAAAATATCGCATTCCCTCATAGTAGCCTGATAGTTTGATTCTAATGATTGTTTATCCATGTCCCTGCCTGCTTCATGTTCTTGTTGTCTCATATTATGTTTTTCTGGTGCCTTTGCTTGTGTAATTATTTGCATGTTCTCTTTACTCCTCTCCTTCTGTTGATTGATGTTGCTATTTTCTTTTCTGCAGGTTCCTCGGGATTTTGCCTAGTGTCCCATTTCATAGAAGTATCCTTTTGCCCTTCATTTTGTTGAACATTCTTTCCTCCCTTTGTAAGGTTAGTCTTCTATTTTATGATATTACTTCCCTGATTGTTTTTCTTACCTTGTGTCTTCTTGTTCTGACTGCCACTTGTAACTGTTGGTATTTTAATACTGCTACTCTTGGTTGCATTTTTGATGCCTTCACTCCTATCTTTTGTATTCACATTGTCCTCTTCCCCTTGCCTTTTCTTATTTTGACTGCTACATGTGGTTGTTGGTGTTTTTATGATCTCATCTTCACCTATTTGTAACTGCTCTATATTATCCAACCCTACTGATATATTATCTGCCTCTATTTCCTCATCTTCCTTGTATCCTTCTTCCCTTTCCCCTTGATGTTCTGTATGAAAGTTCTCTTTGACAACTTCTGTTTGAAGTTCCAAAGACTTGTCTGTGTCAATTTCCCCTGTCTTAGCATATTTCCCTTGTTCTGGCTACTTTGTTGGTTTGGCTACTGTTCTAGGAAATTTGTTTTCAATCCACTCGTCATTGCTCTTTTGCTCTTAATGTTCCCCTTTTTCCTGCTTCTCATCCTGCTCTTATTAAGCACATCAAAGGCATTGGTTGTGACCATTGTCTCCCCTTCTTTACTTTTGTTTTTCCCCTCATCATATACAATTCTTCCTAACTTATACCTGTTGTATTTATTTCTTCTTAACATCCATTTCTGGCTTCCCTACTGATTCCATTATGTTTTACCTCTGTAATTTGCTTTAATAGCCTCTTCATTCTCATTTTTCTCCATTCTGATCTCTTTCCTGAACTTCTTTTCTAGATCTGGATTTAAAGCGCTACGTTTACTTTCAGCATGTCCTTACAGTTTACAATGTTTACAGTATATTGGCACAAAGTCATAGTTTATGGTTATCCATTTAGATTTAATTTTGCATGTTACTTTATCTTCTTCATCAATATTAATTCTATTTGGATGTGTTGCCATTAAATCTAACTCCACTTTCACCTTTGCACAGTTGGGCCTATTTCTGTTGGTTGTTGCAAGATCTACTATTAGGGGCTTTCCAACTATAGCTACTAGGGAAAATACTTCCTCTTTAGCAATGAAATTTGGAAGTAATTCAGGAAAGCTTATCCATGTTATTGTCATTGATGTTTCCTCTTTTGGTTTAAACCAAGCTCCCAAATCAATGGCCTCATCTAACAATATCTATCATGTACCTTCAAATAATATGCAGGTGTGGACATCATCTATATATAATCTTTCAGCATGTTCAATCTGATCAAGATGTGTCTCTCCTTAATTAGCCCAATTGTTGTTTGGCCTTTTATTTTACATTGTATTGGAATAATCATCCTCAACTCCTTAATATCAATGATATCATATGAAAAAATCCCTATTACTGCATACTGTGAATTCTCATTCATGATTAGTTGTTTAACTTCTGATGATTTCCACTTTATGTAAGGTTCTGCTTCCACATATGTAATAGGCTTTGGTGAGACATTTATCTGGGTTTCATTCACTTGAAGTGTATTGGGTTTAAAGAGATTTGAATATATAAGTGATGAAATTGTTGTAGGGTTTGTATCATTACGCAAAATCTTAGGCTCGTTTGAATATGGTATAGGCAAAATGTTAGGCTCTCTTGAACTAGGGGTATTTAGTGTAGGTTTAGGTATGATTGGGTGTGTAATGAGAGGTGGAAAGTTATCATCTGTATTATTAGGAACTGATGAGGTAAGAACAACTACCGGTAGGGACTGTCTTCCGGTAGGGTTAGCCATTCCGGCCAGTAAAGTGGCGGCTAGGGTTTGGTTTTTCTGAGAGAATAGAGTGTTTTGGGTGATCATCCGATTGATATAACTCAATTTTACATGACCTGAGTTGTCATATTGCGTGCATGTTCTGTATCAATTCATATAGCAACCAAAGGCAGCACACTGGAATGCAGCTCTCCGCGTGGTACGTAACTTGAAGAAGAACCCGGATAAGACATTGCGATGAGAAAAGATTGTGATCTCCAGTTATAAGTATGGTGTGATTCTAACTAATACGGATGCCCGTTGACTCAATAATCACTTACCGATCGGTTTATCTCCCTCGAGAATTCACATGTATCATGGAAAACCAAGAAGCAACATTATCTCTCGCTCGTCAGTGGAGGTAGAATACCGATCAATGGCAATAACAGTCTGAATTGAAATGGTTAAAGGGAATTTTGCATAGTTTGGATGTTGTCCATAAGTCCCCAGTGAAAATGTACTATGATAGTCAAGTGGCGTTATATATTGCTCGAAATCCGGTGTTTCATGAACGGACTAAACATATTGGAGTCGACTATCATTATGTCCAGGATGCACTCCAATCTGGTATAATACTTACAGTCATGTGTCAATCAATGAGCAATTGGCTGATGTGTTTACAACGATTTTGGGCAAATCGCAACATGAATATTTACTTGGAAAGTTGAGCATTCGTGATCTTCATCCTCCAACTTGAGGGGGTATTGAGATCGGATGTGACCGGGCTGGTTTTTCTAGTCACCTCGGCGAAACCCTTTTCTAGTCTAATTAATCTAATTGTAATAGTTTTAGTGTATTTATGGTACAATTGTAATTAAGATAAAATAGGATCCGGAGTCTTATTAGAATAGGGTTACCTTATTAGACTTAGTTATGTAGGTGGATTACTTGTATATAAGGAGATTACTATGATAATTTAAAAGAAGAAAGAATTATCTCATTATTCTTGTCTCTCTAAATTCTCGTCCCTGTCTCGATTTTAACATCAGGCAAATCTACCAATTTAAGCTCAACAAATGAGCCCTAATTTTTGGATCCGACTTTGTTGTGGTAGATTCCAAAGCTTTAGCCAATAATTTCCAAAAACCAGATAATCCACCAGAGGTTGTTTACTTCCAATACCAGCGAAATCTAGCAACAAAAGACCAACTCAAATGCAATTTCTTAGCCTCGGCTCACAGATTTCGAATCAATGGACCCAAATAAAATAGATATTCGTTTTCTTGCCACAAAATAACTACCAAGTCTCAATATTTAGGTGGCAACAATCTCAAACGCTCGAAAATCTCCACTTCAAAATCAAAAACAGTGAACTCAAAGACCAAAACAATGAAACTAAACTTTTTTCGAGAATTTTCAATATTCATTTTTTTTGTGATTTTGGTGGTTCAAAATCCGTGAAACAATTGAGTATTAGAATACTCAATTACTCCAAAGCTCTTATACCAATTGATGTAAAATAAGATACGCGGAAGACAACAAATCAAATATAGCAAGATATTAATGATAGATTGAAGAAAGAAAGGTAAAAACACACAATTGAAGAAATTTAAAGATCCACAATTAGAAAATTGAGAACCTCTAAATTAATCATACAACTACATGTACTAATCCAAGGAGGGAGAGAATTGAGCTCATACATGAATATCCTCACAATGAGACATTCAAGAGAGAATTAATGAAGAGATAAAGGGATAAACCCACCAACTCACAAAGAGTATCAACAATCCTCAACATAATCTAAAACAATAATCTACATCCTATTATACTTATACTACTAGGGTTAATGTCACACCCCAACCTTGGGGGGAGGGGGGGTGGTCAGCACCTCGAGTAGAGTGTATACCCGCGTATCATAACTTGAACACATAACTGTCTGGGCTGATAAGGCCTCAGAATGATAGTCATAAAAGAAGTCGGAATAAAACAACCTGTAAACAAGGGCAGCTAGCCAACATGTACATACAATAAGACCGGCAAACCCATAACGGGTGTACTAACAGCTAACAAGAAGGCCAACAAGGTTGTACAACAACCACTAGTCAACAAGGCTCTAACAGTACTACAACATGTCATCAAGTCAGAAAAGGGCCTCACCATACCCAAAATAACTATAACCATAAGCAACATTGCCTACCAACTCTATATAGAATCTCCAAAAAAATGGAGTGTGATGACCAACAGTTAAATCAGATAGCCTACTGAGGAGGTGCATCCGTCTGTCTACCTGCACCTAGGGGCATGAATAACAGCACACCAGCAAAGAGGACATCAGTATGAAAATATATACCAAATATGTAAGGTATAAATAAGGGCATCAATGAGCAAAGGAACCAAAGAAAACAATGTGTAACTCAGAAGTGTCGGTGTAGACCATACTGTAAATAAATAAGATATAATCGTGTATATAATGTCGTAAGCCTCTGTGGGCAATATATTCTATATAGTACATCGCGTATATGATGGCCTAGTCCTCTGTTGGCAATATCATCAATAATATACTTGTATAGGTTGCATATATAACATCATAGGCCTCTGTGGGCAACATAGATACATAATATATACACATGAGAATCACTCGATGAATGTGAAATACTATTTAAGCCCGTCGAAGTGACGTAAGGTCATTACACCTCCGATGATCCTTATGCGGATAACATATCATTTTACTTTTTCCTATGAATCAATAAGAAGGGACAAAACATATCAATTCTAGCTTTCGAGAAACTAAGAAGGAACCATATTATGTTAATATAAGAGATATGCTACAAAGTGCAAAAATTTCTCCCGACAAGGGACAAACAAAGGTCATGAATTACTTCAATGGAATACAATATATGGTAACTCAAGCTATTATGAATGGAGTTGATTGGAACATATTTCGTTTCATTTTTGTTCGATAATAAGATCATGCAAAGAAGAAGAGATAAGCCCTACATACCTTGTCTCCTTAACTATATGGATTCCACAAGCTCTCATACACTCTATGAATGATTATCTACATTATATGAATGATTGGTATCAACAACGGATCCATAACTTATAAGAAGACTCACTTAGATATTTTGTCGAACACCTTGTGTGCATAAAGTTCATGTTACTTGTTATGCTCAATATTGTACATGTATCAACACCACAAGCTTCTCGATAACTTTCCTCCATCTCCTTAATGCAATTAACAACCCAACAACTTCATACCATACTCTTAAATTACACAAAACATCCTAACAACATCATACCTTAGTTTCAAGGTTCATGAGAACTTTTTCTATAAAATTCTTAAATAATCACACCTCAAATACTTGTATAATTCTAAGAACAAGAAGAGAGGAATAAGACTTACCTCCAAACACAAGAATCTTTCCAAATTAAAGGTTACTTTATTTCCACGAATTCTCCAAAAATCATCACAATGAGGAGAAAGACGATCTAACGATAACTATGGGATTTCTTACATTAAGATTACTTGATTTGCCTTTGATTTTGGTTTAGGATCATATGAGAACTTTTGGATATGACTTAGGATTTGTTTAGGGTTTAGAAATGTCATAAAATGACATGAGGATCAAATTGGACCGATTTATAGGTATCTTGAGAAAAGGTTTTAGCACCGGTGTATCCTATGTGTACTCAAGTTTATTCGAAGTATCCCAATGGTGTAATGTCGTCGACTTCTTGGGAAAAAGGAGGAAGGTGACTTTAATCTCTTATTTCGGAGAAATAAGTGGCTCACGAGGAATCGAAAGAAGATGGCCGGTTGTAGTTCTATTTTTCCTTTGAATTTCTTGGAATTCCACATCAAGAAGTGTTTTCACACCATCGACCGACATTGACTCATCCCAATCTTTAAGGAAGAGATCGACGATCCCTTGAAACCTGTGGTTTGGGTGCCCTCTTATTATTATTAAAATTTTGCTTACAAATCGTAACCATAGAATACGACCCTAATCGAAATGCATACATTTATCTCATACACTATGGGGATGGTGAGAAGAGATATATTTTACATCCCAGAGGGGCTATAATTGGAGATACCATTGTTTTTGGTACAGAAGTTCCTATAAAATGGGAAATGCCCTACCTTTGAGTGCGGTTTGAACTATTGATTTTCGTAATTGAAAATAACCAATTAGGTTTACGACAAAACCTAAAAATCGATCACTGATCCAATTTGAGTACCTCTGCAGGATAGAGACCGATTTTATATCACCCTTCAATTCGAATTAGCAAAAGCAATGTCTCCTTGCATAATATGGATTTCAAACATTCATGATCTAGATGTGAATGAGTCGAATGACTTATCCCTCGGTCTATTAGTGAGTCGACGTATCCTGCGGCAGGTCTTGCATCTCACAGGACCTGCCTGCATCTCGCATGACCTGCCTGCATTTCGCAGGATATGCCCCAGCACCCCAATTTCTTTTTCAAGCCTTGCAGCCTCTCAACGTCTCGCAAATACTTCCTACGAGTCGGAGGTTGTGCTTTGCTATTCGCAGAGTGCTCCAAGTGTTGGCATCTCGATATACTTCATCGGAACCTACTTTCGTTAATCCAATAAGTCTTAAACCTTCCCAAAACATACTCAACACATACATAAACTTGTATTAGTCTCTTAGAGGGATCCTACCATCTCTGAGCACACGTCGGCTAACATTACGGTAACAACAATGCATGAAAATATGAGGTGTAACATCTTTCCCCCTTAAGAACATTCGTCCTCGAATGTGGAGGTAAAATTCTACTTCTTAGTATTCTTTAAAATTTTGGCAGAGTTTTCTCTATAAATAGAACTTTGCAAAACCTGTTAAGTAGCCAGAATACATTTCCAATCCCACACAGGGCCATAAAACAACATAATATAACAATATTGGCCCCACACTATCATTTATCCATCCAGAAATCAAAAAGGTTAGCCATAACTCACCTCAATTGTAAAATGTCAAAATCTCAATTGCATCTATCACATCTGAATCAACGACATTTCTTATACAAGGCATATAAGATAAGCTTGTTATATAAGGTAGAAATAGGAAAATCATACCACACGAGTGTCGATATAAATATGCAGTCTGAAACAATTGAAGGTATCTGGATCTCATGTCCTCCCACGTCACTTCTTCCACATTATTGTTCCTCTACGGCACCTTAACATAGGCTACTTCTTTGGTCCGTAGCTTGCAGACCTGGCGATCTAAGATGGAAACTGGAGTCTCATCATACGATACGTCCTCTGTAATTTGAACATCTTCTATAGGGGCAATACGGGAGGGATCTTATATGCACTTTTGAAGCATGGACACGTGGAATACTAGATGGACTGCTTCTAGCTCTGAGGGTAATTTAAGACTATAAGCCACCTGGCCATTCCTCTGAATAACTTTATATGGTCCGACGTACCTGGGACTAAGCTTGCCCTTCTTACCAAACCTCATCACACCCTTCATAGGTGATACCTTCAAGAACACCCAATCGCCAACAGCAAACTCTAGGTCTCAGTGTCGATTACCTAAATAGGACTTCTGCCGACTCTGGGCAGTCAATAATCACTCCTGAATCAACTTTACCTTTTCTACCATTTGTTGTACCAATTTAGGTCCCAATAAATTTGCTTCACCCACTTCAAACCAGCTGATAGGAGATATACACTTCCGCACATACAAGGCTTCATACGAAGCCATCTTAATATTGGAGTGATAACTGAAATTATAGGCAAACTCAATTAGCAGCAAATGATTTTCCCAACCTTCCTTGAAGTCAAAGACACAAGCTCGTAATATATCTTCGAGCGTCTAAATAGTGTGCTCGGCTTGTCCATCTGTCTGCAGATGAAAAGTTGTATGAGATTAACCTGAGTACCTAAACCTTTCTGGACAGACCTGTAGAAGTTAGTTGTAAACCAGGCACCTCTGTCAGATATTATAGAAACTGGAACCCCATGAAGTCGAACTATATCCTTAATAAATAACTTGGTGTAATCTTTGGCCGAATAAGTAGTCCTGACATGTAGAAAATGGATTGACTTTGTAAGCCTATCAATAATAACCCAGATAGAGTCGAACTTCCGATAAGAGTGAGATAACTCTGTAATGAAACCCAAATTGATTGTCTCTCATTTCCATATCAGAATCTCTATATTCTGAAGCAAACCTCCAGGTTTCTGATGCTCAACCTTAACCTACTAGAAATTTAGACATTGGGCCACAAATTCTGCAATATTTTTCTTCATGTCGTTCCATCAGTAAATTTACTAAAGATCATGGTACATCTTAGTAGAATCAAGATGAATAGAATATTTAGACTGGTAAATCTCTATCATAATCCGCCCTCCGAGTCCTCCAACATCAGTCACACATAATCGGCCTTTGTATTTAAGAACCCCATCATCTGACAGCTCAAACATCTGCTTCTTCTTAAAGGAATCCCTTATCTCATTCTGACCAACTCTGGATTATCAAACTGCCTTGCTTTTACTTCTGCTACAAAGGATTATTCTGTAATATTCTGAATTATAACACTTCTGGTATCTGTGTCAAGCAGTCGCACACTCAAACTGCCAAACTGCATGGATCTTTAGTCATTTCCAATTTATCAGCCTTCATATGCCTCAGGCTACCTATGGACTTATGACTCAAGGTATCATCTATAACATTTGCTTTGCCGAGACGATACAAGATATCAACATCATAGTCCTTTAGCAACTCAAGATATCTCTTCTGCCTCAAGTTCAATTCTTTCTGCCTGAACATATATTGTAAGCTCTTATGATCAGTAAACAAGTCAACATGAACCCCATATATATAGTGAAGCCAGACCTTCACATAAAATATAACGGCCGCCAACTCAAGATCATGAGTCGGGTAATTCTGCTCGTGCTTCCTCAACTGTCTCAAAACATATGCAATCACCTTGTCGTACTGCATCAGAACACAGCCCAGGCCAACTCTAGAGGATCACAATAAACAACATATCCCTCTGAACCTTCTAGAAGTTCCAGGACATGTAATGATGTCAACTTACCCTTCAACTCCAGGAAACTCCTCTCACAAGCATCTGACCATTGAAACTTAGTTGTCTTATGAGTTAACTTCGTCAATAGAGCAGCAATAGAAGAGAAATTCTCCAAGAACCTCTGATAATAACCTGCCATGCCTAAGAAACTACGTACCTCGGTAGGAGTTGTGGGCCTCGACTAATTCTTCACATCCTCGATCTTATGGCTATTAATTGTAATGCCCTTGTCCGAAAATATATGACCAAGGAAGGCCACTGAATTCAACCTGAACTCACACTTAGAAAACTTTGCATATAACTCACGACTCTGAAGCGTCTGTAACACCACTCGCAAATGGTCTGCATGTTCTGCCTCTAATCGATAATATACCAGAATGTCATCTATAAACACAATCACGAAGATATCCAGAAATAGCTTGAACACCCGATTCATCAAGTCCATGAAAGTCATTGGTGCATTAGCAAGACCGAAGGACATAACAAGAAACTCAAAGTGACTGCATCTAGTCCTGAAAGCGGTCTTCGGAATATTTTTCTCCTTTACCCTCGACTGATGGTATCCAAACCTAAGATTTATCTTCGAAAAATATTTAGCGCCTTGCAACTGATCAAACAAGTCATCAATCCTTGAAAGTGGATATTTATTCATGATAGTAACCTTATTCAACTGACGATAATCAATACACATTCTCCACGTGCCATTTTTCTTACGAACAAACAACACTAGAGCACCCTAAGGAGAAGTATTAGGCCTAATAAACTCCATGCTAACAAATTATTCAGCTGCACTTTCAACTCTTTCAACTCAGCAGGGATCACCCTATAAAGAGGAATAGATATAGGTTGGGTACCCGAAAGCACATCGATGGCGAAGTCAATTTCCCTTTCAGGAGGAATACTTGAAAGTTCGTCATGGAAGACATCTGGAAACTCATTAACAACTGGAAAGAACGAAGAGTTGGAGGTTCTGCCTCTGCATCTCGTACTCACACCAAATGATAAATTTAACCTTTTGTATTTCGTGCCTTAAGGTAGGAAATAAACCTCCCCTTAGGCGTTGCCACGTTACCCTTTCATTCTATAGTGCGTTCACCTGGAAAATTAAAACAAACAATCTTTGTCCAACATTCCACATTAGTGTAACAAGAGTCTAACCAGTCCATGCCCATAATGACATCGAAATCCACCATCTCAAATTCATTCAAGCTAGATAGAGTATGATAATTACATATTATCACCTCACAACCTCAATACACCTGTCTAACTATCACTGACTCACCAACCAGTGTAGATACTATAAACGGATTACTTAATAACTCATGTTCTCTACCAAACTTGCCAGCAACGAAAGGAGTAATATACGACAAAGTGGAACATGGGCTATTAATGCATATAAATTAAGAGAAGAGACAGATAATATACATGTAACAACATCAGGAGACAAATCGAGGTCCTAACGACTAGCCAACACATAGATATGGTTCTAATGACCGCATAAGCTAGACGTTTCACCTCTACCTCTACCTCTACCTCTACCTCTACCTCTACCTCTACTTCTACATCTACATCTACATCTAGCACCCGATGTCTGAGTACCATGTCCAATAGGGCGTACAGATGAAGAAGAAGCAGCTACAGATCCCATCGGTTGTGCCATACTACCTCCGCCTCTCATCAAACAATCTTTGGCAATATGTCTCGGATAACCACAAACATAGCACATATTTGTTCCCCGACTGCACTGCCCTGGGTGGACCTTGACATACTGATCACATTAAGGCAAATGAGGCCTCATCTGGCTTGAATCTCCTCTATACTGTGGGTCTGACGCCCGTGAACTCTGACCCTGAACAGACTAAGTAGACCGATCACGATGCTAGTCTTGAAACTATGGTAGTGCACTAGCTGCCGGATAGGATGGGCGCCTGGAAGCTATATCCTGAACCCACATCTGAATTCTCCAGCATCACATGCATACCCCTCTTATGTTAGCCCCTATCATGCTCTCGATCAACCCGCTACTGTCTCTTACAATCCTCTAAATTTTATACATAAGCCTGGATACGAGCAATATCCATATCAGATTCAGAGAAGATGTGGTACACTCATTAACCAAGTGCGTCCCCAAGCCATTAACAAATCAATGTACTCAATAACTCATCTCAACTACAATAGCAGGAGCATATCAGGCCAAATATTTAAACTACAGATTGTATTCGCGGACACTCATATTACCCTGTTGAAGGAGTAGAAACCTGTCTTACCTAGCCCGTTGAAGCTTGACTGGCAGATACTGCTGTAAGAAAGCATCAAAAAACTCTATCCATACTGCTAGTAGGGCACAGAGTCCCTGGACTGCTCCCACGACTCATACCATGCCACAGCGATATCCTGCAATCTATAAGATGCTAGCTCTACCGATTCAATATTGTGGCATGTATTACCTGCAAAGTCTCTTATATATGATCTAGAAAGTTATGTGGGTCCCCATTCGGGTCTAATCTCATAAATATCAGAGGGTCTAGGTTGATGAAATATTGGACTCTCACACTGACCGCTCTATTGAAAGAACCAACAATTTGACGTTGGACCTGAGTGGCCACCAATCTAGTCAATAACTGCACAGCACTTCTCATATCAAGATCATGATCAAGAGCATCCTGGAGAGGAACTGGAGGTACATCAGCTCTCATGTGCTCCTCTAGGGGTGGTCGTGCTCCGGAATCCTAAGGGATAGCCTTATTCTGAGGCTCATATTGGCCTATATTATCAGTTGGCGCCTGACTGGTGCCCTCCCCTGTATCAATATCCAACCTCCTGATAGTCGCATGTTGTCTAGTCGTAGGCATTGCTGAAAGTATAAACAAGATAAGGATTAGAAGTTGAACACTTACGACTTAGCTCTATCGAATGATCTAGATCAAGAAATAAGGTAACCATCCTAAATGTCTTGTAGCCTCCTGCTTATAAGGGTGGTGTACAACACACCCATAAACAAGACTCTACTGGACACGGTTTGCAGACTCTCTAGGACAGGCCTGCTATAATACCAAGTTTGTCACACCCTAACCTTGGGGGATGCAGCCAGCACTAGACGTCTGAATGGCCCGATCGTACCACGTGCGTATCATAACTTGAACACATAATCATCTGGGAAGACAAGTTCTCAGAATGATAGTCACAAAAGACGTCAGAATAAAATATGTAAACAAAGGTAGCTAACCACATGTATACATAACAAGGTGGGAAGGCCATAACGGGTGTACTAACAGCTAACAAGGAGGCCGACAAGGCCGTACAAAATGAATGTACAATAACCACTAGTTTGCAAGCCTCTAAGAGTGCTACAATATGTCATTAGGGTAGGACAAGGCTCGGCCATATCCAAAATAACTATAAACATAAGCAACATTGTCTACCAATTATGTACACCAACTCCTGGAAAGTGGATTGCGATGACCAATAGCTGAATAAGATAGCCTACTGGGGAGGTACGTCCGTCTGTCTACCTGCATCTGCGGGCATGAAACATAGTGCCCCAGCAAAGGGGATGTCAGTAAGAAAGAATGTACTAAATATGTAAGGCATAAATAAACATAAATAAGGGCATCAATGAGAAAAATGAACCAAAGGAAACAACTTGTAACTTAGAAGTGTCACTATGGACCATACTGTACGTAAATGAGATATAATCGTGTATATAACGTCGTAGGCCTCTGTGGACAATCTATTCTACATAATATATCGTGTATATAACGCCATAGGCCTCTATTGGCAATATCATCAATATCATACCTGTATAGGTTGCGGTTATAACGTCATAGGCATTTGTGGGCAACATAGATACATAACATATACATATGAGAATCACTCTATGAATATGGGATACTCTTTAAGCTCGTCGGAGTTATGTAAGGTTGTTACACCTCCTACGATCCTTATGCGGATAACATATCATTTTACTTTTTCCTATGAATCAATAAGAAGGGACAAAATATATCAATTCTAGCTTTCGGGAATCCAACAAGGAATCATATTATGTTAATATAGGAGATATGCTACAAAGTGCGAAAATTTCTCCCGACAAGGGACAAACCAAGGTCATGAATTACTTCAATGGAATATAAGATATGGTAACTCAAGCTATTATGAATGGAGTTGGTTAGAAGATGTTTCATTTCATTTTTGTTCGATAATAAGATCATGCTAAGAAGAAGAGATAAGTCCTACATACCTTGTCGCCTTAGCTACACGGATTCAACAAGATATCGTATGCTCTATGAATGATTATCTACATTATACGATTGATTGGTATCAACAACGTGTCCATAACTTATAAGAAGACACTTAGACATTTTCCGAACACTATGCGTGCATAAAGTTCAAGTTACTTGTTATGCTCAATCTATACATGTATCAACACCACAAGCTTCTCGCTAACTTTCCTCCATCTCCATAACTCAATTAACAACCCAACAAATTCATAACATACTCTTAAATTACACAAAACATCCTAACAACATCATAGATTAGTTTCAAGGTTCATGAGAACTTTTTCTATAAGAATTCTTAAATAATCACACCTCAAATACTTGTATAATTCTAAGAACAAGAAGATAGGAATAAGACTTACCTCCAAACACAATAATATTTCCAAATTAAATGTTACTTCACTTCTAAGAATTCTCCAAAAATCAACACAACGAGGAGAAAGACGATCTAACGATAACCACGGGATTCCTTATGTTGAGATTACTTGATTTTTCTTTGATTTTGGTTTAGGATTATATAAGAGCTTTTGGATATGACTTGGGAGTTGTTTAGGGTTGAGAAATGTCATAAAATTACATGAGGATCGAATTAGACCTATTTATAGAGGAGTTGAAAAGTTGACACCGACATATCATGCGGAAGGTCATGCGGCTCGCAGGACCTTCCTGCATCTCGTAGGACATGTCGTACGACATACCCAGCACCCCAATTTCTCTGTCAAGCCCTGCACCTCTTTGCATCTCGAAGACACTTCCTGGAAGTCGCAAGTTGTGCTCTGTGATTCACAGAGTGCTCAAGGTGTTGGCATCTCGATATACTTCCGTCGAAACCTACTTCCATTGATCTGATAAGTCTTAAACCTTTTCTAAACTTACTCAACACATCCACAAACCTATATTAGTCTCTTGGAGGGATCCTACCATCTCCGAGACCACATCGGCTAGCATTACAGTAACAACAACGCATGAAAACACAGTTAATTAAGTAAGAAAAGACATAAGTGCCCTTAATTACATGTCAAAAGGACCCTAAAACATAATGTGAAGTAGAAATTCTTCTATGCCATGAGTACTTCCCGGACCTACATCAAAGATTGAGCTGAATCATTAATCAATTAATTATTCAAGCTTCTTAACTTTAACAAAGTAAAACATTTATTTGTAAATATGAACTAATTATAATAATTAAGTCGTGAAAGAGTTTAATTGACAATTGAAAATACGTATTGAATTAAACACTTATTTTTTTGTCATAAATCGATTTTCAAATTACTAAAATAGACATGATTAATACTTCAAATTATACATAAAATATAAATAATATATATTAGGGTATTTCACCATATGAAACGGGAAAATAATACCAAAACTAGTTTAGAAAGTATTTTCTGATTTTTTGAATAATTACTTTACTCTATTTGAAATTCCAGAAGATTGATCAACTAATCTAAATTGTGGAGAGCAAAAATTGAGTATCAACAATAGAACTATAACGCTACTAAAATAAATTAAATTAAATTATAATTGTCTTTATTACTAAACTAACTCATTTTCTCTGTTGAGCTCGTGCTTGCACGGGCTGTCATCATTTAGTCTGCCAAAATGGTTATAGCCTTATCAAAGGATATCTTGCAAAGTAGTTGAAGTTTTTTGCTCCAAAAATTGACGAGCATTGTCACTTTGATTGCTACTCTGTCGATCTTGACATTTTCGCTACAATGAACTCTCAAGTTATTGTTCCTTGTTTAGACGTGGGACATTCAAGCTTGGCAGTTTTTCTCCTTTCTTTGACAGTTTTTTCTTTGTTTCTCCACATAATTTACTACTTTCACCGTTCACTTTTACTTACCACTATACTAACAATATTTTATTATTTTTACTAATTACTTTTAGTATATCAAGAGAAATATACATTTTTTGTCACATCTTACCCTTAGCATTGATTACTTATTTCGCAAATCATTTTTCAAGACATAAGATTAAACATCAATTAATATGGATATTGTGGTAAAATACTTAAATCAATTATTATTTCTAAAAGGATATGCAAAGTCCAAACATGACAAGTAAAAGTGATTGAATATAGTAAATAATGAAATTTTTTCATGTCATAGCTAACTCTAAGAGATATTTATGGTTAATAACTATATTTTATTTTTATTACCATTCGTAGTTGTATAATATTTTTAAATTTTCATCCATAGCTACTACAGTAACATACGGTTACTGCGCTACATATACGGTCTGCATCCAATTCCACCGTTTCAAACACTCTCTTTCTCTTTCTTTTTTCAGTCTTCACCGTATTTCTCTCCATTATCTCTGTCCACAATCATAGCACGATTAAGGTTTCAATACACAGAGAGTCGAAATTAGAAGAGAGAAAGCCATTGGCAATTAGATCCTGAAAAACAGATTAGTAGTAATAGTAGTTTCGGAGACCGGTGTTGAGATCCGGTAATTCACCGACGATGTTGAGGGTTAGGGTTTCAGGCAAGAAGTAGAAGTCGTCGGAGTTAACGGATTTGACTTTGACGGTGAAAATGTAAGCGAAACGAGCGAGGAAAACGAGAACTACGAAAGAGGAAGAGCCGCACCACAATATTTCCCAAGAAGTTTAAGTCAAACTCTTCTCTTCTACGCCTCAACACTGATGCTCCATTTTTTTTAGTGTAAATACATGTATTTGAGTGTATTCGGCATTTTTAGTGTAAATATGAGATATATTGAGTGTGAATATAGTGTATTTTGTATTTCGCCGGAAATTTGACCGGAATTGATTGTGTTCTCAATACGCCACTTGGCTTCACCTCATGCTTCACTACCCTCCTTTAATAGAATTTATAGATATATTAAAAGGAGAGGAAAAAATCATTTTGGCATAACAAAAAAAAGTCACATGTAACTTATTAACTAATACTCTCTCTGTCTCGAAAAATTTGTCCTACTTTTCTTATTAGTTTCTCCCAAAAAGGTTGGCACATTTCTATATTTAGAAATAATTTAATTTTATGAGATTATTTACAGCTCCACAAATATCTAAGACTTATTTTGAACCACACATTTCAAAAGTTTGGCTTTATTTCTTAAATTTTGTGTCAAGTCTAAGACATTCTTTTTGGGACGGAGGGAGTAACTAATTAACTAATTAAAAAGAAAAGATGCTTAAGAAACTTATAACCATATCAGTTTTAGCTTTGAACTAGTATAGGTTCCCGTTCGATGCGCGGATAATATTAAAAAATAAACTATAGAAAATATTATGCGTAAAAATAGTAAAGTCATAACAGCCTTGTCTTAATTAGTTTTGTCCTACCATTCAAAAAACTAATTTACATATAGCACTGATTCTAAGATGGAACAAAGTATGCAAAAATAATAAAATTGTTGCGATTGGCACCAAAATACAACAATGATTGACACCATCAAGCTTTCGCAGAAAATAACTTTATCATATTTTGACTGAATCGAAGGTAGTTGCCACTGATCTAGCGAAAACAGACCTCTCGTTACTACCGGAAGCTGTTGGAAAGAAATTCTTCATCGTAGTGCCAAGTTTAACCAAAGAGTCTGCCACCTGATTAGACTCTCTAAAGCAATGGCCAATGCTAGCATTAGACAGGTTTAGCTTCTGCTTGATGTCTTCAATCATCTTGAGTATCTTGTAGTTAGTAGGAGAAACACCCACTATCATATTTTTAATTTCCACTTTGAAATTTCTGAAACCATTGTCGAAGCACCAGTTGACACCCCTTTGAATCCGGTCTTTCGCTATTCCCACAGTCCCTTAGTCCCGTACCGGCTGTCGGTCTATCTCATATTCGCAGAAGAAGGAACTTGCTTAATGCCATGCCGGAAGTGTAATGTTGGTTAGATTCCATTACAATTAGCAGGGAAACCATAAGCCAAGATGATATCCCCCTTATCATTACGCAGAATTCCACCTATGCCACTCTTGCAGTCTCTTTGATATAACTTTCATGGATCTTAGGTTTCCATCTCCCTGAAGCAGGTCTATATACATGATATTTTTCCTTAGCGTTTCAACATATTCACAGAGTCGAGTACAATGTATATTGAGATTGCAGCTAGGGAAAGTAATAGCCAATGTGGTATTGATCATCCAGCTAATATCTTTCTTTATTTTGAACAGGGAGAACATCTTGGAGTCACCACAAACTACCTCACACCTGTGCTTCCAAATGATCCAGCAAATTGCTAGAGGAGTAATTCTGTGGATAGCTCTATGAATGTGGTTCTTAGCAATGATACTCCACCTATTGTTGAACAAACCTTATGTGAAGGCAATATCACTCATAGTTAAGATTAATGATTTAACACCAGCAATCACATACTGCTGAAAATAAGCAAGGCAATAATCTTATCCTTACATACTCTAGCTAAGCATCTGTACTGATTCTTTTACTCTCTGTATTTCATTAAGTATCATAATAGTGAGTTTAATAACCATCACACAGTAAAATTTCAGTTGTAAAACAAATTCTGATTTTAATTTGAACTGGAAAAGAGGAGTACCTGATTTTGACTTACAGTGGAAACATCAATCCAATAATTAAGAGTATTGAGAGCTTTCCCTGATTGATGTGTGGTACGGGCCACTGCTACTCCTTCAACTAAGTTAATAATTCTCCTGCCGACTATTAGTACTGCTGCAGTATTCAGTATCTAAATTTGCATTTACGCAGAGGCTTGACTTGATCAGTAAGAGTTCAAGTTCTACACATTGACAGTGTATAGAGGAAATGCTTAAGTTGATTTACAATAACATGTAATCTTTCATAGCAAGTCTAATATATGGTAACTTAAAATATCCAGTTAAAGGGTTTAAATTATTGTTTGATCTATAAAAGATGAACTCCTAATTATGTGATTCAAGGCACTACACCACTGCTGCGACTGTAAAGGGTATTCTGAGCCAATATTGCTACATCATAAGATATCGCGTGAGCTCCAGGTATAGCATGACAGAAAAAGGTATAATCCATGTAGTATAATGACTTAGCATGAAAGGATCCAAGAGGAATATAATGACTTACCAATGCATTTGCAATTGGCCCCTTTTCACCTGAAAGCACACGCCTTAGTACCTCAAAAGCCCGTACACCGAATTCCATCTGATATTAAAATCAACCAAATGGATCTTGGTTGCACCTTCAACATTTTCAATTATAACTTGATCTCCTGCAAATTGCATCATTAACTGAAGGGAATTACTTGGTGGCAGCTTAAGGCTTCTGGTGTGGTATCTAATGCCAGAGTGCTTAAAAACCATAATTTTCTTTTGAAACTTTTGAACCTTCCTATTTCTCGATCAATCCTTTCTTGTAAAGCTCCACCAAAATAGAAACAAAGTCTTTGGACAGGATTACCTGTTCAAGATATAATTAAGTAAATAAAAGTGTACCCTCTTTAATAACTTATGATTTTAGATGAAATGATCACACACAATTCAAAATTACTTGTAAAAGATGCCTTCCATAGGTAAAGGTGCGGTGAATTTGCTAGCCAGATGAAGTTGCTGTTGATCCACTTCTTTGCAGCAATTAGAAGGATCATGAGATGTGCTTACACTTTTCCATTTACTTTTTTATCTTTTTGACATCTTCCTTAATTATTTTGTTTCCACATGACAAGTACTGCTGCAAAAAATTCATATAAGAGAAACTAACAACTGTTAATTATAGCATTAGCTTAGTAACACGTAATACATTGAAATATAATGTATTTGAATCTAAATTTAAAGATAAATATATAGTCCTGAACTTTTGGAGTATATTACTATATAAACTAAACATACAAAAATGCAGTACTTGATGGAAATTATCTTCAGGTATTATGGCACTCCTACAGAAAATGATAGTATTCGTTATTTGCTTCCTGTTTGAATGGTCTCTGGATATCTGGAATATGCATTTTTCATGTAGTCACGCGCCAGAAGATAGAACAATTCCGTTAAGTGTCAAGTGTAATTGCATAACGTACAAAGTTGGTCATGGAAGATGTAGAATGTCTCCTCATGAAGAGCCTTTCTATAAGTGGAACTCTTCTTGTTAGTTAAATAGGAATTTAATCTTTGTTATTCTCACCACTTCCACAGATTAAGAGCACGACAAAGAACTGGTCATCTTTATAATGATATCAGCTGAGCGACTGTCTGTTGCCCATTTCTGTTCATTGTGCAGATTCACATCTAATTTCAGCACTTTATCAATCTATAGTTTGAGTGTGCTGGAAGATAACCTGTTTGAAAGACCTTATAGGAATCACTGTTTTAGCTTATCTCAGTCATCAGTTGTAGCTTACTCCTTTTTGGTTCAAATAATAATTCAATTTAGATTATTCAAGATGGCTGCTCATTAGGCTGTTTGTTCAGTTAATATACCAAAATAGTGACTTGCTAATTCTCATTTATGTGCAATGAGTATGATCTTCTCTCATCATTTTATCTCTTTCTTTTGAACTGTCCCCTTCCTAACTTTCTACTGAGCCATGGAAAGGACACAGGAGAATGATTAACAGATTGATGTTAAATTACTAATGTGTCTAAACAACAACATTGAAGTGCAACAGTCTCCTCAATGTTAATAAGTTACAAAATTTGTAAGCATGGAATCAGTAACCCCATAGGTCGATTCGACCTTCTGATGTCCAACCTGATAAACCACCAATAAATTTGACACCCGAAAAGAAGAAATCAATCAAAGGTATAAACTTTGCAACCTCTTACACACCACATTTGTAAAATCTCACGTGTGAATCTTCAAATAAGTAATTTGCTAAACCTTAGGCCAAATTCAAACAGAACCCACCTCTAAATTTGACACCCAATATAGGAGAAATCATTCAAAGCTACAAACTTAACAACATCTTATAAGCAAGTTCGCGTAATCTCACACATAAATCCTCAGAAAAGTAATCTGCGAAGCATAAAGCCAAATTCAAACAGCACTAACCACTAAATTTGACACCCAATAAAGGAGAATTAATTCAAAGATACAAACTTAGCAACATCTTATACACCAGGTTCGTGAAATCTTACGGTGTATTCTACAAAAGATCAACAACAGCTTTATAATAACCTATTCCTAATATAACAATATGCTATTTTGAATTGCTTTGATTTGATATAACTCAATCAAATATAAAGAAGTAAGAAACACTCACCTATAGACCTCGGTCTGAGTAGAAATAGGTCCCCATGCTTCTTATCCATGCCAACACGCAGAGGTCTTTCGATATGCGATTCCAAGTTATAGTAGAAACCGGAAAATAACAAATGTATAGAACATTATCAGACAATCACATTATAATTATTATACTACTTTGATGCAGAAGATAAAGAGTAACATAATTATTAGTAGAGAATGAAATTAGAAACATTCTGTCAGATTCCCAAAAGCTTTCACTTTATCCTGACGACACTTTGTTATATTAACAGACAATATAACACATTATTAAGGCACTTCTTCCGTAAATGGGTCAAGAGAAGCTCCTCAGACTCGACATTGTAGGGTCCCTAAAGTTTTTTTCACAATTTTTATGCAATAAATCATTTTGTTTCCACGTTGATCAAGTTCGAAATACTTAAACTTAAACGTAATTTGGAGACCTGTGTTAGTACATTCACAACTAAAACATATTTTAAAATTAAAAGAAACCATCAAAAGATTGTATGACAAAGTAATGAAGCTTTAGGTAGAAATGAAAGTAATGAATCTGGAACTCAAAAACCGACAACAAAACGACATTACCTCTGAATTATCTTATTAACCTTCAGACCTTGAAAGTCGGATAACATACCTGCCATTCTTTTTCCAATCACTTGGATGAGTCAAGTACCAATCAGCTCCATAACCTAGTAGAGAGGTCATACAGTTCGCAATCCAATCGCCTTGCAAGGATAAAACATAGTGAAAAAGCTCTTGGATGGCTCTTAGATAAGAGATATAATGTCATAGATCCGAAGATGGAAGTACCTTGTCCTAGCAAATATGCCAATTGGTCCATGATGACTGTTGCAAATCCACGTTTGATCCAACTGCCCCATTTATTATCTGCATCCATATTCTCCAATTTCCTTTCAAAAAACCCCAACACCCGTATCAAGTGAAAATGCCAAATCTAGTTGCACTCAACGCAGAGAAGAAATCATCACGGTAGAAGAGTCTGTGAGAAGATATATATGGTCTTCTTGCTAGACTTATTGGTAGCTTTCTCCAGTTATGCGATTTTGAAAAAAAAAAAAGTTACTGCCAAATTTTTTCCCATTGAAATACGTAAGGTTTTTTTATGATTCCTGCAAGTCCGAAGCCTTGAAAAGGGAAAAGGTCGACTACTCCATCTCTAATGGGCTGGTGGCAAGCCGAAGTAACCCAGTAAGCAATTGCATTTTTTCTGTTTGTGCAATAAAGTTAAGATCTTTAGGTCTCCTTAGTACTTATTTGATTGCTTTCATACAGTTTTAAATCTTTTTGTTCGTGTTTTTTTTTTTTCAAATTGGCAGATTAGTGATGGAAAAGTCTTCCTTCAAGGGTCTTCTATATTGAATTAAGGAAAATTTCATCTCCAGTTATTGCTGAGTGACGGTTTCTAAAGTTTGGATTTGTGTTTGTATTACATATTGCAATTTATTGAATATTCTATAAATATGGAAGATTTTGCAGGACCAAAGAGAAAGAAAACTGGCATACCTGCAATTTGACAAGCAATCATAACAGTAACAGACTAATGATCCATCTTTAGTAGATCTAAATTCTGCTTCTGCAAGTATGTAAATGCTATCACAACTACTGTGCATACATAGTTTGAACAAAACACAATGGATTGAGCCTATAGTATCCTTCCTAGATATGCCTCACTACTTACTCCTTGCTACCTCTTTATAATGAGTTTTCAACCTTACCGGTTGCTCTGCCGTGAAATCAAAATTCAATTGCTTCCCTTCTTGAATAATTCAACTACTTACTCCTTGCTACCTCTTTATAACTAAGTCTAAGCACTTGAATATCAGAATTCTGAGTTACTACTAAGAATTGGAGCTTAATCACCAAGCTATTTACTATACATAACAGATAAAGTAAATTCATTTCAAAAGATTACACGTACCAACAGTTATAGATTTGCTGATTTAAATCCCAATCAGCGGGCAAGAAAACCAGAATTAGAAGACCGTAACAAAGTTGACATTTAAGAATGCAAAAGAACACTGATTCTCAAGAATAAAGATAACAAACGAGGATATATCCTACATCATCATATTTGTAGCTTCAAGACCTTCCTGGATGTATAACATATTTCAATATAAACAGAAAACTTGCGGTAATGAAAAGACACGTGATTGTATTAATCAATTGAACATAAGAAGTTAGCCTGTTGAATTCTTTGGTTATGAAAAATCAATAGATCACTACAACAAACGTCAAGTAGACGTGAGTCGGGGCTTCCATGGCAAAAGCGCTCATTCATATGCCCTTTAGAAATCCACCATAGTCAAGAGGTGACGGATATGCTCCATTGTCAATGATCATTTGTGCACGACTACAAATAAAGGTTTTTCACACCAATATTCAGTGGAAATTTGTGCTAAAACATGATTTTTTTATCTTATTTCCATCGAACAAGCTCACTGGGAAGTACATGTTTTCACTTTTTGAATTATTGTCTGGTGTGATTTTTTTTTTCATTGGTTCATACTTGTATCGTTCTCTTTCCAGTATATTTTTTCCATATTTCTTAAAAACGTAAGTACACTAGGTTCTTGATTTTCCATTTAAAATTGTCTTTTCTTACTCAATATTGCTAGGCTATCTAATATTTTTCTACTTGTCTTGGTTTAATATCTGTCATTATTGGTTCTTTACTCCTTCAAGCATCTATTGGTACTATTTCTGATTGTTGAGTTGTAGTGCTAATTATAGTGTTTTCTTTGCTCGTACTATGTTCATCTTCTTCTACGTGTTTACCATTATCTTTACTTTTTTCTTCTACTAATATGTTTAGTTTTTCCAATATTATTTTAAATGTTGGTATCTCAGATACATTTCATAATTTTGTTAATTCTTCTCTTATTATTTCTTGCATTTTAGTTTGGTTTTCTTTTATTTCATCCATTAATACTAATGTATTCTTCATTTGTTATTTTACTACTATTTCTTCCCATAATGCACTAATTTTTTCGTTAGAGCTCGTCAGGATTATTAATTCTTTTTCTCCATCCGTTTCCCATATCTATCCATATTTTATCAAACTTTTCACATTGTTGTTCTAACAGTTTTATCTTTTCTTCTAGTTTTATTTCTTTTGCCTTATATTTTAAGTATTTGAGTTGTGAGAATATTTCTTCTGATAAAGCTCTTCTTATCGATTTTAATTTCTGTTTTTTCTCTATTATTTCTTTTTGTATGTTCATACCTTATTTACGAATCTTATTTTTCCTTGGTCATTTATTTCAATTCCATTATTATTTATCTTATAATTTATCATGGTTAAAAAGTCACTTCCTAGAAGTAATTCATTAAAACTATCATATTCTATTACTCCTATACTCCAAATCTTGGATCTTGAATCTTAAATTAATACTTTTGGTAATTATTATTTCTCTTTCATTTTCAGGATAATTATAAGTTTGTGGGTCTATTAAATCACAATCATTTTCATCAATTTTACTTATATGTATAAAACTTTTTATAGCTCCAGTATTTACTTCAGTTATACAGTCTGTTGTTATCATCCCTTTAAATATTATTATTTTAATTTTTAATCTATTTGTGTTTTTATTTATTAAATCTAGTATTTTAGGTTGTATAACACTAGTTTGTCGTGACATTGTTGGTTCTCTCGTAATACTTAATCTAGATCCCTCTATTTTTTGTATTAGTCTTTTGGATGGTGTAAGGGTTCTTGTATTAAAATTCATATATATTTCTTCTGGTATGGTTATTTTGGAATTTTCTTTATGTTTTATTTGTTCTAATATTTCTTGGTACATTCTTGGTACTAATATATTCATTTCATGTTGTTTCTTTACATGGTGGTTTTCGGTTAGGGCATATATCATTTTTGTTTCAATACTTATGACTTTACTTCCTAGTGGCATTGTTATTCCATCTAGTTTATAATATAGTGTTAAGGCTAAGTCTTTGTGTTCATCTTTTAATGATATACTAAGTCTGGTTGTACCGTAAATTTTAATTTTTGATATATTAAATTTCCTTTTACTACTGATATTAAAGCATCTTTTAGATTTTCTAATATCCTATCATCTAATATGTATATTTGTATAGGTGTATCTATGCTTTTCTGAAAGTATGCTTTTATAGTAAATTCTACTCCTCCAAAGTATATATTTCTATATTTTTTAGCTTCCCTAGTTGATAGTTTTGATAACTCTCTTTTTATTACTTCATCTGTTATCAATTTTATTTTCGTTCTTCCATGTACACTCATTGTATCTATTATATTTTCATGATTGAGTGCTATGTACCTTATTTCTTTCAAACCATTTTGTTTTAAATATTTTCTTTATGGATAATTCTTCTTTTTATCTTCTGATATGTTTCTGGTTTAAAGCTTAATGTTTGTGTTGATCCTCCTTCATATGTATTAATCTGATAATATGTTTCTTTAGAGTCTGCTACTATTTCCTTTTCTTTATCCATATTTTAATAAATTGATGTACTTATATTGTTCTTCTATTATATTATTTAGATCCTTTAATTCATTATCCTTTTTTATTATTTCTCTTAATTTATTTTCTAGAAGTTTCATATTTTCTTCTTCCTTCTGTCTTAACTCTTCGTCTTTTAATGCTATTTTATTTTTTAATTCTTTAATAGTACTTTCCTGTTCATAAACTTCTTTAGCATTTTCTTGTAAGCTTTTATCTTTTTTTATTTATTAGATCTATACTTATTCTGCAACTTATTATATGTTGGTTTATATCTCTATTATATGTAAAGGGAATAAGTTATAAAAATGAAAAACCGCGAAGAATTTGCCCAAGCCAGAGCATTAAATAAAAGAATGTTCATACTAAAAATGATAAGACACCTAGTATTACAAAGAAGAAACCACACTGAAACATTAGTAAAATACTATAGTGATTTAGTAGAATTAAATAAACTAGGACTAGCAATAAAGAAACTGAAAGATTATGAGAAAATAAAAGAAGAGGCTGACTTAGCAGAAATAAGTTCTAATTTGGACGATGTTATAAAAAATTACAGAGTATTGATAGATCTCAACACCGAATTAGATGGAATAAACCAAGAAATAACATATCGTAAAGAAGATCTACGAATGACAATAGAAAATATTTTTTTCCTAGACAGCAAGAACAACCCATTTGATATGCAGGCTTGTGATTGTCAAGCACTTCTATGTAGCTATCGTCGGTGAAAAAGCGGGTGAAGAAGATGATAGAAAATTGAAGTTGGAAAGGATCAAAAAAACTCACAATATCAAGAAATCTATTTGAAGACAAAATACATATTACTTCGGAGAGAATACGTAATGAAAGTTTAATGGGTAATTAATATTTGAAGTTTAATGGGAAAGTAAATATTTAGAATTTAATGGGAAACTAAATGCACAAAATGAAGAAAAGCAAACGACACCTTAACTTCTTTCTGTATGGCTGCCTAATTGAGTTTTAATGTAAACCATTAAGCAAAAAAATAAAGGGAAGTGCCAAAAAAAAGAGAAAAAAGGTAAATAGGAATGATGGCCAAAAGAGGTGTCACATCATTTTGTCTGACTTATATATAGAGAGATTTTAATTAATTAATAGATGAGAATATTATGTTGGTGATTTTAATTAGATGTCATAACTTGTACATTAAATTAGAAATTATAAAATTAATTACTAATACTAATTAAGAGTATAAGTTATGAAGATGAAGGGGTATGGGTTATGGAGATGATTTTTTAAATTAAAATAATTAAAATAATATAAAAAGTCAAAAAAAAGAGAAAAAGATAAATAGAATCATTAGTCATAGATAGGGATGGCAATTGGGCTGGGGCGGGGACGGGTACTCCCTCCCCCGCACCCGTACCCGCCAGAAACTTTTATACCCGCCACGGGCATCCATACCCGCCTAGGCGTGTATATTCCTAAATCCACACCCGCTCCACCACCCAAGTGGATATCCGTCATCCGCCTATACTCGTCTGTCATATTTTGTAATCAATTCATTTGTGATCAATTAGTGATCAACATGATCTCAAAAATTCAAATTCCAAATATTATCCCAAAATTTTGAGTCAAGAATCAATACTGTCACAGTCTCATTTTTTTGGGGAGAGAGGGAGGAGAATTTTGGATTTTTTCACCATCAGAATTCCCCATTTTTTTACCTCTTCCCCCTTGCACAACAAAGAATCAAGAAAATAAAATTTCTAAGAAACCCAAAAATTATGCACCCAAATAGCTATATATTACAAATGTAGACAAAACTCACATATTATTTCAGCTATATAAGCTAAAGTTTTTTAACTTTTTCAATTGAACTCCACAAACCCAATAGGTAAAACTTAACAAATGCACAAAAATTGACCTCACCAAGACAACCCCAAAGCACAAAGCAAAGACAGCAATATTTTTCAATATTTCCCGACCAACATCTCCTTTAAAGAAAAAGGCAGAGACGTCGAGAACGAGAGAGGGAGGAGAGACAGCGTGAAGGGGAACGAGAGAGAGGGAGGCGTGAAGGCGTGAAGGACTGAAGGACTGAAGAGGCGTATGGTTTTGAGTTTTGTTGGAGAATGAGAGACTTGTCGTGACTTATGAGGTGAAGGAATGACTTATGGGCTGCTAATATTTTGGGCTTGGGGCGGGTAGGCGGGTATGACTGAAAATCCACCACCTACCTACCCGTGACGGGTATATTTTCAATACACATACCCGCCTACTACCCGCTTAAGTGATACCCATACCCGCCCCAACTGGGGCAGGTGCGGTGCGGAATCCACAAAATTATATCTACCTGTCATCCCTAGTCATAGAGAGGTGCCACATATGATTTTTTATTCCTATATTTATATTATATATTGATTGATTTTGACTTCAACTTTTAATTAAGTGGAGATAAGTTAGTTGAGTGTCAAAACAAGCCCCCAAATTTTTAAAAATATATTTTCGTCCAACAATTTAATATATATATATATATATATATTATTCCACACTTTCAAACCAATCCCCAAGTTTTAAAATATATACGTTTTCATTCAAATCATCAAAATTGATCATCGATTTATGAGTTTAATTGCTTGTGCATTAATTTCAATAGTTATAGTTGTCTATATTGCATTCAGTAAGCTGTAAAATCTGTTGTTGCTATGCATTTGTGAGGATTTGATTTTGTGGTTCTGCAAATCTCTATAAAAAAAGTAATAAATGATTAAAAAATTCAGTTATTTCCTGTTTTATCAACCCTACCGTAGAAGATTTATTTGATTGAATTTATTTTAGACGGGTTGTTATTTTATTAGTCTAGCTGAATTTATTTTAGACGAGTTGTCCTTTTATTATTTTTGTTTAGTTGTTATAGAGGATAGTATTGTAGTAGCCGGAGAATATTATGGTGAAAGTGTGGGGACTTCAGATTGCTCGATTTGGCATTCGAGAATAAAGGTGACAATACCAATTGAAGTTCAAAGGCCATGTAATTATAAGCAGTTGGTTGAAAACGTCACTGAAAGTGGTCAACTGACATACTTGCCTAGCGACCTGACGATTAGTTAAACGATTAGTGTTGCGTCTACAAGGGAAAAAATAACTCCTGCATTCATAAAGACGGATTATCATGTTCGACTGTATATTCTTGATATTGATAGTGATGGTTCTAGGCTCATTCTAAGGATAAATGTGGCTGAGAGTTCTGTTGGAAGTCCAAATATCACGGCGGCAACATCACCCCCACCACCACCATTATTTGTTGAAGAATCTAGGAACAGTCGTTGTCAAGAAAATGACGATGATTTTTTTAGTGAGCAAACATCAATGGTCACAAAGGCATTTGTAAATGCGTTGATGCTAGCTTATATGAAAATAATTTCGATCGCGAAAAAGGTGCTGAAGCCAAACTGTGAATATCAGGGAAGCATCTGTATCCATTAAGAGGAGATATAAATGTTCAATGTGCAAAAAATACAGCCATAAGAAGATCACCTGCCCAAAAGTTTTGTCACACAATGGAGACTGGTTTATTTTCCTTCAAGTTGTTGTATAATCTTTCATGAAATGTTCTGATTTTTTTAGTTTGAACTTCTTCCATTTGTTGTGTTGTGTTGTGAACTTGAAACTTTTATTGTATTATCAAGATATTCAATTAATTGGACTATTTAGTGTTCCTGTTATATTACATATTTAGAATCAACGATAGGCAAACTGATCACTAGACCGCCTTTACGATTAATAGAACTGCATATATTTAATATTTAGATTTCAAACTGGACCAATTGACGAATTGTAAATTATAAGAACATGGGCAAAACAAATTTGTACCAAAAATTGAAAGTAATACGAAATAGTAATAAACAATATTAGCATTAGCATTGATATAATATGAATGATTATATCTAGGGGAGAATAGTAAATACACTATATAATAAAAAATAATTAGACATTACGAGGGGGAGAATTGATATAGTTGTTGAAGTCTGAGGGGGAGAGTCCGGCCTGTTGAATCCTGCAAGAGCTTGTCCTCTTTCCGCGAGAGTATAGCGAATATCCTCTCTATCCTTCTGTATTCTGACAGCCTTGTCTCACCTAACTTTTTAAATATTATTCGTTGCTTCAACTATTAAATCAAACATTTATAAATAATTAATTTCATTACTAAAGACCCTTTTCAAATAAATTCAACTGATTTTCCTAATTAACGAATTTTATTAGAAAATAGGACTGAATGTTTTTCAGTAAAGTTTAGCTGGATACAAGAAGCTCCTGAAATTGCTCATTTACTAATTTAACATAATTACTTCATTTTTTTTGTTTTTTGCTTTTCTTTCCCAAAAAATAAACCCAAAAAAATTACTGAATTACTTACATTATATTATAAAAGTTATTGCTCGCTCTTGCTTCAAATCTTCTGTGAAGAGAATACATTGACAAAACTTTCATTCAAGCAATCTGCAAATTATATCAATATTTAATACTTCGTTATACGTTTTAAGTAAAAAAAGTCAAAGTAAATTAAAAGAAATGAAGATAAAGATAAAGTGCTGAAATCGTCCACGTTTTCAATAGTCTTCAATGACTATCTTGAAAAATATTTGGAGCGTGAGAAAAAAAAAACGGTGAATAGTTTTAGTTTCACTAACCTTTTACAAATAGAAAGAAGTAATACAAAGGAATAAAAGAGAGGGATTTAATAAAAAGTTATAAATATTTATATTATATTAAAAGAAGGATAGTGCAGCATGAGGTTAAATCAAGTGGCGTAATATCAACAAGCCACTCGGCAACAAATTCTATTTGTATTAATTTTAAAAAGAATCTACCTATCTATATTCTATATTTATATCTATATATATAAGATAGGAGATGTGCAAGCAATAGCAATATGGTTAAGCCAAGTGCTAAGTCAATAAGATGACACTTGGCAATTCCAAGACAATGTAATATATATATATATATATATATATATATATATATATATATATATATATATATAATAGGAGAGGTGCAAGTATGGTTAAGCCAAGTGGAAAGCCAATAAAAAGACACTTGGCAATTCTAAAACAATGTAATCTAAGTTATGTAATAACAACACATTTCAATTTTTTTTAAAAGATATTGTAAGAAATATTTTCCTTACTTATTTCATTCCAAAGTGATAGTAAATATACACATCATACAAGCATAACCATAGGCTAGAGTTAAGGTAATGAATCAATAAATATATATTTACCATATATAGAATATACACAATTATGACTAATTATTATTTCCTATTCTATCACACCATCGCAGTCGAAGCGGAAGGTCGGCGTATCTTTGAGAATAGGTGGCAGTGGGCAGGTTAGAATCTGGCGGGGTCGAGTCGGCGGGACGAGGCGAAGAGGGTGAAATTAGTGCAGCGGGACTTGCTCCAGTCCGATCTGATCCCGATCCCGTCGATATCGGCCAGGCGGGTTGGGCCTGGGTTTGGTCCGGCGGGTTTTCCTTTTTTTTTTTTTTAAATAACATATGTATAAAAAAACTCAATAAACAAGACAAGATAGTGTAATAAAAATATTCCAAGGCTGTTTTTGTGCCTCTTATATTATTTAATAGACATATGATTTTTTTGTAATACAAATACAATTGTCTAAAATCTAAATTGCAACTTTGTGGTGTTGTCCAAAAGTTGTAAATTACATAATAAAATTGCAATTAAAAAATTACATTCTCAAAAAAACCTGTTCTAATTGCTTGATGATTTCCTGTGGTTCTTTGGTTGGAATTGGTATTTGTTGGTCAAATTGATCCACGTCGCTTCCACTACCTTCGGTTAAGATTTCGTTGTAGTTTTCATCTTCTTCTACGTTGATCTCCGGTTGACCGCACCTTCTCCGCTCCGCTCGTAACCAATCTCTGAATAATACTGCAATTTCCAAGCTGTCTCCGGCTAATGAGTGTCTGTGGTCTCCTATTTGATATCTGCCAGCAGAAAAAGCGCTTTCAGACGCAGTTGATGACGCTTGAATGTTCAAAACATCTCGGGCCATCAATGAAAGTGTCAAAAAGGTCTTCTCATTCCCCCTCCAGTATTTCAGCAAGTCTTCATGTCCATCTTCATTGATAACTTCTTGATACGGTACAGAACCCTGCAAAATAAAAATATCCAACTCGCTAATTTGGTTAGTAGTAGAGGTACGACCGCACATTCTATTTCTGAGACTTTCAATACTAGCCGCAGAAACAGCATGTCTTTTGTGAGGTTGTGTTGAAGATGAAGAAGATGGTATGGAAGCCGGTAAGTTACTAGCATTTTCTTGTTGATAAAATCTATATATTTTTTTGCATTGGTGTTCTACGCTAGACAACACTTCTTCTTTAGTTTGTTCAATAGGTGGTGGGTGATTTAGATTTTTGAGACTTGGAGGTGGTAGTACTTCTATACAATCGTAAATAGTTTCAATTAGTGATTTAGTACCGTCTATTTTAATAGTAGGATTTAATACAGAACCAATAATATAAATAGTGGGAATAGGAATAAAATATTTTTTTATTTTGACAAACATTTTTTAATAGCTGTCTTATAAGCTGATTTTTTCATATATTCACTAAGTAATAAAAAATTTAGAGTTATATAAAACAACATAGTTGAAATAGTAGGATAATATATACCGGAAAATTCTTTTGTTGCTTGAAAAAATTTCTCTAAAAATACAATAAGTTCGGATATTTTTACCCAATCACTATCTAAAATCATATCAGCTGGATTTTTATTATGAGAGTTAAAAAATAAAGTTATAGGTATTCTATAGTCATAAGCAACAAGTAGTTGCTCGTATAAAGAATTCCACCTAGTGGATACTTCTTGTAGAATTTTTCTATAAGGTAGTCCACAATCGTGACAAGTTTTTTTATATTCTTTTCTACGTTGTACTTTATTACTTTTAAAAATAAATTTTATAGCAAATTGTATTTTACTAAGAATGTCTTCAAAAAGTGATAGACCATCCTTTACAATTAAGTTATATATATGGCACGCGCATTTTCTATGAAAATGATCTGGAAAAGATGGAGTTAAACTATTTTTTAAAATTGTAATTGCGTAATTGTTAGAAGAAGCGTTATCTAATGTAATAGTCATAATTTTATCAGTTATTCCGTAATAATGGCACACTTGATAAATATTATTTGCAATAAAAGTACCAGTGTGCCTATCATCTATATATCTATACGTTAAAATACGTTTTTGCATAGACCATTTATAATCTATCCAATGACAAGTTACAGTTAAATAATCATGGTCGTTAGTACTACGACCTATATCAGACGTGATAGATACTTTGCCATTAAAATGATATAATGAAAAACGTAAATATTGTTGATATTCATGCGCGAATTTAAATACATCTCTCTTAACAGTTGATCTAGGAAAACCGTTAAAAGCAAGATTATATATATCTCTAATGTAATGAATAAAACCGGGAGATGAAGGAAATGAAAAAGGCAAACCCTCCACAGCAACTAATTTTGATATTGCTTCCCTATCTCTATGTTTATTGTTATTAGAGCCTATAATTCCCCCCGTCATAGGGTTAATTTGACCTTGTACTTGGTCCGGGACAATATCAGTATGTGAACCTTTTCCCGTTGGAGCGGGCGTTTGCGCACCCGGTTTTGAAGCCTGGTATTGGGCATACCTAGCTGGATGAGCACTTACTACGTATCTAATTAAACCCCCCATCCCACCGTGACCTTTTTCAGTTTTAAATTTTAAAATATTTTTACAAATTTTACATATGGCTACTTAATTCTCTACGTCCCTATCAAAAAATGTCCATGCATCTGATTTTAATGGTCGTTTTGCTGGACCTCGTCTCATACTAGGGGGAATAGGAGGTATTTCAGTTGAAGGTGCACTAGTGGGTGTGTTGTCATCAACATTAGTGGGTATATCATCTAGATCATCGTCTAAATTAAAGTCTTCTTGAGTTCCAGAAAATAGCTCCTGGTCTAAATCTAATGGTATTGTAGGAAAATGTTGAGTATCAACAAAATCATCCTGTGTAGGAATAAGATGACAAGAAGAAGTACCCTTGCCCTGGTTGCCCCTACTAGAAGAAGCACTCTTACCCTTACCCTTAAACATACCTTTTAATCCTTCCATTTTAATTATGATAATAAATAAATAAATAATTAAAGACAATAAAATTAAGTGATCTAAATAAAATAAACATACAATAATAATTTAATGAAGGAACGAATGTACCAAACGTCGACGTGTAATCGAGAGGTTGAAAATTGAAACTTTGCTCGATGGAAGATCCTCAAGCTAGTTGTCAACTTCACTCCCAATTCCCAAATGAATAAATAAAATTGAATATTTAGTAAACAATGTAGACTTGTAGAGAGATATATTGAGAGATTAGAGAGATTGTAGGAAGATTTGTGAGGAAGATGAAGAGAAAATGAGTTATTTATAGTTGGAAAATTGGTCGTTGGTGCAACGGTCATATTTGCAAAGGGGGGACAAAGGGCGGGGTCGGGGTCGGGTTGGGTCGGGCGGGCCTGGGGCGGGCTCGGGTCTGGCGGGATGAGACATTGTCCCGTCCCGAGTTCGAGTCCCGCCACCATTTTTTTTTTTGAACGGAGTCGGGTCGGGGTCGGGCCGTCCCGGCCCACTGGCCACCCTTAGATGAGAATGTCCTGAAAATCTTCAAATAGAACCATCGGAAGACCTTTTGTAAAAATATCGGTGATTTGATAACGTGAAAGGACATGTAAGACACGTACTTATTCACGAGCAACATTTTTGCGAACAAAGTGAATATCCAGCTCAATATGTTTAGTGCGTTGATGTTGAACCAGATTTCCTGAGAGATAAATCGCACTAGCATTATCACAATGAACCAATGTCGCCTTCGAAACTGGATAATGGAGCTCCAAAAGAAGGTTTCATAGCCAATAAGATTCAGACACCACATTGGCAACTCCTCGGTATTCTGCTTCGACACTGGACCTGGACAAGGTAGCTTACCGTTTGGAGGACCAAGATATCAAATTGTCACCGAAAAATACACAATAACCAGACGTGGAGCGCCTGATATCCGGACATCCATCCCAATAAGCATTTGTGTAAGAAATAAAAGTGGTTGGCGAAGACGGATATAGATGCAAGTCATGATCGAGAGCGCCCTGAATATAGCACACAATACGTTTGAGAGCATACATGTGATCGTCCATCAGGTTATGCATGAATAGACAAACTGATTGCATAGCATAAGATATGGCGGGCCTCGTGAAATTAAGATATTGCAGGGCCCCTGCAAGGCTGTGGTAATGTGATGGATCGGCATATGGCTTGCTAGAAGAGGCACTCAACTTCGGTTTAGTATCAACCGGAGTTGAAGATGGCTTACACGAGGACATGCCAACTCGTTCAACGATCTCTTCTGCATACTTTTTTGAGACAAAAATAAATCACCGGCATGACATGTTACATCTATCCCCAAGAATTAACTTAGTGGCCCTAGATCTTTCATTACAAATTTTGAGCCAAGAAGTGACATGATAGACTTGCGAAGAGCATCAGATGAGTCAGTTAATATAATATCATCCACATACAGAAGAATGTAAGTTATATCATTACCCTGAAAGTATATGAATAGAGAATGATCAGACTTACTGTTAGAAAATCCAATATTAGAAACATAATCTGCAAACCTCTTGTACCAGACCCGATGAGCTTGTTTGAGCCCATACAAGGATTTCTTTAGCAGGCACACATGATTAGGATAAGTGAGATCTCTATACCCCATTGGCTGATATATGTACACCATTTCATTGAGTTCTCCATGCAGGAAAGCATTTTTGACATCAAGCTGATGAAGTGGTCATGCTTTCGAAAGAGCCAGACTTAGTATTGTGCGGATAGTTGCTGGTTTGACCACCGAACTGAAAGTCTCACCACAATCCACACCAACCTGTTAAGTATTTCCATCACCTACAAGACGGGTTTTATGCCTCTCAAATGTAACATCATATTTTTATTTATGACTAAAAATCTACATATACCGAATCATGTTAACATCAGGAGGACGGGGCACCAAATCTCATATCCTATTATTAATAAGAGCATTATATTCATCATCCATAACCATTTTTTAATTCGTGTCATTAAGGGCATACACGTGAATAAGGGGCAACAGTGATTTGGCAACATGAGTGTGAAGACCGTAATTTTTTTGCTTGAAAATCCTGTGTTGACTAGGAGTGACTGACCGTTGGGCCAAAATTAGAGTTGGGCTGGAATTGGAGTTGGGTCGGAATTGGAGATGGGTCTGGGGGATGAAGAGGACGGACTGCCCGGGAGTGGGCTGGCAGTAGCTGGGTTGCCCATGCCTGAAGTTATTTTGTGACCCAACGGATTTCCAGGCGTTGGGCTCTCTAATTGGGCTGAGCTGTTGGCCGATCCACCGGGAAAATTTGAGCCTGTTTGGGAGGCCAATTTATGGACCAAATACGGGGGCATTCTATCATTAAAAAATTCGTAGGTAGGAGGCACGGAACAATGCAATTTGGCAAAGGAAAAATTCGATTCATCAAAGACCACGTGATGATTCACGATTATTTTATTAGAGGATAAGTTGTAACATTTGTAACCACAATGGTTTGACGGATATCCCAAAAAAATACACGAAGTAGACCGAGGTTGGAGTTTATTGATGGTAGTAGAAAAAGAAAGAGGATAGCATAAGCACATGAATACCCGTAGATGAGAGTAAGATGGGTCCCTTAGATATAGAGTTTTGAGAGGGGATTTATAGGCTAATTGTTTGCTCGGAAATATATTAAGGAGATAGGTTGTCATTTGTAATGCATGATGCCAAAATGATAGTGGTAGAGAGGCATGGGAAAGTAAGATTCTAACAATGTTATTAATGGTTAGGATTTTTCTTTCCACTTTTTCATTTTGAGATGAGGTATGTGGATAAGAGAGACGAAAATATAAACCATTAGCTTTGCAAAAATCCCAGAATGGCCCATTATTAAATTCTCTACCATTATCACATTGAATATTTTTAATGTCCCGTTCAAATTGAGTGCGGATGAATGTTCTAAAGGAGAGAAATGTGGAAAAACTTGTGACTTTTTAGATAAAGCAAATGTCCATAAAAAGTTAGAGTAATCATCCAACAAAAGAAGATAATATCGATGGCCCGAAGAGCTCAAAACGGGAGATGTTCAAATATCACTATGGATAATATCAAAAGGCATAATAGTGCATGAATTAGAGGCAAACGACAAACATGAGAATTACAAGTTCTAGTACACGAAATAAATTTATTTTATTTAAGGGAGGCAAAAATAAGTGCTCCCGGATGACCCAAACGTTCATGCCATAAAGAAGGAGTTAAAGCTGCAAAAGTGGATGGTAACGTGGCTTGATGTGTGGTTGTGGTGATTGGATAAAGCTCACCCTAACTATCACATCTCATTAGACGCATCCCCATTTGAAAATTCTTTACGGAAAACCTAAAAGGGTCAAATTCAACAGAAACTCAATTGTCAGTAGGAAATTTTCTAACTGAAATCAAGTTTTTAATCAATTGAGAAGCATGAAGGCCATTCTTTAAAGTTAACGGTGGGTTCGGGGGAGACACGTTTGTAGTACCATAACCATGAATTGATATTGAATGACCATTTCCGATAATTATACCATAATTATTGCTCAAATTAAAATAGGACGAGAGATACCTTGTGAGGACGTCATATGGGACGTTGCTCCGGTGTCTATGTACCAATTTATATAGGGCGGATTAAGCCCAAGAATGTGCATTGCGACCTCTATATCGGTAGGGATTTCTACTGCCGAGTGGGCCTGCTGCCACTGGTTCGGCAGTGGCCCAAGAATTCTTGGTTGTTGGCTGTTGGGCTGTTGTTGGCCTGATGGTCTCGGCATGGGCCTAGCCCAGTTTCCTGAATGAAAGGGGTAGGGAGGCACGTCCCAAGGCCACTGACAGGCCTATGGTGCCGGTCCAATACCCCACTGGGCCCTCGGCTACCACTGGCTGGAGTGTTGTTGTTGGTCGTTGCCCCTGCTGCCACTACCTCCACCTCCACCACGTCGGTGGCCGCCGCCCTTGCCTCCAACGCCTCAATTTTTAACTCCATTATTGCCATTTCGTCCCTTTTGGCCACGGTTTGGCGGTAAACTTTTAAATTGTGAAGAGTTATCATCAGACGGAGCGGCACCATGGCGGAATTCGACATGGTGGCTGTCGTTTTGGCAAAATCTGATTCTTCTAGTATGAGCATAGAACGGACTTGGTAAAATGGCGGAAGAGAGTTGCTTTGGTGGATGAGCGTACCTACTCCACTATATGTGTCGGTGAGGCCGGCAACCATTTGTAAAATAAGTCGATTGTTAGTTACCGGCGCCCCGACGTTCTTGAGTTGGTTCGATAAAACCTTGAGTCGTTGACAATATGCAGATGCATTGGAAAAATCCGTCATGTCATTGGTGGAGAATTCTTGCTCAAGTGTGACGGTCCGAAAATTCTTATTATCTTGGAATATGTCATGTAAGCAATCCCAAGCCTCCATTACCGTGGAGTCGGGTTCAAGAATAGTATGCAGCAAATCACTTGAAATTGTGACATAAATCCATTGGAGAACCGTCGCATCAAGAGTCAACCATAATTTCATTTCATCATCGGTTTTTGGCACCTTCTCCTTGCCTTTTTCCAGTGGAATTATGTGATTGATAACCCGGTGTGACCGACATTGAATTTTGAAAAGTTCTGCCCACGTCGCATAATGGACGTTTAAAATCTCAAGAGTGAATGAGATATGGGATTTAAAATTTGAAAATGTGAGGGCTGGATGGAAATTTGATTTCGAGTCAGACATGACTGAGGGAAAAAGATGGGAATCGGCGGCGGAGAGAAGGGGGTGTGGCCGACGGTGAAGGAGTATATTTTTAGGGTTTAGGAACTTTTCCTAGAATATGATACCATGTAAAAAATATTTCCCTTACTTATTTCAATCCAAAGTGGTAGTAAATATACGCATCATACCAGCATAATCCTAGGCAAGAGACGCTAGGTTATGTGGTAGGGGTGATTTAGTGACATTAGAAGTAAGATTAAAATATCATTTTGATTTAAAAATACTTTGTTGGCTACGAGTAACGGGCCCTTGACTCGACATAGAATTGGACGGAATTTGGGTAATTGGCGGGTCGGTAGTGAACTGGCCAGCAGGCCCACGGCATGTTGGCCCAACAACGGGTGGCTGAAACAGTGGATGTGGGAAGAATTATTTGGGCAGAAATTGGGCCAAAACTGGACCGAGAATCGGAAGTAGAAGCTGGACTGAGACTGGCAGACGTTATTGGGTTGATCATATTTGGGCCAGCAGCCAGTGGGCCTACTGGCGGATTTGGGTCACAGGACAGCTCGGATAAATAATGGATAATATACGGTGAGAGCCCATCATCCAAAAAATTATACAAACTAGACACAGAACCATACAATTTAGCAAACGGAAAATGGGTTTCATCAAAAATAACATGGCGGCTAATTATAATTTTGTTAGAGGATAAATCAAAATATTTATAACCACGATGATTAGATGGATAACCCAAAAACACACAAGCGGTAGAACGGGCTTGAAGTTTGTTAATTGTAGTAGACAGGAAAAGTGGATAGCATAAACATCCAAACATCAGAAGATGAGAATACGAGGGATCTTTATTGTAAAGAATTTTAAGTGGGGATTAATATGCTAAACCTTTGTTAGGGAGAATGTTAAGGAGGTAAGTAGTCATTTGTAATGCATGATGCCAAAAAGAAGGAGGTAATGTAGCATGGGCTAGCAAGGTTCGGACAATATTATTAATGGTACGAATTTTTCTTTCGGCCTTCCCATTTTGTGAGGACGTATGAGGACAAGAAAACCTAAAATATATGCCATTAGTGTCACAAAATTCTCGAAACAGCCCATTATCATATTCCCTTCCATTATCACATTGAATGTTTTTAATTTTTCCGTTCAAATTGGGTACGGATGAATGCTCTAAATTCTAATAAGGTTGAAAAATTTGAGACTTTTTAGATAATAGAAAGGTCCACATAAAATTAGAATAATCATCCAAAAATAAAACATAATAACGATGGCCCAACGAGCTTAAAATGGAAGATGTCCATAAATCACTATGAATAATATCAAAAGGCATCAACGTACTAGAAGTAGATGCTACAAAAGGTAATCTAACATATTTCCCTAATTGACAAGAAGGACAAATTGGAGTACTACGAGTAATCTTACAAGCAATAAAATTATTATTTTGCAAAGAAGAAATAATAGAGGACCTCGAATGACCCAAATGTGCATGTCACAAAGAAGAAGCAAGAGCCACAAACGTTGAAGGTGTGGCTTGACTCGTGGAAATGGTGGTGGTGGTGATTTGATAAAGCTTTCCCCTACTATTACATCTCATTATAGGTATCCCCGTCTTGAAATCCTTCACATAAAATCCAAAAGGGTCAAAATTAATAGAAACTCAATTATCAGTTGTGAATCTCCGGACTGACACCAAATTTTTAATTATGTGAGGGGCATGAAGAACATTTTTTAATACTATAGGTGGATGCGGGGGAGACAGATTTGTGTGACCATAACCACGAATTGGAATTGAATGACCATTACCAATAGTTATACCACGATTGTTGCTCAAATTGAAATAATACGAGAGATTACCTGGTGCGGATGTCATGTGAGAAGTGACATCGGTGTCCATATACCAATTTGAGTCCGGGGGATTTAATCCAAGTGTATGCATTGCGGCCTCGATATCTGTGGGTGTTGGGATCGGTGTTAGGCCTGCATTAGTGAAGGCCGAGGCCCAAGCAGGCCAGCCTGCTGCCAAGAACCAGCAGGTCGTGTGGATGCATTATGGAACTGAATCGAAAAATTAGGCCCGGATGCATGCTGGAACTGGGCCCAAGGTGCTGGAAAATTTGACGGGTAAGGCGAGTTGGGCCACTGGCCCAGCCCCACGGCTAGTTGGCCCAAGACTACGGCCAGTGGTTCTACGGCCCACTGTTTTGACCACCTCTACTGCCACCACCACTGCTGCGGCCGCGGTTCTTACCATCATTTTTACAATTTTGACCCATTTTTCCATCATCATGACGGAATGTGCTTCGATAGCTACCTTTTTAGCCAAGTCGTCCTCTTCTAATGTGAGCATGGAACAGGTTTGATAGAACAGTGGGAGAGGATTACTTTGACGAAGAAGCGTCCCAATGCCATTATAGGCCTCGGATAGGCTTGCAACTATCTGAAGAACAAGACGATCATTGGTGACGGGTGCACTAACGTTTTTGAGTTGATCCGCCAATTCCTTCAGCCTTTTACAATTGGCTGAGACATTCGGAAAATCCTTCATGTTGACATGGGAAAATTCCTGCTCAAGAGTAGCAGCATGGGAATTTTTGTTATTTTGGAATATATTACGCACCCTATTCCAAGTTTCCATCGCTGTGGCATTGGATTCAATAATCATTTGCAAGAGGTCTGTAGAGATAGTGGAATAAATCCACTGCAGAACAGTAGCATCAAGGGTTATCCATAACACGGGGTCATCATCGGGGATAGGCACATTCTCTTTACATGTTACCTAGGGGATGATGTGATGAAGGACTTGATGCGAGCGTGCGTGAACCATAAATAATTTTGCCCACATCGTGTATTGGATGTTTTCCATCTCAAGAACAATAGGGATGTGGTTCTTGATGTTGGAGATTGTAAGGGTTGGATGAAACGTGTTCTTTGATGTAGACATAATGAAAGAACAAAAGGAGAATTAGGGATTTGGAGAAAAAAATATGGGAAGAAAAATGAGGGTGGCTGACGGCCAGGTCACGATTGTCGAGATGAGAGGGATGCGGAATGCTTGGAGAAGGAAAATATTTGTCTTAGACTTCTGATACCATAAAGAGAATAATCTCCTGATTATTTTCATTGATGAAGAGGTATATATACAAATATAACAACAACAACATACCCAGTGAAATCTCACAATGTGGGGTCTAGAGAGGGTAGATTGTACGCAAACCCCACCTCTACCTTGGTAGGTTGAGCGGTTGTTTCCGAGATACCCTCGGCTCAAGAAAAAGCACAAGCTCAAACAAAGTATGACAAACAAAGTGAGTAAGTCATGGTAGCAAATTCTGAAAAAGAAAAGGCAGCAAAAAGAAACAATAACTAATGCAAATAAATAAGACAGACAAAATATACATAGCAGCATAAATCAAACGACAAGGGAAAGGTCATGAATAATATGAATCTGATGTTGATGCTACCCCGCAATTGTGCACTGATGTTGATGCTTCCCCGCAATTCCTGAGCCCGACCTCAAATTGGGCCAGGCCCTCTTCTTCAAATCGTCCGTCCGGAGTTCTCGAGCCTCGTCCACAACATGCATTTGCAGCCCAAGCACCATCCTCTATTGGCTATGCTCCCACAGATATCGAACATGCCATGAACAATATGAATCTGAATATTCCAGATGAGTCGTGGTGTATGGACACAGGTGCTATATCTCACATGATGGCATCTCAAGATAATCTCTCATCTTATTTTAATATGAGCACTAATAAAAATATTATTGTCGACAGTGGGCAGAAAATTCTAATTCGTGGTATTAGTCAGGTAAATCTACCACCTCCACACCCACCATTAAAATTGAAAAATTGCTTACACGCACCAAAACTAATTACAAATTTGATATATGTCCGACGTTTTACAACTGACAACAATGTTTCTATGAATTTTAATCTGTTTGGTTTTTTGTGAAGAATTTTCATACGGGGATGCCACTAATGAGATGCAATAGCATGGGTGAGTTGTATCCCCTCACAACTTTTTCCAATAATTGCATGACCAATCCATCTACTTTTGCAGCCATTTCTCCTACTTTGTGGTACAACTGATTGAGACACCTGGGAGCACCAGTTTTTGATAATCTTAGGAAAAATAAGTTTATTTCTTGTAACAAACTTTTAGACTTTTATGTTTGCCAAACGTGTGTGTTTGGTAAATATGTTAAACTTCCTTTTACATCTTCTACTTCCAGTACTCTTATGCCATTTGATCTGTTGCATTGTGATTTGTGGACATCACATGTTTTGAGCTCTGCAGGTCATAAATATTATTTGCTTATTTTAGATGATTATTCATTTTTTTTGTGGACATTTCCATTGGGGAATAAATCGCAAACATATACCATTTTGAAGAAATTTAGTGTTTTTATCAAAACTCATTTTGAAAAATTCATTAAATGTTTTCAATGTGACAATGGGGGAAATTCATAAATGCCCAATTTAATAATTTTTGTCACCAAAATGGGATGTTTTTGCGTGTTTCATGTCCACATACATCTCCACAAAATGGGAAATTCGAAAGAAAGATTCGAATAATTAACAATATGATTCGCACTCTTCTTGTGCATTCGTCCACACCACCAAATTTTTGGCACCATGCTCTTCAAATGGCCACATATCCTTTAAATATTCTTCCTAGTAAACTACTCTCCAATGTGTCACCCACACAAATGTTGTACCACCGTCTCCCATCATTTACACATTTACAAATTTTTGGGTGTTTGTGTTATCCTTTGTTTCCATCCACCACAATTAATAAACTTCGGGCTCGTTCCACTCCTTGTGTGTTTTTGGAATACCCACAAAATTATATGGGATATAAGTATTATGATATGAGAAATGGGAAAATCATTATTTCTCGTCACGTCATTTTTGATGAATCAGCATTCCCATTTGCAACATCTCAAGTGACATCCTCACCTTCATATGATTTTCTGGAAGACAGACTACATCCAATTTTAAGGTATCATCTAAACACTCAAAACAATGTAGGGCATAACCAAAACCCCCTAACCCAAACCCAAAATGAGAATGGGTCGGTCTGATGAGCAGAGGTCACTCTTCCCTTGGCCTCAGCCCAATCCATCGTTGGAATCGGGCAGGCTCCACAAAGGGAAAATTCTAGAACCCTACTCGTAACACAAACCGAGCTCGCCATTTTGGCCCGCAATCGGCCAACCACCCATCTACCTCATATACCCGACAGCCCAACTATCCAACCTTTGACCATTGAAATTCATGCAATGCACATAATGTTTTTACCTAAGCGCTATCTTAACCTAACCACCTCCGTCCAACCCTCACCAATACCCAAAAATCCTGAAGCTGCCTTATCCGGCCCGAATTGAAAAGTTGTCATGTTAGACGAATTTAATGCTCTTATTAAAAATAAGATGTGGGAATTAGTACCACGTCTATATAATGTGAACATAATTTGGCCTATGTGGATGTTTTGTCATAAAAAGAATTCTGATGGTTCTTTTGCACGATACAAAGCTAGTCTTGTTGGTGATGGCAGGTCTCAGTATGTTGGAGTGGATTGTGGTGAAACATTCAGTCCGGTAGTTCAGCCAGCAACTATCAGAACTGTTCTCAGCCTGACACTTTCCAAATCTTGGTACATTCATCAATTGGATGTCAAAAATGCATTCTTACATGGCCACTTACAGGAAACAATGTACATGCATCAGTCGTTGGGTTTTCGAGATTATACCCGTCCAGATCATGTTTGCATGTTGAATAAATCCTTATATGGTTTGAAACACGCTCATCGGGCATGGTATAACATGTTTGTAGGATTTGTTTCCAAATTGGATTTCTCTCACAGCAAGTCCGATCAGTCATTGTTCATTTATCGGAAGGGCGCTGACATGGCATATATACTTCTGTATATTGATGACATTATTCTTACGGCATCATCGACTTCACTTCGCCAGTCTATTAAGTCTCTTCCTGCGGCTGAATTTGCAATGAAGGATTTGGGTCCATTGAATTATTTTCTTGGCATTGATGTAACTAAATATGCATGTGGTCTATTTCTCAGTCAAAAGAATTATGCCGAAGAAATAATTGACAGAGAAGGGATGTCTTCCTGCAAACCATTACATACTCCGGTTCACACAAATGTGAAATTGAGTAATGTTGCAGGTATTCCATACAGTGATCCTACACATTACCGCAGCCTAGCAGGGGCCTTGCAGTATCTAACTTTTATGAGACTCGATATTTCCTATGCGGTTGAGCAAGTTTGTTTACACATGCATGATCCGAAGGAAGAACATATGGGGGCTCTCAAAAGAATTATGCAGTATGTTAAGGGTACTCTTCACTTCGGTTTGCATCTATATAAGTCCTCTATCTTGAGTCTCTCATTCTATACAGATGCGGATTGGGGTGGCTGCCCGGACACACGTCGTTCCACTTTCGGTTATTGTGTGTTCTTAGGGGACAATCTCATTTGATGGTGGTCAAAATGACAATCCACACTGTCTCGGTCAAGTGCTGAGGCAGAACACTGAGGGGTAGCCAATGTGGTTGTTGAGTCATGTTAGCTTCGTAATCTACTGTTAGAGTTACATTGTATGATTCCAAAGGCAACTGTGGTCTATTGTGGCAATGTGAGTGCGATATACTCACCCAAAAATCTTGTTCAGCATTAGCGCACAAAACACATTGAAATAGATATCTTATTTGTCCGCGAAAAGGTTGCCCCTGGTCAAGTCCATTTTCTAAAGCTGGCTAGTGGGTCGGGTCAGCCCAGTCCTGACTCGAGCCCGACCCGATCTCGCCCCGATCCCTCCTAAAAAATGGTGTTGGGACTCGAAACCGGGACGGGACCTAGGCCCATCCCGCCCCGCCCCGACCCCCCTCCATAAACCCCCTACCCCCTTAATATTTATTTTTAACTCCTCAGTTACTATATTTACACTTTAACTCAAATTTTTCAACTATAAATACCTCATTTTCTCTTCATTTTATCTCACAAATTTTCCTACAATCTCTCAATTTGTCTCTCTACAAGTCTACAATTACATTGTCTACTAAATATTTTATTTTATTTGCTCATTGTATAATTGTATCAAAGTTCAAAATTGGGACGGAAGTTGGCAACTAGCTTGACGATCATCTATCGAGCAAAGTTTTATTTTCAACCTCGATTACAAGTCGACATTACATCGACGTTTTGTACATTTGTTCCTTCTTTAAATTATTATTGTTATTTTATTTTAATTATCGCACTTAATTTTATTATCTTTAATTATTTATTTACATAATTAAATGGAATGATTAAGAGGTATGTTTAAGGGTAAGGGTGCTTCTTCTAGTAGGGGTAACAAGGGCATGGGTACTTCTTTTAGTCATCTTATTCCTAGACAGGATGATTTGATTGATTACACTCATATAGATGAAACTGAATTTTTTAATGATATACCATTAGATGATGAGATATATTATGCAACTGAACTAGACTTTAATTTAGAAGATAATCTAGATGACACACCCACTAGTGCACCTCAAACTGGAACGCCTCTTATTCCCCCTAGTATGAGACGAGGCCCCACACAATGAAAATTAAAATCAGCTGCATGAGATTTTTTTATAGGGACCAAGAGAATCAAGTAGTTAGATGCAAAATTTGTAAAAATGTTTATAAATTTAAAATGGGAAAAGGTCAGGGTGGGATGGGAGGTTTATTGAGACATGTACAAAGCTTTCACAAAGCTAGATTGGATGAATACGAGGCTACAAAGTCGGGTGCGCCAATGCGCTCTTAGTTAGGACAAGGTTCACATAGTGTCCCAAACCAAATACAGGGTCAAATTAACCCGACGACTAGGGGAATTGTAGGTCCTAAATACAAGAAACATAGAGATAGGGAAGCAATAGCAAAATCAGTTGAGGTGGAGGGTTTGCCTTTTTCATTTTCTTCCTCTCCTGGTTTTATTCATCACATAAGAGATATGTATAATCCTGCTTTTAACTGTTTTTCTAGATCAACTGTTAGGAGAGACGTTTTTAAATTTGCACATGAATATCAATAATATTTACGTTATGCATTATATCATTTTCCTGGCAAAGTATCTATCACTTCTGATATAGGTCGTAGTAATAACGGTCATGATTATTTAACTGTAACATGTCATTGGATAGATCATAATTGGTCTATGCAAAAACATATTTTAGTAGATAGATATATTGCACACTGGAAATTTTATTGCAGAAAATATTTATCAAGTTTGCGATTATTATGGTATAACTGACAAAATAATGATTGTTACGTTAGATAATGCTTCTTCTAATAATTATGCTATGAGACTTTTAAAAAATCTATTAACTCCATCTTTTCCTAATCATTTTCATATAAAATATGTGTGTCGTATTTATAACTTAGTTGTAAAGGATGGTCTACCACTTTTTGAGACATTCTTAATAAAGTACAATTTGCTATAAACTTTATTTTTAAAAGTAATAGAATACAAAGAAAAAAAGAATATAAAAAACTTGTCATGATTGTGGATTACCTTTTAGAAAAATTCCTGAATAAGCGACTAGGTGAAATTCTCTATATGAACAACTACTTGTTGCTTAAGATTATAGAAGATCTATAACTTTATTTTTTAACGCCCATAATCAAAATCTAACTGATATGCTTATAGATAATGATTGAGAAAAAAAATCAGAACTTATTGGATTTTTAGAGAATTTTTTTCAAGCAACTGAAGAATTTTCTGGTATATATTATCATACTATTTCAACTATGTTATTTTATATAACTCTAATATTTTTGTTACTTAATGAATATATGAAAAAACCATCTTATAAGGCACATATTTAAAAAATGTTTATAAAATTAAAAAAATAGGTTTTTCATATTCCCACTATTTATATTATTAGTGTTGTATTAAATACGACTATTAAAAATAGACGGTTGTAAAGCACTTACTGAAAGTATTTATGATTGTATAGCAGTACTCCACCTCCAACTCCAAAAAAACCAAATGAACAACCACCTAAGGAACCAACTAAACAAGAAGTTTTGTCTAGCATACATGATGAATGCAAAAAAAAATATACGCATTACCAACAAGAAAGTGCTAGCAACCAACCGGCTTATATACCATTTTCTTCTTCTTCAATACAACCTTATAAAAGACATGTTGTTTCTGCGGCTAGTATTGAAAGCCTTAAAAATAGAATATTTAGTGGTTCCACTACTAATCAAGTTAGCGAGTTTGATGTTTTTTGTTTTGCAGGGTGTTGTACCGTACCAAACAATTCTCAATGAAAAGGACGTGAAAACTTGCTTAAATACTGGAGGGAAAATGAGAAGACATTTTCGACACTAGCAAAGATGGTTCGAGATGTGTTGAACATTCAAGCGTCATCAACAGCGTCTGAAAGCATTTTTTCTGTCGGAAGATTTCAAATAGGATATTATTGACACTCATTAGCGGGAGACATCTTGGAGATTACAATTTTATTCAGAGATTGGATACAACCGAAGCGTAGAAGGTGCGATCAACGAAGAAGACGACGAAAATTACAACGAAATCTTGTCCGAGGGAACTGGAAGCGACGTCGACCAATTTGACCAACAAATTCCAATTCCAACTGAAGAACCACAAGACATTGTGAATAAATTAGAAAAGGTGTTTATAAATGTGTAATTTTTTAATTGCAATTTTACTATGTGATTTGCAACTTTCAACACCACAAAATTTCAATTTTGAAATTGTATTACAAAAAAATCATATTTCTATTAAATAATATAAGAGGCACAAAAACAGCCTGGGATATTATTATTACACTATCTTGTTCAATTATTGAAGTGTTTATATATATTATTTTTTTAAATTAAGTGCCAAAAATGGAAAAAACCGATCCCGCCCCGGTCCCCTTTTCTGACGGGATGAGGGACGGGATGGGACGTTGACCAGTCTCGCCAGTCCCGGCCCGCCAGTCCCGCCAGAGGACCGGTCCCGACCTCCCCCCAGTCCCGTCGGGTCCTGTCCCGCCGGGACTCGCCCCGCCCCAAACCCGCCCCGTTGGACACCCCTACCGTGTTCTCCATGTACCATCACGTTATCAAATTGCAGATATCTTCACAGAAGGTCTTCCGCGCGTACTTTTTGATGATTTCAGGGACAGTCTTAGCATACGCGAACCTCCCGCTAAGACTGCAGGGGACTGTAAGAATAATTATGGGTCAATCCCATAATTATCTCCAAAATCAATCAAGAATATTCTAGATCAATCAATTGTAAATTAGTATCATTAATTAGATTAATTACATTAATTAGTATATTCTTATAGATACCGAGACTTGATTATTGTAGTTGTATAAATTGTAAACTTGGAAATGAAATAAACTCAATGAATCAATTTTCAATAGTATAAAAATTAATTTTCATTATGTATGTTTGGAAAACTTTTCTTTGAAATTAGCACGACATTCGAAAGTGAAATCAAATCTCTTCAATTAAGTAGGTTTATGGCATTAGGTAATAATATTGAAGTCTTAATGGATAAAATCCATATAAAAGAAGGTAGTAGACTAGTAGGCTTGGAAATTGCCGAGTGACGCTTAAAAAACACATGAATTTTATTTTCACAAACTGTCAATAAACATTGCAATAAAAATATTTGAATTGAGATAAGAAAATTAAATCTAAATTAAAGGAGATAATATTTGAGAGATATAGGAAAAAATGATTTTGAATTGAAAGATAGAAATAGTTAAATTGAGATTAAAAAAACTTCGAATTGAAATCTAGAAATATTAGTAAATTTTCTGATAAGATAATAATATTGCTTCTCTATTTATATTTTGTACAAGAATACAACATTATTTTGATTATAGGAAAATATTAATAGAAAACTAAGCAAAATATCAACAGTGAAAATGTAATGTACAAGAGGTGGATATAGATAATCTGAGAATTTTATACATTAAATTAATCTAAATGGTAAAACAAAGTAAATAAATAAGTAATACACAAAATAGTCTTGATAAAATTTAGAAAAGAAAACTGAAGAATCGTGAATAATATAATAAAAGTTATAAAATTATATATTTCTGGAGGAAAATATATTTGTTTTTACTAAAAGGAGAGTAGTAGTCGAGATTATTAAATTAAGTGACAAACTAATAATTTAGCTATGTAATAATACAAAATATCAACAGTGAAAATATAATGTATAAGAGGTGGATAGAGATAATGTTAGAATATTTATACATTAAATTAATCTAAAAGGTAAAACAAAGTAAATAAATAATTAATGCACAGAATAGTCTTGATAAATTTAGAAAATTGAAGTCGTGAAAAATATAAAAGTTATAAAATTATATATTATGAAGGAAAATATATATTTTGTACTAAAAAGAGAGTAGCGGTCGAGAATATTAAATTAAGTGACAAACTAATAAATTAGCTATCTAATAATAATAAATATCAACAGTGAAATATAATGTACAAGAGGTGGATAGAGATAATGTAAGGATATTTATACATCAAATTAATCTAAAAGGTAAAACAAAGTAAATAAATAAGTAATACACAAATAGTCTTGATAAAATTTAAAGAACTGAAGAATCGTGAATACTATAATAAAAATTTATAAAACTACATTTCTGAAGGGAAAGTGGCCGAGAATATTAAATTATGTGACAGACTAATAAATTAGCTATCTAATAATACTACAGTGGATAACTTAATAAATAAAATTAAGGAATAAAAAGGCATTCAATGAATATATGAGTCATTTTAATTTCAAGCAAATTTTATTATTGGGGAGAATATGATCTAATATGGCAAAACAAAAATATATGATTTCTTTTAAATTAGCTATTTAATAATTTTAAAAATAGTGGATAATGTAATAAATAGAAATAAGGAACAAGGAGATATTCAATGAATATATGAGTTATTTTAATTTCTTGCAAATTTTATTATCGGGTACATTACATTAAGAGAAAAGATATCAGTTGAATTTTTTTTAAGTAATATGATCTAATATGCTAAAATAAAAACATATGATTTATTTTAGTTGTATGTAGATTTTAGAATCGGATACATTACATTAAGAAAAAGATGTCAATTGAATTTTTTAAAGTAATGTGATCTAATATGCTCAAATGACGTATCACTATTTAAAATAACTACTAAAACATTTTTTATTATTATTCACGCATCGCACGAATACTAATACTAGTATCTATTAAGCCAAGTGAAAGAATAAGATTTAGACACATGTTAATGTTAGGACAATTAACTAAATTTTAAAACTAAAACCGTTTAGTGTGATGTGGCAAAAACCAATAGAAACAACGTATGCAACTACCAGGTTGTGTATTTTGGACCCTTCAGATACATTATGGAGTCACGATACCCACGTTCTAAGTGGGTTTTAGAGGAAGAGAAGAACCACTTGGCAATTGCGAGGCAGATATATTAGAGAAAATTTATTGCCTCGGCTGAATCGTTTCAATTGAACTTCAAAATTTCATTACTTTCATAGCCGTCTCCGTTGCCTTTCTCGCCGTTAGTAATTACCGATCATGTATCGCTTCTCTTTTTACTCTTTGTATTGTGTATATAAAATTAGTATGTTTATGTGTGATTTCCTCAATTTAAAAAATCATTAGTACTTAATTTGATTTTGATTGTTTGAAAACAAAATAAAGGTCACATAAGTTTGTGCTTTTCTGTGGTGCACTCAAGTTGGCCTGACTGTCAAACTGTAAGGGATCAAATTATACGACAAGTGTGTGACAATGATTTTATACTTACAAATCACGGCGGCAAACGTCCTGCCGACGCCACAAAAATTTTAAAATTCCCATTGATAAGAGTAAACTAAGCCATTGATTAGATCTTGAATATCATGAGACTGTAGATACATTCTTGAAGCTGAAAGTATACCATAATATACACGGCATATACAATGCCTTGTGTATACCGTGTATATCACGGAAACCCAAGACAAATAGGAAACCGTGATATACACGATATACACAGCCGTGTATACCTATATTTGGTAATATATTATTTATAGTTAATTAGCATTATACACTTACCATAATTATAGAATTCTTGTACAAATAGAATAGGGTTTTGTGATTAGAATAGGAATAAGATTTTCCATATTATGGAGATTGTAAAATTGTATATATACTCATTCATTGATGAAAATAATCAAGGAATTATTTTTTTCATGGTATCAGAAGTCTAGGTGCTTCTACTGATTTTCCTCTCTTCTGATGCCTCGATTTTCGTGTCAATTCTAGGAATCCATGCAAACTTTACCTCATCTCTTCCCAAATTTTCTTCCAATCCCTCATTCACCAATTGTTCTTTTGTTATATCTACGTCAAAGAACATGTTTCATCCTGCCCTTACTGTTTCCAACATCAAAAACCACATCCCTATTGTTCTTGAGATGGAGAACGTCCAATATGCGACGTGGGCAGAATTGTTCAAAATTCACGCAATCTCACATCAAGTCCTCCACATAATTCCTCCCGCTGTCCCTACACCCGCGGAGGATCCTCAGTTATGGATCACTCTTGATGTTACCGTCCTTTAGTGGATTTACTCCACTATTTCTACCGACCTTTTACAGACGATCATTGAACCAGACACTACGGCTATGGCTACCTGGAATAGATTGCGTGATATTCCAGGATAACCAACATTCCCGAGTTGTCACCCTTGAGCAAGAATTTTCACAAGTCAGTATGGAAGATTTTCCAAATGTTTCAACTTATTGTAAACTACTCAAGGAATTGGCGGACCAACTCCGTAACGTTGGCGCGCCTGATACCAATAATCGTCTTGTTCTTCAAATGGTTGCAGGCCTATCTGAGGCCTATAATGGCGTTGGGACTCTCCTCCGTCAAAGTGATTCGCTTCCACCTTTTTATCAAGCCCGTTCGATGCTCACTTTAGAAGAAGCCGGCTTGGAAAAAAAGGCGGCTACCGGCGCAAGTTCTGTGGCGATGATGACTTCATCCGATAACTCTCATAGTTTGTTGACAATTTGGGCCAAAACTGCAACAACGGTGGTGGCAAAAAGGGTCAAAATCATAAAAATAATGGCATAAATCGTGGCGGCAACAACGGCGGCGGACGGAACAATCGCAACGCCGGCAGTGGGCCTCGGCCTGGTCTCAGCCCTGGGCCCCTTGGCAATGGTCCTGGAACAGTGGCCCAATCCAACCTACTAACCGCCCAGTTATTTCCCAGGCAGTTGGGCCCCAGTCCAGCCCAATCACAGTCCTAATTTTTCAGGTCCTTACGACAACAACCAGCCGCGATCTGGGTCGGGTCAGCAGGCCGGTCTGTTTGGGCCTCGGCCCCCGCAGGCCTTCACTGCTACGGACCCGAATCTGATCCCGACACCCACCGATATTGAGGCCGCTATGCATACACTTGGATTAAATTTTCCATACCTGAATTGGTACATGGACACCGGCGTCACTTCTCACATGACGTCCGACCAAGGTACTCTCTCGTCTTATTTCAATTTGAGCAAAAAACGTGGTATTATTATTGGTAATGGCAACTCAATTCTTATTCGTGGTTATGGTCATACAACTTTGTCTCCCCCACATCCAACTCTTGTCTTGAAAAATACCCTTCATGCCCCTAACCTAATTAAAAAATTGGTGTCTGTCCAAAAATTCACCACTGATAATTGAGTTTCTGTTAATTTTGATCCATTTGGGTTTTCTGTGAAGGATTTCAAAATGGGGATACCTCTCATGAGATGCAATAGTAGGGGACATTTTTATCCACTCACGACCGCCACCAGTCTCTCGAGTCCAGCCATACCATCGACATTTGCAGTTCTAGCTCCTTCCGTGTGACATGCATGTTTGGGTCACCTTGGGTCAGCTATTGTTTCTTCTTTACATAAAAATAATTTTATTTCTTGTAAGGGTACGCGTAGTACTCCACTTTGTCATTCCTGTCCGATAGAAAAACATGTTAGATTACCATTTGTAGCATCTATTTCTCGTGCTTTGATGCCTTTTGGCATTATTCATAGCGATTTATGGACTTCTCCCGTTTTAAGTTCTTTGGGCCATCGTTATTATGTTTTATTTTTGGATGATTATTCTAATTTTTTATGTACCTTTCCGTTAGCGAAAAATTCTCAAGTGTTTTTCACATTCTTAAAATTTAGAGCATTCATCCGTACTCAATTTGAACGGGAAATAAAAAATATTCAATGTGATAATGGCAAAGAATATGATAATGGGTTGTTTCGGGAATTTTGTGATGCTAATGGCATAATGTTTCATTTCTCGTGCCCTCATACGTCTTCACCGAATGGGAAGCCGAACGGAAAATTCGTAGCATTAATAATATTGTCCGAACTTTATTGGCCCATGCTTCCGTACCTCCTTCTTTTTGGCATCATGCTCTATAAATGGCTACTTACCTCCTTAACATTCTTCCTACCAAATGATTGGCATATACATCTCTCCTTAAAATTCTCTATAATAAGAATCATTCGTATTCACATCTTAGGGTCTTTGGGTGTTTATGATATCCACAGTTTCCATCAACTACAATTAATAAACTTCAAGCCCGTTCTATCGCTTATGTGTTTTTGGGTTATCCATCTAATCATCGTGGTTACAAATGTTTTGATTTATCTTCTAATAAGATCATAATAAGTCGCCATGTTATTTTTGATGAAACCCAATTTCCATTTGCTAAAGTGAGTAGTCCCGTGCCTAGTTCGTATAATTATTTGGATGACGAGATCTCTCCATATATTATCCAACATTTATCGGATGGATCCCGTGACCAAAATATGCCAGCAGGCCCACACATTCCCATTGTTCCATCGCCTCTGCCCAGAACCACGGCCCAGTACCGATCTCGGTACTGTTCCAGTGGTTCAGTCCACTGGTTCCGCCCTTGTTTCAGTTGTTGGGCCAGCAGGCCCATTGCCTGCTGGCCGGCTCATCACCAGCCCACCCACTGCTCAAAATCCACCCAATTCTACCTCGAGTCATCGGCCCGTTACTCGAAGTCAAAGGGGTATTTTTAAGCCTAAACAATATTTTAATCTCAATTCTAATGTCTCTAAATCCCCACTACCATGTAATCCAGTGTCTGCATTAAATGACCCGAATTGGAAATTGGCTATGAACGATGAATATAATGCTCTTATTGAAAATAAGACGTGGGAGTTGGTACCCCGTCCTTTCGGTGTTAATATTCTTCGATCTATGTGGTTTTTTCATCATAAAGACAATATTGATGGTTCTTTTGCAAGGCATAAGGCTCGTCTTGTAGGTGATGGTAAAAAATAGATTGGCGTGGATTGTGGTGAAATATTTAGTCCGGTGGTCAAACCGGCTACCATTCGCACTGTTCTCAGTCTCGCTCTTTCCAAAGCATGGCCCATTCATCAGCTACATGTGAAAAATGCTTTCTTACATGGTGATCTTCAGGAGACAATTTGCATGCATCAGCCCTTGGGTTTTCGAGACCCCAGATATCCTAATCATGTTTGTTTATTGAAAAAGTCCTTGTATGGGCTTAAATAGGCCCCACGGCCTTGATATAAGAGATTTGCAGACTATGTATCTACTATTGGTTTTTCTCACAGCAGGTCTGATAATTCTTTGTTCATATATCGTCGTGGTACTTCCCTGGCATATATTCTATTATATGTGGATGATATTATTTTGACTGCTTCTTCTGATGATTTACGCAAGTCTATCTTATTTTGACTGCTTCTTCTGATGATTTACGCAAGTCTATCATGACACTACTCAGTTCTGAGTTTGTTATGAAAGACTTGGGGCCCTTGAGTTATTTCTTGGGGATTGTTGTCACTCGTTATGCAGGTGGGTTATTTTTATCACAAAGGAAGTATGTCGTTGAGATTATTGAGCGCGCTGGTATGTCCTCGTGTAAGTCTACTTCCACTCCAATTGATACTAAACCCAAGCTGGGTGCTGCGGCTAGCTCACCTTATGAGGATCCCACCCATTATCGCAGTCTTGCAGGGGCTCTTCAGTATCTTACTTTCATGAGACCAGATATTACGTATGGCGTACAGCAAGTGTGTTTATTTATGCATGATCCTAGGGTTGAGCACATAGATGCGCTCAAACGCATTCTTCGATACATCCAGGGAACACTTGACTATGGCTTGCATCTATATCCATCGTCGGTCTCTATACTTGTCTCGTATACAGATGTTGATTGGGGTGGTTGTCAAGACATCAGACGCTACACGTCTGGGTATTGTATGTTTTTTGGTAATAACTTGGTCTCATGGTCTGCAAAGCGACAGCCTACATTATCACGCTCCAGTGCAGAGGTCGAGTATCGAGGGGTCGCCAATGTGGTATCCGAATCATGTTGGTTACGTAATCTTCTCTTAGAACTTCATTGTCCCATTCAGAAAGCTACTTTGGTATATTGTGATAATATTAGTGCAGTCTATCTTTCTGGTAATCCGATTCAACATCAGCGCACTAAACACATCGAGATGGATATCCACTTTGTTCGCGAAAAGGTAGCTCGTGGACAAGTACGTGTATGTCATGTCCCTTCTAGGTACCAAATCGCCGACATCTTTACTAAGGGTCTTCCCTCAGTTCTATAATCTATTTGAAGATTTTACGGACAGTCTCAGCGTACGACGACCGCCCACTATGACTGCGGGGGTGTGAAAGTATACCATAATATACAAGATATACACGGCATATACAATGCCTTGTGTATACCGTGTATATCACGGAAACCCAAGACAAATAGGAAATCGTGATATACACAGCCGTGTATACCTATATTTGGTAATATATTATTTGTAGTTAATTAGCATTGTACACTTACCATAATTATAGAATTCTTGTACAAATAGAATAGAATTTTGTGATTAGAATAGGAATAGGATTTTCCATATTATGGAGATTGTAAATTATATATATACTCATTCATTAACATAAGCATCCAATCAACAAATCGTCATTTGAAGCTGTGCTATAGTTATTACTTTTTAACAGTGTGCTTCAGTAGTACATATGATTACTTGTGATTGGACTTTGTATTTGGCTTTATTCTCTTCTCTCTTTTTTTTTTTTGTGTGTTTCTTCATTAGCTACTATTCCAATGAAAACCTAAGGGTGAAGTTTGGTGGATGCAATTGCAGAGACAACTGTTGCAGCAGATGTCACAACTACAGATTGTTATTTCCTATATGAATTCATATTAAAGATATCACCAACTCTGACTTGGAATTTTGGTTGCAGGTCTAAAACTAATGTTGTGAAAACAAATTCTTATTACACTTCAAGTAAAAGGTTAGGGAAAGATAATATCAAAAATTTTGTTAAGTGATCTGCAAGCATTGAATCTCTTATTCTAAAAGAGCAAGTGGTCTGATGAGTGTAACCGGGGGGAAAAAAGGATTTCAAAGAATCAGTGATTTTGCTTTCTTATTTTTTGATTTCAAAGAATTACCTCTTTATCGACTTGATTGTATGTCTAGATGAACTAAGCACTTCGTTTTGTTTCTTAATAACTATGCCTGCGCAATGAGAATAAACCCATTCATAATTATTTATGGGGCAGACACCGCCTTTTTAACTTTGAAAAGAACTTTTTGCCTCAATCTAATTTTTTTTTTTTTTTTTTGAAAACAAATGTTTTTATCTTCTTTCTAATTTCTTATTCATGAAAAAGAGTAAGAGGTCGAGATTTGAAACGTTTTATTATTGCATGATTTATGACATTGTGGTGAATAACAAGTTGAACCAATGATGAAAAATAGTGATAAGATCTTCAATATTTTATTAGAACAACGGAAGAGATGTAATGATCTTTTTTAACATTAACCTCAAAGGTAAGTTAAGTAATATTTACACAATCTGTAAAAAAATGTTGGACATTTTGCACTTTAGAAAGATAACTTGAGGAGAATATGTGCCTTTTTTCTCTCACTTAGAATAGACATCAACCAACTTGGTAATTTGTTTGTAATGAATTTAATCTCTTCTCAAGTGGTTTCGATATCCCTTGGGTTCTACTTTGTCAACTTTTCGAAGATTAATGAATCTTCATGGTACTGCTTTAGTCTAATTAGAAGTACCTGTACAAACATATGCAAGTAGAATATATGTCTCTACTCACTGTCGAGCTATGAATTTATCTCATCAATATGTGCAAATCAGATAATATCACACAAAGTACGTTTCGACATCAAATTTGGTAAGTTCAATGTTCACAGTTTTCATGTTCGTGGTTTCAATTATTGAAAAACAATAACTTGCAATTCCTTGATTGTGCTTCATTCCTTTTAATTTGATTATGAGAGTAGGGTTTATGTTCTTGTAGTTTCACGATGGATCAGTCAATATCTGTTTTGAATATAACCATGCCATTCATCATCTTTTAAAAAAAAAAATTACTTGCTGAGAACTTTAATTTTCTCCACCTGAAGCTTGGTGATTGTGCATTCTTTGTCACAATTTTTTTTTCTTTATGACATGATATCAATTTGTGTTTAAAATGTTATGTCTCTTTTATTTAATTCTGCAACTAATGGCTATGAAAGAAGAGATGTGCAATGAGTAAAGAAGATTTAAAGAGAAAGGATAAGGACAGCATCTTTAGTGTCATGACATCGGCGCAAAATTATTTTGTGAAAAGTGGAGAAACTATTTGCTTATGAAAGAAAGTGCTATATTCTTGAAAGATATATGATTTACATGAGTTGCAATGCTAAAAAAAAGTTAGGGATAAATGTGTTGGGACATAAATCACAAAATTTTCATTTATTCGTCCTTAAAGAGTGTAAATGGTAGAAACTACATCTAAAGTACTGAAATCCTGAAGCAAGCAGAAACTTTCTAAAGCACTGAAGTTCATATGAAACATCATCCCAACTTGAAATATGATGGTGCATATGGAGAGAAAGGGAAAAAGGAGTTTTTAAGGATAAACCAACAACACTGAATTTTTAATCTGACACCAGCTATTCACTTTTTTTGGTGCAAATTAAATTAGATTTTGCAAATGAAGAGAAATTTCTACTACATGTTATAGAATCACTAGGTAGATAGATATGGATTCCTTCTTTTGGTTTCTATTTTTTGGAAGATAATTTGGCACATAATCTTTGTGCTATTCTGTTTATTTACAAAAAATATTGATGATCCTGAGTGTTAAATTTTCTACGGAGTGGTCTAATTTTTTCGATATCTATGAATATATAGACTTGAGGGGATAAGGGGCATGATACATTTGTATTCCTTAAAATTAAAATTACTTCTCTATATTTATACACAAGTTACAGAAATATGTATCACAACTCTGGTATCTTGCCCCTAATTTGCTTTTACAATCTATTTATATCACCTACCTAAATAGTAGAAAACATACATAGAACACCTCCGTTTTTGGTCATTTTTATTTTAAGTTCTTTTCATGACATTACTGCTATTCGGAGGTTATTTTCTTTTTAGGTACATTTTTTTGATGCTATAACTTGACACCGTTCTTCTTGACTTTCAGAATTTAGGTGCAAAGTTGCAGCTTTGCTTATTTCTGTTGATCGAAGACTTTTAATAACAAGAAATATGACCGCAATGAGTGATATATATGGCTATATCCATTTCATATAAAATCAGATTATCTGTACATCAACTTCTCCAGGTGATTGAGCTCTCCCATATAATTTTCTTTGGTTAAATCTTGTTCCTAAGTATCTGATATCATCCAAGCTGAGAAGTAGAAGTCACTTTAAAAAACCCTACGTAGTAGGATGACAGAAGGTCGACTTTCAAAGTATTACTATTATTTATCGTCTTTCAAAGACAAGAAATCGACAATCCTTGAAGCAGAAACATGGAGCATCATGAGTTTGAAAAACGTTACTTACTAAGAGTTCCGCAAATGTGAAAAATGTCGTGCAGTAGAGAGCTGGAGAATAATCATGAATTCTTATTATGTTTGTAGGTTATCTTGAGTACCTAAAGTAATGTGAAGAGCAACTGAATATAAGCAATGCAGTGACCACAAATATATTTTAGTTGTGAAGAAACTTAAGATGTCAGCTCTATGCATGTATGAAGGATACAAAGAAGAATAAATTGAAATGTGAACAAGACCATGTCTCCTCTCAAATTCTTACGAAGATACAATGAAATCTGACATTAGAAATAGGTTGTCTACGTCCCCCGGGCATAGCTGGATGGCAAAGGAGGGGAACTTAAAATTCATCTGGAGGTTCTGCAGCGTGGGTTCGAACCCTGGTGGGAGCAATTTGCTCACTTCTGGGGTAGAACCTCGTAGGTGAATCAGTTGCTTTGTTCTCAAAACCTAGTCATTCAGGCACATCCCGCGATTTACTGGTAGTAGTGCTGAGGGACCGAGACTACTATCTCCAGGAATAATCTGGCATAAGCCGGGAAGCTGGATATAAAAAATAAAAAAAATTGTCTACTCATATGAGCTATTCTATCTCTGAATTCAAATTTTATTCCCGTGCTAGGTAGCTAATGTTGGAAATTAGCCTTTGGCGGGAGTTGCGACCGACCAACTTTAACGGCTTAAACACTAGTGTTACGTATGTTGGAGAATCCGGTTCTTCACACATGCATGATGTACTAAGTACGTAGATAACCGTAGGGCCAAGAATCGTCAAATTTCATTGAGAAATGAAAGAGATATTGGTTCACGAAGTGAGGTGTTTGAAGCATGGAAAGTGTGGTGTTGTGTTCAATTCTCCCTCATCGGTAGAGGAAGAAAGAATTGCTGTGTATATAAGACTCGAAATTGGTTTGGGATTTGGGACCCCAAGGGGTATCCCATGTGTTTAAAGGAGGGAGGACCTAGATGTGCTTCGGTTTGAGGAAAGACCACACGCGCGCTGCCGCCGCCCGCCCGTCCGGTCCGGTTCCGGTTCCGGTTCCGGGTTCTCGGGTTCACAGGCTGTGGGCTGTGGGCCTTCTGATATTATCTTTTTGGGCCAGAGAACTTTCGGCAGACAGGAACAGAAACGTCCAGCACTCAATTTAGTCATTTATTTTGGCTGAATTACTCCTCCTATAATGACCAAATCCGTTGGACTTTCACCCTTTAATTTGGTGGTTTTACTACCTCCATAATGGTCATTATTTGGCCAATAATGGTTGTTATGGAGGCAGTCAAACAGTCCCTTCATCGCCTATATAAACACCCCTTACACCATTGTTGAGGCACACTTGATATACACGAAAATATACAACCAGAAAATCAGTTCTTCCTATAACTTCCAAGCATCATTTCTTATTCAATATTCTTCACGGTAGCTCTTGAATTTCCTTTGCTCAATTGTTCCATTACTGTTTTATCTTGGGAGACGAATTGTCCGGGACGTATAAAGGATACATACGGGGCAACATTGTCTTAAGGACAGAGTGTCACACTCGACTCAGCAAAAATCAAAGCAGTTTCCGGTCTTCTTGTTCAACAAATATTGTAATTTCAGTTTTGTTGTTATATTGTAATTTTCAGTTTTCTAGTTGAATTGTAATTTCAATTCTTACATAAGCAGTTACTTATAATTTTTATTTCTTGCAAATCCTTGTAACCCAACAGCTAATAGCTACGGTTCATTTTTATCTCATTTTACAATAAGCTACATATTCCTACTTTACACGAAAAACACGTCCTTTTAGATGTATGAAACAATAACAATAATTTTAGTTGAGGTACGTTATTTTTTTTAATTGTATTTTTTTAGTTTTTATCTGCTTAATGCTATTTTTGTTTTAGACTTCTGATTTTAGCTATGATCGTTCAAATCTATTGGAGATGGTTACCTCTTGATACAAAAATAAGTATGCTTAGTTTACTAGGTTAAAATAGTCGTGGTGTCTTTAACATCCGTATTAGTTTCATGTCTAATCAATTAATTTTATTAGCCACTTATCGTTAGATTGTCTGAAATTAGCTGTCAAGAATTTATATGTTGGATAGTCAAATATTTCCATATTATACATTTTGCATTTGTTTTCCATGTTTAGTGATTATGAATATTTAAATTAAAGTGATGCTTTTACTCCATTTATAAAACATTTAGGATATCGAGGGTTTGATTGTGATCAACATTTATATATGAGTGAAGTTGAACTATGCAAAAATAATTTCGAGCATGAAATTAACTTTATTGATCAGTTATTTGCATGAAAAATACTCGAAGTTGTTAGTGTTTCTTATTTATATAGCTTTGTGCAGGAGATTTAAGCATTGGAGGTCATTGCTACGACGGTAAGAGGTTGTTATTCTTAATGTAATTTATTTTCTTATGCTTGAGATTCATCCAATGCAATGAAGGCACTCGATTGTGAGTAAAATTTGCTAACATTTCTCATTGATTTGTATATTTGTCTAAAATCGATTTAGGCTTTTCAACATTTCTTTATAGTTGTTTAAAAATATTTGTGATGCAGTTAATTTTGTTGTAGCAAATATTTCTTAGGAAGTATCCTTTAATTTTATAAAATAGTTCATCCTTAACATATAATTTGATTATTTCTTTTTTGTTCTCTACGGATTGCGCGGGTACTTATACTCCTTATATTAAAAGGAGGGTAGTCTAGCATGAGGCTAAGCCAAGTGGCGTAATATCAACTATGGCTGGCAAGTGGGCCGGATCGGCCCGGTCCCGCCCCGACACCGCCCCAGTCCCGCCCCGAACCCGAGTATTTAAAAAAAATTGCGGTATCGGGACTCGAACCGAGATGGGACAATGTCTCGTCCCGCCCCAGGCCCGCCAGTCCCGACCCGATCTCGATCCCGCCCCGGTCTGGCCCGAAACCCCCTTTTTACAAAAATAATTGTTGCACCAAGGGCCGTTTTACATTTTGGCCGTTGTGCAACGGCCATTTTTGGCCTCCCCCTACCCCTTAATATTTATTTTTAACCCATAAGTTATTATATTTACACTTTAACCAAATTTTTCAACTATAAATACCTCATTTTCTCTTCATCTTTCTCACAAATCTTCCTACAATCTCTCTAATCTCTCAATCTATCTCTCTACAAGTCTACATTGTCTACTAAATATTCAATTTTATTTATTCATTTGGGAATTAAGAGTGAGGTTGGCAACTAGCTTGAGGATCTTCCATCGAGCAAAGTTTCAATTTTCAACCTCTCGATTACACGTCGACGTTACGTCGGCGTTTGGTACATTCGTTCCTTCATTAAATTATTATTGGTTGTTTATTTTATTTAGCGCACTTAATTTTATTTACTTTAATTATTTATTAGTATAATTATAAATTTATAATGGAATGATTTAAATGTATGCTTACAGGTAGGGATCATGCTTCTTCTAGTAGGGGCAACAAGGGCAAGGGTCCTATTTCTAGACAGAATCATATTCTTACACAAGATGATTTTGTTGATACTGAACATTTTCCTACAATATCATTAGATTTAGACGAGGAGCTATTTTCTGGAACTCAAGAAGACTTTAATTTAGACGATGATACACCCACTAATGTTGATGACAACACACCCACTAGTGCACCTTCAACTGAAATGCCTCCTATTCCCCCTAGTATGAAACGAGGTCCAGCAAAACGACCATTAAAATCAGATGCATGGATATTTTTTGATAGGGACGTAGAGAATCAAGTAGCTAGATGTAAAATTTGTAAAGATGTTTTAAAATTTAAAACTGGAAAAGGTCACAGTGGGACGGGTGTTGACACCCAATTTTGTCCCATCTTTTATGATTTTATTCGTAATTTTTAACATTTTTGACACTTTTAAAACAATTTTAAAATATATATATATATGCATATTATTCTCTTATTATTATTATTATTCGCATTTTTTACTGTCATTTGCATTTTTTATCACAATCATAAGTTTTATCCAAAAAATTCTATGTTATTTTATTCTCGCAAAATTGCATCGCATTTCCCTTTTATTAAGCATTAAACATTTCGCAAATATTATATTTTATTATTATCACGTCGTTATGTTATTTTAAATAATTCACATCTTTTACAAAATATATATATATATATAATATATTTTTATATTAAACCCCTCTTTTATATTTTTAAATCCATAACCCATTTTTTTTATTTCCTAACCCAAAACTAATTTCTACCCAAAATATTCTATCCAACCTCCAAAGTCCATCTCCAAATTAATTCTTATTTTCGGCCCAGATCCGCAAACAAATTTCAAAACATAACCCACAAATATTTCCCCCTTTTCACCCCCAACCCAACCCAGCCCAACTCCCCAAAACAATTAAACCCAATCCGGTCGGCCCACTCATCCGACCCAAACCCGTCGGCCCATCACCATCTTCCCCCCCATTTAAACCCCTTTAACCTAAAAACAAAAAAAACCCAAAAACAGAAAACCCAAACCCTACCCCCTTCACTCGTCGCCGCACCCTATGCCCCTACCCCACGTCGCCGCACCCCTACCCCCGTCACTTCACCACTGCCACCACCCTACCCTGACACCGCCGAACGCTTGCCCCAAGAACACGCCCCAAAAATCAGATTTTTGTTCCCCCTTTATTTTTGAAATTTGAATTCGTTTAAGGGGGGGGTATGAGGGGTTGGGACGTCGGGTTTGAGTACCTATAAATACCCCATGTTGTTCTTCATTTTGGGGGGGATTTTTTTTCGGAGGATTTTTGGAAAAAATGATTCAATATATAAATCTTGTTGTGTTCTTGAGTTTAAAGCTTTTGGTTTCTTTGTTGTTTCAAGAATCAAGTCCGAAAAGGTTTGTTCTCCCATTTTGATTCTCTGATTTTCTTCACTGATTTCGGGTCGGGTTGACCCGTGTCGGGTCGACCCGGCTCGGGTAAACATTTTCAGAATTCTTGCATTTCATATTTATGTATGTTGGTTATCTGAATTTGGTGTTAAGATTTGATTTGGATCACTGATTCTCGGGTCGGGTCGACCCGATTTAAATTTCCAAATTTCTTGCATTGTTGCTGTTTGTTATCATTGGTTATCTGAAATTGATGAAATTATTTGACTTCGGGTTGAACACACGATTCGGGTCGGGTCACTGACCCGGGTCGGGTCGACCCGGTTTAGATTTTCCCAATTTTCTTACATTGTTGCTGTTTGTTATCATTGGTTATCTGAAATTGTTGAATTTATTTGATTCTGGTTTGAAACACGGATCCGGGTCGGGTCACTGATCCGGGTCGGATCGACCCGGTTGGGTAACATTTCCAGAATTCTTGCATTACATATTCTTGTTATTGGTTATCTGAATTGGGTGTTGAAATCTGATCCGGGTTGAAACACTAATCCGGGTCGGGTCAACCCGATTTGGATATTTCCAGAATTCTTGCATTCCGTATTCTTGTTATTATTTATCTGAATTTGGTGCTGAAATCTTATTCGAGTTCGGATCACTGATCCGGTCGGTCATCGACCGGTCGGAGCGACCGATTTGAATATTTCCGAATTTCGAACTTGGGTCGGATATTTTAAATCGCTCACCGCTTCGCTTCTTCTTGACTGCTTTTTTCTTTTATCAATATCGCATTAAGGCCGACGAAATTGAATTCGAGGCCGCGCTTTTCTTTCGTTTCGCTTCTCTGTTTTTTAGTATAACTGTTTTAGATATCTGTGCAACGGATATATTATTGTTTTATTAAGTTTACTGTTTTAGATTTCTTGCGACGGATATCTTTCTGTTTTACTGTTTTTACCGTTCTGAACAAATACCGCGTCTGTTCGGGCACTGTTTTTCTGTTTCAGTTTGCTGCTCGGCTTCAGATTATTGTTTTTACTGTTTTTACGTTTTTACTGTTTTAAAATAAACACCGCACCTTTCAGATATTGCTTTCCTGTTTCAGTCCACTGTTTCAGCATTAAAATATCCGATTTACTGTTTTACTGTTTTAAATTAAACACCGCGTCTTTTTTCGGAAACTGTTTTTTTTTCTGCTACTGTTTTCATATCGCTATTCACTCTCTGCTTTGTTTACATTCGATTTTTATTTTACTGATTTGAACACGATACTACACTGGCCGATGAAAAATATCCGTCGATTTTGAGGCCTACACAGTTGCAAAGACGGAAATATAACTTCTGGGCAAGGATGAAGACTTAAACCTTTTATCCGAGATCAACATGTTTAGTAGGCGAGGTGACTAAAATAACCAACAAGTTATATATTCGCAGCCACGACGTGATTATAGTGATCTTTTCTATTTCACCCGAGAGACCGACACGTTTAGTAGGCGAGGCAATCAAAAATAAACTACATTAGTCATATGTTTGCAGCCACGACGTGATTGGAATGTTCTTTTCAAAATTTAAGTCTGAGCCCTCCGCGATCAAAACATTCACTGTTTTGAATACGGATATGAAGTTATTTGTATTTATATGTTTCTAACCGTTTGTTCTTGACAGCTTGCAGGGATTAAAGCAAATAACGACAAATATTCCTCGGAGTTTATTTATTGTTATTTCTTTCTTTAATTCAGCTTTTATCTCGCTTTGTATTGTAATATTATTTATCGCACTTATGTAATTATTGAAATGCTTAGAATAGGCAAACTTAGGATTTATTCATAGGTTAGTTTAAGATTTGAAACCCGTCGCTAGCTTATTTATTTGTAGGCTCGCAAACTTAGAAATCCTTCGCTAGTTTATTTATTTTAGGCTCGTCACGCGTATTCAAGATTTTCAAAATGACTTTTGTCATCTTTTATTTGCTTTATTAATCATACCGAATAAGTTTATCTTTTGTCAGTTTACAATTCATTGATTCTCAAAATTTTACTTCTTTGGCATTATAAATAAATTGTTTTACTATCAATTGTCAAATACATATTTTTTCCAACTCTACATGTATTTCTCTTTAGATATCATATAAATGCATATTTGAAAAATCTCTACATTCATCTATCTTTTAAAATGCATCCCTTTTTTATTAATTATTTTTAAACATCTTTTAAGTTCATGCTTCAAACATGCATTTTTTTTAGTAATAATTAACCTGAGTTTTACCGGATAACCGCAAGTTAGCGGATCTTAAAGGATGCCTAACCCCTTCCCTTTAGGATAATAAAGAACCCTTACCTAGAATCTCACTAGTTTCGCAGACCTTAAAATTGGAGTTTACATTACAGCACTTAGTTTAAATATTTAGGTGTCCTAATTCACCGTAAAAATAATTAGGTGGCGACTCCTCAACCCTTTTTACCCGGGGATCACCGGACACGTCCGCGCTCCGCTTTGACCCGAGCGAGGTCAAAATAGGGCGCTACAGCATGGCGACTCTGCTGGGGAGCATCAGGTTCTTAAACCATAGCAAGTTCAGATTAATTATTGCTTTACTTTTGTTCTTTATTTGATTTAGTGCTTTGATGTGTTTCATTTATGAGATTTTTGCATAAACTGCTTTAATTGCTATATTGTCTTACTGCTTTCCTTAAATTGGCATTCCGCTCATATTTCTTCCACTCTGGAAAATTGACACTATCACACACTACACGCGAGGTGTGTTTCGCGCACCCGCAAATTTCTTTCAATCTACCAAATTTTAGGAGAGTTGGCGTATGCGCGGAGTGACCGGACCATCCGGTGGCCGCGTAGCCTTCTCACTCGAGTAGTCCGCTCGGGAACCTTGTGTCTAGTCAGCCAAATCTTAGAAAATTTAAGATAGAGCTATACCACCCTTTATTTTAAGTCATGCATGCATACATCTTAGGTGGGTTGATCCTTGGCATCAACTTCACAAATAAGAAAACCACCAAATTGTCGACGGGTCTCACAACCCAACGACCAATCAAAGATATTATGTGTAGCAGATATTGATGGACGGATCCAAGCCTAAACAAGTATGCCAAAATCGGAAAATATATATTTATTTTTATTTATTTTATTTATTTTGTTATAGATGGAGTCTGTGCATAAGTCGAGGATGGTGAGTGGGATTCCGAGCAAACCGAAAATATGGTGGACAAACTTTGACCTTGGCGACCAAATGGCAATTAGGAGAAGATTAGGTTGCCTCGTTTCGTTGTTCAACATCTTCCCCGATCAACATTTGGTCAGAGCACTAATCCATTTTTGGGATCCGGATCGGGTTGTCTTCAGATTCGGAGATTTTGAGATGACTCCTACTTTGGAAGAAATCAACTATTTCACCAACTTGATCTACCAGGGTAGAGGACAAATTATCCCGCACTGTCAATCCGGAAAGAAATTTCTCCGCTACTTAGGGCTAAAGAACACTAAGAAACTCCTATGCTTTGAAAACAACTGCGTCTCGATGGATTATCTTTATGAGAGGTACGGTTGTCGAGACGGTTACAAGACATTCAAAAATGAATTCTCCTGCACCCCCGATCATTGGCGGACCAAACGACCCATTGCATTTACTGTCGCCTTTCTAGGGTCTCTGATATTCCCGCTTGAGTATGGAAAGATCAAGACTGCATATGTTCCGTGGCACGGCACTTTTCGAAGGAGCAAACGGAGCACAACTCACTTTGGCCCCTATGATCTTAGCGTAAATGTTTCTGCTTTAGGAAATGTAAAAGAGGTGAAACAGGTTTCTTCAAGGTCGCAACCTTATTTTGCAGATGTGGGCAATGGAACACTTCTATCGCCCGAATATGGTCGACATATGCTTCAAATGAGTCGAACAAAATCGCCGACTTTACGGCTTAACGGCAAGCTCAGACGCTCGCTGTCGGCATGAATGATTGGTATGGGTTTTTGGCGTCCGCACTGTGAACAGATCCAATGGAAATACCCTCTCGCCTCCCGAATGCCAAAAAGGCCTACATAAGATGCAAAAGGCTTTATTATATTGAGCTTATCGGGTTGAAAGGCCTCCAACCTTACGCTCCACTCCGCGTACTCCGGCAGTTGGGACAAGAGCGAGATAATTCTCCTCGCAAATATGAGGATTTCTGAAATTCCATTCGGGCCGAATTTCATTGTCCCCAGAGCTAGGCAAGTCTTCGATGAATGGAACAATATTGACACAATAGACATTGGAGGTAGTCAGGCAGGAGGTACCCCCGAATATCAAGCGTGGCTACGAGAGGATTGCAGTAGTACAGACCATAGTCCTGATGGCGAGCAAGGTTTTGAAGATATCCGCACGACAATTTGGGTAAGGAATTTCCGGCTCAGGGACACAGTCGTTACCCCCGAAATGTGGCAGCAAATGCAAAATATAGTGCAATATCTAGAGGACGCAGGAGTCGGACCCAGCAATGTTAGGGCTCCATCTCCATCTCGGTGATCAAAAGCAAGATTTAGAACCTAAGCATAAATATCTTATGTTATCAGCTTTATTATTGTACGCATTATTAGTTCAGTTAAAAGTCAACCTTTATTTCCGACAAAAGGCATCACAATCTTTGGCTTGGATCAATTTATCAGTATCTTGCATATTTTGCGTTTAAGCCCACCTCCGGCATAAAGGAGGCCCCATGCACATTAGGACGCGCATTTAATTTCCATATAATCATCTGCTACTTGTTTATCGCTTTTCCACTCTATACATGTTATTCAAAGCAATAATTATTCGCTCTCATACTAACTTGGTTTGTTTCATTTTTTAGAAGGTTTATTTTGCTCGCTTTATTTTCCAAAAGTTGATTCGCGTTGATTGAAATCAAGTGAACACCATTACTTCACGAGATCCAAGGCACAATCATCCGACGAAATGATCGATTCAGGGCAAATTAACAAACCGGTTTGGGACTTGTCGCTTCTTCCGGAGGTGAACCAGAGACATCGGAAAGGAGAAATACTTTCGTCCGGATGAATACCTCGCCCAACTATCGCAGCAAATGGCAACTATGCAAACCGAGATCGAACGGCTCCGAATCTTACCAATCTTTCCATCAAGATCAACACTCCACCGCTCAACAAGAGACGAGCGCAATCGCTCCACACACCTTTCCATCTCACGAACCATCATTCCCCGTAACCTTCCCCAAAATCCCTTACCAAGCGTAACCAATCCTCAACTCGCCAAACCCACAACGTACTAATCCGCATCCTATCAACCCGCAGCCACCCACAACAAAGCCCGCTACAAAATGACCCAAGATCCTTCACACTCCATATATACATCCACTCCACTTACCCAAACTACCCCACTTGTCCAAAATATCCCTCCCACACTAAATTACCAGTAACCCAACAAATACCAATGGCACACATCACTAACAAGCAAGATGTGCCACCGGTATATGCAACGGAAGCCCAACCTTCCACTTCTACCATACCAAACATACATCATCGTGAGATAGACCAATATGAAGAGATGGAAAGGCAAGCAAGGATTAGAAATGATGAAAGTATGGCAAGGGAAATTCATAGCCTAAAAGAAGCATTTAAAAACATTCAGACCAGCAAGGGGCATGAAGGACTCGAGTATGAAGATCTCTCGCATGCATCCCGACGTTCGCTTGCCTATCGGGTATAAGGTGCCAAAATTTGACTTATTCGATGGAAAGGGAAATCCTCGCGCTCATTTGAGATCGTATTGTGACAAGTCGTTGGAGTGGGTAAGGACCAGGCCATAATAATGAAGTTGTTCATAAGAAGTTTGACAGGGAAGCGCCGACCGTACACAAGCCAGACCCGCGAAATGGCATAATCGGGGCACAATGGCACAGATTTTGTGGATGTGTTCAGGTTTAACACCGACACAGTCTTGGATAGATTTTATTTAATGAAATTAGAAAAAATCTACAGAGACTTTCAGAGAATATGCCATGAGGTGGAGGCGGAAGCAAAGAAAGTTCACCGATGGCGGAAAATGAGATGACCACGCTCTTTGTGCAATCTATGAAGGATGCGACTTATTACGAAAATGATAAGCGTCATTGGACGGAATTTCTCTGAAGTGGTTAGGATGGGAGATTTCATAGAAGAAGGTATCAAAACAGGGAGAATCACGAACTTAGCAAAGATTGCAGCGACAAGTAAGGTCATTCACCAGACTGCTCGGGAGCAATTAAGAAGAGGAGGGATGGAGCGTCCCTGTCATGGCGATCCAGAACATGGGTCCAACCAAATGCCAACCTACCAAAGCCCGTCATCCCAGCCTCCCTACTATAATCAAAACATCCAAAATCATCACCTCCTACTATAGCCAAAGCACACAAAGCCCTCACTTTATTATCAACACTCGCCTACTCCCTACCCCGCCTATCATACCCAACCAATATATAGCCCACCACGAGCACCTACCTATAGAAATTCCCCACAAAGATCAACCCACACATCCGCCTCACCGCAAAACCATCCACCAAATACTCCTGCACTCTCGGCAAATTACGAAAGAAGGCCAGTCAAGACATATACACCTTTAGCCGAACCTCTAGCCCAACTATACGAAAGATTGAGGACCGCAGGAATACTCCAACCCATCCCAGGGCATATCCCCAATCCTATTCCCAGATCGTATGATGAAACTAAGCATTGTGCGTACCACTCGGGGATCACCGGACATGACACTGGAGTTTGCTTTGCCCTCAAAGACAAGATCGAGGTTTTGATCAAAGAGGGAATTATCCAACTGAAAGGACCTCCCCCTAATGTAAATAATAACCCTCTGCCAAATCAGGACAATACCAATGTGAACATGATTACTGTTGACGAAGAACACAATTTGGAAGGGACTATTGTGCCAGTCCAGGGAAAGGAAAAGGTTGAATCATCGACCTTTATTACCCCTATGATTACAGTCCAAGTGAAGGCACCGTTCGGAGTAGAAGTACTTCCTCCAAAGTCGCGGGTCATGGCATCATCTTTTCTTGGAAAAGTCTTATCAACCAATCTCCGAAGGAAGGAAGATGCTTCTTTACCAAAGCCTGTTCCGCCTCTGAGTCAGTCATTCGTCAAAGCATGCGCCACTCAGGAATCAAAGGAGGACAGTGCAGCCAACCTCGTGAAGGGATTCAAAGGATTTTTCATTGCTGAAGAAGAAGCAAAAAGCAATATGATTCTCGGTGATTACGCTAGAGACTCAACCAGTTGGGATGCGGAGCAAGGAGATGTTTTGGGAAAATTGGACATGTGCCCTGACCTTGTTTCTCCCAGAAACTAGTTAACTGCATTAATATTTAATGAAACAATGCGATTCAGATTGAGGCATGAATCACATATATGCATTTAATGTGTTTTGCCTCTACCTTTTGAAAGCTTAAAATGACAAATCTGCACTGCTTTTGCTATTATAAAATATGTTTTGTTCAATAATTCTCTTTTCTTTTTCATCATGCAAACTAATTTGTCGGCAGTATGTGACATATAATGAAACAAGCAAACAAGGTCCCAAACAAGCAAGGCTTCGAAGAATATGAGGAAGACTCACAACCGGAAGAACTGGGGCATAAATCGAAGCCAGATTTGGATGGAACATCAAGATGATTGATAGTCACAAGCATTGGCACGGACGTTTGCCATTTGTACTCTTGGGCTACCACATTACGATCAGGATTTCTACTGGGGCAATGCTATTTCTTTCGCAACCAAGTGAATACAGAATCATTTGCTAAGAGACTGATTGATGAAAGCAGATGGACGCAGTTGTCCGGGGCAACTTTATCAGAATAGAATGGCCAAAAACCATCAATGCAGATGCAGTGAAGAGATACCATATCTAAGATTAGTTATTCTCTATGTAATGCATTTCTTATGTTGTGAAAATTGCGCTCCCAGGCGGGATACGCAAAGGAACCCATATAGGGTTCCGTTTCTTTAGATCACAAATTTCCCAAATCACATTTCTTTGTACCTGAACTACGTTATGACCTGATTCCCTCGGCGGGATACGTAGGCGGCCACATCGGCTTCGGTCCCATCTTTAGAAAAACCCTTACAATCTCCTTTGCTTGTAATGAACTACGTCATGACCTGATTCCCTCGGCGGGATACGTAGGCGGCCACATCGGCTTCGGTCCCACCATTAGGAAATATTTTCTCCTCTATCTCACAAATGACAAAATGCACCCATTTGATCACCCTGATAGGGCAGACAAGCAATCTACACAAGACTCGTTTGTCCGTTCAAAAGATCGTCATTCTCACATATCGGAAACTGGGGCATTTTTAAGGGATCACTGCCGGAGGACGCCGAAAACATGGAAAAGCATCGGCAAACTAAGTCTTCAGCCTAAGAGGATTTTGGATAAGACGTTTGCTTTGTTTCACCGCATGTTGCTGCTCGACAGACATTTACATATATGCATACTTTCTTATAAGCAATTTATCTTCACCAAATATTTTCATTAAAGTTTGACAAGATTTTTTTTTTACTAATACGCATACTTTCTTATAAGCAAAATCATTTTCAACAAATATTTTCATTAGCAGTTCGACAAGAACTTTTTAATGATAAGCATACTTTCTTATAAATAAATTATTTTCAACAAATGTTTTCATTAACGGTTAGCCAAGACTGGAACTGCATAGGCCACAGTCCAAATCAAGCAGGACATGCAGCCTATCAAGAGCCAAAGCTATCAAGTCAACGCTAATCAACCGCCCTCCCCAAACTCACAAATTTTCTTTGAGTACAGGTTCTTCAAAGTTGAAAAAGCAGTGGAAGCCACATCGCTTATGATCAATTCCCAAAGAATTTCGACACTACAACTCACTACAAGGATTACGTTCTTGTTCTCGCATTTATACGAAGACATCATCTTGACCTACAGGTCCCGACTATTATGTCCGCACAAAGATGTTATTTCAATCACAAAGAACGACAACAAGGCAAACCCGACGGCAAAGACGTCGATCACATTTTCGCCCGTGCCAGGACGACATTTCAATTCACATGAGTTTGGATCGGCGTAAGATTCAAAGACAACGTGGAACCCTATTACAGCTAACTGACGGCAAGGATGTCACTTACATCTCTTACAACAGGACAACATTACAATAACGTCATCGACGTTATGGCAGGACACAATCATTTTCTACAAAGATCTCGGCGACGCCAACAAAGACTACAATGACGTCTTTCAATAAGACTATCTTTTACGGCAATGCAAAGAACTATCTTTACGGCAATGCAACAACTATCTTTATCGCGATCTCAACGACGCCAACAAAGATTACAATGACGTCTTCAACGCAGCAGCTATCTTTTACGGCAACACAACAACTATCTTTTACAGCATCTCAACGACGTCAACAACATTACAATGACGTCTTCAAAACAACAACTATCTTTTACGGCAATGCAGCAACTATCTTTTACCACATCTCAACGGCGTCAACAGCATTACAATGACGTCTTCAACGCAGCAGCTATCTTTTACAGCATTACAACGACATCAACAACATTACAATGATGTCATCAGCAACGCGCCCATACAACGGCGTCATCAACAATACGCCTACGCAACGGCGTCTTCTGCACAACATTTATTTTTACAGTATTACAATGACGTCAACAAAGATTACAACGACGTCTTCAAAGACAACAATTATCTTTACAAGAAACAAAGATTACAACAACGTCCTCGACGTTATCGCAAAGACATCAACTATCTTCAACAAAGATTACAACGACGTCTTCAAAGACAACAATTATCTTTTACAAAGAAACAAAGATTACAACAACGCCCTCGACGTTACATGCAAAGACAACAATCGTTTTTACAACGACGCCAACAATATTACAACGACGTCTTCAACACAACACGCCGATCCAACGACGCCATTTCAGGCTCCCACCTTATAATGAGGGTATTTTAATTTCGCCAGCGCCCACCTTATAACAAGGGAATTTTAATTTCAACAGCGCCCACCTTATAACAAGGGAATTTTAAGTTATTTTCTCTACAATTTTTCTCAGCAGTTATACACTAATTATATCTTAAGCTTTAGTTTGCAGGAGTTTTTAATTTGCAGGAACTTCATCACAGCGTGGGACTATCTCTTACGGCGAACCGAGGCAAATTGGTCAGCGACCTACTTCGAACGTCGATCCGCTCTTTTCCAATAGTTTCTCGCACCTGCGACCAGTGTCATCCTGAGTCGACACTGGGGCATTGTTGCTTGAATGTGCACCATCTTTTCGCAACTTCACTTCCCCCCCGGAATTCTATGCAGTCCCGATGATCGGGACAAAATTGGCTACTCGGTCAACTTCTTTGGCCGAAAACTCTTTCATCGTCTCCGTCCAAAGAGGGGCATCTGTTGACACCCAATTTTGTCCCATCTTTTATGATTTTATTCATAATTTTTAACATTTTTGACACTTTTAAAACAATTTTAAAATATATATATATATGCATATTATTCTCTTATTATTATTATTATTCGCATTTTTTACTGTCATTTGCATTTTTTATCACAATCATAAGTTTTATCCAAAAAATTCTATGTTATTTTATTCTCGCAAAATTGCATCGCATTTCCCTTTTATTAAGCATTAAGCATTTCGCAAATATTATATTTTATTATTATCACGTCGTTATGTTATTTTAAATAATTCACATCTTTTACAAAATATATATATATATAATATATTTTTATATTAAACCCCTCTTTTATATTTTTAAATACATAACCCATTTTTTTTATTTCCTAACCCAAAACTAATTTCTACCCAAAATATTCTATCCAACCTCCAAAGTCCATCTCCAAATTAATTCTTATTTTCGGCCCAGATCCGCAATAAATTTCAAAACATAACCCACAAATATTTCCCCTTTTAACCCCCAACCCAACACAGCCCAACTCCCCAAAACAATTAAACCCAATCCCGTCGGCCCACTCACCCGACCCAAACCCGTCGGCCCATCACCATCTTCCCCCCCATTTAAACCCCTTTAACCTAAAAACAAAAAACCCAAAACAGAAAAACCTAAACCCTACCCCCTTCACTCGTCAGCCGCACCCTATGCCCCTACCCCACGTCGCCGCACTCCCTACCCCCGCTACTTCACCACCGCCACCACCCTACCCTCGACACCGCTAACGCTGTCTCTAAGAACACGCCCCAAAAATTAGATTTTTGTTCCCCCTTTATTTTTGAAATTTGAATTCGTTTAAGGGGGGGGTATGAGGGGTTGGGACGTCGGGTTTGAGTACCTATAAATACCCCATGTTGTTCTTCATTTTGGGGGGGATTTTTTTTCGGAGGATTTTTGGAAAAAACGATTCAATATATAAATCTTGTTGTGTTCTTGAGTTTAAAGCTTTTGGTTTCTTTGTTGTTTCAAGAATCAAGTCCGAAAAGGTTTGTTCTCCCATTTTGATTCTCTGATTTTCATCACTGATTTCGGGTCGGGTTGACCCGTGTCGGGTCGACCCGGCTCGGGTAAACATTTTCAGAATTCTTGCATTTCATATTTATGTATGTTGGTTATCTGAATTTGGTGTTAAGATTTGATTTGGATCACTGATTCTCGGGTCGGGTTACTGACCCGGGTCGGGTCGACCGTTTTTAAATTTCCAAATTTCTTGCATTGTTGCTGTTTGTTATCATTGGTTATCTGAAATTGATGAAATTATTTGACTTCGAGTTGAACACACGATTCGGGTCGGGTCACTGACCCGGGTCGGGTCGACCCGGTTTAGATTTTCCCAATTTTCTTACATTGTTGTTGTTTGTTATCATTGGTTATCTGAAATTGTTGAATTTATTTGATTCTGGTTTGAAACACTGATCCGGGTCGGGTCGACCCGGTTGGGTAACATTTCCAGAATTCTTGCATTACATATTCTTGTTATTGGTTATCTGAATTGGGTGTTGAAATCTGATCCGGGTTGAAACACTAATCCGGGTCGGGTCAACCCGATTTGGATATTTCCAGAATTCTTGCATTCCGTATTCTTGTTATTATTTATCTGAATTTGGTCAAATCGATTCGAAGTTCGGATCATCGATCCGGTCGGGTCATCGACCGCCTGAGCGACCGATTTGAATATTTCGAATTTCGTAACTTGGGTCGGATATTTTAAACCGCCACCGCTCGCTTCTTCGCATCGCTTTTACTGTTTTATCAATATCGCATTAAGGCCGATTTAAATTGAATTCGAGGCCGCGCTTTTCTTTCGCTTTCGCTTCTATTTTTTTAGTATAATCGCTTTAGATATCTGCGGCAAATGTATATATTATGGTTTTATTAAGTTTATCGCTTTAGATTTCTTATGACGGATATCATTGTTTTATCGCTTTTGAACAAATACCGCCTGTCGGGCGCTGCTTCGCTTCGCCATCGCTTGATTCAGATTATTGTTTTTACTGTTTTTTACGTTTTTACTGTTTTAAAATAAACACCGCACCTTTCAGATATTGCTTTCCTGTTTCAGTCCACTGTTTCAGCATTAAAATATCCGATTTACTGTTTTTTACGTTTTTACTGTTTTAAACTAAACACCGCGTCTTTTTCGGAAACTGTTTTTTTTCTTCTCTGCCTCTGTTTTTCTGTTACTGTTACTGCTACTGCTGCTGTTTCTGTTCCGATTTTATTTTACTGATTTGAACACGATACTACACTGGCCGATGAAAAATATCCGTCGATTTTGAGGCCTACACAGTTGCAAAGACGGAAATATAACTTCTGGGCAAGGATGAAGACTTAAACCTTTTATCCGAGATCAACATGTTTAGTAGGCGAGGTGACTAAAATAACCAACAAGTTATATATTCGCAGCCACGACGTGATTATAGTGATCTTTTCTATTTCACCCGAGAGACCGACACGTTTAGTAGGCGAGGCAATCAAAAATAAACTACATTAGTCATATGTTTGCAGCCACGACGTGATTGGAATGTTCTTTTCAAAATTTAAGTCTGAGTTCTCCGCGATCAAAACATTCACTGCTTTGAATACGGATATGAAGTTATTTGTATTTATATGTTTATAACCGCTTGTTCTTGACAACTATGCGGGGATTAAAGCAAATACCGACTAATATTCCTAGGAGTTTTTTTATTGTTATTTCTTTCTTTAATTCAGCTTTTATCTCGCTTTGTATTGTAATATTATTTATCGCACTTATGTAATTATTGAAATGCTTAGAATAGGCAAACTTAGGATTTATTCATAGGTTAGTTTAAGATTTGAAACCCGTCGCTAGCTTATTTATTTGTAGGCTCGCAAACTTAGAAATCCTTCGCTAGTTTATTTATTTTAGGCTCGTCACGCGTATTCAAGATTTTCAAAATGACTTTTGTCATCTTTTATTTGCTTTATTAATCATACCGAATAAGTTTATCTTTTGTCAGTTTACAATTCATTGATTCTCAAAATTTTACTTCTTTGGCATTATAAATAAATTGTTTTACTATCAATTGTCAAATACATATTTTTTCCAACTCTACATGTATTTCTCTTTAGATATCATATAAATGCATATTTGAAAAATCTCTACATTCATCTATCTTTTAAAATGCATCCCTTTTTTATTAATTATTTTTAAACATCTTTTAAGTTCATGCTTCAAACATGCATTTTTTTTAGTAATAATTAACCTGAGTTTTACCGGATAACCGCAAGTTAGCGGATCTTAAAGGATGCCTAACCCCTTCCCTTTAGGATAATAAAGAACCCTTACCTAGAATCTCACTAGTTTCGCAGACCTTAAAATTGGAGTTTACATTACAGCACTTAGTTTAAATATTTAGGTGTCCTAATTCACCGTAAAAATAATTAGGTGGCGACTCCTCAACCCTTTTTACCCGGGGATCACCGGACACGTCCGCGCTCCGCTTTGACCCGAGCGAGGTCAAAATAGGGCGCTACAACGGGGGGTTTAATGAGACACATAGTAAGGGCTCATCTAGCTAGGTATGCCCAATACGAGGCTTCAAAACCGGGTGCGCAAACGCCCGCTCCATCGGGACAAGGTTCACATACTAATACTGTCCCGGACCAAGTACAGGGTCAAATTAACCCTATGATTGGGAGAATTGTAGGCCCTAAATACAATAAACATAGAGATAGGGAAGCAATAGCAAAATTAGTTGTTGTGGAGGGTTTGCCTTTTTCATTTCCGTCATCCCGGTTTTATTCATTACATTAGAGATTTGTATAATCCTGCTTTAAACGATTTTTCTAGATCAACTGTTAAGAGAGATGTATTTAAATTTGCACATGAATATCAACAGTATTTACGTTATTCATTATATCATTTTAATGGCAAAGTGGTTATCACTTATGATATAGGCCGTAGTACTAACGGTCATGATTATTTTACGGTAACTTGTCATTGGATAGATTATAAATGGTCTATGCAAAAACGTATCTTAGCGTATAGATATATAGATGATAGGCACACTTGTACTTTTATTGCAGAAAATATTTATCAAATGTGCGATTATTACGGAAAACTGATAAAATTATGACTATTACATTAGATAACGCTTCTTCTAACAATTACGCTATTACAATTTTAAAAAATAGTTTAACTCCATCTTTTCCAGATCATTTTCATATAAAATGTGTGTGTCATATATATAACTTAATTGTAAAGGATGGTTTATCACTTTTTGAAGACATTCTTAGTAAAATACAATTTGCTATAAACTTTATTTTTAAAAATAATAGAATACAACGAAGAAAAGAATATAAAAAAATTTGTCACGATTGCCAACTACCTTATAGAAAAATTTCAGAATAAGTACCCACTAGGTGAAATTCTTTATACGAGCAACTACTTGTTGCTTATGACTATAGAAAACCTATAACTTTATTTTTTAACTCTCATAATCAAAATCCAGTTGATATGGTTGTAGAAAGCGATTGGGTAAAAAAATCTGAACTTATTGTATTTTTAGAGAAATTTTTTCAAGCAACAAAAGAATTTTCCGATAGATATTATCCTACTATTTCAACTATGTTATTTTATATAACTCTAATATTTTTATTATCTAGTGAATATATGGAAAACCCAGCTTATATGGCAGCTATTAAAAAATGTTTATCAAAATAAAAAAATATTTTATTTTTATTCCCACTATTTATATTATTGGTGTTGTATTAAATTCGACTATTAAAATAGACGGTACTAAATCACTTATTGAAACTATTTACGATTGTATAGAAGTACTACCACCTCCAAGTCCCAAAAATCCAAATCACCCACCACCTATTGAACAAACTAAAGAAGAAATGTTGTCTAGCGTAAAAGACCAATGCAAAAAAGTATATAGGTTTTACCAACAAGAAAGTGCTAGTAACCTACCGGCTTCCATACCATCTTCTTCTTCTTCAACACAACCTCACAAAAGACATGTTGTTTCTGCGGCTAGTATTGAAAGTCTTAGAAATAGAATGTGCGGCCGTACCGCTACTAACCAAATTAGCAAGTTTGATATTTTTGTTTTGCAGGGTTCTGTACCGTACCAAGCAGTTCTCAATGAAGAAGGACATGAAGACTTGCTGAAATACTGGAGGGGGAATGAACTGCGTCTGAAAGCATTTTTTGAACATTCAAGTGTCATCAACTGCGTCTGAAAGCATTTTTTCTGCCGGCATATATCAAATAGGAGAGCACAGACTCTCATTAGCCGGAGACAGCTTGGAGATTGTAGTATTATTCAGAGATTGAATACGAGTGGAGCGGAGAAGGTGCGGTCAACTGGAGATCAACGAAGAAGAAGACGAAAACTACAACGAAATCTTATCTGAAGGTGGTGGAAGCGACGTGGATCAATTTGACCAACAAATACCAATTCCAACCGAAGAACCACAGGAAATTATCAAAAAACTAGAACAATTTTTTTTCAGAATGTAATTTTTTTAATTGCAATTTTACTATGTAATTTGCAACTTTTGAACAACACCACAAAGTTGCAATTTTGACAATTGTATTTGTATTACAAAAAAATCATATGTCTATTAAATAATATAAGAGGCACAAAAACAGCATTGGGATATTTTTATTACACTATCTTGTTTAATTATTGAGTTTTTTTATATATATGTTATTTTTTAAATTAAGTGCAAAAAAACAAAAATAAAAAACAAGCCCGGGATCCCGACCCGACCCGATTCCGATGGGATCGTGTTCGGGGCGGGACTTCGGCAAATCCCGCCTATCCCGATCCCGTCCTTTTCCCCGTCCCGCCCCGACCCGATCCCGCCAGTCCCGAGCCCGGCCCACTGGTCACCCCTAATATCAACAAGTCACTTGACAACAAATTTTATTTGTATTAATTTTAAAAGGAAATTATTATTTGAAGTTCAAATATTACCATATAAGGAATAATATCATACAATATAATATATATATATATATATATATATATATATATAATATAATATAATATAATATAATATATATATATAATATAATATAATATAATATAATATAATATAATATAATATAATATATTTTATATTATATGATATAATTCCTTATATGAATATTAGAATTTTTGCACTTTGAATATTGCCATTAAGAAATAATATTATATGACAAAAAGTACTTATACAATATTATTCCTTATAAGGAAATTGGAATATTTGCAATATTAGTGAATGCTAGGATATTATTAATGCATAATAATAATTCTATCTATATTATATTAAGGTAATCTAGCATGAGGCTAAGCCAAGTGGCGTAATATCAACAAGTCACTTGGCAACGAATTCTATTTATATTAGTTTTAAAAAGAAATTATTAATTGAAGTTCAAATATTACCATATAAGGAATAATGTCATATAATATAATATATATAAGAAAAAATATTATATAATATATTTTATATTATATGATATAATTCCTAAGGTGGATATTAGAATATTTACACTTTGAATATTACCATTAAGAAATAATATCATATGACAAAAGGTACTCATACGATATTATTCCTTATAAGGAATTTGAAATATTTGCAACATTATTGAATGCTAGGATATTATCCATGCATAATAATAATAACAATAATAATATAATTTATATTATATTAAAAGGAGGGTAGTCTAGCATGATGTTAAGTCAAGTGGTGTAATATCAACAAGCAACTTGGCAATAAATTTTATTTGTATTAGTTTTAAAAAGAAATTATTAATTGAAGTTTAAATATTACCATATAAGTAAGAAATATCATACAATATAATATATATAAGAAATAATATCATATAATATATTTTATATTATATGATATAATTCCTTGAGTGGATATTAGAATTTTTGCACTTTGAATACTACCATTAAGAAATAATATTATATGAATATTATTCCTTATAAAGAAATTTGAAATAATATTATTCCTTATAAGAAAATTGGAATATTTGTAATATTATTGAATGCTAGGATATTATCAATGCATAACAATACTACTACTACTACTAAAGAAGAAGAAGAATCTGTTGGAAATTTACTAATGTGGAATTAAGTATATCCATTATTTATGACTCAAACAATTGGTGCCCTGCAAGTCGGAAATGTCATTTCCATACACGTGCACACGTAGTGTCAAGTATCGCAAATTTCATTAGTGAAAGAGATATTGGTACGTATGTAATACGTTTGAGACATAGAATGATGGACGGTTACTGGCCAAATGACAAAGTATTCCACGTTGGTAAACGAATGACGAAGTGTACGAAGTGTAAGATGAAATGAGTCGGAAATCGCCGTGGAGCCGTGAAGGGCCGCGACGCAACACCGTCGGAGCCGCGGCGCCTCCCAGGCAGCATCGCGGCGCTAATTGGTTGGTCAGTTACTGGAGTCGCAGCGCCGCGGCGCTAATTCACAGAGTTGCGTGCTTCAGAGGCAGAATGCTGCGACGGAAAGTTGGAAAGTTCTGACCTTTAGGTTGGTTTTGGAGCATTGAATCTCCATTACTTGGCACATAAATTAAGTCATTATTTGGCTGAATGTAACCCTTTAATAAGTGTCATTACATTGGCTATTGAAGGCCATTAGTTGGCTAGTTGAGGGGTCATCTCCTTACACTATAAATTGAGGCCTTCGGCTCAATTGTTGAACACTACACTTAGAAATATTTACAGAATTTTCTAACATCTTCTTCTTCCTCTCTAGCAAGTTTACTACACTCAAAGTTCTTCAAGAGTAACACTTGAGTTTCCTTTGCTCAATTGTTAAGTTGTTGTTGTGTCTTGGGAAACTATTGCCCAACAACGTAAAAGGAGATATACGGAGCAATCTTGTTTTAAAGACAGAGTGTCATCACTCGACTCAGCAAATCACACAAGGAGTTTGTTTCATTCTTGATTTCCAGTTTTGTTGTAATCTTTAGTTTATCCTTTCTAGCAATTGTAATATTTACTTACTCCCCGTTCCCTGCGATTGTTGTATCCCACAGAATCTATATTATATTAACAACAACAACAACTCTATGAAAAATATTATATATTTGAAATATGGATCTCATAATACAGTATTATAAAACTTATTCACTTGAGACACTCAACTCATATTTTATAGAAGTGTATTAAATTTTGATAAAAATAACGTATGACTCTTTATATTTTGGCATAATTTAAAATATAAAATAAGAAGATTAACTTACTTATGATATTAAAAATTTGATGACTTTGAAAATTAAAAGAATTCCAAGCAACCAAACAAGATCTCAATAAAATAACTATATTATATATAAGTAAGGAAAAGAATAATATTCGAAAAGAAAGATTTAGATTTGTGCTATCGAAAGAAAATTGGCGATTCATATGATTTCTCACTAAATGCTACATCTAATAATTTAAGAAAAAAGGATTTAGTTTAATTTACTTTTCAAATTTAAAATGAGATTTAATTGTTCAAGACTTTCAAAATATGGTAATGGTTTTTCTAAATTTAACTTACAGAGTAAAATAAATTATTTCCTTTCATTTGAATAGAACATTAAAGGAAATAAATAAATAAAATATCATAATTGGAAAATAATAGAAAGAGGAGGATAGAGAGAATGCTACTGAGGAAAAAATTATTTGCTTACTGCATTTAATACAAAAATAAAAACTATTGAAATTCGACAGATTCTTAACAAGAGTATGTATATTATACATAAGATAAGGAAAAGAAGTATGTTCGAAATAAAAGATTCAATTTTGGATTATTAAAGGAAAATTGACGATCCATATGATTTTCTCACTAAAAGATATATTAAATAATTAGGTAATTGGATGCAAGGAAAAAAGGATGTAGTTATGATTTACTTTAATATTTTATATAAATGTAAAATATATATTATATATAAGGTAAGAGAAAATTATGTTAGGAAAAAAGATTTAATTATGAGGTATCAAAGAAAATTGGCGATTCATATGTTTTTACTCACTGAATGTTATATTTAATAATTAGGTTATTAGTTGTATGGAAAAAAGGGTGTGGTTATGATTTACTTTAATATTTTATATAGATATAAAATATATGTATTATATATAAGGTAAGAGGAAAATTATGTTAGAAAAAAAATTAATTATAAGCTATTAAAGGAAAATTGGTGATTCATATGATTTTCTCACTAAGGGTATTAGATGTATGGAAAAAAAAGAATGTGATTATAATTTACTTCTCAAATTTAAAAGGAGACTTGGTGGTTCTAAGCTTAACCTCCTATATATACTCTTTTGATTTCCAGTAACAAATGATAAGTCAAATTAGATTTTCTCCTTAAAGTTACTCTTCCTGCCATCACGATTTCTTACAAAATTATTTTTTCTTCCACTACCCTTTTTAATAGAAGAATGTGTCGTTATATTTTTGTATATTGATTAAATGAGACTCCATTTATTTCAAATTAATTTTTGATTTTCACTGTATTTTATATTAAAAGGAGCCACAAATGTATGAGAAAGGATAAATATATTATTTTTTTTGTGTGTGAGCTGATGGAAGAATTTTGTTTAGGTCTGTTTTCGTATGAGTGATTTTATGTGACTATATCTTGTGATGTAACTTTGTATTATCTACTTTGCATTATTTCTCTACCATTTTGTTACCTAAGTTACTTTCATCCTCTTAACTTTTCATCAATATCTTCGGAGAATTTATATCGTTAGTTCTTTTCTTTGTAAATCTTTTATGTCAATACACGTCATATTACCTAATAATATTTTTATCATATTAGCAAAAAATAAAAAAAACTTTATAAGCATTTCATTTTCTTAGTTATTTTTTTGAATTTAGAAGCATCTCATAGTGTTTGAAATTTGGAGAGGAGTAGGTAATGGAGATGGCAATGAAAAAATATGATAACAAAGTTCTTACAAAATAAATAAATCACCTATAACCTAATTTTGAGTGTAGTTTCACCCTGGGAGAAATTTTTTATGTTGGAATGTCTTATGTTACTTTTAACGGTTAACAGTTCTTCCTTGCCTTATATTAAGACATGCAGAAATGATAAATTTGTCATCTCTCCTTTTCTGTAAATAAATTTCATCTGGTAATCCTACAAATTACTTATATATAAACATATCGATGATATATGATAAGATGTTATTAGTTTTATTATATAAAAATATGTAAAGTAAATGTAATTGCGATATTGAAACAAATTAAAGCGTATGCCAAAAGATGTATTTATCACTGATAAAATTCTACATTTAAAATTTAAATTTAAAAATTAAATCTGAAGGTAATTTTTTTCCTTTGCAATCATTAAGGGAAGTCTTCATCTTTAAAGAATCGAGCTTCAACTCTGAATAACATCATCTCATTTACATATTCGGATGATTCTTGGGGCAAAGCAGTATTTTTTATTTTTTTATTAGAAAACTTTTGGAAATGATAATTTTGTGCAATAGATATTGCAATTTTAAGCTTTGTCAACCAGTTAATGGTGACATGGAAGATTTTAATTTTGATTTTAGATAATATTTAAATCAGATTGATATACTCATAATTATTATAGAAATGTAATTTATTGCATACTACATGTATTTTTTTTTATATTCATCATGTTTATAAGTTCTTTCACGGTATTAATTTTCGTCGTAATTTTAAGCTATTATTTAATCTTTTGATTGATTTTATGTGCTTTTATTGTTATTTAATGATGGTGATAATTTATCTATTAATTCAATTTTGAGAGAAATATGGATGGATTACCCATAGAAAAGAAGATTGAAAACTTGGTAATTGAGCCTGTTATATATAATAGATACTGTTGTTTTTAAAGTGTTTATTTTAAAAATTGAGATGTTTGGCTAAGATTTTAGGAAAACATGAAATACAAACGTAAAAAGTTTTAATGTAGAAATATAGAAGAATAAGACTTAAGTATACATAAAAAAAATCAGTATAAAATTAAATTGTTAATATTCATCGCATATCATGCCGATACGTATACTATATGAGGTTAAAAGGAGATATATATATATATATATACACACACCTGACTAGTACTAAATTAGGATCCTATCTAATGGTAATTTATGGTTTCATTAACGTTTAAGTTGGAAACGATTTAATTACATTAATTCTAACGGCATGTTTGGTCAAGCTTCTTAAATTATTTTATTTTTTAAAGTGATTTTTAAAAAAAGTATATTTGGCGAAAAATAGTTTATGTTTTGCCAATTTATCTAAAAAGCATTTTTGAGCAACAATTAATGTTTTGCCAAACTTTTAAAAAGTGTTTCTAATAGCCTATTTGGCCAAGCTTATTTTTCTTCAAAAGTATTTTTTTTTCAGTAAATGCTTATTTTTAAAATGTGAGGTGTTTGACTAAGTTTTTTGGAGAAAATAAGTGCTTCTGGGGAGTAGCAGAATGAATTTTCAAAAGCTAAAAAGATAATTTTTTTGCCTAAAAACACTTTTTTGAAAAGTACTTTTGACTAATACACTTAGAAACATTTTTTAAAAGTTTGACCAAATACTAATTGTTACTCAAAAGTACTTCTTAAATTAATTGGTCAAACACAAACTGTTTTTCAACAAAAATATTTTTTAAAAAACATTTTTTAAAATAAGCTGATTTAAGAAGCTTAACCAAAAAACACTTTTGGAGAAAACATAAACTTGACCAAACAGGCTATAAGTTTTTTCCCCTTCTAAACTGAAGAGTCTCATGGGTTCAGTAAACTTTTTGTTTTCTTTGTTATCAATTTAGGGATGGGTACAGTGAGAATACCAGATATTGTTCCTTCTCCAACTGAAGACTGTCAAACTCTCATCAAATCATTTAAAGGTCTCTAGACATTAACATAAATGGTGCAAGTGAAATAACCTCAAGTGCAACACCAACATAACCAACAATAGTCAAACCAGTATAGTTAACAAATGACAAAAACAAAGTTGATCCAAGAATTGCCAACTTTCTTGGAACACTATCAGCAAGAACTGGAAATATCTTTTCTAAGTAACTAATACATAAAACAGAGATTTAAATACAACATCAGTTAGCAAAGAACAAAGATGTCCATATCTTTAGCTATCTTTAGCGACAAGCCAAAGAACATCGCTAGCATTTCGTAATTCAAAGAAGCTAGCAAAGATCGCTAGCGACATTTCAAAGAACATCTAAGTAACTAATCATCAGCACGACATGTTCTCCATTTGAGATACTTCATGTAATTCAACAAAGGCCTTGAGTATCATATTCCGCAAGATCGCATATTTTCATCTCCTTGACATCACCACCACATGCATAATGTATAAATAAAGTAATTAGAGTCTAACTTTAATTTAATACAACATAAATAATTTAATTAAATTAATGTTACCTTTAATATCCGCCCAAATCCAACTTTGAGCACACATTAATGCCTCCACCATTTTCAGAAGAAGTCGACTACGATAAGGATCAAGTACACGTCCACTAGTGCTAAATGCGGATTCTGATGGGATAGTAGAAACTGGAATGCTCAATATATCCCTTGCTATTTGTTGGAGAACGGGATAATTATTTCCATTTGTTTTCCACCAATTAAGAATATCGAAATCATCCACAAGTGGTACAATTTCAGCTTTCAAGTACTTCTCCAGATCAGATTTTAGTCCAACTTTACTATTGTCTTGTGACACAAATTATGCAAACTCTTGCATGTACCCCATTCCCATACTACTAATAACATCAGTTGAAGACACGTGACTACTACTAGCTGGATTATTACCATTTTTGTGCCCATACTCATCCACCAATTCCTTTAGAAAATCATAAATCATTTTTACCTCAACATCAACAACAAGCGTATCATAAATTTTAGCAAAGTAAAACCGAATGGGAGCCATCTTGAACCTAGGATCAAGTATAGTTGCCACGCCCATAACACTATTAACATCTAACCAATACTTATTATATTTATCTAGCATTACCTCGACCATTTTTCCTATATAAATGGTAGGTGAGGACAACCAGTTGGTTAATAAGATTATAATCTCACAAATTCTAGGGAAATAAATATTGGCAGTCGGATACGTCAAAACAGAAAATTGATGTGTAATATCATTAAACACTTTCAATAGTTCACATATTTTCACAACCTTATCACAATCTTCACTAAGTGGTGGATTTTTGTACAAATTATCTCGTGCACTTAAAACAACAAACACATCCTTAAACTTCATAGCAACTAGAAGCATGTCATACGTCGAATTCCATCGAGTTTTACAATCAAGTATAAGTGATTTTGAACAATCAGAAATAACTTGCTTAGCTACTTATTCAAATTTTTGAGCTCTCTTATGTGATGAAGTCCAAAAGACAACACTTTCCCTAATTCTTTCAATACCCTCTTTAAAAATGGCACATAAGACATCTTAAACAATCAAATTAAGTATGTGTGCACAACAACGCATATGAAGAAAACGCCATGCAACATCAATGAACCATAAGGAAACTCCAAACACAATAAATTCATCATCGCATCATTTGTAGTGCAATTATCAACCGTTATAGAAGACAATCTAAGATCAAGATTCCAAGATTGAATGCATTTTTTTAAAGACTCGGCAAACACCTCAGCTGTATGCGGTGCCGGGACATACAAGAACCTATTAGATTGATATGAACATAATACTACTATTAAGAAATTTGAAATAAAACTTGCATAATCACATAATCACATAAGACCACACCTATCAAATAATCACAACCAGTTACCACATTAAAACTTGCATAATCAAACAAGAAATAGTACCTGATGATTCGGCTTTGGAGTTTCCATGAATTATCAACGAAGTGTGCGATGACAGCCATGTATCTTTTTTTTTATATAGTTTGCAGTCCACATGTCGGTAGTCAAAGCAACCCTTCCTTTGACTTTTCTTAACAAATCACTTATACTCTCTTTTTTGACATTGTGTCGTTGGAGAATGTCTTTTTTTGTTGTGTTGAGACAGGGAACCTTGAAACCTGGTTGAAGAGTATTAGAGTACTTTCTAAAGCCATAATGTTCAATCATGCTTAATGGGTATTCATGGAGAATAATCATTTATGTTACGTCTTGTCTCGCATTATCTTGGCGGAACTCATACGGGGACAATGTCAGCGTCTCATTCGTATCACAAGGGCTAGCAAGTGTACCAAACATCCTTGTTTGTCGGAGATTCATGCATTTCTTTTTTGGACATTTACTTGCATGCTCTTTCAAGTGACTTGTTCCAGCTCTCGGTCCTCCAGCAAGTTGCTTCAAACAATGGTTGCACTCCACTTTTATTTCTTTTCATACTCGTTTCCTTGTAAAATTATCCCAAACTTTTGATGTATGTCTACTGGTTCGGGGCAAAACAGAAGTATCTGCAGAATTAGTAGTGTCATTACCCTTGCTTGCCATTCTTACATATGCAATTACATATATACATATTAGGACAACATTGAAAAATGTTAAATTTGTTTTAGGTAGAACAATAATCAGTAATCAGTAATCAATCCTATTTTCTAGAAAAGCCTTAATCCCACAGTTGGTATATGTACATTTGCAGTTATCTTTGGGATAATTAGGATGAAATCGAAGGCTTCTTTGTTTAGTTTGTACTTGAAAATTTCACGGGTGTCCTTTGAGCTACACAAAAAAATTAACAATAGAAATTAGTACTACAGATCTACAGCTAATCCTAATAACAAATTAAATAATGAAAGAAGGAACTTAATTAGATTAATTACCTAATCCAATGGCCTCCGAGCTCTTCATCAACCTAATTCTCTTACACATATCAACAAACATTCTGGATAGATTGATAAAAAAAAGGGATCGATCATCAAAATTTAAAATCTATTTCCATGAGAAACTACAGAAAGGATTAAAATTCAATTAAAACATACTTCCAAAGAACATCGCCAACAAGCATCCAGTCTCAACCAAAACCTGGATTAACAACCAAAACATCAAATTGAAATATAATAAGTGTGAGCTAAGAAGTACTACATTTTACTAGGTTGAAGACAAGAGAAATTACCTTAGCGGATTGAGTAGGACCTCTAAGAGAAGATAAGATAAAGTAGAGAAGTTGTTCGCCTAATTTAGGGTTTGAATGGCGAAACAAACCGACCCGAGGTGTACCGTTACCCACTCTGATTCCAATGATCAATGTATGTGAAGGGCTGAAGGCAGTAAGAGAGTGAAGGGATGGTCGATTGTGAGAACTGAGTGTAGTGTTGAGAAGAGAGAGAGAGACAGAGTGCTAATTGCTGAAGACTAAAGTGAAGGCTTAAGAGTAGAAGAGTAAACCCTAGTACTCACTTATTAATTAAGGGTATTGGGCTTATGGATGGGGTTACGGACTACTAGTCTACTACAAGATTATATAATATTATTGGGCTTATGTGCGGGTAGGCGGGCGGGTAGGCGGGGGAGGCGGGTATCAGGTGGATATAACTGCAAATCCACCACCTACCCGCCTACCCATGGTGGGTACATTTTTAATACACATACCCACCTACTACCCGTCAAAGTTATACTCATACCCGCCCCAACTGGAGCGGATGCGGTGCGAAATCCTCAAAATTATACCCACATGTCATCCCTAGTTATCATGATTCATTGTAAAAAAGAAAATACATATTTTCATCTTTAAATTTGTCTCAAAAACTCACTTTAGCAATTAAAGTTCATGAACGTTTATTTACCCTTGTATTTGTTTGAAATGAATAAATATCACCTCAAGATTATAATATCAGCCTCACAATGTGAGGTGTAACACACACGCCACGTCATTAACATGTCAGTACCATGTCAAAGTTCGCCATTTCGCTTACTTTTCCTTAATCGGTAGCTTTGCTGGTCTTCTCCTCTTCCGTGAGTCTCCTTTTCTCACTATTTTTTATGGGTTGTTTCAGATGTGTTTAGTATTGTTTGTGTGACGCAATGATTGTGCAATTGGTGTTAGATTGGAAAACTATTTTAGTTTCGTGTATTTTACCTAGAATATGAAGGTGGAGTAAAAGCTTTTTACTTGCGAGAATCTTCTGTAAGCTCACCAAAAAGAGTGAAAATGCTTTTACGGGTTTGTTTCCTCTATTAATGTTGATTATTTTGGACATTTAAGATCTGCTTTTGATTAGTTTTGTTTGTCTTCTTCCTTAATTAATTTCTTCCATCCCTATTCATATTTTTCGGTGTAACAGATCTAAGAAAAGGAGACAACATTTTCCCTTTTTTTGGTCCATGAAGAGAGGAAAAGTATATAGAGGCAACGGGAAAGGGGAGTGAGCAGTTCAAAGCTCACCGGAGTTGGCGAGAACGGAGAGAGAGAGGGAGTTCGCCGGAGTTGGCAAGAACAAAGTAGCCCATCGGCTTTGAGAAAGATGATGAGAAAAATATTAAAATAAAAAGATTTATTGTATAATACACATATCATAGCGGGCCCACATTTAATTAATTATGCGCCTTTATTCTATTTTTATTTTTTATTTTGTCACATCAATATTTCGGGTGATATTTATTTCATTTCAAACAAATATAGGAAGTAAATAAACGCTCATAAAATTTAATTGTTAAAGTGAGTTTTAGACAAGTTTAGGGGCAAAAGGATGTATTTTATCGTAAGAAAATATTTGTTACTAAATTAAATTGCTAATTACGTATCTTATCTACAGAAGAAAACTGTATATTTAATTCCATCTCCAATAAAGTTCGGCTTGTCCTTTTTTAAAAAATAATCCCTCGATTATTTTCATTATTGAATGAGTATATATATACAATTTACCATTTTCATAATATGAAAAAATTTACTCCTAAAAACCTTATTTTATTTGTAAAGTAATTCTACAATTATGACAAGTGTACAATGATAATTATATACAAAAACCTATTACCAAAACTAGCTTAAAATCGTGTAAACTAGGCATGTATATCACGGACCAAATTGCTTTGTGTTTTCGTGATATACACGGATTTTTTCCAAATTGTGCAGACTTTTGATTTTATTTAAGTTAAGAATGTCATAGATGGAAAAGTTAGGGAATCGGTAGTACTTGCAAGTTGAAACACTTAATTAGAGATGACAATGGATCTTGGACCCGGTGGATCCAGATTCATTTTATAGGATATGGATCTTTAAAATTTGGACCCGACGGATCCGGATCGGACCCGGATCTATTTTTGACGGATCGGATCTGGATCTGGATCTTGTATTTGAGATTCGTATCTGGTCCAGATCCGACCCGTGGATCCATTTTTTATTAAATATATTCATAACCTAGAATGTAATTTTATAAGTATTTTCTTAAAATTTTTCATAATTTATGTATTTTATCCCTTCAATTCACAAATTTTAATTTCTTGCTAGACCAATTTCGGATATGGGAATTTGACTCCGAGCTGAATGATCATAATCATCGGATACCAAGAAGTTCGCCATCCTCGGAGGCTATTAATTCCTCAAAAGGAAGTAACGACGAAGAGGTGACATCATATTCAATCAAGAGAAAAAATGCAGAACACAAAGAAGAAGAAAAAGATGAAGAAAAGCATTATATAGGAGTCAGAAAGAGACCATGGGAAAATATGCACCAGAAATAAGGGATTCAACAAGAAGTGGAGTTAGGGTATGGCTAGGAACATTCGATACTGCTGAAGAAGCTGCTTTAGCTTATGATCAAGTTGCATTTTCAATGCGTGGTCCTTTAGCACTTCTCAATTTTTCTATGGAAAAAGTCCAAGAATCACTAGAAAATATTGAATTTTTTAGCCAAGATGAATTGTCTCCGACAGCTGCTTTAAAGGAAACATATAAAATGAGAATGAAAAATGTGAAGAGAACGAGAAATAGAAAAAAGAAAACAGTTATGGTTTTTGAAGACTTAGGTGCTGACTTGTTAGAAAACTTTTAATAAATTCATTTGAAAATAATGCTTCTACTTATTAGTAGTAGTAAGTTTGTTTTCTCTGTTTTATTTTCTTTCACTTTTTGTGGTGTAGAACAACTGTTGTAAATTATATATATATTAACCATAAAATTCACAATAGCCTGCACGCCTTCTTTTGTAGATATTATATCTAAATTTGAATGAGTGAAATATCTTTTTTTTCACTGTAGTTTATCTTTTGTGCCCATAATTCTCGATTATCTTTTGTGCCCATAATCAATTAAGGATGAGTCCTTTATTTTGTGTCCATAATTTCTATTGTTTTAGAATGTAAATTTTTTATAAGTATTTCCTTTATTTTGTGCCCATAATTCTCGATTATCTTATTGAATGAGATGAGTCCTTTATTTTGTGCCCATAATTTTTAATCAGATTGGGTTTTATTTTGTCAAAAAAGTTTCAACAGGTGGAAATATTATTCAAGACAAAAAATTTTACATGTGGATCCAGACCCGATCCGTGGACCCGGTGAATCCGATGAATCCAGATTTGGATCTGATTTTTATGAACCCGATAGATCTGGATCTGGATCTAGTAGGATTCGATCTAGATCCGATCCGTTGACATCCCTACACTTAATACTTGTAAATTGGGAAAGAACAATTTGGATCAATAATTTGAGGTTTGTGATGATATCCTCTAAAATGGCAGAGCCGGAGGGACAACTAATACCGTGAATTGATAGGTTTGCGAGAGAGAATAAATTAATCTTGGTTAAAACATTTAGTTAACAAAACAGATCTTGTCCCTTAAATTTTATAAAGGACGCGTGTAAGAAATTTAAGACTGCATTGCGGGAAATGGAGATATTGGTCACCGGAGAGGAGCCACTCCCATCATTTACCATTTAACAGGATTCCAGTTTAATAGCTTAACTTAATTTCTGTACAAATGATCAATTACTAAGCAATAATAATTAGAATTAGGTGAAAGCTCTTTTGTTAAGCAATAGGCTGTGAGATATTATTACATTTTGATTTATTACAGTGTTAAAATCGTAATTCAAATTTAAAAATAGAAGTTTTGCACTTTTAAGTATATACATATAGTATGTGTAATGTGGAATCCTAATATAAAAGGAATCCTATAATTATCATAATTATACAACACTAATAAATACAAATATATGTTGAATATTCTACTAATACTCACTAATACACCCTCTCAGTCGTACCGGGAGGAGGTCGGACGCTTAGGATGGATCTGAAGTCGAGGAATAGTTGTCTAGGTAGTCCTTTAGTGAATATATCTGCATACTGATATGAAGAGGACACATGCAATACATTGACATTCTGATAGCTACCTTCTTACGAACAAAGTGTATATCCATCTCAATGTGCTTGGTTCGCTGATGTTGAACCGGATTGTGAGATAAATAAACGGCGGATATGTTATCACAATATACCAAAGACGCCTTATGCAAGGGACACTGGAGCTCCAAAAGAAGGTTCAGAGTCAGCAGATCTTAGTAACAACATTTGTAACGCCTCTATACTCCGCTTCTGCACTCAAACAGGATAATGTGGCTTGCCTCTTGGTAAATCAAGAAATGAGATTATCCCCTAACAACACACAGTAGCCGGAGGTGGAGCGTCGCGTGTCCGGACAGTCTGCCCAATCAGCATCCGTATATGATAACAACCTAGTCGATGTTGAAGGGTGTAGATGCAATCTACAATCAATTGTGCCCTTAACATATCGAATGATATGATTAAGAACGGTAAAATGAGGCTCTTTGGGGGCATGCATGAATAAGCGTACCTGCTGAACAATATAAGCAATGTCAGGCCTGGTGAAAGTAGGATATTGTAGTGCACCTGCAAGACTCATGTATAATGTGGTATCGGACACTGGATCACCATTAGTGGCACTGAGTTTCGACTTTGAGTAGACCGGTGTAGGCGTGATCTTGCAGTTCGCCATTTTAGTCATGTACACTAGCTCCTCTGCATACTTGCGCTGACACAAAAACGTAGTAGCTGCAGAACGAGTCACTGATATCCCTAAAAATAACTCAACTTCCCCAAGTCAGTTATGGCAAATTCAGTCTTAAGTAATGCAATAATCTCATTTTTCAATAAATCAGAGGAGGCAGTAAGCACAATGTCATCCACATATAATAACAAATAAGCAATGTTACTACCTCGATGAAAAATAAATAGAGAATTATCACATTTACTGCATATAAACCCAATCTGCATGATGTATCGTGCAAAACGTTCATACCACGCTCTAGGGGCCTGTTTCAAATCATAAAGTGACTTACAGAGATGACATACATACTTAGGGGCTGCTGGATGGACAAAATCAGGCGGTTGGTACATGTAAACAATTTCTTTCAAATCCCCATGTAGAAACACATTTTTCACATCAAGCTGATGAATAGGCCAATGCTTACCCATAACAATACTCAGAACTATGCGATGATAGTCGGTTTAACAACCAGACTGAATGTCTCTACACAATTAATACACTATAATTACCATAATTATACAATACTAATAAATATAAATATATAGTAAATATTCTGCTAATATTAATATTCACTGATAGTGCCCCTATCAAGAACCCATGACATATCCTTCTTTCCATTTTCACTCACTGCTCAACGCTGATAAATGGGTCACATATAAATAGACAAATAATATATGGAGTTGATGATGAGGAGATGCTTAAAATATCCATGGCTTAGTTCTTTCTCGTCTGCTCCTTCCAATGGGTGAAACATAAAATTGGCCAAATAAATATTATTCATGAACTCGAATTAATATGGGTCTGATTTAAAGTTTAATCAAATTCTTTGTCCAACAGATTCATCCATTTTGTCTCTACAACCTGTTCTTCAATCTTAAAACCCAACTTGGGTTAGAATAATCTGTTGAAGTAAAGGATATTGAAGCAAATTAAAGAACATATCTACAGATGTTGATTTCATTTCAACGTATAGATCTAGAATCAGATGAAGCTCTACACATCTTCAAAATTCCTAGTACTTAAACTTATTCGGTTGGAAATTTACTAATGTGGAATTAAGTTTATCCCATTATTTATGACTCGAACAATTGAGGCCCCGCACGTCGGAAATGTCATTTCCACACACCTGCAATCTTAGTGCCAAGTATCGTAAATTTCGTTAATGAAAGAGATATTGATACGTAAGTGAAATGTTTGGGACATAGAATGATGGACGGTTATTGGCTAAATAACAAGTGTTCCACGCTGGTAAACGAAGGAAAGATTGTGCGAAGTGTAAGATGGTACGAGGCGAAAAGGGCCGCGGAGCCGAGAAGGGCCGCGGCGCCACCCTGACTGGGCCACGACGCCGCGACGCTCCCTTGCAGCGCCACGGGCCTGATTGGCAGTGAGCATCATGAGTTTCTGGCTGAATTAGCACTGTGGCGCTAATGTGGCAGAGCCGCGATGCTTCATTGGTAGTGCCTGCTCGACGGAATCCCAAAGGTTTGGCTGTTGAGGTGGTTTCAATAGCATTGAATCCACCCAATAATAGTCATTGCTTGGACCATTATATTGTTGCATTACTTGAGGGTTAAATGTCATCTATTACATGACAATTGAATGTCATTATGGGGCACTTGAAGAGGTCATCTTACACACTTATAAATTGAGGCATTTGTCTCAATTCTATAGAGGAAGAAGTGAACATACTTACAAGTTAACAACACCACAAAGTGATCATTTTTTATAAGCAATCTTTCTCTTAGCAATCTTCATTATTCGTGCTATTCGTTGGGATCATTTGTGTAGGCTTTGCACATTTGATAGTTTATTGTTTTATCTTGGGATACTATTGTCCACACTTCCGTAAAGCCTATACACGGAGACAATCTTGTCTTAAAGACAGAGAGTCATCTCTCGACTCAACCGATGATGTTGTGATTATCTAATTGGTTGTTAAGTGTTTCAGGTGTGAACTTGAATCTCAAATGACTCTAACCGTTCAGATTCTTAGTGGATCTACAAGCCACAAGTGTAGCAGTTCGTGTTCTTGTATTTTCGAATACAAGATCCATATTTGAAGATACAATTCAAGATCAAGATATTGACAACTTGTTATTATAATATTTGTTGTTTATCCTTTCGATCACTGTAATAGTTATTTACTATTCCCGTACGTGCTTTACATATCCAATAATTTTAAGACAATATTATATTAGTGCTCGAAAGATGCTTGCCAGTAGATATGATCTCAAATCTGGCTGTGGTTTTCTTCTTGAAAACAGTTCTGTTGACAGTTCTGTTAACAGTTCAAACACTGTCTCTGTCAACAACCGTGCTTTCAAATCTGGTCCTAATTTTGGTTCTCTCTTTGACGACAGTTACAAATCTGTTTCCGTCAAAGGTGGGATCTCTAGATCTGATGTTGAGCTTCAAAATATTATTGATAGTCATGCAAATACGACTAAAGATCAAAGACGAGTTGGTGTCACCTCTCCCGAGGGTGGTGAAAACAAACGCCCACGAGAGGCTGAGGATGTCAACTAGGACAAGAGGAGAATGCTGAAGATGATGTTCTATCATGTAGCAAAAGGCATATATCTGTCCTAGACAAATGATCCGAATTATGGTAAGGAGGATATGGACACTCAGTCTAACTGAAGTGGGCCAGAATCCAAAAGGTCTAAGTTAATTTTATCTTCCTTATCTATAATGTGTTTAGTTAATATCTGAATAAAAGTGTGTAAAGCAAGACTGGAAATATGAAAGTATTTTCATTAAAAACTCACATTCCCTACACTCTACAATTAGATATTGAATCTTCTTTCTTCCCGTATAAAGATTGGACTATTGTAAACAAAACTTAAAAGATCTGTTCTTTTGAGTGTAATTATTACAAGTGTGTAAAGTATGTTCGCACATACGAAGAATAGAGATCCACTGATTGTGCGAAAATTGTTGCCACTCTTAAGTAAGCGCCAGAAATTGTCTGGGCACCAATTTCAAAGGAAGAAGACTATAAGATAATGGCTTATCTTAAGACGTTGAACCTATCACACTGTCTGACAGAAGATCATTTATTTGATAGGATGATATTGGACACTCAGTCGTACAAAGCCTACGGGAGACTGGAGTAGGCCAGAGTTTTCAAGTCTTAAATGATCTGAAGGCCAGAAGAAAGACAGAAAAGTAATGGACACCTAGTGAGGTTGACCAAAGTTTCCAGGTCTTAAATGATCTGAAGGACAAAAGAAAGGCAGAAAAGAAATTGGACAATCAGTCTGCCAAAGCAACTGGAGTGGGCCAGAGTATCCAGATCATATATGATCTGAATACGCCCTAACCAGGGGTAAGAGGTTGTTCATGTGAAACAACGCCACCTCTAAAGTAGAAGGGGTTGGAGAGGTTGTCCTCAATAGGACTTCAGGGAATGAGATCACTCTAAAAGGAGGTGATACATGTCCCAAACTTGGTTTAAGGGACGCTGTTGGTCAAGCTAGTTTGAGACTAGTCCAACGAGTCTGTAATAACTAAGAATGGTATAGTATATCTATAGCTAAATGAATGACATATTTGTAATTCGTGAATCTATGCCATCATAGATTAAGACACATTAAATATAAAGTCATTCAAAAGCTAATGAAGTTGAGATTGTTGCCTTCTGTCGACATAAACTCTCAAAATGAATGTGAGGTAGGCGAAGCGGCAAAATTACATTTCCATTCCGTCAAAGGAATAGCGAAAGAAGCACCGCCCCTCTAGAACTTAGTCACACCTACATGGGTGAATTGAAGTTTGTACAAAATAGAGGGGGGAGATAAATACTTTGTGACCTTTATTGATGATGGTACAACGTATTGCATCCTTTGTTTGTTGAAAAACAAAGATGAAGTTGTTGAAACGGATAAGCGCTACAAAGCAGAAGTTGAAAATCAACTAAGCCTACGGATTGAGGAATTCGTAGTGATAGAGGGGGAGAATGTGAAGCATCGTTCATCAAACGACTGCTTATTACTCACCTTAGTCTAACGGTTTTAGCCAAGCGCAAAGTCGTACGCCCAAAATATGTGGGGCAAGGCGATCCTTATCGCTAATGTAATTCTCAACAGAACTCCGCATAAGGATAATGATAACCTCCATGTGAAACATGGAAATGATCCCACCTATAAATGTTGTGATGTGGGGTGGCTTGGCAGAGGTTGGAATACCGAAACATGTAAAGTTGGACCTAAGACTGTAGATTGCATATCCACTGGATCTGCAAATAACAGTAGTGTTTATCGCCTCTTGGTGTCAAAGAATATTGAATTCTTTGAGGATAACTTTCCTTAAGAAGGAAAAAGGTGTAATTGCTCGAGGTTAACAAGAACCCGCGAGTGCATGATTTTCCGGAAACCAGACATTCCAGATCTACAAGACTCGGAAGTCTGACTATCCGGAACTTAATGTTCCAGATCTACAGAACTTAGGAATTCTAGATGTTGAACCGAGATAGAGCAAAGAGGGGACAAAGACTTATTCCAGGCCTTCTAGCTTGTATGGTTGAGAATGAACCATGGACAATTAACAAAGAATTGTCATCTCCAGAAGCGCTGCTTTGGAAAGAAGCTACAGAGAGAGAAATAAATTTCATTATATAGAATCATACTTGTGTAATGGTTGACCTTCCTCCGGGAAAAGAACCTTAGGGTTGTAAAAGTGGATACTCAAAAGTGAGTACAAAGTAGATGGATCTACTGACGAGTATAAGGCTTCGGCTACTTGTACATGTGCTCTCCTGTGAATAACTTAACATCCAGGGCCATTGCAGTCTTGTGTGACATGGATGTTGAAACAACCTTCCTAATGGAGAGTTGGAAGGGGAGGATCAGAGTTGGTTTACTGAACTGTTGGGCTTCTTCCTGAACTTTCATTTTGGTCCCTGAAATATTTGCATTTTGGTCCTGAAAGTTTCACATAAAACAGAAATAATGAATTTCGCCACAGAAACATTGACTCTGAAGTTAGAAAGCCAACAGTTGGAAAACCAAGAGTCTGAAAGTGGAAGTCATATTGAAACAAAGTTTCGATATGAAAGATATGGGTACCACAGATGGCATCTTAGGAATTGGGATTTCTAAGACATCTAACGGACTGATCTTAATCCAAACTCATTTGTGAGTTAGTTGACAGTCTCATTGAAGCCACCAATGGATAGGAATCATAGAATTGATTGAAATCATGGTGCACCCGTATACCAGGAGTGATATGCACAAGTCATATGTAGTTCAATGTATGTTACACACTACAACCGACCTGGTATCGGCCTACAAAGTAGATCAGTTGAACTAAGGTTCACTCGTGATTCTAAAAATGATAGATAGAAGGCATTAAATCGGATATAACGATGTTTGAAATGATTGCTTATCTACGGATTACAGTATTCTGAATGTCCAGCGGTTTTGGGAGAACACAGTGATGCAAACTGGATATAGCGGACCATATGGCAGTTGATCACCACATGTGTCACTTCCTTGATTACTAATCAAAGGATATAGCGGACCCTTTAACTAAGGGACTACCCGAAGATCAAGAGTTTTTCCTGTCTAGGGGAATGGACTTAAAACCCAAACAATACGAACCTTTACGGTGGTAACCCAACCATACTGACTGGAGATCCCAAGAATTTGGTTCAATGGGAAAACTAAGCTGAAAAAGGTTCAGTTGAGCGCTTCAGTGAGAGCAAGAGTACTTCAGATTATGATTTCTATAAAGAAACGTAAATCCAAAGTTGTTCCTGCGATAGACATTAAAGTGCTACCTGCATGGTGGGTAAATGTTAAGCTTCCAAACCTTTAACGATCCTCAAACGGTTGAGGTTAAGGTTGGGGAAACTTTTAATAATTTCTAACACTTATGAAGTGGGGTATAGCAAGAACCTTGTAGGAGATCACCTATTTAAGTGCGAAGACAGACCGCCTCAAGTGAACATACTTAAGAATCCAAGTGTGTCCACGACCACAACAGACAGAACAATAAGAAGAAATGAATAAAGGGGAGGTATTGTGTTGGTACCATTGTCTTGACTTATATTAAACATTGATGATTCAAGACATCACGTTTACCGCGCAGTAAGTAAGTTCGATTGTACTCAACTAGGGAAGGTTCAAAGCGAAAGCTACCTCTCCTGATGCAATATCTTTTTGTTGAACGATTCCTGAAAGTATGCACTTTGTGTGTGCACCAAAATCTCTTTCAAGAGAGGATTATTGGAAATTTACTAATGTGGAATTAAGTTTATCCCATTATTTATGACTCGAATAATTGAGGCCCCACACGTCGGAAATGTCATTTCCACACACATGCAATCTTAGTGTCAAGTATCATAAATTTCGTTAATGAAAGAAATATTGGTATGTAAGTGAAATGTTTGAGACATAGAATGATGGACGGTTATTGGCTAAATAACAAGTGTTCCACATTGGTAAACGAAGGAAGAATTGTGCGAAGTGTAAGATGGTACGGGTCGAAAAAGGGCCGCAGAGCCGAGAAGGGCCGCGGCGCCTCCCGGATTGGGCCGCGGCGCCGGAGCGCCGCGGTGCCCCCTTGCAGCGCCGCGGCGCCTGATTGGCAATAAGCATCGTGAGTTTCTGGCTGAATTAGCACCGCGACGCTAATGTGGTAGAGCCGCGACGCTTCATTTACAGTGACTGCTCGACGGAATCCCAAAGGTTTGGTTGTTGAGGTGGTTTCAATGGCATTGAATCCACCCAATAATGGCCATTACTTGGACCATTATGTTGCTGCATTACTTGAGGGTTAAATGTCATCCATTACATGGCAATTGAATGCCATTATGGGGCACTTGAAGAGGTCATCTTGCAAACCTATAAATTGAGGCCTTTAGCTCAATTCTATAGAGGAAGAAATGAACATACTTATAAGTTAACAACACCACAAAGAGATCAGTTTTTTTGATAAGCAATCTTTCTCTTAGCAATCTTCATTATTCGTGTTCTTCGCTTGGATCATTTGTGTAGGCTTTGCACATTTGATAGTTTGCTGTTTTATCTTGGGAGACTATTGTGCACACTTTCGTAAAGCCTATACACGAGGGCAATCTTATATTAAAGACAGAGAGTCATCTCTCGACTCAACCGGTGGTGTTGTGATTATCTAATTGGTTGCTAAGTGTTTCATGTGTGAACTTGAATCTCAAATGACTCTAACCGTTCGGATTCTTAGCGGATCTACAAGCCACAAGTGTAGCAGTTCGTGTTCTTGTATTTCCGAATACAAGATCCATATTTGAAGTTCCAATTCAAGATCAAGATATTGATAACTTGTTGTTGTAATCTTTGTTGTTTATTCTTTCGATCACTGTAATAGTTATTTACTATTTCCGTACGTGCTTTACATATCCAACATATTCCTCTCTCACTTGCTCTTTCTCCTAGAATTCTAATCAAGACGGGTCTAATAAAATTAAGCACACACATAATTGCTTGTTCGATGAGGGATATGGCCGCAGGGTTTTGCAAAAGAGAAAGAGTAAGCATATGTAAGGAGATGATGAGATTTTTTTGGGTTAAATGTAGGGTGTCAGATGGGTCGTTTGGACTGAAGTTGAGCGGGTCAAAATGAGCTGAATTAATAGATGAGTCAATGCACAACCCGCCCAAAACTTACATGGGCTAAGATAAGCGGGTCAAGATGGGCTAAATGATGGGTTATAACCCAACTTGACCCACCCATTACTTTTACAAATTTCAAACTTACCTTCTATGATGTTATTTTATTTTGTATGATATTTAATTTTTCCATATCTTTATTTTTAAAATAAGAATAATTTTTTTTTCATTTTTGATAAAAGCAAAATAAATATATAAAATAATGGGTGGGAGGGCAGGAGGTAGTCGGGCGGGGGGTGAGGGGTGGGGGGTTGGGTAGTGGGGTAAGAAAAGTTTCTCATTTTTTATAAAAAGTTTATAAAAGTAAAATAAATATATAAAATAGAAAATTTGGTGGTGGGTGGGAAGGCGGGGGTAGCGGGGTACGAAAAATTTCTCATTTTTAATAAAAAGTTTATAAAAGTAAAATAAATATATAAAATAGAAAATTTGGTGGTGGGTGGGAAGGCGGGGGTAGCGGGGTACAAAAAATTTCTCATTTTTAATAAAATTTTATATATAAGTAAAATAAATATATAAAATAAAAACTTCATGGGTGGTGTGGAAGGGCATGAGGGGTAGGAAAAAATTTCATATTTTTAATAGTTATTTTATAAAAGTAAAAAAATATGAAATATAAATTTGAGTATGTGGGTATGGCATAGGGTGGAGGGGAGTAGGAGGTAAGAATTTTTTTAAATATTTTTTTTATAAAAGTAAAAGGAATATGAAATTGAAATTTGAGAATAGGGGTAGGGCAATGGGGTGGGGGTGGAGGGAGTAGTTGTGGGTAGAGCGGTGGGGGAGGTGTAAGAAAAAATTCATATTTTTTATAAATTGTTTATAAAAGTAAAAATATATAAAATAAAAATTTGAGAATGGGGTAGAGCGGGGGTAGGGTGGAGGTGAGGTAGAAGTGGGTAGGGCGTGGGGTGGAGTAGGCAAGGTAGGGGCAGAGACGTAAGGGTGGTTCAATGCTTGGGTGGGGGTTGGTGTGGGGTTAGGGGTAGGTTATATGGATAGTGTGGTGGGTGGTTGGGGTGCGTTGGTGTATTTTTATTATTTTGAAATAATAAATGAATTTTTAAAATAATTATTTATAAATAAAAATCTTAATGTAGAGTGGAGCTCTAATCGTTAAAATTGAGCATTTTCGTGAATCAAGTTTGGACATCATCATGGATTTATTTGGGATGTTGATTTATAATGGGTCAACTTGGGCTAACCCAAACCAAGTCATCATCAAAATCACTCTTGTCCAAACCCATGAAACCTTGGCCAGGTTGTGCGAGTCATTTGAGTTTGGGTTAATTTTGCCATCCCTAGTTAAATGACAGAATTGTCCATATTCTAAAACCCGCTCGAATAAGTGAAAGGGGTATTTAAGAGAAACAAAAAATGGGTACAATTGAAGATTGTAGGTTATATATATATATATATATATATATATATATATATATATATATATATATATATAAGGGTGGCCAGTGGGCCGGGACGATCCGACCCCGCTCAAAAAAAATGGTGGCGGGACTAGAACTCGGGACGGGACAATGTCTCGTCCCGCCAGACCCGAGCCCGCCCCAGGCCCGCCTGACCCGACCCCGCCCCGAGCCCGTCCCGACCCCGACCCCGACCCCGCCCCCGCCCTTTGTCCCCCCTTTGCAAATATGATCGTTGCACCAACGACCATTTTTGATTTTGACCGTTGGCCAACGGCCATTTTAGGCCTCCCCCCTCCCCCAACCCCCCCTACCCCTTAATATTTATTTTTAACCCATAAGTTATAATATTTACATTTTAACCCAATTTTCCAACTATAAATAACTCATTTTCTCTTCATCTTTCTCACAAATCTTCCTACAATCTCTCTAATCTCTCAATATATCTCTATACAAGTCTACATTGTTTGCTAAATATTCAATTTTATTTATTCATTTGGGAATTGGGAGTGAAGTTGGCAACTAGCTTGAGGATCTTCCATCGAGCAAAGTTTTAATTTTCAACTTCTCGATTACACGTCGACGTTACATCGGCGTTTGGTACATTCGTTCCCTCATTAAATTATTATTGTCTGTTTATTTTATTTAGCGCACTTAATTTCATTTACTTTAATTATTTGTTAGCATATAATTAAAATGGAAGGAATTAGAGGTATGTTTAAGGGTAAGGGTAAGACTTCTTCTAGTAGGGGTAACCAGGGCAATGGTACTTCTTCTAGTCATCTTATTCCTACACAGGATGATTTTGTTGATACTCAACATTTTCCTACAATACCATTAGATTTAGACGAGGAACTATTTTCTGGAACTCAAGAAGACTTTAATTTAGACGATGATCTAGATGATACATCCACTAATATTGATGACAACACACCCACTAGTGCACCTTTAACTGAAATACTTCATATTCCCCCTAGTATGAGATGAGGTCCAGCAAAACGACTATTAAAATCAGATGCATGGACATTTTTTCATAGGGACGTAGAGAATCAAGTAGCTATATGTAAAATTTGTAAAAATGTTTTAAAATTTAAAACTGGAAAAGGTCACGGTGGGACGGGGGGTTTAATTAGACACATAGTAAGTGCTCATCCAGCTAGGTATGCTCAATACCAGGCTTCAAAACCGGGTGCGCAAACGCCCGCTCCATCGGGACAAGGTTCACATACTGATACTGTCCCGGACCAAGTACAGGGTCAAATTAACCCTATGACGGGGGGAATTGTAGGCTCTAAATACAATAAACATAGAGATAGGGAAGCAATATCAAAATTAGTTGTTGTGGAGGGTTTGCCTTTTTCATTTCCTTCATCTCCCGGTTTTATTCATTACATTAGAGATATATATAATCCTGCTTTTAACGATTTTCCTAGATCAACTGTTAAGAGAGATGTATTTAAATTCGCGCATGAATATCAACAATATTTACGTTTTTCATTATATCATTTTAATGGCAAAGTATCTATCACGTCTGATATAGATCGTAGTACTAACGGCCATGATTATTTAACTGTAACTTGTCATTGGATAGATTATAAATGGTCTATGCAAAAACGTATTTTAGCGTATAGATATATAGATGATAGGCACATTGGTACTTTTATTGCAGATAATATTTATCAAGTGTGCCATTATTACGGAATAACCGGTAAAATTATGACTATTACATTAGATAACGCTTCTTCTAACAATTACGCAATTACAATTTTAAAAAATTGTTTAACTCCATTTTTCCAGATCATTTTCATATAAAATGCGCGTGCCATATTTATAACTTAATTGTAAAGGATAGTCTATCACTTTTTGAAGACATTCTTAGTAAAATACAATTTGCTATAAACTTTATTTTTAAAAGTAATAAAGTACAACGTAGAAAAGAATATAAAAAAAGTTGTCACGATTGTGGACTACCTTATAGAAAAATTCCACAAGAAGTATCCACTAGGTGGAATTCTTTATACGAGCAACTACTTGTTGCTTATGACTATAGAATACTTATAACTTTATTTTTTAACTCTCATAATAAAAATCCAGCTGATATGATTTTAGATAGTGATTGGGTAAAAATTTCCGAACTTATTGTATTTTTAGAGAAATTTTTTCAAGCAACAAAAGAATTTTACGGTATATATTATCATACTATTTCAACTATGTTGTTTTATATAACTCTAATATTTTTATTACTTAGTGAATATATGGAAAACCCAGCTTATAAGGCAGCTATTAAAAAAATGTTTGTCAAAATAAAAAAATATTTTATTCCTATTCCCTCTATTTATATTATTGGTTCTCAGATAAATCCTACTATTAAAATAGACGGTACTAAATCACTAATTGAAACTATTTACGATTGTATAGAAGTACTACCACCTCCAAGTCCCAAAAATCTAAATCATCCACCACCTATTGAACAAACTAAAGAAGAAGTGTTGTCTAGCGTAGAACACTAATGCAAAAATATATATAGATTTTATCAACAAGAAAATGCCAGTAACTTGCCGGCTTCCATACCATCTTCTTCATCTTCAACACAACCTCACAAAAGACATGCTGTTTCTGCGGCTAGTATTGAAAGCCTCAGAAATAGAATGTGCGACCGTATCTCTACTACTAACCAAATTAGCGAGTTGGATATTTTTGTTTTGCAGGGTTCTGTACCGTATCAAGAAGTTATCAATGAAGATGGACATGAAGACTTGCTGAAATACTGGAGGGGGAATGAGAAGACCTTTTCGACACTTTCATTGATGACTCGAGATGTTTTGGACATTCAAGCGTCATCAACTGCGTCTGAAAGCGCTTTTTCTGCAGGCAGATATCAAATAGGAGACCACAGACACTCATTAGCCGTAGACATCTTGGAAATTGCAGTATTATTCAGAGATTGGATACGAGCGGAGCGGAGAAGGTGCGGTCAATCGGAGATCAACGAAGAAGAAGATGAAAACTACAACGAAATCTTAACCGAAGGTAGTGGAAGCGGCGTGGATCAATTTGACCAACAAATACCAATTCCAACCGAAGAACCACAGGAAATCATCAAGCAATTAGAACAGGTTTTTTTGAGAATGTAATTTTTTTAATTGAAATTTTATTATGTAATTTGCAACTTTTGGACAACACCACAAAATTACAATTTAGATTTTAGACAATTGTATTTGTATTACAAAAAAAAATCATGTCTATTAATATAAGAGGCACAAAAACAGCCTTGGGATGTTTTTATTACACTATCTTATCTTGTTTATTGAGTTTTTTTTATACATATGTTATTTTAAAAAAAAATAAAATGAAAACCCGCCGGACCTCGCCCCTACCCCGACCCGATACCGACGGGATCGGGACGGGACTGGAGCAAGTCCCGCTGCACTGACCCACTTGCACTCGCTAGACCCGACTCCTCACCCCTTGGCCTGTCGCCTTACCCCGACTCCTCGCTGCATCTACTCCTTCGAGTCTTATATATATATATATATATATATATATATATATATATATATATATATATATATATATATATATATATATGACATCTCTTTTGGCTAAGAATCATGTTTTTTATTTTTCATTTTTTGTTGACAATTTCTCCTATTTATTTATGTTTTATTTTACAAGATTACATATTGGATTACTCCTCCATCCATTCATATTCTTTTAATATAAAAAATTAATGGTCTTTATTTTCATTACTATCATGATTTTTATTATCATAACCTCTAAATAACTAGTCTTTATTTTTATTACTTTCACAACTTTTTATTACCATAACTTCTAAATAGTTAATAGTTATGTTCATGACATTATTTGATATTGTCGTTCTATAAATAAAGGCATTACAAGACTTTGTTGCAAAAATAAATGATCACATTAGTCAAGAATGTCACTCTGCTAGAACATCAAATATTGTAAATTCATATTTTTGTTTCGTGAGACCTACCCAAGATTACCCTTTTATTTCATATTTGAAGTACATAGTAATATTATTATATTTAGTGTAGTATTATATTCACGCTTTAGTTTGGCTCGAGAAAGGAAGAGTAGGAGACTCTTAAATGATGATCGTCTTGTAGGAGTGGATAATATCAATAAGAGCTCGAGAAGTTATGCATTGATTTCATTTTTTCTTCTTCTATTTTTAATGATTCAGGTCATAAGAATGATGTATTTTGTATTAGTTTCTTCTTTATTTTTTTTGTTTGTTCTATGTATAATTCATCTTTAGTTTGAATTTTATATGAATTTTTGATCATTACGTTGTAAGTATATAATTTCTTTTGATTCAAAATAGTAACTTACTTTGTAGGAAGTCTACTACTAATAACAAAATATTTTCCTCTATGAAATTAATTGTATGTCTGATATTTACATAGAAACGGCTAAGTGAATGTACTTTTCCTTCCTCTATTTTACATTCTTTTTTATGTAAAGAGAAAAACTCTCTCTATATATATATAAGCTAGAAATAAACAAGATGACGTAACACATCTTTATGACTAGCCGTTACATTTTAAGAAACTAAATAGATAATTAATTGAGAAATACATATAAACATTACAAATTACTTAAATATAAAAATTACAATCATATTATTGGAAGTGCTTTATATTTCTATTCAGTCAACTTATACAAATATTTCTATATTATATAAAAGAGGGTTTCAGCATGTGTGCTTAGAAGAATTAAATTATTAATTGAGGGCCCTATAATCATTTGTTAAATCTATTAATTTTTATCTTATTTTAATATATTAAATTATACGTGTCTTACATGTTGCCATTGAATAGACACGTAGCACATGACCTATTTACTTTCAATCTATGGGTAAGTTTCAAATTTGGAAATTCTCACGGATGACTAATCAAAAAATGACTAGCAGAAATTATGTCTCCCTCATATATCATTCTTTATACAAATTCATGTTTAAATTGTTATCAATTTCAAGTGTGGTTTGATTTAATATTAATCACAAAATAGAATTTAACAGAAACAATACAGAAGATGTGTTAAATTAAATTCAATTAATTTTGAAATCTGAAATTTTAGTTACATTTTAAATCCACATAAAATAGTCTTAAGTTACAGCGTGTTTAGCACAAACCACAAATTCTTTTCATTATTAAATTAACATATTGCTCGATTACGTCATAATTGAGCAATTTGAGCTTAATGTTTTGAGTAGTCATTTCATGACTTCGTCAAGCCAACTGAACTTGTTAAGTCGAATACGCGCTTGGTCGATTTTGAGTTTTGATTTAGTCAGATTGAGACGTTGTATTGAGCATAACTTTAATAAAAATTGAGGCGGGTCAAGTTGGAATGAAAATTTGATTCGAGCACATAATTGACTCATCTATGGGTGGAAGTCTTGTAGCTTGTCTATGGTTCGATCCTAAAGAATGGAGAAGCTTATAAAGAGAATGTTTTTCCGTTTAATAGATCTTACACGATACAAATTCAGACTAATTGATTAGAAAAATTTCTACGAAATGTAAATAGTATCCTTTAATTTTATTGTGTTAAAATGTTGCCAAAATCCAACGATTTAGCATTTTTTACAAGAGATCATTATTATTTGAAGGTAAATTTTTCCTTTTCTTATATTGATATGTAACAATCCTGAGTTGTTTAGTTACAAGCTTAGAGCTAGAAAACATTGTTGCTCAATTTTCTGTAAATAAAGCTAATTGTATATCCGTTAAACCTCTCCCACGTTGGGCCCGTGCTGGAACAGGACATACTCCCCTAGTATATTTTGTAAATATCTTTTTTATTTATATTATATTTAGTAAATTATTAGTATTATTTATAATTGTGCGAAACACAAATAAATCTATATATTTGTGGCCTTTCTGTAGTTAGTGATAACCCCATTTTAAGATTATTATTTATAGGTTGCATTGATTTTAACGTTGTTAAGCTAAAAGCTAGGATTCCAAATCAATGAATCAGAATACAAGTCCAATACTAAGAGAACCAAATTGCAATTTCACCAAAAGTATAAGGGGGGTATAAATAAATCACAGTGAATACAAAAACTTCTAGACTATTCCAAAACATGACAAAGAAAACGCCAGTTTGTGATTTGTGAATGTTAAAGGACGCAAGTGCAAAACATTCAACGGCTGAGATGTATTAGAAGCTTCAAGAGCAACAACCATCGTTCATTCGAGACTCTTCCTACCCTTTTTGGTTGGTTTTGTTATATAACCTAATCGTATCTACAATCAACATAGCATAATAGCATTTCATTTCTCCAAGAAGAGGATAAACCCACTGCAGCTACGCTACTTCTTCAATAGTAAAACCCTAATCTCTATCCTCTTACACTCAAGGTATTCTTGGTGGCTGTTACTTATTGCAGTTGCTGTAATAATAACATTCGTGTCTTGTTGCTTCTCAGTTGATTTTTTTATTTTTTTTTGTTAATTTGGAACAACCAATTTAGTGAAAAATGTATCTATTTGGATAAGGAGATGTAATTTACTGGGACTTTTGTATTTATTGGTTGATATTTTGTAACGATACTGTGTGTGTGTGTGTGAGGAATGATGAGTATGATAGGAGTACTATTATTAATTTTTCTTTCAATGCCGTTATAGATTTGTATTATGATGAGGATAAGATATGATCTTAAATGAAGAAATGAGGATTCTTATAGGCGACCCCAACTTGTTTGGCACTGAGTCGTAGTTGTTGCCGTTATAGATTTGTATGATGTAGAGTATCTGTTTAGTCACTCAACTGATACACTTGTTTAGTACATTTGACTGGCTTGTAACCTAATCTGATTAGCTAAGTAAACTGAGTCCATTAAAAACTACCTCCTCGTCCCAGTCCCAATTTATATGATTTAGTTTGATTGTGTGGTGTAAAACAAGTCAAAGATATTTATATCACTATAAATCATCTCCTTAAGCTAAAAGGTATAGTTTAAAGTGAAATTGTTGTCAAATAAGTAAATATGTCATTCATATTGGACTGATTAATAAGAAAAGTGTGTATAAATTGGGATGGAGGGAGTATATTTAATAGAGCATCCATTTCACTGCACGGGATAGTTGCAGGCAGCTATTTGTTTGGTATTTCTGAATGTAGACTATTCTCTGTGCTGTTGAATACTGTATTCACCAGTATATGTTGGTGTCAATTTTGTTCACTTAATGATATGATGAATTTTTGTTTAGGGGGGATAGATGGCATCTACTTTTGCTGGTATGTCCTCAGCAGGTCCCTTGGCTGCTCCCAGCACTTCTTCAAACAAGCTTTCCTCTGTTGCTAATATTTCTTCCACCTCTTTCGGGAGCAAAAGAAGTGTTGTACTAAGGAAGACACGCACTCCAAAGATTTCGTCTGCCGCAAAAGAGTTGTACTTCAATAAGGATGGGTCAGCTATCAAGAAGCTGCAGGTGAGTTTTTTTACTAAAATTATCAATCTCTATTGCATATACTCATTTGTACCCGGTTGTTGAAAGCTTGATTTTCTTGCTGTCACAGATTGGTGTGAACAAACTTGCTGATCTAGTTGGAGTTACACTTGGCCCAAAAGGAAGGAATGTTGTCCTTGAGAGCAAGTATGGTGCTCCAAAAATTGTTAATGATGGAGTTACTGTGGCCAGAGAGGTGTGTTAATTTTAACGCACTATTGTATCTCTAACTGTTTCAATTGCTAGTAGCTTAAAGTTTGACTTGATCAAATTTCTCTCTCATTTTTACCAGGTTGAATTAGAAGATGCAGTAGAAAACATTGGTGCGAAACTAGTGAGACAAGCTGCTGCCAAAACCAATGACCTAGCTGGGGATGGGACTACAACATCTGTAGTGCTAGCCCAGGGCCTTATTGCTGAAGGTGTCAAGGTATGTTGTGAAATCCACATGCTGCTGAAATGTTTCAATATTTTAAATATCCTAGAATGTTTTTCTTACTAACTGAGATTGTGTAAGCAGGTGGTTGCAGCTGGTGCAAACCCTGTCCTGATCACCAGAGGAATTGAGAAGACCGCGAAAGCATTAGTAGCTGAGTTGAAGAATATGTCAAAAGAGGTAATTATTATATTCATCAATGGGTCTTTAGATCGAATGCAATGATCTGGATGTTTTAGTTCTGTGCCGTCAAATCCTATTTTTTGGCGGATGAGATGTACTGAAAGGTTGTTTAAGCATATAAACTATAAAACAAGATTGAGAACGTTGCTGACCAAGTGTGTGTTGCAGGTGGAAGACAGTGAACTAGCAGATGTGGCTGCAGTAAGTGCCGGGAACAACTATGAAGTAGGGAGTATGATTGCTGAAGCCATGAGCAAGGTTGGAAGGAAAGGTGTTGTGACACTAGAAGAGGGAAAAAGTGCTGAAAATAGTCTTCGTGTGGTTGAAGGAATGCAATTTGACCGTGGATACATCTCTCCTTACTTTGTTACTGATAGTGAGAAAATGTCCGTTGAATATGAGAACTGTAAGGTGGGAGTCTTCTTTCTAGTCTTAGTTTGTTTAATCTTAAGATGTTCATATGTCTCTTTGAATGCATAGTGTACCTAGTACTGATGTTGTTAGGTGTTCTGAAATGCAGTTACTACTGGTTGATAAAAAGATTACAAATGCAAGAGATCTTGTTAATGTCCTGGAAGATGCTATCAGAAATGGTTACCCAATTTTAATTGTTGCCGAAGATATTGAGCAAGAAGCTCTGGCAACACTTGTTGTCAATAAGCTTAGAGGCGCCTTAAAGGTTGCTGCACTTAAAGCTCCTGGTTTTGGTGAGCGAAAAAGCCAGTATCTTGATGACATAGCAACCCTCACTGGAGGTACGTCTTTGCTTAGTTTTCTAGTTGGTTTAATTCTGCATCTTCGTTTCTGGTCCTTGTACCTGTTGGAACTCTTCGATATCCCAAAACTGGAGATGGCAATTGCTAACATCAATTTATTCTGTAATCTGTAGGCACTGTGATCAGGGAGGAACTTGGCCTCACCTTAGACAAGGCTGACAAGGAAGTCCTAGGCCATGCTGCTAAAGTAGTGCTGACTAAGGATGGCACTACAATTGTTGGTGATGGTAGTACCCAGGAAGCTGTCAATAAGCGAGTTGCACAGATTAAAAATCTGATAGAGGTGAGCGTGCGTTTGGTATTTTAGTAAAACTTGCTTGTCATGATTCAGTTTCATATAGTTCATGAATTCCGAGCAGGCTGCAGATCAAGATTATGAAAAGGAAAAGCTTCAAGAAAGGATTGCTAAGTTATCAGGAGGTGTTGCTATCATACAGGTAACTTCTGGTCCAATATTAAGAATTTCGGCTTGTTGATCGGCATAAACTGTAGCTAAACTTTGTTGATGCTTTAATTGAATGCTGAAGGTCGGAGCACAAACTGAAACTGAGTTGAAAGAGAAGAAACTTAGAGTGGAAGATGCTCTCAACGCAACAAAGGTAAGCTGGTTTTGTAGTCATTTAATTAGATTTTGTACTATATTTGTAATTTTTTGATGGATGACTTGCTGCATGAGGATCCAAGTTTCAATCATGTTGCTCTTGCTTTTTTAGGCAGCTGTCGAGGAAGGTATTGTTGTTGGAGGAGGGTGCACACTCCTCAGACTTGCTGCAAAAGTTGATGCCATCAAGGAGACCCTTGCAAATGATGAGGAGAAGGCAAGTTTGTTCTTTCAGTTTGTTGTGGGTTCATATATATTCGTTAGGGGAATGGGTGGACATAGCCTTTTAAAATTTGTGTAGAAGAAACTGACCCTACAAAGATCTCGTGTGTTATTTTCAGATCTATTATTTTGACAATAAAGATCTTTTGCAAAAAAAGACATAAAACTAAAAAGAAATTTGTGAAGGACTGTAAAACCAGTTGACTCGTAGTTGTTTTAACATCAGTTACCTGACTTGCAGGTTGGAGCTGATATTGTCAAAAGAGCATTGAGCTACCCGTTGAAATTGATTGCTAAAAATGCTGGGGTTAATGGAAGCGTTGTCAGTGAGAAGGTACATATGCTTTGGTGATTAGGGGAAAAAAGTGGACCATGATGCTAACAACCCATTGAAAAACCCTTGTGCTTGAGTTACTTTTGAATTAACATTGTTGATTGGTTAATATATTTTTTTTTTAAATTTCATATTTAAAATTCGTGTTTGTCTTTCAGGTGCTCTCAAGTGACAATGTAAAGTTTGGATATAATGCTGCAACTGGAAAATATGAAGACTTAATGGCTGCTGGCATCATTGATCCAACGAAGGTAAGGTTTTCTAGATTTGCATGTTTCCTTGGGATACCCTAGATGGATTTGGTGTGTTTCCTAGGGATCCCCTGAATGGATTGGTGTGGGTTGTGACGGTTCTTTGCAGTTATCCAACTTGGTTCCTAAATGAGTCTAAGCTCCTGTTCCGCCATAGATTTTGAAGTTGGAAATTAGAAACCTGAAAATTTGAGTTTTTGAAGTTGTGATTTTTAAAACTTTAAGTTGTGTTTGAACATGCATTTTACTTGAACAAGTTTTTTTTTGAAGTTTTGTGACCAAGTGAAGTTTCTCCCAATGAAACTTGAAAACTTTATGAGATAATTTACAATTACACAAATATCGAATGCATTTCAAAAGTCATTCTTTATTTCTTAAACTTTGTGTCTAAGTCAAATCAGGACAATTTTTTTTGGGACGGAGGGAGTATTTGAAGATAAATTTTCAAAATCTAATCCAAAATCTATAACTAAAAATCTCCAAAAGTGTCCTTGAAAACTGAGCCTTAACTTGAGTTTGGATTATAGATTTAGGTTTTGACGTGGACAATAGGGATATTATATGGATACTATGGTTTGGATAGAAACTTGTGACATAAAGCTCATGGTAGTGTTTCACCGGAAATTAAATTTTAATTATCTGCTCTGGCACTTGTCAGTGTGAATTGTGGCTTGAAATAAAAGTTCAGATATTAGAGCGGAATTATCTTCTCCCCGACATGTGTCGAAGCTAGGCATGGCTTGAAGCCTCAGTAAGAGGCCATAAGCACATGAAATCACAGAAGTGTTCTCTCTTTTCAGTGTATCTTTTACTTTCCTAATCCTGTTTGGGATTGGGATGTCCAGGATTGTTTGGCAGGAACTGTTTAGAACGGAGGGTAGCTTTCTACAAAATTGAGAGACTGTAGTTGAAGACTGGAATCATCACAAAAAATAGTTTGTTTTAACTATATCTTTCTGTGCTTGGTTCGTTGTTGACATGTCCATGTGCCCTGCTCAGGTGGTGAGATGTTGTCTAGAGCACGCAGCATCTGTGGCAAAGACATTCTTGATGTCCGATTGTGTGGTGGTTGAAATCAAGGAGCCTGAGCCAGCAGTTGCTGGCAACCCAATGGACAACTCAGGTATCTCCTTGGATTTGATTTTTGCAATTGCTTTCAGCTTTGATAATTTATATGGGCTAAGCTCGTGTTAACTGACGCTCTCATTCATTTCCTTTTCAGGATACGGTTACTAGGTGAATGAATGAAGGCTACACTGATAAATGGAACTGCCCCTCCCAGATGATAGTGGTAGATGAGCAACAGTGTCTGGTGGCAATGCTTGCCTTTATTTTTTTGTAAAAGTTTAGGTCTTCATTCTTGAAGGATATAGAAATCCTGGTGGGAGTAGCAGCGGCCTTCAGGGTTCGGCACTATATGAATGCAATTTAATGTATAATTGCAGCAGCTTCAATGGATGTTGAGTGATACTTTACCTTCATTTTCTAACGGAATAGCAAAAGGAATAAACAGAAAGGTCTAATAATTAGTGAGATGTGTCCAGCTGCTCGTAGTTCATTTGTCAGTGTGCATGGTACAACTAAATTCATCTGGTTTTAGCTTATTCTAGGACCTGCTTACATCTCTAGTTTATTTCTCTTGTTTGGTGTGTTCAATGAGAGTAAGAGTTGTAACTACTTTTCTTCCATCCTAATATATGAGGTAAAACAGTACGAAATTTGAGTTTGAGTTTTGGGAAATATCACTATGTTAGATGGCAGTTGTGTGATGTTTCGTAAACGTAGTGCATGCGAACTCGGTTCATCTTTCTACAAGTGTTTTTTGACCTGCTTTTGTAAAAAATGTTGAAGATGTTAAGACTATAATGAATAGTGTGATCGGTACCAAGGAAAGCATTATTTGGAAAATATTTAACTAGACTAGAAAGTAAAAAAAATAAATTTCCTGTCGCTACATTCAATTAACTACCCTATTGTCATCCAACTCACATATCCACCAAATCCTAACCACTCTCACCACCTTATGCGCCTCACCCTCACCACCCAACTCACTCCAACCCCCTCCTTTTTTTTTGGGGTTCTTTACATCACCCCCCAATCACCACCCACTGGGAGCCCTTCCACCCCTCGACCCCCCCTCATTACCCTTTGGATTTTTAAAAAAAAAAGTTTTTAAAGTTTTTTTTGGTTTTCCACGTTCGGAGAACATTGAATTAGAATGAGAGGTTTACCACCACATCATTGCTGGCACGGGGAGCTCTGTTTTACCACCCCTCTTGCGACCCCCCCGGATCCCAACACCCACAACCCTCCAAAAATATATTTTTAGAAGAGTTTTTTTTTTTAATTTTCTATACCACCCACCAATTTCTCTCTCACACACCCCTATCCCCTCCCAAATTTTCTACTTTATATATTTTATTTTATTTTTATAATTTTTTTCTAAAAATAGAAAATTCGTGTGATTAAGTTTGGTGTAGGTGAGGTGGGTTGGGTTGGGTTGGGTGGGGGTGGGGGGGGAATAGTTTTTTTTCTATTTCTTATAATTTTTTTATAAAAGTAAAATAAAATATATGAAATAGAAGATTTGGGAGGGGGGGGGGTTGTGTGGGTGTGGTGTAGGCGTGGATGAAGATGAAGTGCGTTAGAGGGTGGTGGTTAGGTGAGAGTGGGATTTGGTTGGATTATGGGTGGTGGGGGTGTGAGGTGGTGTTTGAGTGAGTATTTTTCGATAAATATTTTCTACTAATCAACCGAACATGAGAAAATAGGTAAGAAGTTCACTTATTTTTCATTAACCAACTAAACATGAGAAAATAAGTAAGAAATTCACTTATTTTCCACTAATCAAACGAATATGAGAAAATAAGTAAAAAAATTACTTATTTTTCAAGAACACATTTTTATCAAACGAACATGAGAAAATAAGTAAAAAAATTACTTATTTTTCAAGAACACATTTTTTTCAAGAAAACATTTTCTGTGGAAAATATTTTCCTCCGTACCGAACACACCCAAAATAAAGTATTTAAAACTTATAAAAACCGAGTTCTATTGAAAGATCTGAAAGTTGAGTTTGAAAATTTAAAAATCTTGTTTTTTCTACAAAACAGTTCAAACAAATAGGATTTGTGGAAGTTCGTTATTTTTCCTAAATTTGGTTTTGAAAATGTACAGACAAACACCTTACTGAAAAAAACAGCAGTACCTTCTTGATTTTTCTACTGGGCTTGTTAGGCTGTTTGCCACTTGACAGGGAGCACTCTTTCTTTCTGTACATTATCTTATTCCAAAAGGTGGAATCTCCCACCCCAGGAGCCCCCACACCCCGGTCCGACAGGTTTGTGAAGGAGGTAAATCATGGTGACTCAATTGATTTCAAAGGTTAGACCAGTACCACGCTGCGCACAAGGGGCCCTCCTTTATTTCAAGAAGAAACCCCCACACTGCCGCTGACGGGATTCGATCCTTGATCTCTTATTCCAAATATCCCCCTTGAAACCAATTGAGCTGCCCAAGCGGACTTCTTTCTGTACATTATCCATCGACTTTTAGGCAATAGTATAAGTGAGATTTTTTCATATAGGTACGAAATTGTAAGCTTAATTATCATTATTAGAAAGATTCATATTTTATTACCTAACATAATCATATTTACAGATTGTATACAAATTAGTGAAAAAGGAGGATCTCCTAATTCTAACCTATTAAACTGGTATAACCGGACCCCCCAGCCTTTTAGAGGTAAATTCAAGATTTAAATTCTATGAGTTCAATCTTTAGATTTTTAATATTTAATTCTTTATATTTTTGAAGCTATGGTTTTATATCTACTATTTCTTATTCCCTCTGTCCCAATTTATGTGACCCAATTCTTTTCTAATTTGTCCCAAAATAATATCACATTTCTATATTTAGAAAATAATTTAACTTTATGAAATGATTTACAAAAACATATTTATATACTCCATCTGTCTCAATTTATGTGGCACCATTTCCTTTTTGGTTTGTCAAAAAAGAATGTCATCTTTCTATGTTTAGAACCAATTTAACTTTTTGAAATGATTTACAACCACAAATTTATATAAAACTTATTTTGGACCACACATTTCAAAGTCTTCATTTATTTCTTAAACACTGTGTCAAGTTAAATGGTGCCACATAAATTGGGATGGAAGGAGTAAAATTTATTTTGGACCACACATTTCAAAAGTCTTCCTTTCTTTCTTAAACTCCGTGCCAAGTCAAATGATGCCACATAAATTAAAACGAAGAGAATACAATTTTAATAATTTTTACACATAAATTTATATTTCATGTGGAAAGTTAAGGATTAAATTGAACCCCATTCCTCAGCTCTCATTCATCCCCGCGTTTCTCAGCTAACCCACACCCCTTTAATCACCAAAGTTATGTTCTCTCCATTTCAAAAATTTCCCTTTTCACTCTAATACTCCCTCCATTTCATTTTAAGTGTTTTTGATTTGACACAAAGTTTAAGAAATAAAAAAAACTTTTAAATTTTATGGTCTTAAATATTTAAATTGTCAACTTACAAAACATAAAAAAAAAAACTCTTTTTGAGACATACCAAAAAAGAAAATAAGACACTAATTGGGACAGAGGGAGTACAATTTATCAGATTCTTTGTTACTATTATTTCAATTTCTGTTACTAGGTACCGAATTCATATCTCTCGAGCTAAACCTAAAATCAACATTGTAATTGTGTTCATATAAACTTAATATCTTCATTTATCAGCCCCATTTCCCCCATTTCTACTGAAAAATCGCCTTCTATAGGTCTTAGATAAAGCCCGATATAGAAGTCATAAATGGCAATGAAGATTCAGATGTTGTCGGAAGTTAGATGATGTTGTATGAAGATCATATGAAAAATTGAATAAAGCATACTGTAGCAAATCTGGATCATTTTTTGGCGCTGGTTTCCCTTTAAATGCTAATTTTTGCCCCTCAAATTTGAAATCTTTAATTTTTATCATTCGCTTAAAATATCTCGAGGTTTCGAGTTCAAATTCATGCTTAGTCAAAAAAAAATAAAAAAAAATGACTAAGTAGAATTTGGATTCGTAAGACAAACTTTGCCTTATGTCTGAAGGTAAATTCTGCCTTAAGGTAGAGTTTGCTATTTTAAGACAAATTCTGCTGAATAAAGCATAGTTTGCAAGCAAACTTTCTCTGTAGAGTTTGAAATTCTGTCATGCAAATTCAAACTATATCTTTTGATTTTTTGTAATTTTTAATTGAGCGGAATTTGAATCCGAAACCCAGGTATTTTAGGCGAAAGACAACAATTAAATATTTTCAATTTGAGGGGGAAAAAATTAAAGACCGCCTCGAAATATAAGGTATTCCTGCGAATTGGTCAATTTGGTGTTGACACCCAATTTTGTCCAGTCTTTTCCAATTTATTTGCAATTTTAAATATTTTTAACACCTCAAACAATTTTAATCTATATACATACATGCGTATATATATATACATATATGTGTATATATCTTATTATTATTATTATTCGCATTTTTTACTATCACTTGCATCTTTATCATAATCATAAGTTTTATCCGAAAATTCTATGTTATTTTATTCTCGCAAAATTGCATCGCATTTCCATTTTTTATGAAGCATTAAACATTTCGCAAATATTATATTTTTTATTATTATCACATCGTTATGTTATTTTAAATAATTCACATCTTTTACAAAACAAAAATAATATCTTTTAATATTAAACCCCTTTTATATTTTTCAATTCCTAACCCATTTCATTTTTCCAACCCAATACAAATTCTACCCAAACAAAATTCACAAGCCCAAACCAAATTCCCCCTTATTCCCTTTCCCTTTATTTCCCCCCAATTCCCACAACCAAAAACTCCCAAGCCCATTCCCTTTATTTCAATTAGCCCAACACCCGAGCCTAAACTCCCCATTTTAAAACTCCCATCATCCAACAACCCACAAAACCAAAATCCCAAAATCCAACACCCCTTTGTTACCAAGCCCAATCGGCCGCCCACCCAAACCCCTAAACCAGACCACCACTTCCCACCACACCCGACCGACCCACCCATTCCCCTACCCATTTTAAACCCAAAACAGAACCCCCAAAATAAAAAAAAAAGAAAACCCAAACCCTACCCCCCCTAAACCGACGCCGCACCCCTACACCCCTACCCCCGACGTCGCCGCACCCTACACCTGACACCACCACTCGCCAACACCGCCGCCTGACATCACCAACCCATCACCTCTCACCGCAACCCATACCCCTAAAAACCCGTTCCAAAATCATTGTTTTTGGGCCCTTTATTTTGAATTTAAGCTCGGTTTTTAGGAGGAAATGGGGGCTATAAAAACCCCTTGTGTTCTTCGAAAAAAGGGGGAGGAGAGAAAAAGAAAGAAAATCGAAAGATTTTTCGGAGGTCCGATTGGGATATGTAAAATATTTTTGGTTGTGTTCTTGATTTCAAACATTTTTCCTCCCTTGTTGTTCAAGAATTGAGTCCGAAAAGGTTTGTTTTCCACTTTTGATTCTCTGATTTTGACACCTGATTCGGGTCGGGTCACTGACCCGGGTCGGGTCGACCGGGTTCGGGTAATATTTTCAGAATTCTTGCATTTCATATTTTTGTATGTTGGTTATCTAAAATTGGCGAAAATATTCGATTTCGGGTTGCATTTCTGGTCCGGGTCGGGTCACTGATCCGGGTCGGGTCGACCCGGTTCGGGTCGACCCGGTTCGGGTCGACCCGGTTCGGGTCGACCCGGTTCGGGTCGACCCGGTTCGGGTATTATTTCCAAATTATGGCATTTTTTCATATCTGTTGCTGGTTATCTAAAAATCTGAATTTCTGATTTCATTCGGGTCACCGTTCACTATTCCGTGTCTGTTTTTTTAGAATTAATTCACTGTTCACTCGGTCCTGTTTCGTAATTAACTCACTATTTCATCCGCCTTTATTTTCTTTCGTTTCTCTGTTTTTACATTCACATGGGTTAAACATCCGGCAAATGAGATATTTCTTGCTTTACTATTTTTACTAAACATCCCGCCTTCTCTGAATTGCCTTATCATCGCATCGCTCATCGCCATCGCTCACCTTTTCGCTTCCTGCTTTAATTTAATTTCACTGATTTGAACACGATACTACACTGGCCGATGAAAAATATCCGTCGATTTTGAGGCCTCCACAGTCGTAAAGACGGAAATATAACTTCTGGGCAAGGATGAGGCTTAAACCTTTATTTCATCCGAGATCAACATGTTTAGTAGGCGAGGTGACTAAAATAACCAACAAGTTATATATTCGCAGCCACGATGTGATTATATTGATCTTTTTTTAGAGACCAACATGTTTAGTAGGTGAGGCAATCAAAATAACTACCGAGTCATATGTTTGCAGCCACGACGTGATTGAAATGGTCTTTTCAAAATTTAAGTCTGAGCCCTCCGTGATCAAAACACTTACTGTTTTGGACACGGATCCGAATTTATTTGTATTTAACTGTTTCTAACCGTTTGTTCTTGACAGCTTGCAGGGAATAAAGTAAATAAAGTCAGATGTTCCTCGGAGTTTATTTTTTATTTACTTTCTTTTTCAGCTTTTATCCGGCTGTGTATTGTAATATTATTCATCGCGCTTATGTAACTATTGACATGCTTAGAATAGGCAAACTTAGAATTAATTCATAGGGTAGTTTAAGACTTGAAATTCATCGCTAGCTTATTTATTTGTAGGCTCGGTTAATTTAAACTTAGAGTCCCTCCGCTAGTCATTTATTTTAGGCTCGTCACGCGTATTCAAGATTTCTAAAATAACTTTTGTCATCTTTTATTTGCTTTATTAATCATACAAATAAGTTTATCCCTTTTTTATTATTTTTGCAACTCGATGATTTCTGAAAGATTTACTTCTTTGGCATTATAAATAATTTTGTTTCTACTCTCAATTGTCAAAAACATATTTTTTCAACTCTACATGTATTTCTCTTTAAATATCACACAAATGCATACTTGCACAAAATGCATTCTTTTACTAAATAATTGCAACATCATTTTTAAGTTTATATTTTAAAACATGCATTTTCTCAATATAATATTTAACCTGAGTTTGACCGGATAACCGCAAGTTAGCGGATCTTAAAGGATGCCTAACCCCTTCCCTTTAGGATAATAAAGAACCCTTACCTAGAATCTCATTAGTTTCGCAGACCTTAAAATTGGAGTTACATTGCAGCATTTAGTTTAATATTTAGGTGTCCTAATTCACCGTAAAAATAATTAGGTGGCGACTCCTCAACCCTTTTTACCCAGGAATCACCGAACACGTCTGTGCTCCCATTTTTGACCCGAGCGGGTCGAAAATGGGGCGCGACATTTGGATCCACTTGTAAGGAGTGGTTAAGGCCCATTAGAGTAACTAGATTTAGTCCTAATATTTTTTATATAAGTACACTTACGGAATAAAATAAAGAAATACTTAAACAACATTTTTCTGCGTTCTTCTCTTCACTAAAGAATTATGGTTTAGACTATGATTTAGGGGTTACTCTAATATATAGTGACAACTAACATCATAATTCCAGCTACGATTCGCTTCAAACTTCCGCTTCCGCTATTCGATGAACACGTAAGTTTTCGTTTTATGGTTTATTCTCTATCTAATTAGGTTAGATTAATATGTTACGTGTAAACATTCATTAGGAGTAGAGCCATAGGCTGGTTTTCTGATCCGAAAAAAATTACTATTCTGATTTTATGTTCGAATCTAGAACTGTGTTTCTATTTTATTGTTTTTGCACTGTGCAATTGGGAACAGTAAAACTAGGCTGTATACTGATTTGAAATTAAGTTTTAAATCAGGTTATCCTTTTGCTTGTATATTTTTTTTAATTCAGAACCCCTGTCAATTTTTTTCCACTGATTTGAAATAAGTTTTTAAATCAGTAAAATATTTTCCCACCGAGAATTCTTTCTGAAATCTATTTTCAAAAGTGGAATAAAAAAATAAAATATTTTTGAAATCTGGTAAATTTTTTATTCGAAACTGATCGAAAAATATATATTAAAAAAGATGTTTTTGGTTGTTTCTCAATCAGTACCCGCTCTGTCGGTGCCTACCACTGTCAAACGGACGGTGACTGCTGCCGGAGATGAAGAAGATAAAAGATGCAATGGCTTCATCCTTCTCTCTTCTCTAATGGCAGAAGCATAATAAAACAAATATTGGAAGAAGAGAAATCTGTTTTCTCTCTTTTATAATAACTTTGTAAGATTGTATTAATCTTCCTTGAAAAATCTTTCTCATTAAGACAAATATATATAGTGTGTACAAGAGGAATCCTAATTGATCGAGGATCTATATTTTATATAATTACACACTAATATTAATTACAGAATATACGACAAATATATGATAATATATTCGCTATCACACCCCCTCAGTCGGAGCGGGAGGAGGCCGGACGCTGAGACTGGATCTAAAGTCTAGGAATAGATGTCTAGGAAGCCCTTTAGTGAAGATATCTGCATACTGATACGAACCTGGTCGGTGCAGAGGGGCAGAGATGCAATCCATAATCAAAAGTGCCATTAACGTATCGAATGATACGTTTTAGCACCGTAAAGTGAGGCTCCCTGGAGTCATGCATAAATAAACACACCTACTGAACAACATAAGCAATATCAGGCCCCGTAAATGTAAGATACTGAAGTGCACCTGCAAGACTCCTATAAAGGGTGGGATCAGACACTGGATCACCATCAGCGGCACTGAGTTTCGACTTCGAGTCGATCGGAGTAGGCATGATCTTGCAGTTCGCCATTTTAGCCTTGTACACAGTTTCTTCTGCATACTTATGCTAACATAGGAACATAGTATCTGCAGATTTAGTCATAGAAATTCCCAAGAAGTAAACTTTCCCAAGTCTGTCATAGCAAATTCGGATTTGAGCAGAGCAATGATATCATTTATCAACACATCAAAAGAGGCAGTCAGAACAATATCATCCACATATAATAACAAGTATGCAATGTTACTACCTCGATGAAAGATAAATAGAGAATGACCACACTTGCTGCATACGAACCCAATCTGCATAATGTAAGTAGCAAAGCGCTCATACCACACTCTAGGGGCCTGTTTCAAATCATACAGTGACTTATGAAGACGACAGACATACTGAGGAGCCTCCGAATGGACAAATCCTGGCGGCTGGTGCATGTAAACAATTTATTTCAAATCCCCATGTAAGAACGCATTCTTCACATCAAGATGATGAATCAGTCAGTTTTTACCCATAACTATACTCAGAACCGTGCGAATGGTGGCTGGTTTAACCACCGGACTAAATGTCTCACCACAATCAATACCTTCTTGTTGACCAGTACCATTAGCCACAAGTCTTTCATTATAGCACTCAAGGTCACCACTGTCTCTGAATTTGTGATGAAATAGCCACATACACCGAATCACATTAACCCCATCCGGCTTCGGAACCAGATCCCAAGTGTGCTTTTCGTTAAAGCATTAAATTTCTCACGTATGGCCGCATTTCAATTTATGTCAAGTTCGGCTAATTTTGGATTTTTAGGTATTGGGGATATAGTTTGAGTAGATAGGTTAAAGTGAACTTTGGGTTTGAAAATCCCGTGTTGAGTACAGATTTCCACTCGGTGCGTACGGGCAGGGGCTGTTTGGGCAGAGGGGTGGGGTACGACCTGGTAGATTCTCAGGTCAGAGATCGATGGCCGGAGGGGGGTTGACGGGTCAGTGGAATTGGAGGGTGGTTGTCGGGACAGATCGACGGGATTGAGGGGACTGGGGGTTCGATTCCGGTGGCTGTGACGGGTTGGGTGTGGGTGATTGTGACGGGATAAGTTGGTTGTGACGTGTTTGCAAGGTGGCAGTTGTTGAGCTGAGGTGGTCGACGGGATGTAGGTTGGCGAGTGATGGTGACACTGGGGTTGTCGGACTGGTAGGCCAGTGGGTGGGGGAGACAGTGGTGGGTTGGATCGATGATGTCAGAGGAATTTCTGACTGGACAGAGGTGGCAACAACAGGGTCGGTGTTGCCAGAACAGTGGGGGCAGTGGTTCTACGGAGTAAGGCATGGACAATAGGGGAGGCTTCAGACTCATTGAGAAAGTTGTAATTCATGTTCCGAAATTTTTGGATATTTGCAAATAAGAAGAGTGATTAATCAAACGTGACATGGCGAGATACGAGGATCTTACATGTGGACAAGTCATATCACAAATATCCCCTATCATTGGACAGAAAGCCTAAGAAGACACATGGAGTGGTGCGAGGTGCTAGTTTATGAGGGGCCGTGGAGGCAAGATTTGGGTAGCAAAGACAACCGAAAATCTGAAGGTGATCACAGGAGGGGATCCGACGGAATAGAATTTCGGTGGGGGTTTTATTATGAAGCGTACGGGTAGGTAAAATACTAAGAATTTTCTTACTCAGTGATGGCGTCATATCACGAAGTAGTAAGAAATAAAATATATATCACTATCTATGATGAAAATTGAATATGTGTCTCTCTCATCAGCAACACAAGAAGCTGTTTGGTTGAAAAGGTTCTTGAAACACTTGTTGGATATCACAAAAGACGTTGAACCAATGTTAGTCTATTATGACAATGAGGCTGTAATTTCCTCTACCAAGGATCCTAAGTTTCATGGCAAAATCAAACACATAGATATCAAGTATAACTATGCGAGAGACATGCTTAGATGCAAGATAGTGAACGTGAAGTATGTGTCTACAAAAGATATGTTAGCATACATACATATTTTAATTGTTGAATGTTATGTGCATTCTTTATTAATTTATTTTTGATAAGTATGTCGGGTAGACAAGAGGTTGACCTTCTAACAAAGAGAACTGTTTCCTTATCTTAGTGATGAGTGGAGATGCGACTGTATTTCAAGAAAAAATATCAAATGGATAATTTGTGAGGTATAAGCTTAAAATCACGAATGTTGCATAAATAATGACATAAGATCGTTAAGGTGAAAAACGTTCACCTAGTCTACTTAGTGAGCCAGATGTGAGTTAAAAAATGATATTGTAGTGAAAGAAACTCAAATTTAGATACTTATGGTGTCTAAATATCATTAGTACAATATTCTTTATGAGATAAAGACATACAATCCCTATGAAAGGAGAAAATGTTGTAGTACATGTTTCATACCATGTGTGTTAATGTCGATCAATCAGGTTAACATAAGTTCATTCTCAACTTATTATTGTGTGAGACCCAAAACCTTTATGGTGGCTCAAGATTTGTGCCCTTTGTGACTCTGATAAGATACTTGAGACTTAATTTGATGTTAGTTATCTCAGTGTGCTTCCAAAAGATCATATACACAAATTCGGTATGGCAGAGCATATCTAGAAAAGCAGTTAACCTAATGTTAAGGGGCTCGTGAGAAGAAGAAGAGCATTGATGAAATCTCATTAATTTGTATTCACTGGTGCACCAATTATAACTTATGAGTTGTAATTGTGAATACAAGAAATAATGATATATGCGATTTTGAGATTATATCAAATGTGATTCATATGATATGGGTTACTGCATACTTTATGATATACTTGCATGTTTGCACTCAACGAGAGGTTATATACTCCTAAGTTCCTGACAGATGTATAACACTTAGCTCTCACAGTATGCTAGTCGCACGGTCTACTTCCCTATATGAATGATTACGGAGATGAGATGAGAATATGTTTCTCTGGTTAGATGAGCACTCCCATTATGTGTGAGTGGGAGATGTAGGAAATTTGGGTCCACCCATAAGGGGTGCTTAAGTCCTATTAGGATAATTAAGGTTAGCCCTAATATTTTCTATATAAGTATACTTACGGTGTAAAATAAAGAAATACTTAAGCAGTATTTTTTTTGCGCTCTTCTCTTCTGTACACTAAGCAATTAGGGTTTAGACTGTGGTTTAGGGGTTTCTCCGATATACCGTGACAACCACCACCGACCAGTAATTCCAACTGCGGTTCACTTCAGACTTCCGCTTTCGTTACCCAAAGAACACGTAAGTTTTTGTTTTATGATTTAAGCTCTATCTAATTAGTGTAGATTAATGTGTTACGTGTAAACTTTCATATACATTCAAATTGTAACTGACCATGTTTGAAAATGTATAAAAATTGTACGATGAGTTGTATGAAAGTTGAACGATGTTGTTTGAAGCAAGATTTACAAACTGTAACTAGCATGAACCTATGTTTTAAGATGTATCAAAATTATATGAAAGTTGTATGAATATTGAATAATGTATCATAAATACTTTTTTTCCTGCTCGATTGAATTTGTCTGTTGCTTTTACATTTATTTTTCTTGCAATATTTCGGAACTATATTAAGTTTTCTTTTCGATGCTCGCATCAAATTAATTGTTGTTTGTAAATATATTTGCATTCCGGTTTAAAGCTTTAAGATGAACTTTCAGGGCAGTTAATTAATCACAAATACGGTGTGAAAAAGATATACGATTTTTTTCCTGAAGATAGAAACATGTGTAGTTGGAAGTGAATCAAGAAATACATTAGCAACGTAAATCTCTCATCTTCGTGTTTAATTTGCGTGATTTGAAACTGTAATGTGATTTTATATATGTTGTAAAAACTCTCCTACTTTTAAAAACTCAAAACTCAAGTTAAATAGGTATATCTATCCTATTTTTGTATTTGTACGAATACAAAAACATTATTATTTTGAATGCATGCTTCCGACCTTCAATCTGTATTTTACGCTTTATTTTTCTCTATCATTATTTCTTTATACGCCAATTATTGCAATACCAGATGATGACAAATCCGTGCAAGAAGGGGTTAACACGGAAAATGAGTTAGTTTTGTAATATAGATAATTATAATTCAATCAATTCAGATAGCATTTGTTATAGTTCTATAATTTCAAGTACAGACTAATAGGGTTGAGATCTAGCTTAATTGGTGAGCTCCGTGCCTTCCATAGATGAAATAAAGAGTTCAAATTTTTTTAGTAGCGGTTTCTCTAATCCATATCTCTCTTGTGCTAAACTATTTGTAATTATCTCTTATCTTCTAGTATATTGTTAGGGAATTCGTCTGCCACAAATTAAAAGCAAGCAGGTTACTATAAATTAATACAGTTAAGTCCAATAGAATATTTTAATTAATTTGCACATTTTTTAGAAAATAGTCACATAATTTAAATATGGTGGTAAATGGTAATTCACTACTCCCTTCATTCTAAAATAATTGTCATACAAAATCGGATTAGTAGTTTAATAATTTAAAATTTAAATTTAGTACGAACTACACGAAAAGTACTAGTATTCGAACTATACGAAAAGTACTACAACGAAATTTTCTCATATCACTTTAGTGAAAAAATTAATCTTAAAATGTTAGTCAAAATGCTTTTTAAATATTTTAAATTGTCAATTATTTGACTTATAGTATTGTTTACGGAAATTTTCAAATATGTAAATTGTACTAAAAAAAACTTAAAATTTTATGTCCAAATTTATAATCAAATTTTAAAATTTGACTTTCAAAATTCAAAAAGTGCCAAACAAATTAAAAAAGTAGAAAATATATATTTCTATATTTGATATACATCAGTTCCATACCCTTTTTCTCTACTAAATTTCTGATACCCTCATGGCGTCACCCGCGACCCACATAGCTTCCCCCGCTTCCTCTTCCTCAACACCCGACGTCACGAATAATCAGCCATAGGCCCAGTACCCGACACAGTGGGCCAACCCATGTCCTTGGCCACTGTTCGGGCACTGGGCCCCGTCGACCAGCCCCTCTCACAGGCCAGGCCCAACAGCAACAGTCAGCACTGCCGAGGCCCACTATACAGCGGCCCAACCAAAATGGGCATTGTTGACCAGCCCCTTTCCAGGCCAGGTCCATCAGTAACAGTGGGTACTGCCGAGGCCCACTATACATCGGCCCAGCACCACCGAGCCCCTGTCCAGCCACCAGTCCCATTACATAGCGTCCCAACAGCAGTTGTCCAGCCTCAACCCAACAGATTTGGGCCATGCTTTCGGTTCTTTAAAAATTAAGCAGCCCGATGATGCGTTGTATATGGATACGGGTGCTACGTCTCACCTCACCAACAGTTTTGGTAATCTTCCTTAACTGCCTAATTTAAATACTCCTCAATATGTTATGGTAAAAAATGGTCATCGCATTCCAATTCAAGGGTTTGGCCACACACTAACTCAACCACCGCATCCTCACTTCTCCCTTAAAAACGTCCTATATGCCACTAACATTATCAAGAACCTAATCTTTGTCAGAAAATTTGCCACCGATAATTCCGTATCCATTGATTTTGACCCGTTTAGTTTTTCTGTAAAGGACCTATGTACGGAGAGACTTCTTACGAGATGCAATAGTGTGGGGGACCTCTATTCTTTCATATTCACGTCCGCTGCCAGTGTTATTCCTCCCACATATCTAGCTGCCATCTCCTCCTCAACATGACATAGTAGACTTGGACATCCCGGAGCTCATATTTTTGATTTTCTTAGAAATCACAATTTAATTAAATGTAATAAAGAGAACTTTGCCCAAAATTGATATTCTTGTCATCTAGAAAAACATGTTAGACTTCTATTTACATCATATTTGAGTATTATTTTTTCTCCATTTGATATTATTCATGCCGATTTATGGACCTCTCCTGTTACTAGCAAATTGGGCCATAAGTACTATTTAATATTTTTGGATGATTTTTCTCACTTCCTATGGGTCTATCCGCTCCACTTTAAATCTCAGGTCTACTCCAAGTTTCTTGAATTTCGTGCATATGTTAAAACATATTTTCAAAAAGAAATAAAAATGTTTCAATGTGACAATGGTCGTGAATTTAACGATTCTCCCTTTCATAAATTCTGTACGACTAATGACATGGTCTTTCGTTTCTCCTGCCCCCATACTTCCCCTCAAAACGGTAAAGCCAAACGAATTCTACGCACCATTAATAATATGATTCATAACTTACTTTTTCATGCATCTCTTCCCCCAGCTTCTGGGTATATGCATTAAAAATGGCAGAATACCTTCTTAATATACTACCTACCCCGTACGCTTCAAAATAGAACCCCCACCGAGTTTCTATTCCGTCGAATCCCTACCTATGATCATCTTCAAATTTTTGATTATCTCTGCTACCCGAATCTGGCCTCAATTGTCCTTTATAAATTAGCACCCCATTCCACTCTGTGTGTCTTCTTAGGATTCCTGTCAAACCATAGGGGATACTTATACTATAATGTGTCCACATGCAAAATCATAGTCTCACGTCATGTCACGTTTGAGGAGAACGTCTTTCCCTTTGCCAACATCCACTAATTCCGACCCACTGATTACAGATTCCTTGATGACTTGGACACCTCACCTCTAGTCCAAAATGCACTACAAAATCCGCATTCTCAGGCCGTACCGCTACCCATCCTGTCGACCCTACCCCACTACCCAGACCCTGTCCAGTAGCTGCCCGACGATACACCAGCCACACTTTCCCACCCTACTGCCCAGTCCCTGCCCGCCACACTACCCCACCCCATTGCCCAGTCCCTGCTCGTCCCATCAAGCCCCTGCCGTCACACCGCCTGGGCCTCGCCCTCTCACTACTCAAATTTCCCCACCGCTCACCACCGCCGCCTGACCCCATTCTCATTCTCTCCGCCACCCGCCACCTCCCACCGCCCACTCCGTGGACCGTCTCACACACCGCATGGAAACCCATGCACAACATATGATTTTCAAACCAAAAGTTCACTTTAACCTATCCACTAAAACCATCTCACCTGTTCCCAAAAATTCAAAATTAGCCAAACTTGACCCGAATTGGAATATGGTCATGTGTGAGGAGTTTAATGCGTTAACCAATCACCATACCTGGGATCTTGTTCTGAAACCAGAAGGGGTGAATATGATTCGTTGTATGTGTCTCTATCATCACAAATTCTGAGATAATGGAGAACTTGAACGCCATAAGGCAAGACTTGTAGATAATGGTACTGGTCAGCAGGAGGGAGTTGATTGTGGTGAGACTTTTAGTCCGGTGGTCAAACCATCCACCATTCACACAGTGTTGAGCATATATACGGGGAAAATTGCCCTATTCACTAGCTTGATGTAAAAAATGCTTTCTTACATGAGAATTTGAAAGAAATCGTTTATATGCCTCAACCGACTGGCTTTGTGCATCTGGAGGTTCCTCATTACATTTGTCATCTTCGTAAGTCACTATATGGTTTGAAACAAGCCCCTAGGGCTTGGTATGAGAGGTTTGCCACATACATCATACATATAGGGTTCGTGTGCATCAAGAGTGATCATTCCCTATTTATTTTTCATCGAGGTACTGACACGACTTATCTTCTTTTATATGTGGATGATATTATTCTGACAGCTTATTTTGATACACTGAAAAATGAGATCATTGTCCTACTAAAGTCTGAATTTTCTATGACAGATTTGGGTAAGATGAGTTATTTTTTAGGGATATCGGTGACCAGATATGCACATGCCATATTCTTGTGTCAGCGTAAGTATGCAGAGACGATTGTCTACAGGTCTAAAATGGCAAACTGCAAGATCATGCCCACTCATGTTGACTCAAAGTCCAAATTTAATGCGGATGACGGGGATCCAGTCAGTGATCCCTCTCTTTACAGGAGTCTCGCAGGTGCTCTTCAGTATCTCACCTTCACTCAGCCAGATATTGCATATGTTGTTCAGCAGGTGCGCTTGTTCATGCATACTCCTAGGGAGCCTCACTTTACAGATCTTTAGCATATATTCGGTACGTTAAGGGCACTCTTGACTATGGACTACATTTATATCCCTCCGCACCGACTAGGTTGCTCTCCTATACAGACACAGATTGGGCAGGCTGTCCGGACACCCGTCGCTCTACATCCAGCTATTGCGTAGTTTTAGAGGATAATATTATATCGTGGTCTGCCAAGCGGCAAGCCATAATTTTCCGTTCGAGTGCAGAAGCAGAATATCGAGGCATTGCGAACGTTGTTGCCGAGCTATGTTGGCTCCAAAATCTCCTTCTTGAGCTTCATTGTCCCTTACGTAAGGCATCTTTGGTTTACTATGATAACATATCTGCTGTCTACTTGTCTCACCTGGTTCAGCATCAACGAACCAAGCATATTGAGATGGATATTAACTTTGTTCGTGAGAAGGTTACAATAGGTCACATTAGGGTGTTGCATGTTCCTTTTTCGTATCAGTACGTAGATATCTTCACAAAGGGGCTTCCTCGGCAACTGTCCCTTGACTTCAGATCCAGTCTCAGCGTCCGGCCTCCTCCCACTCCGACTGAGGAGGTGTGATATTGAATATATTCCATATATTCATAATATATTATGTAATTAATATTTTAGTGTAATTAATGTAAAATAGAGATCCTAATTCCATTAGGACTACAATTGTACACACTCTCTCTCTATATATATATGGCATTAATAAGAGAATTTCAATCAAGGAGATTTACACTATTCTACACGGTGCACTAAGCTCCTGCTATGCGCGTGGTCCGGGGAAGGGCCGGACCACAATGGTCAATTGTACGCAGCCTTACGTTGCATTTATGTAAGAGGTTGTTTCCACGACTTGAATCCGTGACCTCCTGGTGTGGGAAAAATGCATGAATAATTTTGTAGGTTGCCTGATATCATGCACACGTAGAATAAGCAGAAGAAGAGAATAAACTAACAGGTAATGAAATGATTAAAATACCATCTAAAATTAGATAATGACACTAAACATATATGTAGATTCCAATGTTTAACTGACTCTTTTATAATAGTAGAAATCATTGTACACATTTATTTTGTTCTTCATGTTCATAGCTTGAAAGTTCCTAGCGTATCTAATAGAAGAAACGAAAAGTGACATGACGGACACAAGAATAAAAAGGAGAGGATTTCATCTTTCTTTAGTTTTTTTTGGGGAAATTTTCACTTTTAATCCTAAAATATGGAAATATGTAGACCGGTCATTGTGATATCAAGTAAGCTTCTACTCCTATTTATTTTTAGAGGATTTCATCTTTCTTTATTGTTTTTGGGAAATTTTCACTTTTAATTCTAAAATATCGAAATATTTAGATAGGTCATTGTGATATCCAGTAAGCTTAGTTAGTCTTCTACTCCTATTAAATGAAATTTGCACTCTTGATTTCTCTGCTCGTGGATCTTTATAAATTTAATAAATTTTTAGGTATTATACTATTTAATTGCTTATGTATTATGTTAAATTTAACTAGTCCATGTTTGAGGATAATATAGTTCTAAAATAATTTAATATAACATATTTAATATGTAAAAGACCAAAAACACACATTAGTTGATTTTAAAAAAAGCAAGACCGACACACTATTAATTTTGAGATATAACGTTCCAAAATGGTTAATGTTTACACAAGCTCTCTCCTCTTTACTACTAGCATTAATTATCCATGTAATATTAGATCAATTATTCATTTCAAGGAAGTAAATGAAAGTAAAAACGTTATTGGTTTATTTTCGTATTTTTGTGCAAGCCATTAAATATTGTTTCTAAAGGCACTGCATTTTGAATTTTCTCTTTATATTGCTCCTTCAAATAGTTAAAGACTTTAATCATGTGGTAACTAGTTAGTACTCCCCAATCTCAAATTATTTGTCGTGGTTATTAAAAATAGTTGTCTCAAATTATTTATCATTTTAGAAGTTCAAGACATAATTAATTAATTTTTCTCCATTTTACCCTTTATCATTAATGAAAATGACACATAAATGGAGTAAATATTTAATGAAAGAGATTATAACTTAGACATAAATAAGGGTAAAATAGGTCAAATACCCCTCCTAATTAATAATTTTTTAAGGGGCGTGTAAACCAAAAGTGACAAATAATTTGAGACGGAGGGAGTACTCCCTCCGTCCCATATTAGTTATCAAGGTTATTAAAAATATTTGTCTCAAAATTAATTAATTTTGTCCCATTTTGCCCCTTAATATTAAGTGTTCTTTGAAAGTAACCAATAATTAATTACAAATCATAGAAAATTATAAATTCGAAGATTTCAAACAAGTGACCATTCATTGGTATTAGGATTGTTCCTATATCAATACAATTAGTTTAACTTCGTTCATAAATAGAGTGTATATTTATTAAAAAAAGATAAGGTACATTAGTAAAAATATATTTTTCATTTATTAATTTCTTAATAGACGTGCAAGAGAAAAATGTGACAATTAATATGGGACGAAGCGAGTAGCTTTTTCCCCTCCAATGAATTAAAATTATCTTAGGCTAAACACTAAAAATTATATAATTACTTACCCCGAATCAAAAATTTAAATCGTCGTTTAAGCAGTAGCTAAAGTTGTTTTTCCTCCTTGCAAATAAACTATTTTGGAACAACTTTAGATATATAAGAATCAAGTTCGCTAAATTTCAGAGTTTTAAAATTCTGTGTCTGAAGTTTGACAAACTTCAAACATATTTCGCTTGATGTGTGACCTTATTAAAGTGAAACATCAGGTATTTGTGCATGAAACTTGGCCTGACTTGCCAAGCCCAACTTAAGGTTCTTTTGAGTGCACTTGTTGTCTTGGCAAATTTAAACTCAGACATGTAATGGCTGAACTTGGGACATTAATGGATTGTCAAGACCAACTTCGGATATTTTTTGCTTAAGGTCTTGGCAAGGTTAAACTTTAGACATATATCAACTGCACTTTAGACATTTTCACATGAAGTTCAAGTGAATAAATTTTTGCCTAAAAACAACTTGTTCTTCAAATTTCAATAATCTAACACACGATTCAACACCCCAAATCACATCAAATGAGCTCAAATTTGAAACATAAATTCTAAGTATCATAAAGAGTAAATAGTGTAATATTATTTCTGAACAGAATACAAATAAATAAATTATCTAATAAGATAAACTGTGTCATTGCAAGTCACTTCCTTGAAAGCGATTCGACCAGATAAGGATGAAAATCATTGTGGCCGATCGCTCCCTAAGGTTTCACAGTCACCTCCAAACACGTGCACTTGTAGTTGAAAGTTTGAAAGTTGCACAAAACTAATTGCCCAAAAATTAACTTAAAGATAAAGAGAGGAGGAGAAAGTGTTTTTGGTGTATTAGTCAGAGAAATATGTGTTGGATATGTAAAGCAGTACGGGAAGTAAATAAATATTACAAGTGTTCGAAAGGATAAATAAGTAGCCAATATTCAGAACTGCCGCAAACTTGTTGAGCGTTGGATCTTGATAACCTGAAATCAAGAAACACTAAATCTGGATTGTTACAACTGTGGGTTGAGTCGAGAGATGACTCTCTGTCTTTAAGACAAGATTGCCCCGTATATATGCTTTTACGTTAACGGGCAATAGTCTCCCAAGATAAAACAACAACTAATCAACACTACAAAGCAAATAGGTTGATTCTGACGAAGAAAACAAAACACTAAACGACTTGCTGAAGAACGGAAAAGGAAGGAAGAGTTTTGAGTTTTACATTCCTTGTTTGTGGACGTAATTTGATGCTCTCTTACATTTACGTGTTGTATATTGTATATTTTCGTCTGTTGTAGCCTTCACAATTGTGCCAAAAGACACCAATATATAGCATAAGGGAGGGACTCCTCAACTGCCAAGTAATGACCATTAGTATGACCATTAATCAGCCAAGTAATGGCTGCCATTAGTATGACCATTAATCAGCCAAGTAATGGCTGTTTATGGTCATTAGTTTGAGAGGGAGTTTTAATCAGCAGGTAATGGCTGATCATTAATGTGCAACGTTCCAAAAAACCAACCCAAACAGTAGGCATAAACTTTCTGCCTTCCGTCGTTCCCAATTTCATCTTTCCAGAAACTCCAGGGACCAAACTGTAAATATTAAACAATTTGGGGTCTATCAGAAGAAGCCGAAGGCCCGTGACCGGACGGGACGGGCGGGCGGCGACGGCGCGCGTGTGAAGAGACAAAACCTCCAACATGCGGAATCCTAGTGTTTAAGTCATTAAATACGGGTGGACGCACCTCCCCACCAAAGACAAATTTCCAACAATATGTACCTATATATATAGGTAGGTGACAACAATTGGGTAGTAACAATCATATTAGAAATAATTACAACATTAATAATACTGATTAGCTTTTAATGTTAGAAAAAAATGATTGCCTTTTAATAATGGATCTTGACTGACTTTAATTACTGAGAATGAGTCTGGATATTAACCTGATAAACATGTGTTTGGACATATTTCGAATAAGCTAAAAATATTTAAAATATTTTTTTGTAAAATCAGGTTTAGATTAGGCCTCACATATATATCGAGCGTAGGGGAGCAAATCAGAATCTGTTTTGCCTTACAAGTCCTTTTCTCATGTGCGCGAGGCTGCTCTCATTTACTAGATCCTTACAACCCCAATAAAAGACCATTCAACATAAAGATAAAAAAACGTTCTGTTCAATCAATGAATGACTTTTGTCTTTCACATAAGACAAGAAAGTGAAAGAAAAAAAGGGACACACAAGAATTTATTTCTTCTTTGTATTATAAAAAAAAACAAAGACTAAGAGGAATAAGTACAACAATCCTCCGCTTAATGCAAAAATAAAAGAACAAATTCTGGGAAAGAAGGAACATGTATTTAAGTATTAATATCTTTCGATTTGAATTAACTCGTAGTGAATGATGCAACAATTAATATCCACAAAGTGAAGTACTCCGAAGCTGTATGGACATAAGTTGAGACCCCAACAAACATACCATATTCTTAATTTTATGCAAATTACATGATTCTAATAACGTGCTTTTATGGTCATGCACACACATTGGGTCTCATGAACGCTCTAGAAAAACGGCCCAAGTCTTTCATAAAAGGTGATCACACCTTTACACTCGCACAAGTGATTCCATCAAGTCTATCTCAACATATACCACCTTAAGACTATGGAACCATTAAGAACAAAATAAGCCCAACCTTATAAATCACTACCACACGCTATAGAGATAAGAAATGTAATGTATATCGAGGGCTTATATTGCTTAGTTTGACCACATATTGGTATCCACCATACTACCTTGATCCATGAGCTTTATATCCATTCCCCTCGACGTTTCAAGGATCATTTTCTTTACCAAACTCTTGATTAAAGTATCCATCAAATTTCTTTTAACCTCCCATATTTCAAGAGAGTAACATCATGTTTTAATAATTGCTTAACTATACCATGTATGATGTGAATATATCTCCATTTTCTATCGTACACACTCTTCTCAGCAATTTCAATTGCCGCCTGTGAGTCATAATGAAGGGAGAATGGTGAAGCTTGTCTTCTCCATAATTGACATCTACCAAAAGGGTTTTCAGCCACTAAACTTCTTGTCCTGCCAACTCAAGAGAAATGAACTTAGATTTCATGGTAGAACGTGTTATACAAGTCTATTTGCAAGACTTTTATGAAATAGCTTCTGTACCCAAAGTAAATATATAGTCACGGGTAACTTCATCATTGTCAGTTATCCGGTTTACATCACAAAATTCTTCTAAAACAATAGGAAACTTATCAAAATGCAAACACCAACCTATAGTATCTCAAACATACCTCGTCAAATGGTGAAGAGCATTTCGGTGTTCATTACTAGGGTTATGGTATTTCTACTAAGTCTGCTAACAACATAAGCTATATTAGACCGGGTATAGTTCATGAGAAACATTAAATTCTCAATTATTTTAGCATATTTAGTTTGAGAAATACTAGATTCTTTCTTTTTTCGTAAGTATATGATAGGATCATAAGGAGTTCTTAGGGAACTACATCAAATCGATCAAACTTTTTAAACATCTTTTCAATATAATGAGTGTGACACAAAAAGAAACCATTAACAGTCTTTTTGATTTTAATTCCTAAAACCATATCTGCGTTTTCAAGGTCTTCATTTCGAATTTAGAAGACAAAAAGTTCTTAGTTTCATTAGAAACATTTATATTAGGGCCAAAGATTAACATGTTATCCACATTGATGTGCGGTGAAATTATGACACATTCAATACTGTGACTCTTTAAGTATGTTTTATGTTGTTTCTTATGTGTTTGTCGCTTGTTTGTAGATTTTTGAAGTTAAAGGACCAAAAAGAATAAAATAGCTTAAAACAAGAGAATGCTGTAGCGTTTCAGTATTTCCACCGCAATCGCATCACATGAGTGGAACAAAATCAAAGTCAGAATCATATGAGATGCGATGGTAAATGAGGCGCCTCAAAGTGAAGAATGCGACTTCAAACTCATCGCACGAGCAAAACAAAAACAATGTCAAATTCGCATGATATGCTATCTATCCAGCGAATGCAATCACAAGGACCATATGCAACGTTGCAATATTGACCACAATAATCACTGAAGAACAGATCCAACATCTAGGATTTTGAAATGCGGTTTGTCTGCGACCACATACCCGTAAATGCGGCTGTATACTAGTAGGCACAACTTTGACGTATCAACGTTTGACACTTTTTTTCCGGAGACTATAAATACATTTTCTATATTTTTGAACTGGATATTTTATACTTTTTAATTTTTGTCTCCTTTTATTGAAGACAATTCATAGTGGTTAGTGAAGCTTTAAAAAGGGCATATTCTCTTTTTGTAAGTTTTCATGAATATTTTAGTAGTTAATGCTTTTACCTTTATGAATATGGGTAGCAAAGCTTATTAGCTAGGGTTGTGGGACCAAAATATGTTAGTTTTGTGATTGGTGTTAGTATTTATACTCTATTTGAATGCCATTGGTGTTTTCTAGTTACTCTTTGAGCTGTAATGTCCTTTAATGGTGGTCAACATTAATTGTGCTTAAATATCTTTATTTTACTTGTAAAATAACGTTAAGGTTAGAAAAAAAGGTAATTAACAAGAAGTTGGGGCATTAAACCCCATCTAATAACTTGAGCTACAAATATGATAGTTAACTTTTGATTCAATTGGTGGTTCATATTTCCACATTCCAAGGCTTGGAAAATCTTAGTAATGAAATTCATCCACTAGGATGAAAAACTTTCGGTGAACTTAAAAGAAATAATCATCTATTATATCTTGGCATATGAGTGAGTTAAATTATATACCCAATTGTATTACTTTCATTTTGGGGACCACAACTCTAGTCGTTTTACCTATCTTTTACAAATTAACATTCAAATTCTCTGAAACAATTAGTGTTACGATTTCAAATGAACAAATAATTATACCCCTTTCCCTAGAAATTTAGACTTAAGTTGAGCATTACACTTAACAAGTAAATTTCTTCATTGTATTTTTTGTGGGATTCGACCCCAACCTTGTTAGATTTTATATTTGGTCAATGACCACTTTATACCTAATTGAAGGTGTAATTTGGACGGATCACACTTATAAACATATAATTACGCAATCCAATCTTATAATTTTGGAATAAATACAAGTATCAGATGCATTAACAATAAAATCATTTTCCAATTGTCATGATCCAAAAAACAATAGTCGTAAAGGCACCAACCCCTACCCGATAGATAAGACAAAATCGATTAGTAACCAATTAATTAAGTTACTTAAGTTAAAATATAATAAAGCATAAACATCCATAATCAAGTATTTGCTAATAACCCAAGTGCGGAAATAACAATTACAACTCGAGACTAGTGTCATGTGTATGAGAGCCGTTAGGAAAATAAATATAGGTCTGGAGTCATTACTACACTGCGTGGGATGAAATATAAAGACATGAACACATAAAAGATAGAGGGAGGATGGTTATGCGGATCAATAAAGCAACTCACCACGATCTCTGGATATCGAATGCCTCGGACTCAGATGGCTCCATGGACCCACTCGTGATAGGAACTGGATATGAAACATATTGAGTGCAACAAGTGTAGTATGAGTACGGAAAGCACGTGTACTCAATATATCTCATAGACCGACAACGAAAAAGTGGTGAGGAAATTATTAAGGAAAGTCACATTTTCGCATAATCCAGCTTAACTTACTTCAGATCGTTCAATAAACAAGATAGAAGGTAAATTAAGTACCAAGTACAGTCAAGTTCAAGTATCACACAATCATTTAATATAACAATCAAGTAAGAGGATACCATGCAATGCAATTCAATGAAAAGGCTATGCCATGTAATTTACTATCCACAATCTATATATACATGGAGCTCCACAAGAATGTACGTGAGACATGATTCATGAGGGACTCGTGAGGTCAAAATCATTTTCCTTTGGCATACATACATCTGCCTGAACCATTTCCCTTCGATATATCATAAATCTGCGGGAACCATTTCCCTTTGACATATGTCTCTAAACTAACAGACCTAGATGATCACATCTAGCCATAACTGCGTGAACTATCATAAAATATTGGTATGGATGATCACATGAGCAATCAAATGCATTTCAACTATAACCATAAACCATGTATGACTATACAACTAGCTCGAATATCACAAATATACAGGTCTAATGGAGTGATAAGTGCATATAATTAGGCAAAATAAGTCAAGTAGTTATCAGCTAATGCCCACATGTTTTGGCATTCTCGGATTACAAATCCGTCTACACAATTATAGTAATTCTCATATATGGCACTGGTACTAGCATCAATGCTTGTCACATCATGAGTACGAGACCTCCTTCTTTCTCTTATTAACATTCTTATTAAGTTATCTCGAAAACATTCTTTAAACGTAATCTATAAAGTCTTAACATATCTTAAAGCCAAGCGGATGAAATCACAAAAGAGTTTTCCCCTTATGAAGTGCCTCATAACACTCCCAATCTATCAAATACGCCATGCGCTTAAGTAAATGAATCCGTGGACACCCATATTGCTATACTTATAATCCTGGCCCAAAAAGTCAATCCAAAAGTCAAACCCGAGCTTCCAAGAAACCCTAGCTTCCAAGGGTAAAACTAAATATTATTCAAAAATCAATTTATGCATAGCCTAAATAGTCTAAATCCAGAAAATAATCCAAATGTAACCTCAAATCGACCTCTAAATAAAATAAATTCATAATCTTAACTTTAAGGCTAAAAATCCCATTTCTATCAACCCAATTCATGAATTAAATGAAAAATTAATCGTGGTAATCAATACGAAACACCAAAATATGAATTAGAAACTTACCCCTGAGGCAAATCGTGATTCTAGCCTTTGAAATCATCTCAAATCGAGCTCTAGAACTCAAAATATGAAATTGGGGAATATTTATCGAATAAGGGAAAAATCATAATCATGTGACAGGTCCCTCTCAGGTGCGAAACTTTGATTGCGGGAGCAACATCGCACCTGCGAACCCCGAGTCCACACCCCCTTCTACAGATGCAGACTATAGCTCGCAGGTGTGACATCGTATCTACGAGGTGTGACCTCCTGCTCGATTTACCAATTCTCGCACATGCAGACTACCAAGTGCAGGTGCAAAAGCACTAGAATGAGCAGAAGAAAAAAATGCCACAACATCCTGATTCTCATATGTAACCATCGAAACTTATATAAAACCTCCCGAACACAAACCAAAAATGCATTTCAATTATAAAAATACTATGAACTTGCTCGCACACTCAAAACATCGATCTGGGATCGTATTGATACGATATTTGTAATGACCTATTTGTTCGTTAGGTATTTTACCCCTATTGACCCATTCTTTAGCCTTATTAGGGTGTTTTTGACTCGTGGGGATAGGTAGTGCAGTTCCCGAGGCATTCAGGGTTATTTTGGTCCATCGATTGGAAACTTTGTTTTGAGGTTTTGGGGTTGACCAGGTCAAGATGATCTTCGTTGGGGATTTCGAGGGCACAAGTGGGTTTGTAGCATATTTTTATAGTGGATTTCATATTTGATTTGTATCCGGAAAGTCTCGGATGAGTTTCGGATTTCGGGTTGAACTTGGTGAAAATTAGGCTTTTGCTGGTTTCTGGTGTCCCACATCTACGAAGTTTGGGGCCGCACTAGCAGGCTCGCTTCTGCGAAACTTTGTCCATAGGTGCGATGTAGAGTGAGGTCAGACATGTTTTGCATTTGCGAGGTGTTTTCTACAGGAGCGTTACCGCATATGAAGTTGTTTCCCCACACTTGTGAGCTTAAGATATTTTAAGTGAGTCCGCCTCTGTGGGCATTTTTCCGCAGAAGCGATCCCGCATCTGCGAGGACTTGTCCGCAGATGCGGAATCGCTAAATGAGAAAATATGTTTTATTTCCAACTTCTCTAATTGCGAACCATTTCCCCCCAAAATATTTTATTGGACTATGAAGTTCGGTAGAGGGAGAAAGTGAAGGCTTTTTGCAAGGGAAATCTTAAGGTAAGATTCTTTAACTTATTTTATGTCTTTACTTTGATTTGTATAAAGGTTTCATGGTAGGAAACTTGATTTTGAAAGAGGGGTTTTGTGGTATAAACCCTAGGTTGAAATTAAACAATCTTTTAATTTAAAGCTTGCGTTGTTGGAAAATTTCCTCGAATCAAATCATTTAAACAATGGGGTAACTGGTTGCTAATCTTGGATCTCTCTTTTACTTAAAAATTAGATTATGGAAAGTAAGGGTTTGATGATAATGAACCCTAGGTTGGTAATGGTTTTCTTAATGAAATTTGTGGATATTTTTGAAAGGATTTCATGACTTGGGTTGACTATTTCTAACTTCAACTTCGATTTCTAAACAAGTTTCCAAATGGACTAAAATGTGGGATTTCCTATAAAATTTGGGGTTTCAACGAATTGATTAAATTGATGCTAAGCTGGACTAGTTGTTATGATAATTAGTATTTGTACTTCTTAAGCTTTGGGTAAATCGTTTTCAACCTGAAGTTCTTATTTTGCCTTTACTGATTCTTATGTGATATTAAATGTGTGTGTTAACATAGAAATTATATGTTTATGCCTAGACTACTACCGTCCGATGGTACTTTAGAAAAATAATGCGACATAGGAGTTCATGCCACTCACTCGGCTATGAGGTAGACTATAATTTATTCTTTATGTACTCCAATAGAAGTATGTAGTTGCTATAAATATTGAGAGGTGTTTGGCGTGTTTGGGGAATGAGCCTTAGGGTTGATTCCGGCTGCTGTTATTTGGGCTTGTCGCTATTATTTGGGCTTGTCGCTATGGATTGATAACTTCTTGTATTTATCTATCACATTTTCTTCTGATATGAAAGACTGAATATGTCGTATTACGTGTTGTTGAATTCTGAAGCATGTGATTTTCATCTCCTATATTTTATTTCATCTCATACATCCTGATTACTTGCCTTATTGTTGTTACATTCATACACTCATGGTTACTGTGATATGGAAGATGATCGGTATGAAATTTCTGTAGGTCCAATGAGACTGGAAAGGTAATGATACTCTTATGAGATGGTTGGAAATATTGAGATGATAGACATGATTGATATGGCTCGAACAATGAGTCTTGGGATCTAGTCAGATTTGTGTATTGAATTCTGATTGGATAGGAGCGGTATATGGATGGTGCGGGTCCCCCATGGATCACGATTTATAGAATTTGAATGTGTGTATACTAGGTTGTGGAAATGTACCTTGCATTTGAATTTGTATTGCGTTCATGCCATACATTGATTCTTGCTGAGTTGTAATATGATTTGATTGGTTATGGTAAATTGGATTGACTACATTGAGTTGGGTTGATTATCACGACTAGGCTTGTTTGTTGTGAATTAGATTCTGTTGATTGTGCTTCCATGATTTTTGAGTTATTGGGTCAAACTGTTATGGTGATCAGAGGCGTCTAGTTGTTAAACCATTATGTAATCCAAGGTAATCTATGTGTATAATAGTATTGCTTGGTGAACGATAGCGTTATTTGGTAGCGTGTGTAGTAGAGAAATGAGTTATTGTGGTGTTAATGTAAATACTGACGCATAGGTTATATATGTGCTCAACTTCACCCAAATAGAAGGATCCTGACGAATCACCTACTTGAACATGACAAGGATGCTAAATGAACTAATATGTATCCATGCTCTTAAATGTATGAATCGAAACCAAGTCTAATGGTTAGAGATAATAACAGGTCAACATTGCTATGGTCAGACTATATATATTATTTCATAAAAAGGATATTTAAATGATTGTGAGTCCTAAGTGTAACCTGTCTCATTTAGATTGGCAACTAAAGTACACGGAGTCAGAATGGGCATGACTTAGGCAGTGATTAATGACTAGTGGATATTACTTCTATGATTCTTATGTATACCATGAGTTGGACCATAATTAACTGTGAATTTAACCCTTATGTGAGCAAGGTAATTAAAGTGCTTTACTGTATTGTATATAATAGGGTTATGTGAGAGTCAACTTTGTATTTATGTCAATTACGTATCTTCTATCGTTGTCGGCCTATGATGCCTACGGGGAGTACATTGTGTACTCATGCTATGCTTGCTGTATCTTTCACGTAGATGTAGGTATACGAGTAATTTTGGTTGCAGCTCTAGAGCATGTGGAAGTTAAGACATGCCACTCATCCTATTGGCGACCTTGGTCTTCATCCCAGTCAGACTGCCCTTATTCACTCAGGGCGGTGTTATTGTATCTTTCTTTACATTGTATCTTAGAAGTTCTTGTATGAGTCAAATCAGGTTTTGAAAAAAGTGTTGTATGGGATTTGACTTCTAAATTTATCGAATGATCGTTGTTATATATTGTAAATTTTCCTTTTATTTCTGTTTGTTTAGATTTGTGTCATAGGATTTTGGAATGGTTCACCTACCAGGGGATAATTTAGTGCCACCACAACGCTCGTGATTTGGGTTGTGACAAAGTTTGTATTACAACTCTAGATATGAGTATAAGGGCAATATTTAGTAGAGTCTCACGGATAGGCACGTAGACGTCCGTACCCATCCTCGAGAGGCTATAAGGCATCTAGGAAATCTTTCATTCCTTCGTTCTTTCGGGCAACTTCATTCAAATGGTAACTGGTCAATTCTAATTGGTATTTGAACCTTATTCATCTTCTTCTATCATTGATGGTGGGATCAAACTCTTAAATTCGTTTGTCAGTGGTTCGATCTGATGTCATGCGGTAGGGTATTAGGTGTGTCATTGTGATACGGATGCGTGAGCAAATTCAGTATTCAGCTATGATTTAAAGGTCCAGTTGAGCGATAATGTCCGAGACTCCTTAGTTTAGTGATATCTTTGGAGAGTGGAATGATAATACATGTGCGCAAGAAAAAGAAATTGGATGGATTAGTCTTCGCTATATGAAGGAACTAAATTAGTATCTGACGTGCTTGTCAGGATGAGGTTGCAAGATATACGAGGGTGGATGTCGCATAAGGGTATAAAAGGTTAAGTTTGTCTTTGACAAGATAGAGTTGTAGTAGTGGAGTGAGAAATAATGGTTTGTGAATTTTTTATGAAATGACTATATGTTCCAGGTCAGGTGGCAAGGTTACTTGTGACGAGTGAAACCTAAGGAAATAGACAATCGCGATTCTTCAATAAAGAGTGTTCGTAGGGTTGCTTGGTATTTTGAGTTTAGTGAAAAAAAGGAATCGATAAAACCAATAGATTATTGATTTGTGAGTTAATTTGCAGTTGTTTAATATAGAGTGGATATAACAAATCACGAATGAGTCGATACGTTCGATTACGTCATAGTTTAATGGGAGCGAGTGATCGATTAATAAGAATACTTTTTAGCGCCGGACAAGGGTTAAGTTTTATTTCTAAGGAGTTACCGAATGTTACATCTAGTTTCGGATAAGGCTTGTGTGCCTAGTTCGTTTGGGTTAATATTTGAGAAGTCCTACAATTATTGTTATAATGATTTTTGGAGTTGGCCGAAGGACAGGGATAATCACATGGTTGGTAGGATGTGTTATGGTTCAGCAAAATAAGGTAATGGTTGGTTCTTCGCAGGCAAGCATCGTATAAAGGCCCTTGAATGAGGTGTTTATCAATGGGGATATTACGGTACCAAATTGGTGACGGTTTGAATGAATTCTAGTTGTGACGAGCTTTCAGATATCGATGATTGGGTCAGTAAACTCATAACCAAGATGGAAGAAGGATTATCTCGATTAAGGATTTTTGGCAATGGTACTTCGGCGAACTATGTGAGGACGTTAGCAGGATTGTATGTTCGGTAATTAAGGAATGATCTTTGGATTATGGACCAGTTCAGTGATGGGTTGAGTTATCACTTGGGTACTAAATGCTGTTAGATTAGGAATAACCCGAGTGGTTCGATACTTTTTTTAATGAAGGAACTTTATAGAGGATTGTACTTATGATGCACTGGGTCTGAAGGAGCTTTCAGTTTTAGAGTTCGAGCGATGGAGGGAAACTCTCAGTTATTTGGGTTGCAATTTCCTACAATCTCCAGGATCAGATCAACTATTTTGCGAGACTTATGATATTTCGGTACACTCTGGAGATGGTTTGAGTAATGATCGATCGTCAGTGGTGGATGTAATTTGAACGAGAGGTGGGAATTGAAAAACAAAGGTAAATGTACAGTTGATCGAGAATAAAAAGGAGTAAGGTACATCTTCGGACAAGGGAAAGGACTTGGATTCGAAGTAGCATGATTACTTAAGTCAGTGTGGATTATATTGGCATTATCTATGCATCATTCAGATGGGGTGAAATTGTTTAGTACGCTCAGACGAGTAGGTCTATGCTAATTGAATAAGTGTTATGGCGAATGTTCCATGGGGTTTTGGATTGGCGAATGACATGTATCAAGATGGGTAATTACGTGTCATTCATAGATGAATGATAAAGAGTGGATTGATAAGAGGGAATCTTGAGAATCTCTTCAGTTTGAAGGGTAAGGTTATATTTTTGAGGGAAGGTTGTGATTGTGGTGGTAGGTTATGCTGAAGCGTTGTGGACTAATAGCATGAATGAGTAGTTCAATACTAAAACTTAAGAGTAAATGCATAAGGTAACGTAAATGAATAACAAATATGATATGTTTGGAATTGGTGAGGATGGTAAATTATGAGAATCGATACATTTTGCATGGTTAAGGGGTAGCGAGATATTACAATTAGAGGATCGATTAGGTGTTCGAAGTTGTTGGCGAGTTAAGAGAAGGCACAAGTAAAATTTGATGTATTTAGAGTTCATGGAGTTCTAATAGACTTGCGTATCGGATAGAAGTTGAGAAACATGAAGATTACAATCATAAGGTATAATAGCCTTCGATACCAAGTGGACGACTTGGATAAAATTCAGTTTTTGGAATCGATGGTTTTAGTTCAGAATTGAAGTATGGCAGCGTTGCCGGGTCTCATCAAAGTTTGCAAGTAAGATTGATGATGAATGTTACAGATGACAATATTTCAGGCAGTTCTAATGGGTTATGACGGTACTTGGCAGGGTATGATGATGTACAATTGATCATAAAAGGTTTCTAGAGTGGTTAGTTTATTCTCTACGGATGGGACACGACAAGGTAATCAGTAGGTGTGCATATAGTATGGTGATTTGGAGATTTGAGCAGATTTGGTAGATGAGTTTTGACTGAGAGATTTTAACTTCGGATTACATAACTAATAGAATTGGAAGTGGCATAATCAGCTTGGAGTAAGATCAGTTTTGAAATGGAATTGCTTAGAGTTCTCCCAGATGAAACAATGTTTCTTTTTAGAAAAAAGGAATTATGAGTTGGGTGTACAACGTGTTTCTAAGGAATCTTGGTACTACAGACAACGTTGATAGTTGTGAAAAAAGATTAGTAGAGTCAGACTATGTTATAGGTACAGGTTGGTCTATGGGTTGTGGTGACTATTACTGTTCACTTTTACGCGGAGGCATAAAAGCTAGTGAATAACTCGTGGACTTTTGAGATTTGTTTTTATTTAAGAGTCGCTATCTAATTTATAAGGAAAACTAGAAAAACTATTTTTAAAGGTTTTTTCCAAACAAGAAAAATCCTAAATTAATCAGAGTTCAGGGTAAGTGTTCATGTGATCCCCCGGGGAAGGTGTTAGACACCTCGATATCAAGGATCCGTAAAATACGGTTGACCTCGGGTCTTATATAATAAAAATTGCTTTATTTGCTTAAAATGTTTAGAAATTATTATAAATATACTTGTCATTCAAAATCATTTTTTTCACCAAAGTTTAGCATTGTTTTCACACAATACTTTTTAAAAATGAGTACAAAATCTCCCTTGGTGAAATTCTTTCTTTTGGAAAAGTAATTTCATTTGTTTTCATCAAATAGAATATAAAAAGGACATTTATTTTCTTTAAAAATATTCATGTTCATAAAAGTAGAGAATAAGGTCTATAGAAAAAACCCTCTCTGTCCCACAAAGGTAGAGGTAAGATCTACATACCTCCTACCCTCCTAGACCTCACTTTGTGAAATTACATTGAGTATGTTGTTGTATAAAAATAGAGAATAAAAGTATATAATTTTACCAAAATACCATTTATTTTGTAAAAAAGGTCAACCAATTTTCTTTCCCCAAACACCAATTTATAAAAAAATATATTTAAAATAAATTTAAATTATTTAAGAAAGGCATTTAAATTTATGCTAAAACATCATTTGTTCACAACTTGTTTTTTGATTTAGACCATTTTCACCTTTGTTTTCAAATCATTTTCACTTTAAAGAGATTTTTTTAAAAAAGCCAAAGTATTTAAAAAGTAAAGCATCTTTTATTAATTAACCGGATTAGAAATATAAAAAGATTATACTTTTTTTTAAAAAAGAGTGGCAACTACATAGTATCAATTAAATTCTATCCTATGGGTTCCAATAATAATTAAGATTTTATAAATAATAAATATAATAACATAAAATTAAACAAGCAAAGTGGGCTGGTGGGTATACCGACCCACCGGTTTTTCGCAAAAACGAAATAAACATCCTATTTTTTCTACGCCATTTTTTTATCCATGGCTGGACATTCTTGCAAATATATATATGCCATTTTTATCCATGGCTGGGCCTTCAGGCAATCCGACTTGATGAAAATAATGTCCTTTGGGCTTCGGCCCAGTAGGCTCAAACGATTGTGAAATCAATAAGGTGTGGGCCTACATGCCCATGAGACATGCAAAGGGGAGGGGAAAACATGCGGGAGTTAGAAAATACCCAAGACCTATCATAATGTAAAATAAGCAACCAAGTATATATGTGCAATCAACTAACAATTAAAAGGCAGAAAATTGAAAATCTAGACATAGGTCCATATGCAAACTGTCTACCAAATTAAAGTCACAGGCGTCAAGCAAAAGAAATAAAAGACAAGACAGAAAGAAGACAGGTCCAATTGGACATATGCTTAGATTTTTAACCATGAACCCACATCTACTATACACTCAATCATTCATATCTAAAATATTCATTGATATACAAAAGATAGATATGATATACTTAGGAGTATACAAATGTATACAACTTCGATATACAGCTGGTGCATACCAAAGTATATATACCTTGTATACTTTAAAATATATCATCACAAATTCATACAAGCCAAATAGGAAAATGGAAACAAGCTGTAGGCAAATCCAAGCGTTAGATAGAAGCATGGAAAGTATAAGGCTATCCCCATGATTCAAGCAAATAATACCACGCCAAAGCATACAACGAACCTGTTCAGATTCAACAAATTAGGAAGAACTACAAACACTTCAGCATGAATTACATAGGTGACAGTAGGCTAGAGATATGCATCAACATGCTCAGTCTCAGAACTTGGCTAGAAATAAGCAAACATGACAGGCTAACATACAAATGGTCTAAGACACATACACTAACAAACTAGCATGCTTCAATGATCTCTTAATTCAGATATAACTTCAGAAAAGACAAGTCTAGTTAGCACAGATGTTCAGCGGATATACCAACAAGAGCCAAACCCCCTAAGGATTTGTAACATACCTCATGTTACCAAAATCAATTTTAATCAAGAACTAAGAAGACAGGACCAGTTATCAAGAACTAAGTCTCACTCTGTTAATAATTAAATAAGAGTAATGGAGGGTAAACATTAGGTGTCAACAACTGCCCCTTCATTATTCAGGGATGGCAGAGCCATCTAAGAGCAGCGACAATGTTTGAATGAATGGCCCTCTCGGTAGTGTTTGTATGAATGCAGTGGCCCTCTTGGAATTTATTTGTATGAATGTAATTGCCCTCCAGGCATTGTTTGTATGAATGGCGCTCTCGACATTTTGTTTGTATGAATGACCCTCTCGGCATTTGTTTGTATGGATGTAATTGCCCTCTTGGCACTTGCTTGTATGAATACAATAACCCTCTCGACATTTTGTTTGTAAGAATGGCCCTCTCGACATTTATTTGTATAAATGACCCTCTCGGCATTTATTTGTATGAATGACCCTCTGACATTTATTTGTATGAATGGCCCTCTCGGCATTTATTTGTATGAATGACCCTCTTGGCATTTTGTTTATATGAATGTGCCTCTCGATATTTATTTGTATGAATGCAATGGCCTTCTCGGTATTGGTTATATGAATGACCTATGGCCCTCTCGGCATTTATTTGTATGAATGACCCTCTTGGCATTTTGTTTATATGAATGTCCCTCTTGATATTTATTTGTATGAATGCAATGGCCTTCTCGGTATTGGTTATATGAATGACCCTATCGATAGTGTTTGTATGAATGCAATGGCCCTCTAGGCATTTTTTGAATGAATGGACCTCTCAGTATTTTATTTGTATGAATGTCCCTCTCAGTATTTATTTATATGAATGACCCTATCAGCATTTGTTCGTATGAATGCAATGTCCATCTCGACATTGTTTGTATGAATGACCCTCTCGGAAGTGTTTGTATGAATGCAACAACCCTCTCGACATTGTTTGTATGAATTGTCCTCTCGGTATTTTATTTGTATGAATTACCCTCTCGGCATTTGTTTGTATGAATACAATGGCCCTCTCTGTATTATTTGTATGAATGACCCTCTCTGCATTTTGTTTGTATGAATGACCCCCTCTGTATTATTTGTATGAATGGTCCTCTCGACTCTTTGTTTGTATGAATGACCCTCTCGGCATTGTTTGTATGAATGACCCTCTCGGAATTTGTTTGTATGAATGGTCCTCTCGGAATTTGTTTGTATGAATGGCCCTCTCAGCATATAAATGACAGATATTGACCTCTTAGCTGGATCGTCTTTCTTTAATCCTTTATGTCGGCCGTGACCCTCTTGGTCTGATTGTTGTTTTGTCTATTTATTAGTTGTGACCTTCTCGGTCTGATTGCCATTTTGTCCGTTCGTAGGGCTGTGACCCTCTCGGTCAGATTGCTATTTTGTCCATTTGTTGGTTATGACCCTCTCAGTCAGGTTGCCATTTTATCCATTCATATAGTCCTCTTGGCTTGATTATGCCGCCGTTGTGGCATTTTTTTCCTGTTATAGCCTTTTCAGCTAGATTCTGCAGCCCTTGTGGTGAAATGTTGCATTGAATATTTTTCGGTTTGCTGGTCTTACCTTGCTTTGAGAGCATGAACAAACGTGTTAATGAAAATAAGCTGATGCCTTCTGGCGATGGACCGAACCTGCATCCATAGAAAAATTATTAGTTTTAATTGAGATTAGCTCATGTCATGTGTTCCCTTCTTCTTCCGCTGGATCATGGTATTTGTTTCACCTTGTTCCCTGACTCGGTAGCACAAAGTTTTTGAGTATAACAAGAACATATTTCAGATATTTATTTAAAACATATCCATTAGGAGAAATAAAAGATTTTTTTAGAAATTCTTTTTTAAAATGTCATGACATGTGATTTCGAAGCGAGACTTCCTTCTTGATTTTGCTCTTGCGGAATTTTTAAGACCTTCTAAAAAATTCTGCCCAGTCTAATGCTTGTATTATCAAACTCTCACGATGATCTAGGATGACAGAATTTTCAAGACCCCCTCAAAAATTTTGCCCCAGTTATGAAGTCTTCTATCGGTTGATGTTCTTCGAGTCTTCTCAGAATGAATTTTTGAGACCCTTTAAAAAATTATATCTCAGTTGAAGTTGTGACGACGATCACCCTTTGTTGAATCTGACTCCGAGAATTTTTGAGATCTTATAAAACATTCTGTCCCGGTTGGTTTCTAAAGTTTTCTTTGGTTTGTCTATTGGTGTGACCGAACTCAGAGAGCGCCTACGTATCCTACGCAACAGGAATCATGTCGAACATAGTTCAGAATAAACATAATTTGTTTATTTTTCCTAAAGGTATGACCGTGTCCGAAATAGACTGCCTACGTATCTTGCCTTGGGGGAATTCATGTCATTGCGTAGTAGTTCATAACATAAAGGTCAGTTGGATTTTCTTTCTATTACAAGGAAAAAGACCGGAACCCATCACATGTCCTTTTACGTATATTTGCTACAAGATATAGGGCTTGATGTAGTAATTACAAATAAAGAAAATGCAATTACATAGAAAAGTGTGCATTCATGCGTAGTATCTCTTGACTGCATTCGAGTTGATTGCTTTGGGCCACTCTTGGCCGTCCATTTCCGCTAAAACCAATGCTCCTCCTGAAAGCACTTTGTAGACTATATAAGGACCTTGCTAATTTGGCACAAATTTTCCTTTGTACTCGTCTTGATGAGGGAATACTCTCATGCACACCACTTTTTCGATCTGAAAGATTCGGGCTCTGACCCATTTGTTGAAGGCCCGGGCCATTCTCTGCTGGTATAGTTGACCATGACATACATCGACCATTCAATTTTCATCAATTAAAGCCAGTTGTTCATACTTTTTCTGAACCCATTTTGCGTTGTCCAAATCTACTTCTTGGATGATTTGGAGGGATGGTATCTCGACCTCGGCTGGGATGACTACTTCTGTGCCGTAAACCAGTAAGTACATCGTGGCTCCCGTAGAAGTTCTGGTTTTTTTCTATATCCAAGCAACGCATAAGGCAACTTCTCATGCCAGCCTTTGTAGTTATCTGTCATCTTTCGCAATATCCTCTTGATATTCTTATTGGCGACTTCTACAACTCTATTCATTTGCGGTCTGTATGTTGTCGCATTATGATAAGTTATATGAAATTAGTCGTAAATATCCTTCATCAAGCGACTGTTCAAATTTCCCCGTTATCTGTGATGATCGACTCTGGGATGCTGAATCGGCAAATGATGTTGTTCTTCACGAAATCAGCCACTACCTTCTTGGTTACTGACTCGTGGGAGGTAGCCTCAACCCATTTTGTGAAATAGTCTATGGCTACCAAGATGAAACGATGTCCATTGGATGCTGGCGGTTCAATTGGTCCAATAATGTCCATACCCCAAGCAATGAATGACCAAGGTGAACTCATGTCGTTGAGCTCATTTGGTGTGACTCTAATAAAATCTCCATGTATCTGGCATTGCTGAGATCATTGCACAAAACTGGCACAATTAACTTCCATAGTCATGTAGTAGTATCCAGTTCGAAAGATCTTCTTAGTTAAACCACAATTGTTTATGTGGGGTCCGCAGGCCCCGTCGTGCACTTCTTCCAATAATTTGCTGGCCTCCATGGTAGCACATATTTGAGCAATCCCAGATCCGGTGTCCTTATGTAGAGCGTATTTTCGCTCAGAAAGAAACCGTTGGCCATTCTTTAGAGGGTTTTCCTCTGATTGTTTGTGGTACCCTCAGGATACTCTCATCTATCCAAGTAAGCTTTCAAGTCCGCATACCACGGTTTGCCATAGGGCTCTGCTTCCACGTGGGAACAATAATCATGTTTGTCCTTCAGGCTTATCTTAATTGAGTCGATGTGGCTGCTTTAAGGATGATGTATCTTAAATGCTATAGTAGTGAAAGCATCTGCGAACTTATTCTGAGCTCTGGGCATGTGTCTGAACATAATATTTCTGAACCTTTTGGTCAATCCCTGAATAAAGTTGACATATGGTAGGATCTTGACGTTCTTTGTCGCCTATTCTCCTTGTACCTAATGGATCAGCAGATCTGAATCAACTATTACCAGCAACTCATCGATGTCTCTGCCAAGTGATATTTGGAGACCCAGGATACAAACTTCATACTCTGCCATGTTATTGGTACATAAGAAGGTGAGCTTAACGGCCATCGAATAGTGCTATCCTAATTATGATATTAACACTGCTCCGATTCCCGAACCTTGATAATTAACAACACAATCAAAGAACATTCTCTATCTTGAATAAGGCTCTTCTTCTACTTCGTCTGCTACGAGTATCTCTTTAACTGGGAAGTATGTCAGAAGTGGTTCTGCATTGTCATCTACCGGGATTTAGTTGAGAAAGTCAGCTAATGCTTTCCCTTTCACAACTTTCTGAACTACATACACAATGTCGAACTCACTCAACAACATCTGCCATTTAGCCAGCTTTCCCACGGGCGTTGGCTGGTAAAAAATATATTTCAATAGATCCATTTTTAGATGAGATGAGTAGTGTAAGATGACAAATAATGCCTCATCTTCTGGACTATCCACGTCAATGCGCAACATGTCTTTTCTACCAAGGTATACCGTGATTCGCAAGAGGTGAACTTCTTGCTCAAATAGTAGATAACATGTTCCTTCTTGCTGGCTTTATCGTGTTGTCCTAACACATATCCAAAAGCTTTGTCTGATATTGATAGATATAGCAATAGAGGACTTCCCGATATTGGAGGGACCAAAATAGAAGGATTTGAGAGATACTTCTTGATGGTATCAAATGCCTTCACTGGATTTATCGTGTTGTCCTAACACATATCCAAAAGCTTTGTCTGATATTGATAGATATAGCAATAGAGGACTTCCCGATCTTGGAGGGACCAAAATAGAAGGATTTGAGAGATACTTCTTGATGGTATCAAATGCCTTCTGACATTCGTCATTCCATTTTGTTGGCGCATCCTTCGTCAAGTGCTTGAGTATGGGTTCCACGATCATCGTAGACTGATCTATGAAGCGACCGATGCAATTCAATCTTCCCAGAAAACTCATAACTTCTTTTTTTTGTCTTTGGAGGAGGCAAATCCTGTATGGCTTTGAGTTTTGATGGATCCAACTCTATGCCTCTCCGACTGACTATAAACCCGAGCAGTTTTCTAGCTTAAGATTGAATTTCCGTAGCCTTTCGAAGAACTTTCGCAAGTGAGTGATGTGATCAACACTTTCCATTGACTTGGTGATGACATCATCCATGTATTATTTAATTTCTTTGTGGATTGTGTCATGAAAGATATTCGTCATGGCTCTCATGTGTGTGGCCCTGACATTTTTAAGGCCGAGCAACATTACTCAATAGTGATACACTCCCCACGATGTAATGAAAGCTATTTTTTCTGCATCTTCCTTTTCCATCAAGATCTGATGATACCCGGTGAAACAATCGATGAATGACTGTAGCTCGTGCTTGGCTCAATTGTCGATGAGGATGTGGATGTGGATGTTTGGGAGTGGAAAGTTGTCTTTTGGCCTGGCTTTGTTAAGATCCCGATAGTCCACATAGATTCAAATCTTGTCATCTATTTTTAGTACTGGTACAATGTTAGCTAACCACGTAGGATAGATGTTACTTCTACTACTCCCAATTCAATATGTTTTTCGACCTCTTCTTTTATTCGATGCTCTAGTCGGGCTTGAACTGTTTGATCTTCTACTTTACCGGTGCAAACCCTGGATTGATTGGTAATTTATAAGCCACTATGTCTGTACTCAGATCGGGCATATCGGCGTAAGACTATGCAAAGATGTCCACATATTCTTTCAATAAATTGATTAATTCTTCTTTTTGTGGTGACCCCAAATGCGTACTGATCGGTGTCTCCTTCACTATCCCCTCACATCCTAGATCAATGGCTTCAGTTTTATCCAAGTTAGGCTTCTGCCTATTCTCATATTGGTACTCTTCGTCGAGGAGATCTTCAGGTAACTCGATCTCTTCATCGTATTCCCCGTACTCTTTATCGTTCTCAGTAATTGACTCCCTCTCTTTGTGACACGTCACGACATTAAGGGTTGGTTTATTTTACTACTGAAAAAGTAAGGCAAAGTGTGATCAGTAATATAGAGCAAAATAATTAAAGCATAATTTTGATAAAATGAGGCTTTCATAGATTTGCAAAAGTTAATACAAACCGCGGTCCTAACTCGGATCAACATTGAGTCATTTCCATTTTTCAACAAACAGTATGAGGAAAATAGGTAAATGGTGAATAGTCGAGCCTCGACCATACTACACTAATTTTGAAAAACCAAAAAATCTCATCATGGCTACCGAGGAACTAGGAGTGAGGTGGAATTCCAGTTGGAGAGTCGTTCACCTGGTTTTGCACCGCGAATTATGAGCACTTTAGTGTATTCCTCCAGGATGTCCAGACAATCTTCTTCTGAAAATAGTATCCCTATTCCTTCCTCAGCATCATCTTCATTCAGCTCTAGTATCTTGACTGGGAATGATTGGTACAGATACAAAATTGGTTTTCGCAATTTTGGGGAATCTTTCTTCCTTACTCTCTCTTCGAAGGCTTCTTTAGGGCTAGGAACATACCCAAGACCATAATGGAAATGATCTTTAGGTATCATGATTGGCTTTGTGCTACCGTGCAAGTCTTACATAAGGCCCTTTCCCAACTCAAAACTATTCTACAACATTGTGGAAGCAATCATTTTGTATGCGGCTGGCATTGAGATTTTTGTCAGGACTTCTTTATATGCGGCCCCTACCATCTTGACCACATGAAAATCTGTTCCCTTAGGAACTTCTTCGATCATAGGAACAGAGTTGTGTGGGAAGTTATGAATACTCCCTTCTCCATATATCACCACTTCGTGCCCTTCCCACACGAACTTCAAAGCCCGGTGTAGTGAAGATGGCACAGCTCCAGTGGCGTTGATCCAAGGTGTTACTAATAGCAAGTTGTAATTGGCGGCAATTGACATGACTTGAAACTCTGTGGTGAATTCAGCAGTTCCCATTTGGATGCACAAATTGACTTCTCCGATCGGGTCACACTGAGCTCCATCAAATGATCTCACGTTAGTGCGACTTTTCCTTACTTTGCCCATATTGTACCCCATATTGTCATTCAAAATCATTTTTTTCGCCAAAGTTTAGAATTGTTTTCGCACAACATTTTTTAAAAATGAGTACAAAATCTCCCTTTGTGAAGTTCTTTCTTTTGGAAAAGTAATTTCATCTGTTTTCATCAAATAGAATATAGAAAAGGCATTTGTTTTCTTTAAAAATAGTCATGTTCATAAAAGTAGAGAATAAAAATATGTAACTTTACCAAAATACCTTTTATTTTGTAAAAGAGGTCAACCAATTTTCTTTCCTCAAACTCCAATTTATAGAGGATATATTTAAAACAAATTTAAATTATTTAAGAAAGGCATTTAAACTTATGCTGAAACATCATTTCTTAACAACTTGATTTTTTGCTTTAGACCATTTTCAGCTTTGTTTTCAAATCATTCGTACATTTAAGAAATTTTAAAAAACAATCCGAAGAATTTAAAAAATAAAGCATCTTTTATTAATTAACCAGATTAGAAATATAAAAAGATCCTATATTTTTTAAAAAACGAGTGGCAACTACATAGTATCAATTAAATTCTATTCTACGAGTTCCAATAATAATTAAGGTTTATAAATAATAAATACAATAACTTAAAGTTAAACAAGCAAAGCGGGCTGGCGGGTATACCAACCTACCAATTTTCCGCAAAAATGAAATAAATATCATATTTTTACACCATTTTCACCAATGGCTGGACCTTCTTGCAAATATATATGCCATTTTACTCATGGCTGGGCCTTCGGGAAATCGAACTCGATGAAAATATTGTACTTTGGGGCTTTCGGCCCAGTAGGCTCAAACAATCGTGGAATTAAGGAGGTGTGGGCCCACAGGACCACGAGACATGCAAAGGGGAGGGGAAAACACATGTGGGAGTTAGAAAATACTCAAGACTTATCATAATATAAAATAAGCAACTAAGTATATATATGCAATCAACTAACAATTAAAAGGCAGAAAATTGAAACCCCAGAATCGAGATAGAGGCCCATATGCAAATTGTCTACCACATTAAAGTCATGGGCGTCAAGCAAAATAAATAAAAGGCGAGAAAGAAAGCAGACAGGCCCAATTGGACATATGCCTAAATTTTTAACCATGAACCCACATCTACTATACATCATTCAAATCTAAAATATTCATGATATACAAAAGATATATATGATATACTTAGGAGTATACAAATGTATACAACTCCGATATACAGCTGGTGCATACCAAAGTATATATACCTTGTATACTTTGAAATATATCATCACAAATTCATACAAGCCAAATAGGAAAATGGAAACAAGCTGTAGGCAAAATCCAAGCGTTAGATAGGAGCATGGAAAGTATAAGGCTATCCCCATGATTCAGGCAAATAATACCAGGCCAAAGCATACAACGAACCTGTTCAGATTCAACAAATTAGGAAGAACTACAAACACTTCAGCATGAATCACATAGGTGACAGTGGGCTAGAGATATGCATCAACATGCTCAGTCTCAGAACTTGGCTAGAAATAAGCAAACATGACAGGCTAACATACAAATGGGCTAAGACACATACACTAACAAACTAGCATGCTTCAATGATCTCTTAATTCAGATATAACTTCAGAAAAGACAAGTCTAGTTAGCACAGGTGTTCAACGGATATACCAACAAGAACCAAATCCCCTAAGGATTTGTAACATACATCATTTTTCCGAAATTAATTTTAATCAAGAACTAAGAAGACAGGACCAGTAGACACACATTCTCAGATCACATTTTGAACATGGCGATACTTCAAAAGTATAAAATCCTCTTAAAGGTAGGTCAAGCACACATAATCTTAGTCATGCTGCATTACTTATCCTTAAAGGACATTTAGGACAAACAGAGGACTCACAAGGATAACTTGATGAATTTTGGACATGAGAGTAATCAAAATTATCCCTTAAAGATGACATTTTTAGGCATGCTGGACTAACTAGCCTCAAAACAGACACATATGCATAAACCTTATATATTTCTTTGACTAGCTCAAGTTCATATCACACACACTTAGACAGGTTGACTAAACATTGACAAATAAGGCTAATACACATCACCTCCTTTACAGACCACAAAGAGGTACATGGGCAGACAAAATATAAATATATCCTAACTCACAATGTCTCTATAGTCCCATCAATACCTAGCACCATCTAGGATATATAGAAAAACCAGGCTAGGAAAACACTCACAAATCTCAGGTCAAACATGGTAACATGCCACTCTACTCATGATGTCTATCTAGAACAATATGCATATCATATGATCCTTCAACATGAACCTAACACAGTATAGACAATCAATTTGAGCCAACACATTACAAAATTCTATCACAATCCTTATAATCATATTGAGACTTAACTAATTCTACATCAATAGACCAACATTTTTTGATCACACAATACAACTCATCAACTGCAGTCAATTAAAATTCATGAAAGCGACCTTAAACAACTACAACTCTTTCAAACATATAATGACCTCATATAACTTACGATCCATTCACAATGTGGACAACCAGGAACCTAAAAGGAAAACAAACCAAATATCCAAAGCAATCAACTTCTATCCCATAGTATTCTTCCTTAAACATGAACATTAAAACAAACCCAATAGGTTGTTAATAATATTTTTATACACTATATGTAGTTTAACACCTAGATCATGAAATCATAACAGACCAACCATTATTTTTCTAAACAAAGCCCAACACATATTTAAGCATACAAACACTTATCAAACATAACCTAAGCACCTTAATTAACTAACTTAACTATGAAATAAAAGCAAATGAGAAGAATTCAAACTCACTTTCTTTGTGCGCAGTCTTGGTCGTGAACCTGGAATGGAAAGCTTCTTATCCAACCCAACGAACTCAGCAACACAAAATAAAAATAAATTTTAGACTTAGAAAATCTAGAAAATCCTAGGGTTTGTGATTTTCGCTCAAAATAGAGGCTTATGCTCGAACTTCTGGGTAATGTTTCAAGTGTTCAAGACTTAGTTGTGATAGATGGGAAGGGGTCCTTTTATAGGAGCCAAAATCCTCAATTTTTCAGTCCCAGACTGATGTGGGAGAAGTGTAATTCACAGATTTTTGAAGGAAAATCGATCTAATAATGAAACTCGCTGCTTTTGGTACTTAATACGACAAAACCCATTAAAACCTCGTAGATGGGAAGGGTTTTACCTCTAATGGGGGGAAGGATAAGGCATTGAATACCGTTGCTCGAATCGGCCATACACGACTGCAAAAGGTCCTGGGAGCTTTGAAACTTTGCCATTCTTCCTAGCCGTGTATCGTTGAAAAGGAGAACAAAAAGGGGGTGTTTTTCCATTTATGGGTCAGTCTGAATTGGACAGGGCTCGGACAAATTAGAAGAACAAATAGCCCAAATCGTGGCAAATTAAAAAGGGTTGGGATCCGAGGAATAGATATTGTAAATTTGACCACCAAATTAATTTAAAATATGGCCAGTTTGAATTCGATTTAAAATGAATTGAGAAATTAAGCGATAATTAGGTCAAAAGCAAAATAAAAAAAGAGTAATTAGAAATAAAAACCCATAAAATGTAAAAAAATTGAAATAACATAGAGACGCTATTTGATAATCTATTTAATTACCCGATTTCCTTAAATTCACAAAGTAAAATATTAATCAATTTTTATTAGCCTCTTGTAGAAATGTGAGGTAAGGCTGCGTACAATAAAACCTTGTGGTCTGACCCTTTCCCTAGACCACGCACATAGCGGGAGCTTAGTGCACCGGGCTGCCCTTTAATGTAGACAATTAATTAGATAATTGTCTTCCTTAATTTATAATAATTGATAGATATTTCTGGAAAATATATAAAAATATGCAAGTGATATACAATAATATATTTGATGATATTTTACCAAATAAAATGGCAAATTGTCACCGGGATAATTTTGTAAGATCATTTTTGCTTTGTAAAATGTATATCTCACTCCCTTCACGACTCAAAAATCTTGAATAATTAAATAAGAGTATTGGAGGGTAAAACTTAGGTGTCAACAGTGACATCTAAAGGATTATAGAGATTAAAATGATAATTGTGGAATTAATCGATTGCGTACAGAGGTGTGGTTATATCAAATAAGAGAATTCAAGTAGAGGCAGTTCCTATATTTGGGTATCAACTGAGGAAGGAAGTTAGAGTATGGATAGAATGGAAATTTGGATCTTGAGCTACAGTAAATGAAGTTTTGGTTGATAAGATGAATGAGCAGTGCTACCGGTATAATTCTTGCCTATTGAGTCTTTTATGAGGCTATAATGGAGATCCCTTGGTTACTCGTTGGCTTTTATATTTTCCTTTTTCCATTCGAGGATGAATGTTTTATTTAATTGATATCTGATGTAACGTTCTGTTTGGTCGTTTAGACATTTTACCCTATTTATCCCTGTTGACCCCATCTTTTAGCCGTATTATGGTGTTTTTGACTCATGGGGGTGGGGGGGGGGTGGAGGTGGGTAGTGCAGTTCTCGAGGCTCTCGGAGTTATTTTGGTCCTTCAGTTGAAAACTTTATTTTGAGGTTTTTGGGGTTGACCAGGTCAAGATAATCTCCGTTGGGGATTCCGAGGGTAAGGGTAAATTTGTATCATGTTTTTATAGTGGATTGCATGTTTGCTTTGTATCCGAAAAGTCTCGAATGAGTTTTGGGTTTTGGGTTGAACTTGGTGAAAATCAAGTTTCTGTTGGTTTCTGGTGTCCCGTATATGCAGAGTTCGGGGATTCACCTGCGGGCTCGCTTCTAGGAAGCTTTGTCCGCAGGTGCGATGTCGAGTGAGGTCAGGCAGGTTGGCTATTTCTAACTTCAATTTTCATTTCTAAACAAGTTTCCAAAAAAATTAAAATGTGGGTTTTCCTATAACATTTGGCTATTTCTAACTTCAATTTTGATTTCTAAACAAGTTTCCAAACTGATTAAAATGTGGATTTTCCTGTAACATTTGGGGTTTCGACGAATTGATAAAATTGATGCTAAGTTGGACTTGTGATGATAATTAGAATTTGGACTTCCTATGCTTTGGGTAAACTATTTTCAACCTAAAGTTCTTATTTTGCCCTTATGGGTCCGGGGTCGCTTGGGGGCTGAGTAGTTATTTTTCCTTTTAGTATTGGTTCTTATGTGATATTAAATGTGTGTGTTAACATAGGAATTATATGTATATGCCTAGAATACTACCTTCTGATGATACTTTGGGAGAACAATGTGGCGTAGGAGTTTGTGGCACCCGCTTGGCTATGAGGTTGTCTACGATTTATTCTTTATAGACTCTGATAGAAATACGTAGTTGCTATAAATATTGAGGGGTGTTGGGCATGTTTGGGGGTCCCACCTTAGCGATTGTGATGAACACTTGAGTGAGTACCGGTGTTGAACTGTATTGATGGGTGATTTGGGGAATCAATATTAGGGTTGATTCCGACTGCTGTTATTTAAGCTTGTTGCCATTATTTGGGCTTGCCGCCATTATTTGGGCTTGTCACCATTGATTGATAACTTGTTGTGTTTACTCATCACATTTGCTTCTGATATGAAAGACTAAATACATGGAATTATGTGTTATTGAATTATGAAGCATGTGATTTTCATCTCCTATATTTCATTTCATCTCATACATCCTGATTACTTTCCTTATTATTATTGCATTCATACACCCATGATTACTGTGATATAGAAGAAGAGTGGTATGAAATTGATGTGGGTCTAATGAAACCGGAAAGGTAACAATACTCTTATGAGATGGCTGGAAATATTGAGATGATATAAATTGTTGATATGGATAAAAAATTTAGTCTTGTGCTCTAGTCAGATTCGTATTTTGAATTCAGGCTGGCTTGGAGCGGTATATGGACGACATGGGTCCCTCATGGGTCACGATTAATAAAATTTGAACATGTGTTTACCAGGTTGTGGAAAGGTACCTTGCATTTGCATTGCATTCATACAATACATTCACATACATTGATTCTTGCTGAGTTGTAATGCAATTTGCTTGATTATGATAAATTGGATTGACTACATTGAGTTGGGTTGATTATCGTGTCTTTGCTTGTTTGTTGTGAATTGGATTATGTTGATTGGGCTTCCATGATTTTTGAGTTATTGGGTCAAACTGTTATGGTGATCATAGGTGTCTAGTTGTTAAACCATTATGTAATCTACGTGTATAATTGTATTGCTTGGTGAACGATAGCGTAATTTAGTAGCGCGTCTCGTAGAGAAAGGAGTTGTTGTGTTGGTAAATTAAATACCGATGCTTAGGTTATATATGTGCTCACATTCACCCAAATATAAGGCTCCTAATGAAATCACCTACTTGGACATAACAAGGATGCTGAATGAACTGATTACCCATGCTCTTAAATGTATGAATCAGAACCAAGTCTAATTGTTAGAGATAATAATAGGTCAACATTTCTATGGTCAGACTATATATATTGTTTCGTAAAAAAGATATTAAATGATTGTGAGTCCTAAGTGTTCACCTGTCTCATTTGGAATTGCAAAAGTACGCTGAGTCTGAATGAGCATGACTTAGGCAGTGATTAATGACTAGTGGGTGTTACTTATATGATTCTTATGTGTACCATGAGATGGACCGTAATTAACAATGAATTTATCCCTTATGTGAGCAAGGTGATTTAAGTGCTTTAATGAATTGTATAGAATAAGGTTATGTGAGAGTCAACTTTGTATTTATGTAAGTTACGTATCATCCATCATTCTCGGCCTAAGATGCATCCGGTGGTACGTTATGTACTCATGCTACATATTTTACGTGCATGCAGGTATATGAGTAATTCAAGATGCAACTTTGGAGCATGTGGAGGTTAAGGCTGGCCACTCATCCTATCATCGACCTTGGTCTTCATCTTAGTCAGACTGCCTTATTCACTCAGGGCGGTGTTGTTGTACCTTTCTTTTCATTGTATCTTAGAAGTTCTTTTACGAGTCAGACCAGATTTTGGGAAAAGTGTAGTATGGGATTTGACTTCTAAATTTATCAAATGAGAATTGTTATATCTTGTAAATTCTTCTTTTATTTCTGCTTGTTTAGATTTATGTCAAAGGATTTCGAGATGGTTTGCCTACCGGGGGATAGTGTAGGATCCACCACGACGTCCATGATTTGAGCTGTGACAAAGTTGGTATCAGAGCTCTAGGTTAATCGGTATCATGAGTAAAAGAGCAATATTTAGTAGAGTCTCATGGATAGGTACGTAGACATCCGTACCCATAATCCAGAGGCTATAAGAGATCTTGGAAATCATCAATTGTTTCGTTCTTTCTGTGCTACTTCATTCAAATTAGTAGCTGGTTGAATCTAATTAGTATCTAAACCTTATTTATATTATTATATCATTGATGGTGGGGTCACACTCTTAAATTTATACGTGAGTGGTTTGATATGACATTGTGTGGTAGGTTATAAGGTGTGTCACAGTGATATAGATGCGTGACCAAGTTCAGTCTTCAACTATGATTCAAAGGTTCTATTGAGCGGGGTTGTGTTTGAGACTTCTTAGTTTGGTGATATCCTTAGAGAGAGGGAATGATAATACAGAGGTGCAAGAAAAAGAAATTGGATGGATTAGATTCGCTATATGAAAGGATAAATTTGTGTTTGACGTGCTCATAAAGATGAGGTTGCAAGATATACAAGGGTGGATGTCGTATAGGGATATGGAAAGTTAAGTTTGTCTTCGATATGATAGAGTTGTAGTAGTGGAGTGGGAATTAATGGTCTGTGAATTCTTTAGGAAATGGATATTTGTTCTATGTCGGGTGGCAAGGTTACTTGTGATAAGTGAAACCTAAGAAAATAGACAGTCACAATTCTTCAATAAAAAGTGTGTTCGTAGGGTCACTTGATGTTTCGATGTTAGTGAAAAAAAGGGACCGATGAAACCAAGAAATTGTTGATTTGTGAGCTATATTGCAGTTGTTTAATGTAGAGTGGATATAAGGAATCATAAATGAGTCGGTACATTCGATTACATCATAGGTTAATGGTAGCTAGTGCTCGACCAATAAGAATAACTTTAGCGCTGGACAAGGGTGAAGTTTTATTTCTAAGGACTTACCGAATGTTGGATCTAGTTTCGGATAAGGCTTATAGGCCTAGTTCATAAGGGTTAATATTTGAGAAGTCCTACAATTACTGGTATAATGATTTTTGGAGTTGGCATACGTACAAGGATAATCGCGTGGTTGGTAGGATGTGTTATGGTTTGGCAAAATAAGGTAAGGATTGGTTCTTCGCAGGCAAGCATTGTATAAAGGCCCTCAAATGAGGTGTTGGTCAATGGGGATATTAAGGTACCAAATTGATGATGGTTTGAACGAATTCTAGATGTGATGAGCTTTCAGATATCGATGATTGGGTTAGTAAACTCATAAACCAAGATGGAAGAAGGATTATCTCGGTTAAGGAATTTTTTCAAGGGTACTTTGGCGAACTATGTGAGGACGATAACACGATTGTATGTTCCATAATTAAGGAATGACCTTCGGATTATGGACCAGTTCAGGATAGGGCCCCGCCATACCCAAACTATATATATATATATGCACAATATCCATTATCTACCAACTTACTAGACAACTCTGGAAGAAAAAAACATGACAACTGTAGCTGAGTCAAGTCTCCTACTACTCAGGGTCGTTTGTATGTCTATTTGTACATGAAAAGCAGCGCCCCCAACAAAGGGAAGGCAATACGAAATAATGTACTAAATATATAAGTCTGAACTGTAACTAAGTACAATACTGTAAATAGAATAACAAAGGAACAATCTGTACTCCGAATGCCTTTGTGGGCACATGATATGCATGGTTTCCTTTAAAAACTCATATGTATGTATATATGCCACTTATCGGGGCTACCTTATCATTAATAAGTCGCTATTTGGGGCTGCCATCATCATAAGCTACCCAACTATAGTGGTGTGCACATATAAGCGTCTGCCTGACCGACTATAGAATGACTCAACGTCATAAAATAAATACATATGTATACAATGCATGAAATGACTTAGAAGGACCTCATGAATCTGATCGGAGTGACTGGAGTGACTGAAGGTTGTTACCCTCTGATTCCATTATGTAACTATGTTTGTATCAACCGTCGTAGAGTCAACAAGAGCAATAAGAGGTCAGATAATAAGGAACGCTACCAAGTTATGGAGAAATTCCCCCGACAAGGGAGAACAAGAGACATAAAGTACTTCAATGGAAAATGAAGACATTTACAAATTCAAATCTTGAGATTATAGTCTATTTTGGAGGGACACTCATTCTTGTTACAATCATTCATGGGTCATGCCAAAAGAAAGAACCGTTAGCCTTATCATGCCTTTATTGTTTGGCCAATGATAGATAACACGTCATTGTACGTTCTTCGAATGATAAGCTACACAATAGAGATGATTCGAATCAAATCAGAGTTGCTAATCCAAGAGTCGACTCATTAGTTGCAAGATTTCCTTATTGCAAGATTCTATTGAACACTTGGCATGTGCAATCTCTTTATGTTGTTTTCATAACAACCAAGTTACCATAATTCTTCCATCATCACTTAATACAATTCCAAGATTACTACAAGTCATGCTCTTCAAGATCAAGTCCATACTTTCTTCAAGAACTCCATTAAACCAACACAACAACCAACATGTCTCAATCATAGAGTTTGGCGTAACTTCTCATAGATTACCTTTTCCAATAGATTACTTTAAGTTAGGATAAGCTTAAGAACATTAAAAGTAGCAAGAATTATACCTTAAACCAGCCAAGAGATCCTTTATACCAAGGCTTTCTTCAATTCTCCAAGACTTCCAAATTATCCTCAACAATCAAGATGTGGTTTCAAGATGATCCAAGATTCTTAAGGGAAAATTCTTATCACAACCTCATAGAATAGTTCTTCAATGGTGTAGAGACCTTGGGGTAGGATTTGGAGGCATCTAGGGGTGAAGGGGCTAAAAAATGAAATGTTTAATATGAAAGTTTGAGATTTAGCCTTAAATAGGAAGCCCACCGCCTCCAATATGCGGTAGGATATCTGATGTATATGGGAATATACAGTCGCATCCTCCACTGCATACGGTGGCGAATTGGTTGCCTTGATCTGCGGCTCCATCCGCGAAGTGCAATAGGTTCCGTGATGCGAAATGCTTAGCGTATCGTCCTATCTTCATCAAACTTTGTCGAGATATGATTTCTTTAATCCAAATGATTTCTAACCTTCCATAAACCTTCTTAACATTCATCTATGTCATAAATGGCCTTCGAAATGGAGCCCAAGTCGATTAACTATGCTCTCAAACATGCACGGAATGATGGGTATAATTCAGAACCTCTTGATATACTTTCAACCTTTTCCCAAATCCTTCCTTAACCTCTCATATATATAATGACTTCTTTAATCTTACATCGGTTTGGCATGACGTACTCAACGTAAGGATTTCAAGTGAGAAGGGCTTAACAACTCTTAAACTCTTATGATTTCTTCGGGGTTTAACTTATTCACTCCTTTATCCTCCCAAGGCAACCTATTCCTTGTCTTAGGCTCTCTAACTTACGACATATTCGATATACGAAAGTACATGGTGTAACATCCTTCCCCTCTTAAGAAAATTTGTCCTCGAATGTTAAGGCATCATTGCTTTGGCATAACGATTCTTATTTTTTCCAGAAATTTCAGCAGAGTTTCTTTAGTAACTATATTAAATTGTCACGCAGTTAGATACCATAACTATCACCTCACTGGTCCATACAAGTAATATTATTATGATATTGACCCCACACGGTCGTGCATATTTTCCCAATATCGTATAGTAACCATTATTTACGTGAACTACTATATCTCAAAGTCTGGGTTGTCTTTCATCCTTTGTTATGACTGCCACCTAAGATACGATATATAAGATAAAGTTTATAGTCATGGAGCATAAATAGGGACATAAAGAAACGTTGTTATATGATGGTTGTCAAAGATTGGGGGTTTTGGAGCAGATAGGGATATCCTGAGTTCATATCTTCTTTTGTTCTTCCTTTTCACCTCTTCCACATTCTTACACCATTCTTTTCCTACTTTGATCATATTATAGCATTCGTTGATGGAAACTGTAGGCAAACTCGATTTAGTAAGCTCTTTTCTACTTCTGCATTTTCTCTATGACAAAATTTGAAGTGGATTCTTAACAAATGCTCTTAGTGTTGAAATGGGATAAATAGATTGGTTAGGGATATACTCAGTTTTCCTATCCTTGCACTTCTCAGTCATGTTTGGGTACTACGGTCGCGTACGTCTTGGACTAAGTCTTCTTTTGTTTTCAAGTGTCATCCCGTTCTTGTAACCAAGTCTTTTAAAACAGCCCACCATCGGCTTGGAATTTCACCTTGATGCCTTTGCAGCTAAGTATTTCTTCTTAACTTAATACGTAATGTTAGATACCGCTACCTCGAGTCACTTCCTTCTTCGTTATTCGATCGGAGTCTTGTCCTTTTTTCTTCTCATACATAGCCTAATATATTGATACGGTAGTACCTCACATGATAGTTATCATCATATGCCACCCTTAGACGATGGTTTCAAATTCCTTCCAAGTCTAATACATCTGCTCATAGCATGTTTCTAGTGATTTAAATCTTGCTTTTAACTGGCTCATCAGAGTGAAGAGGAACTAATTCTAAATATCAAAAGTTCCTTTCAAAATAATTTCCCAAGAGTCTTTCACCATAGAGTGAGCGCTTGTAAGATGGATCGAAATAACTTCAGGAAAATAGGTACTCATCTTAATATAAATTGTCGCATTGTCCTCGACCATATAGGTAGTTCTAATAATCCTTTGATTTCTTTGTTAATAGCTCTAACTTTGAGTTCGTACTTCCTTATGTGTTGACAACCGCTGTTCTAATCCTCGATCTCAGTAAGGTTCTCATTACCTTGATTTCATATCATGGTACATCTCAGTGGATTTTAGATGAGTGGATTGTTACAATAATTCTTCACCTTGGAGTTCCTTTAGTTCTCAAAGTTGGGAGGAGTTCTATTGTATCCTGATTCACAGAATTATCATCACTTAGCTTCCACTCCCATTGGTTATTCATTACCTTCTTGGGTAGACTCATTCTCTTAGCCTTCACATTAGTCTAATTTCTAACAGTATGTGACTATTTTATTAACTATATCCTTGTCCATTAATCATTATGCCGGAAACTTTAATTCTTTATAACATCTCAATTTCGAATATTCTGTAGACGATGCTATTCAATATGAAATAGGCTTATCATAGTGGTAAGTTCTCCTTAGTCGTGTCTCAAATTTGCTCAGGTATCCCTCCTCTATTCGCATCGCCCTTGGCTATCCAGCTCACTTTCCCTTTTGTCTAAATACTGTTAGCGAGACATCCTCTCACCTTCTACGTTTCCTTCTTTAGTCAGCCTTATCTCTTAGGTACCTATTATTTTTTCCTACTCAGGACTAATGCGTCTCTGAGAGAAACATTTACCTTGCATAAAAAGTGAAATATTTAACCCCTGTAACTTCAAGATCCTTTAAAAGTTATATTCGACTGACCTTTTTCTAGTTGTGTCATGTATACATTTTCTAAAGGGGAACCTTTGACATAATAGTACTGCCCTTCAGTACTGCTCATGCTAAAGGTTATCCTATCCTTTATTAATCGAATGATCCATCACTACAAGGCTTTGACCTGCCATATCTGGTTTGGTCACCGTACTTGGGTGAAGACTTCCGCTTTTATTCCTTGACTCAAGCCATTTTTATAAACGTCTTTAGACTTTGTGTTCATAATTTCATCCATCCCGTATGTCTTCTAATCAACTTGACAAATCCAAATTTTACCATTATTCGGCCACTTGCATCTTTGTTGCACCATCTTTTTGATTAGCACTTTCCCTTAATGTCTACCTTAGACCCTTGAGATTCGTGGACCATTTTATCACTTCTTTATACACTCACATCAAGCCTTATTCATCCTTACTTCCACTTACCTGTCCTCAAGCGTCTTGCTGGCGTTCATGGCGAAAGTAGTATTTCATATATCCAAATTCAAATCATAGCCCGGTTTCGACTTACTACCGATTTGGGTTTTCCAACTTAGTTAGTATTAGATCTTCCTTTAACCAATCACTCGATCATTTAATCTTCGAACTTCCAGCATGAGTTCCCTTAAGGATTCCTTATTTTAAAGTATTCATGTACTATCATTTTTGGACGCTGGGGTTTTACGTCTTTGTCTAGAAAAGTCTAAGTATCATTTCTTCACTATTTTCCTTATCTTCAAGGTGATCGTACTGTTGTGGGTTCCACCCTAGGATAGTTATCGGTATCCTTTCCATTGCAATCCCTCTGATTGACTATCCTTTCATGGAATACCCTTCAGCCTCGTTACTTTGCCGTATCATTCCACTCGTACTTACCAGGTATCCGCCTATTATTTATAGCCATTCCTCAATTATACTGTAGTCTTCATGTTAAGGCTATGTCTTTAACAAGCTATTCTTTCCCTGTCGGTACACAAAATCACAATGTAGAACTGAAGGTCTCTCTTACCGCCACCCATGCGCGTAGTTATTAATGGTGAACGATGTATCTCCTTTTTTCAATAGAAGAAATCTTGTCTTGTCTCTTGCATTCATAAATATTCCGATCCTCATGGATGAAATGGGGCTACTGTTCTTGGGCATGACATCTTATGCAATTCCATTAATCATCTCCTGGAATAGTTCTTCGTATGATTTGATTTTGAAAATCCGTCTTTAATTCGTTAGGCCAATTGTTACCATTGGATAAGGTGCTTAGTAAATTTTCATAAATAGACATACACAAGTCAGAATAAAACGTAGAAGTTCCCATGACGTTCTAAACCTACAACGATGTTCTCTACTTCCCATTTCTTTTCATCCTTATTTGGGCTTGCCACTTCTTACCCAAAGCCTGGGGCTTTCATATAATCATCAGATGATGTATTATCACGGATCCAGAGTTTTTCTAGTATAGTCATTCAAAAACATGCTGCACATTCCAATATTAAGTTAGGTTGGGTGCTCCATATCCTTTCAATTTACTATACGCATACTCATTTTTGCCTATCAACTGGGCTAAAAGTTTCCTCCTTAGTTGGTACTATTACCTACACGACTCATTCTTGTGGGAATATCTTATCTCATGGGTAATTCAAAAAGTCGACTCCCAAAATGGTGTCATTCTTCTAGAATATAAAACAGGTCTATACTGAGCACATAGAAGGTAGATAAATGAATAAGAAAATCAATAGCATACTTGCGCTCATCTGCTTGCCTCTATAGCATCAGAACTCAAGGCTACATCCTTGTTCTCCTCCCCCTCCCTATGGGCCAACTTCAGACATTCTCGAATCTTATGCTCTCAATTACCACACCAATAACAACCTCATGTTCCCTTACGACATGGTCCCACATGCATTCGATCACACTGTCTGCAGCATGGCCTAGATGGCCCAACTTGGTCTACACCATTCTTACCCTGAAGTATCAATATCTGTGATCTCTGCCTCAGTCGTACTTAAGAAATTTGATCATACCCGACCTCTCGTATAAGCCGATCATGCTGACTATATATCAATAATCCTTCATCGCTTTGTTCTCCCCGATAGTCACTAACCACCTTGGCCATCTTAGTCCTTTCCTTCTCCCCAACTAAATCAAACCTCCCGATCATCAAAGGACCATGACCAATGGGCTCCCTAGGTTGTGAACTCCCTTACCCTTCTAGGGGTCTACCATTGTCAATCATACCAGGGTAGTATCATGCCTGAGAGGCAACCAACTGGGTTAATATCCAAACTTCCTTCCTAACATCCTCGTCAGATGGTGCTAACATTATATCTGATAGTATATCTAATGGTATATCTGACGGTACAAGGGTTTCTTTGGGCGCCCCTGATCCTATCTAAGCCAAGGACTAGTGAGAAGTTAACCCACTTGCATCTTCTGATGGGTCGGTCTTGATAGAGGGTACATCCTCGAAGAAGGCATCGCTGAAATTGTAAACATGACATGGTTAAGATTAAGATACTTACAGCTTAGCTATATTGCACGATCTAGATCAAGAAAGAAGGAAACCATCCTAAATGTCCCATAGACTCCTATTTATAAGTGTGGCGCGCTACACACCCATAAGCAAGACTCTACTAGGTATGACATGTAGACATTCCTAGGACTGACCTACTCTGATACCAAGTTTATCATACCCAACCCTCGGGGTGTGTGGCCGGCACCCGTTGCCCGAAGGCCCAAGTGTACCAGTCGTAATACCTATAGAATACTCAACAATACATGGGCCGACAAAACCTCTTACCAATGATTCTACAATATGATGACACATCAACCTGCATGCAGAAGAGGCCCAACTTACATATATATACATACCAATGCTGACAAGGTTGACATAAGTACAATGGATCAACCCAAAGGACGGCAAGGTCGTACATGAATACTATACACAAAACAACAGTCTACAAGCCTCTAAAAAGTACATGAACATCATCAGGTTGGGATAGGGCCCCGCCATACCCAAACTATATACATATACACTACATACATTACCTACCAACTCACTAGATAACTTCGGAAGAAAGGAGCATGGCAACTGTAGTTGAGTCAAGTCTCCTACTGCGAGGGATCGTCTATACATCTATTTGTACATGCGGGCATGAAACACAGCTCCCCCAACAAAGAACGTCAGTATGAAATAATGTACTAAATATGTAAGGTTGAACTATAATTGAGTGTAATACTGTAAATACAGTAAAAAAAGGAACAACCTGTACACTGAATGCCTCTGTGGGCAAAGGATATGCATATTTTCCTTTAAAAACTCATATGTATGTATATATATGTATATATGCCACTCACCAGGGCTACCTTATCATCAACAAGCCGCTCATTGGGCCTGTCATCATCATAAGCTACCCAACTGCAGTGGTGTCAATATATAAGTGTCTGCCTGGATGACTATAGCGCGGCTTGGTGTCATTAAATAAGTACATATTTATAAAATACAAATGACTCATAAGGACCTCATCAACCTGATTAGAGTGACTCAAGGTCGTTACCCTCCAATTCTATTATGTAACTATGTTTGTATCAACCGTCGTAGAGTCAACAAGAGCCATAAGAGGTCAGTTAATAAGGAACGCTATCAAGTTATGGAGAAAAGCCCCCGACAAGGGAGAACAAGAGACATAAAGTACTTCAATGGAAAATGAAGACATTTACAAATTCAAATCTTGAGATTAGAGTCCATTTTGGAGGGACACTCATTCTTGTTACAATCGTTCTTGGGTCATGCCAAAAAAAAGAAGAGTTAGCCTTATCATGCCTTTATTATTTGGCCAATGATAGATAACACGTCCTTGTACGTTCTCCGAATGATAAGATACACAATAGAGATGATTCAAATCAAATCAGAGTTGCTAATCCAAGAGTCGACTCATTAGTTGCAAGATTTCCTTATTGCGACATTCTATCAAACACTTGGCGTGCACAATCTCTTTATGTTGTTTTCATAACAACCAAGTTATCATAATTCTTCCATCATCACTTAATACAATCCCAGGATTACTACAAGTCATGCTCTACAAGATCAAATCCATACTTTTTCAAGAACTCCATTAAACCAACACAACAACCGACATGTCTCAATCATAGAGTTTAGCTTACCTTATCATAGATTAACTTTTCCAAGAGATTACTTTAAGTTAAGAGAAGCTTAAGAATATTTAGAGTAGCAAGCATTATACGTTAAACCAACCAAGAGATCCTTTATACCAAGGCTTTCTTCAATTCTCCAAGACTTCCAAGTTATCCTCAACAATCAAGATGTTGTTTCAAGATGATACAAACTTCTTGAGGGAAAATTCTCATCACAACCGCATGGAATAGTTCTTCAATGGTGTAGAGACCTCGGGGAAGGGTTTGGAGGCATCTAGGGATGAATCGGGTCGAAAATGAAATGTTTAAGATGAAGGTTTTAGATTTAGCCTTAAATAGGCAGCTCGCCACATTCCATATGTGGGAGGATGTATGATGAATATGGGAATAAGCGGCCGCATCCTCATCCATATATGGTGGAAAGAAGGTGACGAATTGGTTGCCTTGATCCGTGGCTCCATCCGCGAAGCGGAATGGGTTTCGTGATGCAAAATACTTAGCGTATAGTCCTATCTTCATCAAACTTCATCAAGATATGTTTCCTTTAATCCAAATGACTTCTAACCTTCCATAGACCTTCTTAAAATCCATATATGTCATAAATTTCCCTCAAAATGGAGCTTGAGTTGTCAGAGCTCAAGTCGATTAACTATGCTCTCAAACATGCATAAAATGATTGGTATAACTCGGAACCTCTTGATATACTTTCAGCCTTTGCCAAAAGCCTTCATTAAGCCCCCATAGGTATCATGACTTCTTTAATCTTACATTGGTTTGGAATGATGTACTCAACGTAAGGATTAAAAGTGCGAAGGGCTTAACAACTCTTAAACTCTTACGACTTTTTTGGGGTTTAATTTGTTCACTCCCTTATCCTCCTAAGGAAAACCTCTTCCTTGTCTTAGGCTCCCTAACTTACGACATATTCGATATACAAAAGTATGAGGTATAACTGGTTTGGGTTATCACTTAGGTAATAAATTATGTTAGATTAGGAATAACCAGAGTGGGTCGATACTCTTTTTAGTGGAGGAATGTTTTAGAGGATTGTATTTATGATGCACTGGGTCTGGAGGATATTTCAGTTTTAGAGTTTGAGCGAGGTGAGGAAAACTCTCGGTTATTTGGGTATGCAGTGTCCTACTATCTCATGGATCGACTCAGCTATTTTGCGAGACCTATGATATTTTGGTACACTCTGGAGCAGGTTTGTGTAATGATCGATCGTTAGTGGTGGATGTAATTTGAATGAAAGGTGGGAATTGAAAAATCAAGGTAAATGTATAGTTGATCGAGAATTGAAAGCAGTAAGGTACATCTTCGAGCAAGGGAAATGACTTGGATTCGAAGTAGCAGGATTACTTAAGTCGGTGTGGATTATGTTGGCATTAACCTCCAATGTTGCCTTTGGTCAAAATTTTCCATTATGTTAACTCAAGAACTTCCAAATTTTACTTTTAACATTCGAATCTCACTCAAATGCCTCGGGAACCGCGCCACTAATTTATGCAAGTCAAGAATACCATTTTAAAGCTACGATAATGGTATTTAAAGGAAAAAGTGTTTAAAAGCTCAAAATGACCTAGCGGGTCATTCCATTATCTACCACTTAAATAAACGTTCGTCTTCAACCGGTAAAGAAAAAGAAGTTCCCGAACTGCTGAAAACCTGAGTGTATCTACTCCGTATGTCCGACTCGATCTCCCAAGTAGCCTCCTCGACTGAACAATTCCTCCACTGAACTTTCACTGATGCTATCTCCGTTTAACTTAAATTCTGAACCTGCCAGTCCAAAATGGCTACCCCGCTCCTCCTCAAATGCCAGATTCTGATTAAGTAACACCTAATCCCATTTAATCACATAAGAACCATATGAATGGTACTTATTTAACATCAAAAGGTGAAACATAGAGTGAACACCTAATAAACTAGGTGGCAAGGACAACTCATAAGCCACCTCACCAATATATTGAACGATCTCAAATGACCCAATATACCTCAGGCTCAACTTGACATTCTTTCCAAATCTCATCACACCATTCATGTGTGAAACCTTCAATGAAACCCGCTCTCCAAGCATAAACTCTAGACACGAACCTTCCAATTCGCATAACGTTTTTGCCTGCTCTGAGCTGTGAGAAGTCTCTCCTGAATCATCTTGACCTTGTCCAATGAATCTCTAAATAAATCCATACCACAAGAAATAACCTTAAATGCATCAAACCAACCAATCAGAGAATGACATCTCCGCCATAATGCCTCGAATGGTGCCATCTCAGTGCTCGAATAGTAAATGTTTTTATATGCAAGCTCTACCAAAGGTAAGAACAAGTCTCAATAGCCACCAAAGTCAATCACATAGGCCCGTAACATATCCTCAAGGACCTAAATAGTCCACTTGGACTAACATCAGTATGCGGGTGAAAAACCATGCTAAGTTCCATTTGAGTACCCAACTCCTTATGCATAGGCCGCTAGAAATGAGATGTAAACTGCGTGCCCCGATCCAAAATGATAGAAATAGGCACCCTATGTGAATAAAATATCTCCTGAATGTAGACTCTGGCTAACTTCTGTGAATTATAAGTAGTCTAAACCGGTATGAAATAAGCAGACTTTATCTATCTGTCCACAGTGATCCAAATAACATCAAACTTCCCTAAAGTCCACGATATTGTACAACAAATTACATAACAATCCCCTCCTACTTCCACTCATGTATAGGAATGCTCCGAGTCACACTACCAGGCTTCTGGTACTCAGACTTCACATGTTGATAACTCAAACACCACGACACAAACTCTGTCATGTCCCTCTTTATTCGACACCATCAATCATGTTGCTTCAAGTCACAATACATCTTTGTGGCCCCGAAGTGAATAAAATACCTTGTAATGTGGGCCTCCTCCTTGATCAACCGAGTCAAGTTACCTGTCCGAGGACCACAAATACACCATTTTATCCTCACAATACCCTCATCATCCAGAAACCTCCTTGACCTCTCATTGCAACACCTTTCTTGAATCTTAAACAATTTTTCATTATCAAACTGCTGAGCCTTAATCTGCTCTAATAAATATGACCTCGCCTCCACATAAGCTAGAACCATGTCCAATTCTGAAATATAAAGCCTCATGAAACTATTGGCCAAAGTATGAACATTCATAGCCAAATGACGCTCTCCCACCTGCAATAATGCTAGACTACCCATACTTACCACATTCAAACTCAAGGCATCCGCCACTACATAAGCTGTGCCCATGTGAGAAAGAAAAGTCATGTCATAATCCTTGAGCAACTCCAACCATCTCCAAAAAACAATAACAACAATAATATTCCAGTGTAATCCCATAAGGTGGGGTATGGGGAGAGTATGATGTACGTATACCTTACCTCTACATTTTTAGGGTATAGAGGTTGTTTCTAATAGACCCTTGTCTCAAAATGATGCAGGAAACTCCAACCATCTCCACAACATCAAATTAAGATCATTTTGATTAAAAATGTACTAAAGATTACGATGATCCGTGAACACCTCACAATATACACCTTAGAGAACTAGCCTCCAAATCTTCAAAGCAAATACAACCGCCGCCAACTCCAAATTATGAGTGGTGTAGTTTTCTCGTGCACCTTCAACTGTCTAAAAGTACCAGCTATCAACTTGCCCTTCAACATCAACACACAACCAAGGCCAATTCCTGAAGCATCACAATACACAGTAAATCCCTCTCCCTCTATGGGTAAAGTCAATATCAAAACAATAGTCAACAAAGTCTTTAGCTTTTAAAAGCTTGCCTCACACTTATTAGATCACTGAAAAATCACATTGTTTTGAATAAATCTGGTCAATGGGGATACAATGAGTGATAACCTCTCATGAAAACAATGATAGTAACATGCAAGGCCTATGAAACTCTAAATTTCGATAACCGAAGTAGGTTTAACCTGATCCCAAACTATCTCAATCTTCTTGAAAGCTACCATGATACCATCTCTGACACTACATCTCACAAAAATGTCACAAAACTAAGCCAAACCACAAACTTTGAAAACTTGGCATAAAGTTGCTTCTCATTCAGAATTCCAGGCACAATCCTCAAATGTTGTTTGTGCTCCTATATACTATGAGAGCACATTAAGATATCATCTATGAATACAATAACAAAAGAATCCATTAAAACATTTTGTTTATCAAGTCTATGAAGGTTGTTGGGGCATTGGTCAGCCAAAAGAAATTACGAAAAACTCATAATGGGGATAATGTATCCTGAAAGTTATTTTAGGGATATCCTCTGCTCTAATCTTCAAATAATGATAACTGTATCTCAAATCAATTTTCAAGAAAATTGAAGCACCCGGAAGCTGATCAAACAAGTCATCAATGCGAGGTATCAAATACTTGTTCTTGATGGGTCACCTTGTTCAACTGTTAATAGTCAATACACATGCATAGATCCGTCCTTCTTCTTCTTCTTCACAAAAAGCACAGAAGCACCCAAAATAAAAACACCAAGTCTAATGAGTCCCTTACTCAATAAATTTTGTAATTGCTCTTTCAACTCGGTTGGTGCTATATATGGTGAAAAAGAAATGGGTTTAGTGTCTAGCTCCAGGTAAATTCAGAAATTAATATCACAATCAGGTGGAATACCTAGTAAGTCTATTGGGAAGACCTCATCAAACTCTCTCACCACTGGTACAGACTCAAGCATAAGAGTCTCTACGCTAGTATCGTATATATGTGCCAAATAAGCAATTACCATATGTTGACCCTTAAAAAAATATATTACCTTCTATGGAGTGTGACTAAGAGCATCTCCCCACTCTACTCTAGGGACTTCTGTCATAACTAACGTATCTTTCTTAGAGTTATGGTCCAAGATCATGTGATAAAGAGATAACCATTCCATCCCAAGGATAGCATCATAGTCCACCATATCCATCAAGGTAACCAAACAAGACCAAATACACCTGATGTACCACTGCAAAAAATCCATTATAGGAATAGAAATATGTATAGGAAAAGCAAGTGACTTACATAACATATCCATGCTCGAAGAAAAGTATGGAAACACATAAAATAAGTAGAGCTTGGGTCAAATAGTACCGTAGATGATTGATGAAAAACCTTAATAATACCTGTGATGACAACATCTAAAGCCTCAACCTCTGGCTTATCCGAAAAACATAATACTGTGCATGACCACCCTTAGACTAATTACCTCTATACCACCACCTCATCTAGAACGGGTACCATAGACCTCTACCAGAGTAAGAACCACCTCTACCACTCTTGTAATACCTCGTACATTCAAGATAATCCTTACCCATAATTTAGGAGTTTAGAAAACCAAGACGGGGAGTATGAAGTTTAAAATCCATTTCCGTTCTATGATTCACATTCCACGCCAAGGTCTATATGGACCGTATAAAGTTGTACGTGCCGTAGAAATTTCACCATACAAAGATCATCGAAAACCAACAAAATATGGTGGCTTATACGGACGGTATAAAATTATATAGACCATAGATTGAACAATATATAATCACAATTTTCAGTATTTTTAACTCTTTCTCAAGTCATCCAAGCCCTAGCACGGAGTTCCTCTCCTCCCAATATTCTCCTACATCAAGGTAATCCTATTGCATGAAATTCCAAGTGATTCTAACATCATCCTCATGAATTATAAGCGAAATCAATGATTCTTAACCTAGGGTTTTCAAGAAAACCCAACTTAAGGGATTAAAGTTCAGGCATTGGGTGTTCTTCATCAAGTTCAAATTTTATTACAAGATTAAGAGTGAATAAGTCATGCAGATCTTCTATCCATACGAGGAAATATCATTGTTCTTCCTCACACCACGTTAATCCATGAAAACCCTAGAAATTGAAGGTTATGTCTTAGTTCATGATAAACCTTGAAAATAAGTTATATATATGTTCATGTATGTATTGTTAAAACCAATCATGTTTCTGTTATTGTATTCATGAATATCACTCTGATTATTTGAGTTTGTCCGTAATATAAGAATACCCATGTCTTGCATTCTATGGGGTTTTAAACACAAATCATGAACCTATATTACTCAATTCCATAAATTCTACATGTTTCTATGCAAAATATATTATGTATTTATATTCATGCTATATCTTATACTTATCAACCATATTTACAAGTCATGATTATACTAGCCATGGGCTTTCTAGCAAACTATATTTCACGTTCATGTTTGGGAGTTGCACAGATTACTGAGAAGGCTCAAACAGCCTGAAACTACATATGACAACGTAGGATAAAGATCGCTCCACTCAGTTACGACGATTCCTTTATGTAACCCACAGTGGGTTATTTGATCCATTTCATGTCATTTTCATGTCTCGTACCCCGGTAAGGTACGAGATGACTTAGCTGATCGGCCAGAGATCAGACGCCACGTTCTAGCATGGTAGTTTCATGTTAGTTATACTAAAGCTCTTCCATTTAATATAAGTTATCACGTTTTATGATATTCATGTCAGATATTATACATGCTCATGCTCAGGTTACAGTTTCAGTTCCTACTATTTCATGTGCATGCTTTTTCATTTTGTTATTTTACATATAGTACAATTCAAATGTACTTACGTCCCTTTTGCCCAGGGCCTGCACTTCAAGGTGCATGTACAACGTTTCAGGACGACGAATCAGTTCGCTAGGATCTCTACCATCTCAGCTATTGGTGAGCCCCATCTCATTCGAAGTGTTGATCTATTTATTTTATATATTAGATTATACAGTAAAGGTATTGCAGGGCCTTGTCCTGGTAAACAGTTCTAGTAGTCAGACTCATTTAGAGGTTTCATAGACTGGTTTTTAACATGTCATGTCAGATGTTGATATTCAGACTTGTTATGTTTTTATGATATTTCATCTATTATATTTCAGACTAGTATTTCAGTATTCAGCTTTACATGTTTTAAATAATTTCTATTACATTTTTTATTCCTATGTTGACTCAAGCCATGTGGTTTGCTCAGTCATATGCAGTCAGGCAACAAGTGTTATATTTGGCCCAGGTCATGGTTCGAGGTGTGACAAAGCTTGGTATCAGCGCCTATGTTCAATTGTCTTAGGGAGTTTATGAAACCATGTCTAGTGGGGTATGTTTTATGTGTGTGTGCGCACTACATATGTAAATAGTTGACCACTAAGACATCTAGGATTGTCTCACTTATTTCATACTTTAGATCGTGCAATTAGAGCTATACCCTTAGGACATCCTTCTAACTCGTGCGTATTAAGTATTTTGAAAAATGCCTGCTAAAAGGAAGTCAACTACAAGCAAGAGGGTTGCTACCAATGTTGCTCATGAGGAGGAAACTTAGGCTCAGGGAGCCAATGCGAGTACATCACCCCCACCTACTACTAGAGGGCCTGTGGAGGCTCGTACTCTTATTCCACCACCTAGTTCCATTGACCCATATGTTAGAGGAGCTCTTTAGCTGCTCACTCAAATTGTGGCTGCACAAGCTCAATGTCAGGGAATGACTCCAAGTACAGGTGCTAGTGGAGAGTCATCCAGTTCCAGGACCCTGTAATTTCTGCATATGGTGCTTCAAGTGTTCACAAAATCTAGTAAGACAGATGATCCGTAGAATATCATTGAGGGGCTTCAGAAGATCATTCGTGTTATGCATACTACTGAGATAGAGGTAGTAGAGTTGGGAGCTTATCAGTTGCAGGATGTTGCTAATATCTGATATGAGTCATGAGAACAGTCTTGAGGGGAATAAGCGTCTCTTGTGACTTGGGGATGAATTTGCAGAAGCTTTCATTAAACACTTCCAGCTGATAGAGGTTAGGGAGGCAAAATACTTTGAATTCGAGAAGCTCAAACAGAATGGTAAGAATGTGCATAAGTACTACCTCCACTTTGTTTCTTTGGCTAAGTATGCTGCACACATAGTTCCGGATATGAGGGCCAGAGTTAGGCACTTTATGTGGGGTCTTGACACCCATTTACTCGGCGCTGCTAACATTACTGCTTAGAATAATGAAATGACTATTAGCAATATGGTTGCTTTTGTACAAGGTAACAAGAGCAGGATTAAGGAAGAAGAAGTGCTATAGAAGGAGAATGGTAGAGAATTGAATAAAAGAGTTGTCTTCAGGTCACTTCAGTCATGGGAGAGGTAGATGCAAACAATTATTTAAAAATAGGTCATCAGGACTTGCTCCATCTTTATACAGTACCCCAGTCCTAAATTTTAGGAATGACCAGAAGAGACAGAATTTCAGGGCAACAGGTTTTCAATCTTAAGCTAGTGTGGGTCAGAAGATGTATGATAACCTAGTTTGCAGTAAGTGCGGTAAGAGGAATGTCACATGGGTATGGGGATATGATATGGGTGTGGACAGTGAGGTCACTTTCAGAGAGATTCCATCAATGAGATAGGGTACCAGAGATAATGTGGCTCAGTCCACAAATTCAACAGCTCCTCGTAATTCTCAAGCCCAATCAGGGAGTGGGTGCGGCTAAGATTGGTCGTACAGGTGGAGATATGAACTAGTTGTATGCTTTAGTTGGTCATCAGGATACAGAGGCTTGTGCAGATGTTATTACAGGTATACTAACCATTTTCACTTTTGACGTTTATACCATTATGTGTCACGACCCAAATCGGAGGGCCACGTCGGGCACTCGGACCTTAACAACCGAGTACCACTAACCGTACAGTCAACACCTAATTATAAATAAATACAGACTAGCCGACAAAAGGACTATGTAAAATCTTTAACCAGAAAACCCAACTTATATATAAATGCATATCAAGGCCGATAAGGCCATACAAGACTACTACACACATGACACCTGTCTACAAGCCTATAAAGAGTATGTGATATCAAAAGGTCAGAATAGGGCCCCACCACACCCGTAAATATATATGCAAAAATATACCATACCGAGATTAAACCGATACACCAAAACAAGGTGAGTGCTTCAAAATCTGCTGAGTCAGCAACCTACTAACGTGGATCATCACCCTGTCTACGTGAACCTGCGAGTATGAAATGCAACATCCCCAGACAAAAGGGACGTCAGTACGACTGATGTACCGAGTATGTCAGGCATAAGAAATATCATCACAGAGATACATAATAATATGAAACAGAAACAGTCGATAATGATAGCTGATAGAAACCGCTGACCAGCAGTAAATGCCTCTGAGGGCTCTAATACATATGCCTAAATATTATGCACAATGCAAATGCGGTATACATATAAATATTGGCCACACAAGGGCATCAATATTGGCCTCGCATGGGCATATTCCTTTTTGTGATATCTGTACCAGCTGCAGGTGGTGAGGCGTATATAACACCATTCCCTTTTCCCCATCCCCTACATATATATAATTCATACCATATAGTAGTGTATATAACACATGTGGGTCCACGGTAATATATGAATATAATACAAATGAAAATGCATGAATGACAATAAAATATTCTGAACTTGTCGGATGACATATTATCCTTGTACCTTCGGCTAACTTCGGGAATATTAACATCTTTCCATATATCTCAATAAGGATTTAGGAACATATTTAGATATATTTTTAACATAGGAATCAATAACATGAACATTCTAACTACTAAGAGTAGAATAATTTATGGAATAATATCACGGTTACGTTTCGTACTTAGAACATGCCAAAAGAAAAAAATAATTTGCCTTAACATACCTGTGTCGAGTCACCTAACAACACAATTCACACAGCTCATTTAGCGCTTATATGCCAAGAACTACTCCAAACAGAATCATACACCAGAGAACAATCATGACTGTCATGGCTTACTTCCTAACCAATCCCTTCGTCTGGTAATTCCTCATAAAGAACCTCATCAAAGTGTAGTCCATTTAAAGTACTTATGGATAGTAATAGAGTAAAGTAACTAACCATCAAATGCTCTCTACGTTCCACTTAGTCAAACCTATTCTGAATTGCAGGGTTTTAGGAGCAAAATATTTGAAATCATTGGCTGGTTTGAAAAAAAACAGATTCAATCGATCGAATAAAAGTACAAAAGCACTAATTTTTCATCTGCTTCACTCTTCTAGTGTATACCATAAATTTGGTGCATCTATATATCTAAATCAACCATGATGTATTTGCTGTATCCAGAAAGAGAGAGTCACTGAGGGGAAAGATGACTCACTAATCCCAACATTCGGTGGAGTTGCCACCACCTCCCTATTTGCATGTGTCCGTATACATATTATCTATATGCTTATATATTACTCACTTCTAAATATTGTAGTGTATTAGTCACTACTTTATCTCATGATATGCCACCACTTGTCAACCCATGAAAATACTTATTCAGTTAATTACACACACTTATTTTCTTGATACCAATTCACTTAAATCTTGATGACTTATAAAACCTTCATATACTCAATATCATAATCGTGAAATATAGCACTAGTCCATAGCCTTTTTATGCAAGCACCTAATTTATTTTTGATCCCCGTTGTCACACTGGTTACGTCCAAAATTATTTCGGGGTTTTATCATTTTATATACTAAGCTCCTTATTTACATGCGTGAATATAACATAAATTCCCCAACGCTCGGGTCTATTTACATACGCTTAGCAATTCAAACCATGACCTGAAAGTACGAGGTATTACATCTTTTCCCCCTTAGAAACATTCATCATCGAACGTTGGGGTGACATATCTAATCCCCTTCACGTACCTATAAAACACAACTACTTTTTCATGGCATCATATAATATAACATATATCACTACATCAGACTTCTCATGTTCCTTAAGCATTAATTATAATACTATGAAAATAGAACTCACCTTATGCTTCTCTTGGAACCCCGACATTGGTCTGAAATAGGTAGGGATATTTGTGCATCATTTCCTCTTCAGCCTCCCACGTCATTTCTTCTACATTCTTACTCCTCTAAAGAACCTTTACGGAGGCTACTTCTTTAGTCCTCAACTTGCAAACTTGTCGATCTAGGATAGCAATAGGAACCTCTTCATATGTTAAGTCTTCTGTAACCTTCACATCATCAATCGGTACAACTCGGGAAAGATCTACAACACATGCTCTCAACATGGAAACATGGAAAACCAGATGAACAAACTCCAACTCCGAAAGCAAGTCCAATTCATAATCTACTTGACCAATTAGTCAAATTATACGATATGGCCCAATATATCTTGGGCTGAGCTTTCCCTTCTTCCCGAATCTCATTACCCCCTTCATAGGCGACATCTTCAAGAAGACCCAATCATCTACCTGAAACTCTAAGTCTCGACGTTGCACATCTGAATATGACTTCTGATGACTCTGAGCAGTTAACAATCATTCTTGGATAAGATTCACCTTCTCTATGGCTTGGTGTACCAAGTCAGGCCCAAATAATTCTGATCCGCCTACCTCAAACCATCCGATAGAAGATCTACATCTCCGTCTGTATAAAGCCTAGTATGGAGCCATTTTAATCCTGGCATGATAGCTGTTATTGTAGGAAAACTCAATAAGGTGTAAATAATTATCCCAACTTCCCTTAAAATCCAATACACAAGCTCGTAGCATGTCCTCAAGCATCTGAATCGTACGCTCGGCCTGCCCGTCTGTCTGAGGGTGGAAAGATGTGCTAAGATTAACTTGAGTGTCTATACCTTTCTGAAATGACTTCCAGAAGTTAGCTATAAACTAAGCACCTCGGTCGGATATAATAGAAATAGGCACACCATGAAGGTGAACAATCTCCTTCATATATAACTTCGCGTAGTCCTCGGCTGTATAGGTATTTTTGATCGGCAAGAAATGAGTTGATTTGGTCAGTCTATCAACAATTACCCAAATAGAATCAAACTTTCAATAAGAACGAGGTAAACCCATAACAAAATCCATATTAATCATTTCCCATTTCCACATCGGAATCTCAATGTTCTGAATCAATCCACCAGGCTTCTGGTGCTCTATTTTTACTTGCTGACAATTAGGACACTGAGCTATAATTTCTGCAAAGCTTCTCTTCATGTCGTTCCACCAATAGATATTCTTGAGATCATGATACATTTTAGTAGATCCAAGATGAATGAAATATCGTGAGCAATGGACGTCCATCATAATTCTATCTCATAATCCCGCTATATTTGGAACACATAGACGACCCTGGTGCTTGAGAGTTCCATGTTCATCAATCTCAAAGGTTGTGGTCTTCTTCTATTGATTGACCTCTATGATCTTTCTCAAATCGGGGTCTTCCTACTGACGTTCCTTAATTTTCGATATGAGAGACAATTCTGACATATTCTGAATCTCAGATTTAACTCTTTCTGTTTAAATATGTATTGCAGACTTTTATGATCCATGAAAATGTATACACGAACACCATACAAGTAATGCTGCCAAATCTTCAGTGCATAGACCACTGCGGTCAACTCTAAATCGTATGTCAGATGGTTTTTCTCATATTTCCTCAATTCCTTGAAGCATAGGCAATCACTTTACCATGCTGCATTAGCACGCATCCTAAACCTATTCCCAAGGCATCAGATTACACAACATAGCCTTCTTGACCTTTGGAAGAGTAAGAACTGGAGCCGATGTTAGTCTGTCTTTTAACTCTTGGAAACTCTGCTCATAAGCATCGGACCACTGGAATTTTATGGCCTTTTGTGTCAACTTTGTTAATGGTGTTGAGATGGTAGAAAACCCTTCTACAAACCTCCTATAATAGCCGGCTAAGCCTAGAAAGCTGCGAACCTCTGATGGAGTCGTGGGCCTAGGCCAATTCTTCACTGCTTCAATCTTATGAGTGTAAACTCTTATACCCTCATCTGACACTATATGACCAAGGAAAGCCACTAAATTCAACCAAAACTCACAATTGGAGAGCTTCACATACAACTTATGGTCCTGGAGCGTCTGCAGTACTATCCGTAAATGATCCACACGCTCTGCTTCCGAGTGAGAGTAAACCAGAATATCATCTATAAATACTATCACGAATAATCCAGAAATGGGCGAAACACGCTGTTCATTAGATCCATAAATGCCGCCGGTGCATTTGTGAGTCCAAATGACATTACTAAGAACTCGAAGTGGCCATACCTTATTCTGAAAGCCATTTTCGGATGTCCTTCTCCTTAACCCTCAGCTAATGGTACCCTGACCTTAGGTCGATCTTTGAGAAACATCTTGAACCTTGTAAATGGTCAAACAAATCATTAATTCTGGAAAGAGGGTACTTGTTCTTGATAGTGATTTTATTCAGCTGTCGATAGTCGATACACATCCGTAACGAACCATCTTTCTTTCGTACAAATAATACCGGCGCACCCCAATGAGATATGCTGGGCCTAATAAAGCCTTTCTCAAGAAGATATTTTAATTTCTCATTTAATTCTTTCAATTTAGCTGGAGCCATCCTATAAGGAGGAATATATATCGGCTGAGTGTCTAACAACACGTCTATACCAAACTCAATTTCCCTTTCAGGAGGAAGGCCTGGAAGTTAGTCTGGAAATACATCAAGAAACTCATTAACAACTGGAATTGATTGAGAAGTAGGTGGTTCGGCATCACCATATCTAACCTAAACAAGATGGTATATACAACCTTTGGAGATCATCTTCTTTGCCTTAAGGTATGAAATAAACCTACCTTTTGGCGTCGCCGTATTACCCTTCCATTCAAGAACTGGCTCGCTTGAGAACTGGAATCTAACAATCTTTGTTCGGCAATCAACATTAGCATAGCATGATGCCAGCCAATTCATGCCCATAATAACATCAAAACCAACCATCTCTAGTTCTACCAAATCCGCTAGGGTCTGACGACTACAAACTAATACTGCACAATTTTGATAGACCCGTCTACCAACTACCAACTCACCAACTGGTGTAGATACTACAAATAGATCTCTTATCAACTCAGGTTCTATGCCAAACTTACAGGCAATAAAATGGGTGATATATGATAGATTGGAGCCTAGATCTAACAACCCATACACATTATGTGAAAAGACCGATAATACACCTGTAATTATATCAGATGAGGACTCCTTATCCTGTCATCCCATCAATGCGTAAATGCGGTTCTGGCCCCTACCTCTGCCTCGACCGAATAATGCTTGTTACCCTGATGGGCGTACTGAATGTGATGAAGCTGCTGCAGATCCGACCGGCTGGGCTCTAACACCTCCGCCTCCTATCGGGCATTCTTCCATAATATGACCAGGTTCACTACAAGAATAACACATATTTGATCTTTGTCAGCACGACCTTGTATGGGTCTTACCACACTGCTCGCACCGAGCCAATGATGACCTCATCTAAATAGACTCCCATCTATAATAAGACCCTGACACTTGTAAACTCTGACCTGGTCCTGATTGAACAAATTGGTCAACCATCACCTTAAAAATGGTAATGCTGCGCTAGCCGTCGGGTAAGATGGGCGTCTATAAAGTTGTGTCCTGGGCCCACCTCTGAACTCTCTTATATGACCTACGAATCAAGCCCTCTTATACTGGCCCTTATCATGTTCTCGATCTACCCGCTGTTGCCTCTTACGATCCTCCAAATTCTGTGCATAAGCCTGAATGTGAGCAATGTCCATATTCGGATTTAGAGAAGCCGTAGTACACTCGTTGTCCAAGTGTGGCCCCAAGCCAATAAGAAACCTATGTACCCGATCACTTATTTCAGCTATAATTGTAGGAGCATATCTGGCCAATGAATTAAACTGCAAGCTATATTCTCGAACACTCATGTTACCCTGCGCGAGACGTAGAAATACATCCTGCCTGGCCCATCGAAGTTCGACCGGCAGAAAATGCTATAAGAAAGCCTCTGAAAACTCTTCCCATCCTGCTGATGGAGCACGAGGTCCCCTAGAATGCTCCCATATTTCATACCAGGTCACTACGACATCCCGTAGTCTATAAGAATCAAAATTTACCAACTCAGTATCGGTACCATCTATTACCCCCAAGGTACGCTGTATCTGATCCAGAAAATTCCGTGGGTCCACGTTCAGGTCTGATCCCGTGAATACCAGAGGGTCTAAGTTAATGAAATCTTGGGCTCTCGTGCTAGCAGCTCTATCAGAAGGATTGGGAACCCGACGTTGAGCCTGAGCGGTTGCTAATCGAGTCAATAACTGTACAATACTTCGAATATCAAGATCCATATCTGGGTATCAAGTAGAGGAACTAGGGGTACTATATCTCCACTAATCTCCTCTGATGGTGGTAAACTGGGGGAATCATACGAAGGAATCACACCATGGGTCTCACTCTGGCCCTTGCTAGCAGGTGGCAATCAGCTAGTACCTTTGCATGCAGCTATATCCAACGCCCTCACACTCTTGAACTTCTTCCTTGCTGTAGGCATTGCTGGAATCATAAACACGAGATGGATTAGAAGTGGAATGCTTATAACTCAGCTCTACTGCACGATTTATGAGATGAAAGAATAGAAACCATCCCTAAATGTCAAGTAGCCTCCTGCTTATAAGTGTGGTGCACAACACACCCATAAACAAGACTCTACTAGACACGACTTGTAGACATCCTACGACAGACATGTTCTGATACCAAGTATGTCACGACCCAAACCGGAGGGCCGCGACGGGCACCCGGACCTTAACTATCGAGTACCACTAACCATATAGTCAACACCTAATTATAAATAAATACGGACTAGCCGAAATAGGACTATGTAAAATCTTTAACCAGAAAACCCAACTTATATATACATGCATATCAAGGTCGACAAGGCCATACAAGACTACTACACATAGGACACCTGTCTATAAGCCTCTAAAGAGTATGTGATATCAAAAGGTTGGGACAAGGTCCTGCCACACCCATTTATACATGCAAAAATATACCATACCGAGATTAAACCGACACTACGAAAGAAGGCGGGTGCTCCAAAATCCGCTGAGTCAGCAACTACTAACGTGGATCATCGCCCTGTCTACGTGAACCTGCGATTATGAAATGCAGCGTCCCCAGACAAAAGGGACGTCAGTACAACTGATGTACCGAGTATGTCAAGCATAAGAAACATCATCACAGAGATACATAATATTATGAAACAGAAACAGTCGACAATGATAGCTGATTGAAACCGCTGACCAATAGTAAATGCCTCTGGGGCCCTAATATATATGCCTAAATGTTATGCAAAATGCAAATGCGGTATACATATAAATATTATCCATACAAGGGCATCTTCCTTTTTCATCACAACCTATGTGGGCATCATTTCATTATCATATTGGCCACACAAGGGCATCAATATTGGCCTCACATAGGCATCTTTCTTTTCATGATATCTGTACCAGCTGCAGGTGGTGACGCGTATATAATGCCATTCCCTTTTCCCCATCCCCTACATATATATAATTAATACCATATAGTAGTGTATATAACATATATGGGTCCAGGGTAGTATATGAATATAATGCAAATGAAAATGCATGAATGACAATAAAACATTCTGAACTTGTCGGATGACATAATATCCTTCTACCTTCGGCTAACTTTGAGAATATTAATATCTTTTCCATATACCACAATAAGGATTTAAGAACATATTTAGACATGCTTTTTAATATATGAATCAACAACATGAACATTCTTAACTAGTAAGAGTAAAATAAATTTTAGAACACTATCGCGATTATGTTTCGTACTTAGAATGTGCCAAAAGAAAGAAATAATTTGCCTTAACATACTGTGTCAAGTAGCCTAACAACACAATTCACACAGCTTGTTTAGCACTTATATGCCAAGAACTACTCCAAACAGAATCATACACCAGAGAACAATCATGACTGTCATGGCTTACTTCCTAACCAATCCCTTCTTCTGGTAATTCCTCATAAATAACATCATCAAAGTGTAGTCCATTTAAAGTACTTATGGATACTAATAGAGGAAAGTAACTAACCAGCAAATGCTCTCTACGTTCCACTTAGTCAAACCTATTCCGAATTACAGGATCTTAGGAGAAAAATATCTGAAATCATTGACTGGTTTGAAAAAAAACAGATTCAATTAATCGAATAAAAAGTACAAAAGCACTAATTTTTCATCTGCTTCACTCTTCTAGTGTATACCATAAATTTGGTGCATCTATATATCTAAATCAACCATGATGTATTTGTTGTATCCAGAAAAATAGAGTCACTGAGGGGAAATATGACTCACTAATCCCAACATTCAGTGGAGTTGCCACCACCTCCCTATTTGCATGTGTACGTATACATATTATCTATATGCTTATAGCTTACTCATAATCATGCAATATAGCACTAGTCCATAGCCTTTTTGGCTTTCTAAGAAGGGCTTGGGACCTATGAATAGAACAACACAACAAAATGATGACATGAAAAAGAATGAACGGGAGGCATCAGAGGAAGTATGCACGCACCAAATTTATTTTCGATCCCCGTTGTCACACTTGTTGCATTCAAAATTATTTCGGAGTTTTATCCTTTTATATACTAAGTTCCTTATTTACATACGTGAATATGATATAAATTCCCCAACGCTCGGGTCTATTTACATACGCCTAGAAATTCAAACCATGACTCAAAAGTATGGAGTGTTACATTATGGATCCAGGATCCATGTCATCTTATGTAACTCCATTTATTACTAAGAAATTTGGAATAGAGCCAGAAAAATTGCATGAACCCTTTGAAGTATCCATTTCAGTCGGAAAGTCAGTTATAGCGAGATGTGTGTATAGAGATTACATAGTTAAAGTCTATCACCATAGTACAATAGCTGATCTGGTAGAGTTAGAAATGATAGACTTTGATGTAATCATGGGCATGGATTGGTTGTCTTCAAGTTATGCCACAATAGGTTGTAGAACCAAAATTATGAGTTTTGAATTTCATAATGAGCCAGTCATAGAATGGAAAGGTGATGCAGTAGCACCCATGGGTAGGTTCATTTCATATCTTTAAGCCAAAAAGAAGATATCCAAAGGGTACATCTACCATCTAGTTCGAGTCAGGGATATAAATACCCAAACCCCAACTCTTCAGTCCATACCTGTTGTTTGTGAGTTTCCAAAAGTCTTTTCAGAAGATCATCCCGATATGGATATTACTTTGAAATTGATCTACTTTTCGACACTAAGCCAATATCTATTCGGCCATAGAGAATGGCTCCAGTAGAGTTAAGCGAATTAAAGGTCAGTTGAAAGATCTTCTAGATAAGGGATTTATTAGGCCAAGTGTCTCACCTTGGGGTGCACCAGTCGTGTTTGTTCAAAAGAAGGATGGATCTTTGCTTATAAGCATTGACTATCGCTAGCTGAACAAGGTCACCATTAAGAATAAATATCCTCTTCCCAGAATCGATGAATTATTCGATCAACTTCAGGGTGCCCAATGTTATTCCAAGATTGACATCAGATCAGAGTACCATCAGTTTAAGGTTAAGGAAGTTGACATTCCAAAAACTGCCTTCAGAACTCACTATGGTCATTTCAAATTTTATGTCATGTTGTTCGGATTGACGAATGCACCAGCTACTTTCATGTATCTTATGAATAGGGTCTTCAAGCCTTATCTTGACCTTTTCATCATTATCTTTATTGATGATATCCTAGTCTATTCCTGTAGTGCGGCTGATCATGTAGAACATCTCAGAATAGTGTTGCAAACACTTTAGGATTGTGAGCTTTACGTGAAATTTTCCAAGTGTGAATTTTGATTAAAATCAATGGTGTTTCTAGGCCACGTCATTTCTGGAGAAAGTGTGAGGGTAGATTTTCAGAAATTGAGGCAATAAAGAATTGGCACAGACCTAAGTCAGGCTTTGAGATAAGAAGTTTCGTGGGTCTAGCGGGCTATTATAGGGGTTGCGTAGAAGGTTTTTCCTTCATCTTACCTCCATTGACTAGATTTACTCAAACGAAAATCAAATTTGAGTGGTGATGTATGTGAGTGTAGTTTCGAAGAATTAAAAGCGAGAATGATTTCTGCTCTAGTGTTAACATTGCTAGAAGGAACTGATGGGTTCATTGCATATTGTGATACATTAGGAATTGGTCTCAGATGTGTTTTGATTAAGCATGGTAAGGTTATAACTTATGCATCCAGACAACTTAAGTCTCATGAAAAGAACTATCCGACTTACGATTTAGAACTAGCAGTCGTGGTTTTCACACTTAAGAGATGGTGCCACTATTTGTATGGAGTGCACGTTGAAATTTTCACAGATCACACAAGCCTTTAATTATATTTTCAAGCAGTGAGAGTTGAATCTTAGACAGAGGAGATGGCTTGAAATTGATAAAGGATTATGATGTGGATGTTCTCTATCACCCACTGAAAGCGAATGTCGTAGTCGATGCTCTTAGTTGGCGACCCATGGGAAGCTTAGATCATGTTAAAGAAAATAAGAGAACCATGGCATAGGAAATTCACCGACTAGCCAGTTTAGGAGTTCGTCTTTTGGACTCCGAAGACGGTGGTGTGGTTCTCCAGAACAGGTTTGAGTCTTCCTTAGTAGCTGAAGTGAAGGAAAAATAGTTCAATGATCCCTATTTCTTGCATCTGAAAGAGAGGATTCACAAGTATAAGACTACAAAATTTAAACAAAGGGGAGATGATGGTACTTTGAGGTACCGAGGCAGGTTGTGTGTTCCAGATATGGATGGACTCAGAGTACGAATTATGGCAGAAGCGCACAACTCCAAGTATTCCGTTCACTTAGGTTCTACAAATATGTACCATGATCATAAAGAGATTTATTGGTAGAATGATATAAAGAGGAATGTAGCAGACTTTGTAGCCAAGAATCTGAATTATCAATAGGTGAAAGGAGAGCACCAGAGGCCTGGTGGGTTGGCTCAAAATATTGATATTCATGTTTGAAAATGGGAGATGATTAACATCAACTTCATAACAGGTCTACCTCGCTCATCTCAAAGGCATGATCTAATTTAGGTGATTGTGGATCGACTTACTAAATCAGAACACTTTTTGCCAGTCAAGACCACAGATTCGGCAGAAGATTATGCCAAGTTGTACATCCAAGAATTTTTTAGGCTTCATGGGACCCAATTTCCATTATTTTTTATTGTGGTACTAACAATGCACTTTTGGAAGTCTTTCCAGAAAGGATTGGGTACCATGGTAAATTTCCGCATAACTTTTCAACCTCAGACAGATGGCCAGGCAGAGCAGACTATTTAGACCCTCGAAGATATGTTGAGAGCATGTGTTTTACATTTTAAAGGTAATTGGGATGATTACTTGCCTCTTATTGAATTTTCTTATAATAACAATTACCATGTTAGTATTAAGATGGCACCCGCTCGAAGCTCTATATTGGCGAAAGTGTAGATCGCCAATTGGTTGGTTCAAAGTTGATGAAGCAAAATTGTTAGAACCAGACTTAGTCCATTAGGCTATGTAGAAAGTCAAGTTGATTCAGGAGCACTTGAAAATAGCTCGGAGTCGCCAAAAATCATATTCGGATGTGAAGTGAAGAGACTTGGAGTTTCAGGTTGATGATTGGGTATTCTTGAAAGTTTCACCTATGAAAGGTTTCATGAGGTTTAGAAAGAATAGAAAACTCAATCCTAGATATATCATACCATATAGGATCCTATGGAGGATTGTCCAAGTAGCTTATGAGCTCGACTTGCTATAAGATATAATTCCTGTGCACCTAGTGTTTCATGTATATATGTTGAGGAAGTGTATGTGAGATCCATCTCTAGTTTTCCCTACCGAATCCATCACAGTTAAGGATGGCCTAACCTATGAAGAGGTCCCTGTGGCTATTTTGGATCGTCAGGTTCGCAAGTTGATAACTAAGAAAGTGTCTCAGTGAAAGTGTTGTGGAGAAGTCAGAGAGTTGAGGAGGCTACGTGGGAAGCTGAAGAGTACATGAAGTCCAGATTTCTGCACTTATTTGAGGAGCAAGCAAAAAGCGTCAGATAAATACCTTTAGTATTCATGCCATTTCCCATGCGTATCCATGTCTCATGTTTCACATTCATGTATACATTACTCATGTCTCATGTCCCATGTTCATGTTTTCATGTAATAATGTCATTCAGTCCCCATGATCTACGCCATGTTTCTTCACGTTTATGTATTCATGCTATGTCCAATCTCATTCTTAACCATGAACCATTATTCAAGGACAAATGATCCAAAGGGGAGATATTGTAACACCTCGTACCTTCAAGCTAAGCCTTATCCATGATTCATGAGTTTAGAAAACCAAGACGAGAGTATGAAGTTTAAAATCCATTTCAGTTTAGTGATTCACGTTCTACGCTAGGGTTTATATGGAACATACAAACTTGTATGTGCCATATAAATTACACCGTACAAAGACCGTAAAAAACCAATAAAATACGGTGGCTTATATGGACCGTATAAAATTATACGGACCGTCTTTTTTTATCGTAAGATGACCCCAGGCTTTTGATGCTCACTGGAATTTACAACACAGTATCGAACACTTTATACAGACTATACAATTATGTACGGACCGTACTTCTCGTCGTACAAGTTTTATGGAATGTATAATCCCACCGTAGAATCCCCGATGACTGAATAATATATATTCCCTATTTTCAGTCTGTTTAACTCTTTTTCAAGTCATCCAAGCCCTAGCACAAAGTTCCTCTCCTCCCAACATTCTTCTACATCAAGGTAAGCCTATTCCATGCAATTCCAAGTGATTCTAACATCACCCTCATGAATTCTAAGCGAAACCATTGATTCTTAACCTAGGGTTTTCAAGAAAACTCAACTTAAAGGATTCAAGTTCAGGCATTGCGAGTTCTTCATCAAGTTTAGATTTTTCTTACGAGATTAGGAGCGAATAAGGTATGTAGAGCTTCTATCCAAGTGAGGGAACATCATTGTTATTTCTCATGCCACGTTAATCTATGAAACCATAGAAAGTGAAGGTTATGTCTCACTTCATGATAAACCCTTGAAAACAAGTTAGATATATGTTCATGTATGTATTGTTAAAACCAATCATGCTTCCGTTATTGTATTCATGAATATCACTCTCATTATCATGAGTTCGTACGTAATCCATGAATACTCATGTCTTGCATTTCATGAGTTTTAAACACAAGTCATGAACCCATATTTCTCAATTCTATGAATTCTACATGTTTCCATGTTTTTATGCAAAGTATATTACGTATTTATATTCATGATATATCTTATACTTATCAACCATGTTTACAAGTCATGATTATACAAACCATAGGCTTTCTAGCCAACTATATTTCACGTTCATGTTTGGGAGTTGCACATATTATCGAGAAGGCTCAGACAGCCTGAAACTACGTATGCCAATATAGGATAAGGATCGCTCCGCCCAGTTAGAACCATTCCTATATGTTACCTACAACGAGTTATTGGATCCATTTCATGTCATGTTCATGTCTCGTACTCCGACATGGTATGAGATGGCTTAGCTGATCGGGCATATATCATACACCACGTTCTAGCGTGATGGTTTCATGTCAGTTATACTAAAGCTCTCCCATTTAAAATAAGTTATCATGTTTTATTATATTCATGTCAGTTATTATACATGCTCATGCTCAGGTTACAATTTCAGTTTCAGTTCCTACTATTTCATGTGCATGCTTATTCATTTAGTTATTTTACATATAGTACAATTCAAATGTACTTACGTCCCTTTTTCCCGGGGCCTACACTTCAAGGTGCAGGTACTGAGTTTTAGGACGATGGATCAGTTCGCTAGGATCTCTACCATCTCAGCTATTGGTGAGCCCCATATCATTCGAGGTGTTGATCTATTCATTTTATATATCAGATTATGCAGTAAAGGTATGCCAGGGCCTTGTCCTGGTAAACAATTCTAATAGTCAGACTCATTTTAGAGGTTTCATAGACTGGTTTTTAGCATGTCATCTCAGATGTTGATATTTAGACTTATTATAATTTTCAAATATTTCCGCTATTATACTTCAGAATAATATTTCAGTATTCAACTTTACATGTTTTAAACAATTTTTATTACATTTTTATGCCCATGTTGACTCAGCAAGCCATGTGGTTCGCTCGGTCACATGCAATCAGGCACCGATTATCGTGTGTCACTCAAGCCATAGTTCAGGGTGTGACAACTTTACCAGTAATCTATTCTAATCTCATCAAACGTAGACCATACCAATAAATATATAGGGAGAAACCAGATGCAACAAGTTAGGATCAATTTCATATTAACTAACATGACCCCTATCTTAGACTGGGGGCTTAATGACATAAAATGCTGGGGAAAATTTCAAGACTTAGCATTTCACACAATACAAGAGAAGTAAGGCTATCCTTAATTGCACATGCACACCTAGTTATTTTTGAATAATCTAGTTGAACTATGGTACCAAAATTCATACCCTAGAACCGACACGTGTAACTTTAAACAGTAGGGCAGGTACTATGTTTGTTTCAGATAGCAATTTGCAGTCATCCCTTAAGTCTAATCATATTGAGAAAAACAAGTTCCTACAAGGTATAACACTAAATGCATGTTAACAAAATCAAATTAAAGACTATTCTCAAACTATCTTACAAACATGGTAACATTTGAGACATCACAATATTAGGAGGCAGATAAAGAATCCAAAAGGACATGACTTGAACTCATTATAGCAGGATTGACATGATTTCAAACTTAAACTAAGGACCTAGTTATCATTTTACTTAGACAGATGCAAGCAACCAAGTTAACCCATTTATCTATCCCTTTAGGTTAACAAATATGATACAACTTAATTCCTGACCAAACAAATACACATTAAGGCACTTAGCACATATTTCAGCAAGTAAACATGTCAATCTAAACTAGTATAAGATTAATCTAAAACATGTGTTAGTCAAACTGGACATCAAACACCACATGACATACATCTTTGCACGTTTAGACTTTATCCAAATCAGTGTTAATTTGGGTGATTCAAACTTGATAGATTTCAACCTACACCTAACAATATGCAGACATGATATTCAGCATAACATCTTGACATAGTTAAACATCACCTTGAGTTCTTAAGAGCCTAATACTCATTAAGTTAGTTAGAAGGCAAACAGGTCATTTAGCATAATTAGACCCATAGAAATAAAGACATGGCATGATTATAGGTGGAACTAAGGCTAATACACATGGACTAAACATGAGACATGCTATGTATAGGCATGCCATAGTCATAACAAGGCATACAAATGATTACTTGGTTCAAACCATCACCACAAATGTCCTAAACTAGTTATGAATAATCTATACAAACATAATATGCCATCATTTCATGATTTCAAATAAGCACACATAGATTTTGAGCTAGCAGGGGATACCAAATAAGGATACATACCATCAATATTTGCATATCACAACTAAAACAAAGTGTAAGAGGCCCTATTAGACCAAAACCTAAGCACATATAGCCAAAAAACAAGGCAAACTTGAGATGAATCAAATAGCCCATATATACACTATTATTATACTAAATATTGGATGAGTCCTAGTAGACAACATGGACATATTAAAGACCAAACTAAGATCATCAACATAAAACAAGTATCTGAATTCACTTAAGCCGACCTTTATCCTTAAAACAACATGATATTTATAAGATAAGCTTAAACAGATCTTCTAAATTCATTTTAAGCCTAAACTAACCTTAAGGCTAGGTGTGCCATGGTTCCAAAGATTAAATGGATCATTATCCCCAAGAATCGTTAAGAAACGATTGTTTTAAGCCATTTTAACCCTATACATGTTTTTGACAGATCCTAAATGACATTTAGAAGTTTAAACAGATTCAACATGAGATTTTCAAGTCATTAGCTATCTTAGTGTCCATTTGTTACTCCTAAGATCACTTCAAAATATATTTGTAGTCATGTCAAACACATCAAATCTAGATTCATCCTAAGATAAACACAAAAGAAAATAAAGAGAACATGATTCATGCTCTTGACCACACAAGTTCTTAAACATGCATTATAGACAAAATTAATCACTTTCAAACTTATATTAACACTACATTATTCCTAAATTAGCTAATGAACAACACAATTCCTTAACAGATTACTAAACGTGCATCATAAGTCAACTTAACATACTTATAACTATATGTTATGTTACACCCCAGCCTAGGAGGGTCGCGACTGGCACTTGGTACCTAGCTAGGTCCGATTGTACCAAGCTGAACACTCACTATGAGCCTTAAAGGCAAACTAGGCCCCTGAGGCCATACCATAGATATAATATTAACTTAGGCTGACAAGACTGGACACTGAAGTATCTGTAAATAGAAATCAACTCGACTAAAGTGGAACTGTCCCCACACATATATACATGACTGGGCGGCCGATAGGGCCTATTCTAGTCGCTACAAGCATCAAAATTCCAAGACGGACTATATATACAAGGGCCGACTAGGCCACCATACTGACTCTACTAATGTACAAGTACCTGTACAAGCCCGAGTTACAATTGTATTGTGATTGGGATAGGGCCTCGACCTACCCATGGTATGTAAATACATAAAAATTAGACCTGGCAACTTCGAACGATCTGGAACTTACCACAAAAGTTGATACTCGGTTGATCCAACTAATGCAATCCTTCTTGCGACCTGTTTGAATTTGCGAGCATGAATACAACATCCTAGGCAAATGGATGTCAGCATGAGATAATGTACCGAGTATGTAAGGCAACTGAAACTGAACTGTACTAAAATGTAAAAAAATGTATATATAACTGAAGAGATGCTAAAGAAAAACTGACTAAGCTTACCTGCCTTTGTCATCTACTGACTACACAACCTAACATCCATTACTTAGCCTTGTATAAGGCACCTAGATGTAGATAAATAGCCCTAAAGGAAATTTGTATTTGTATAGCCTCGCAGATAAGCACACATCTGTATAGCCCCGAAGGCAATCTGTATTGCCAATATCCCTGAAGGAAACTGTCTTAGCCATAAGGCAATCATCATAGCCCTGAAGGAAACTATCATAACTCCAAAGGCAACTGTATCTCTATATATTCTATAGTCATGCTTTCTATTATTCTAACTACGTAACTAAACCTGGCTAAATATGCCTCATCCCGACAAAGGAGAACTACTACGATAGGGTCGTGGTAACCCGAAAGCGATTTCTATAACTAGCACATCTTTATGCAATTGAATTGAAACTAACTCATTACAGAAGTAATGTCAAAAACAAAGGAAAGGATAGCCTTCACATACCTTAGATTATCTTGTCTCAATAAGGTGATGTTACCGGCCAACACACACTTTGATATATACCAATATAAGTGCACAAGCATTACCATCATAACTAGTAGCGACCACGATTGTCGACAAGTTCGAATAAGAGTTAAACTTAACTCCTTTCCCACCTTTCCTCCTAGTTCATGATTCCATCAACATGTCAAATTCATTAGAAAATAATAACAACAACATCTTTACTATTCATCACAGCTTCTAGCCATAACATGTCTTGTACATAGCTCAAAATAGCCCAAACAAGGCAACAACTCTTAAAACAACTTCCAAGTATCCAACTTGTAGCTTTTCACTCCTATGTCTCAACCAACACAAAAATTAACTTAAGTACAAGAAAAGAGCAACAAATCTTACCTTAAAGAACAAGAAGAACCTTTAACAACCACTTCTTTAAGCTTACAACAATCCTCAACAATAAAGCAACACCATAGAACTCTTTTTCTTAACTTGCACCATCTTTTGGAGTTAGATCTTGCTCAACTTACTCTGAATCTATTCTTGAACCTTGAAGAATAACTAGGAGACTCTTAGGAGGGTTTTGTGACTTGATTTGGTCGAATTAAATGGAGAAATGAGGCTGCCACCTTTTTAAATAGTTACTGCACTACCCCACTGCCTTAGGAATACGACCTTATGTGCGATCGCATATGGCCATATGTGGCTGTATTTCTTCCCAAAATCTTCTCAACTTTTTGTCTTCCCTTATGCAGCCCCATCCATGGGGCGGACCTCATCTGTGATGTGAAATGCTTAGTATATCACTTCAACTTTGTCGAATTGTGTCGAGGAGTGTTGTCTTCAATCCCAATGGCGTCTACACCTCCCAACACCTTCTTAGTGCTCTCCTAAGCAATAGATATCTTTCGGATAAGTCTAAAGTTTCTATAGTCTAGCTCAACTTTCTTCGTACCCAAGCGACCGCAAGGAAGTAGAGTCATCTCGATTGCTTCTCCAATCTTAAAAAGATACTCCTTCATTCTAACTTTACTTAACCATCTCATCACGAATCCCATGTACAAACTTGTGGGTTGTAATATCCTTCCCCATTTAAAAACATTCATCCTTAAATGCTAACCCTTAGAGGCTCTTGTGAAGAATTCTTATGCCGAGACACCTTGCCGTGTATATTACTTCTAATTGGGATCTCATACCGTAGTGTACTCGTTCCTATCAGTAAATCATATCTGATTCTAATGTTTATGGTTTAGTATATTCTTGTCTCATTTTTTATCCATAGATTGGCTCTTCTTAGAACATTAAACCTATAACCCTTTCTTGTCGAACCCTCCATCGTATATCCTGCTGAAAAGGATCGTTATTTCTCTAAATAGGCCCACAACCATTGTTTCCCCTAAATGTCCCTTGTATTGAATACATGACTCTCTGCTAACCTATGTTCTTCTTCGGAAGTTAAAAGGTTTCTAGTTCACTCTTAGATTTGTTCTTTTATCTAATCCTTCTATCTTTTGACATTGTTCTATAAGTCACTTTAATTCTAAAAAGATGCAAGACTATCCTTAATATCTAACGCGACTATGTCCAACCTTATAATATTGACTAAGGATTAATGGTTACATATCCTTACCGCACAGTCCTATCAGAACTATCTAGCAATAATTAACTAGACACTTCTCATAGATATTACATAAAACTTAGTTCACAGCTCAAGTAATATATCAACTCTCTTCCATAACTAATTGGGCACTATAGAGAAAGCAGGCCCGAAACTTGTCAAAGTATAACTACTACATGGGTACGAGTCCACTATACCTGCAACGTCATCTGGAGGGAATTCAGGGTCCTGCCGACCGACTAAGCATAGATGCAGTTCTAACTACTGCCTAAACTATAGGTCCCACCTCGACCTCTACCTCTACCAGTAGAAGATTGGGTCTCTCGTCTTGGGGGGTACACTGAAGCAGATGATTCTGCTATCGAGTCAATCAACTGAGATATGTTATCTTACCCCTTATTCGAGAAATCCCTCATCATGTGACCCTCATGACCATACGTATAACAAGTGGTCGACCCTAACATGCACCTTCCATAATGTCTTTTGCTGGATGTACCACAACACGGAGGGGAAATCCTATCTGGTTTGCACTTTGATGCCTCTGCGAGCTTGATGCTCGGGAGCTCTGACCTAGTTCCAATGGAGCATAACCCTATGATTGAGGTAGATGCGGTTGGGGTGGGCGTCAGAATTATCTTGGCTTGGAACCAACCTAAGGCTCATCCTGAGGTCCAGTAAGTCTTGCTCTCTTATGTTTTTATCTTTCAATCCGTTTAGTGATCGATTGCTAAAGGTGACGCTCTTCCAAATTCCGAGCAAAGACTTACATGCGAGAGATATCCATGTTTTTGTACACAGTTGCTATAGTGCAAACTTCAATATATTTTAGTGCAAGACCTGATATAAATCGATGAATCCGAACATGCATCGTATCCACAAAAGCTGGAGCATACCTTTCCAAGATATCAAATCGGAGACTGTATTCTCGAACGCTCATATTTCCATGTTGGAGAGTGAAAAACTAGTCGATTCAGGCCTCTCAGATCTCCAAAGGTAGATAATAGTCCATAAAGGCCTCTACAAACTCTTCCCAAATAACCGGTGGACCTTCTTCTCTCCTAGACCGCTCCCATGGCTCGTACCAGAAAATGGCGATATCCCACAACCTGAAGGCTGCTAACTCAAATGCTTCCATTTCGGTAGCATGCATAACTTTGAGAACTCTGTGGAGATGGTCTGTAATATTATGAGGATCCTCATTTGCATTTTTTTGGTAACTAACATTTCATTAATCACCAAGAGCTAACACTACAAAACCATAGCTAGTTAAACTCACTAGATATCTCAAAGAAATAGAAAAACGTAACACTCTACTGGACATATTTATCACTAAACTAAGGTAACTAGCTAAAACATAAAACTATGCAGCCACTTTTCAACTCCATGGGTTGCTTGAACATTACTCATATATGTACTTTCCCAGGCAATGATTTCCCAGTCTCTGGATTTCTTCTCAAACATTCTCTGATTCTTCTCCATAGTGAATATGGCTCTTGGTTTGGCAACATTTTTATACATAGATTATTTCCATGACACCTTAGGTTAACCAGGAAAAATATGAGAGTAGATTTGCTTAGTGACACTTCCAGTTGAATCCCATATTTGAACTTGCTCCAAGACTTGTCTATCATCCAAAATTTTCCTTATAATCCAACAAGCTTGAGGAGGTGTCCTCATAGTACCTAAAGGTTGCCCTTTGATGTAGTATCCATGGATCCACTTGATCCATAATTTATCCTCCTTGTTAGTGAGATCCCAATATAACTTGGCTATACTAGCTCTATTCTAGACCATAATGCTAATGAGATTCAATCCACCACAAAATCTTGGTAAACACATTTTCTCCCATGTGACAAGAGCTCTTTTTGTAATTCTATTTTTACTAGACCACACAAACCTCCTACAATAAGCTTCTATCAGTTTAAGTACTGTGCTAGGCATCTGGAAAAGTTGTGACCAATAGGATTGAACACTAAAAAGTACTAATTGAATCAGTTGTGTCCTTTCTGCATAAGTGAGCCTTTTGGCAGTCAAAGAAGTGGTTTTTGATACTATTTTCTCAATCAAGGGTTGCCACTGAATGAAAGAGATTTTTCTTGTAGATCCCGGGGTACTTGAAAGGCAAGTCTCCAGCTGCTATACCAAGGTGTTGAAATATTCTGGCTCTGGTAGGTGCTGTAACTCCACCAAAATATGTAGTACTTTTCCTCAAATTTGCATGTAATCCAGATGCTTCAGAGAACTGCAGGAAAGCTTGGTATAAAGTAGTTACTGCTTTGAAATCCCCTCAAGAAACAATAATAAATCATCAGCAAAACTCAAGTGAGTTATATTCAATTTGGCACATCTTGGTTGAAAATTAAATGATCTAGCCTCCTTGAGTTTATTCAAGTTCCTACTGAGATATTCGATTGTAATAGCAAAGAGGTAGGGTGAAATTGGGTCACCATGTCTCAAGCCTTTAGTAGCAGCAGATGGCTTAGTTGTTTCTCCATTGATCATGATTGTATAGTTTACCATTTTCACACACTATAATCCAGGAAATAAATTTGACTGGGAAGCCTAATTCTTCCATAACTTTCTTGAGGAAAGGCAGAGAGGCCTATTTCCTACCATATTCCTTCACTAACTCATGGGATAATAAGTTATTGTCAGCTATCTTTCTGCCTGGTATAAAACCTGGTTGAGCATGGCATATGAGGGATGCTATCACCTTCTGTATTCTAGTTGTGAGTACTTTTGCTATAATCTTGTATAGGACTTAGCAACAAGCAATTGGTCTATACTCTTTCACTGTGACAGGGTTTGAATTCTTAGGGACTAGAGTGATCAATGTACAATTAATTGCTTTGTGCATTTTCCCATTAGCAAAAAATTCCTTGACTGCTGTGGTTATTGATTCCTTCATCACTGGTCAGCTGTTTCTCCTTCTCGAAAAAGTGATTAAACTTTTAGAAGAAACTTGTAGAAGCTACTTATGGACAGGAGAGGCTACCATATCTAGAAGAGCACTTGTAGCTTGGGAAATGGTTTGTCTTCCCAATGGAGTAGGAGGTCTGAACTTTATCAACCTCAAGATATGGAATCAATCAGCTATTTGCAAATTGTTATGGGCCTTAGTTAATAGAAGGAGAAGTTATGGATTACTTGGGTCCACACTTACTATATAAAGTACCTGGACTTGATGCTAATGGAAGTACCTAAACAGGCATCTTGGATGATTAGTAAGATTTTTCACACGAGGAAAGTTTTGCTAATACTTGCAAATCAACACAAACATTGAACAGAGGCAAATTTCATATCAAAAGAGCATATAGACTGCTAAGAGAAGGAGCACTAGTTGTTCCACGGAGAGGACTAGTCTGCAATAATGTGGCATGTCCTAAACATGTGTTTATGTTATGGCTAGCACTACTTGATAGGATTGGGAATAAATGGAACCTATGTAGTATGCAACAGCCAACCAGAGACCATTGAACACCTCTTTTTCGAATATACATATTTTCAGGAGGTCTGGATGAAGCTGCTGAATTGGTTGTGCTGGCAGAGAACAATTTTAGCATGGGATTTAGAATGGAAACGAGTACTGCAACATAGCAAGAAGAAAGCTTCTAAAAGTGCACTGTTGAAGGCTTGCTTTGCGGCTGCTATCTATGAAAGTTTGAGTGAAAGGAACTCGAGAGTCTTCAAAAGTAAAAGCATCGCAAAGGATGTGCTGGTACATACAATACAAACTAACATATGCATACGAGTTAGGGAATATAGGAAATTGTTTGATACTATTTCTGCTTTATAGGAATTTTGTTTATTTGGTGATATATGTTATTGATAGGAGAAGTGAAATGAGCAAATGGGATGTGGTATGCTCTGGTTTTGTGTAGTGAATGTTTTGGTGATTAATAAAGCGTCAGTTAATTGTCAGAAATATAAAATTATATGCACTTTTCTTCACTCACTCCCAAGTTTTCTCTTCCTACATTTTGAAAATACTCCATTGACAGCCATCGTTGGAGCTTAAGCTTCAAACTTGAAAAATGAGTTTTTCAAAGACTGATTCATTTCAAGTGGGTGATATTCATTTTATGTTAGGATCTTTTGAGGAGTTAATTAAATCTCAAATTTTAGAGAGTTTGGAAAAGATTTAAGGCGATTCTGGATTTGTTAAATATACATAGGATATACACGATATACACACGTGTATATCCTATGTATATGGGTTCTCGGATTCCACCTTTACCGTGTACAGTTAGGTAGTATTTTAGTATCCTAGTTTAGGTAATGTTGTAATGTAATTAGTAGTGTACTCTTACCATAATAGTTGTGTTACCATAATTGTATAGTTAGTATCCAAGTATAATAAGGTTTTAGGAGTAGAATAGGAATAGGATTCTCCTATTATGAAAATATGTAAATGTATATATACTCTTTCAATCAATGAAAATAATCAAGGGATTATTTCTTTCATGGTATCAAGAGTCTAGGTTTATTTTCTCTCCCAAAGTCTCCAACTTTTTCCGTCGACCTACTTTGAACTTCCAAGGCCTTTGCTCTCGATTTTTCGTGCCGACGAGATCCTCCCTCTTCCCAATATTTTTTTCAAAATCCCTCAATCACGTATTTTTCTATCAATATGTCTACATCCCGGAACACGTTTCATCCTGCCCTTACAGTTTCTAACATCAAGAATAACATCCCTCTTGTTCTTGAAATAGAAAACGTCCAATATGCGACGTGGGCCGAACTGTTCAAAATTCACGCACGATCGCATCATGTCGTCCATGACATAATCTCCGCGGCTCCTGAGGATACGGAGATGCCAAGACGCGAGGATGATCCTAAGTTGTGGACGACTCTTGATGCCACCGTCCTTCAGTGGATATATTCCAAAATTTCTATCGATCTTTTGCAAACGATTATTGAACCTGACGCTTCGGCGCAGACAACTTAGGATAGACTACGTGATATATTCCAAGATAATCAAAATTCTAGAGCTGTTACACTTGAGCAAGATTTCTCCCACGTCAATATGGAAGATTTCCCTAACGTTTCGGCTTATTGCAAAAGATTAAAGGAATTAGCCGACCAACTCCGCAACGTTGGCGCGCCGGTTTTGAATGATTGTTTGGTCCTCCAAATGGTTTTAGGCCTCTCCGAGGCCTATAGTGGTGTTGGCACGCTTCTTCGTCAAAACAATCCACTTTCGCAATTTTATCAACCTTGTTCTATGCTTACACTCGAAGAAGCGGGCATGGCTAAAAATGCGGCTACCGGTACTAATCCTGTGGGTATGATGATCGAATCCACAGTTCATCCTACCGGTCCCAATAACTCAGGATAAAACCGCAACAACGGTGGAGGCAAAAATAAAGGAAATAAGAAAAATAATGGCAAGAATCGCGGTGGAAACAATGGTGGCAACTGGAACAGTGGTGGTGGCGGTGGTGGTCCTCGGGGCAGTCAGTAGCAGCAATAATTTTGGGCCCCACAGTGGGCCTCTATGCAGTAGCATTGGGCCCCACATATGGACCAAACAGTGGCAGCCCGGCAGTTCTGCCTCACTGGCAGTGGGCTGTCCAACAGCAGTCCAGGCCTAATATGTAGTGGCCCACTTTTAATTATCCCTCTGGGCCGAGGCAGCAAGCAGGGGTACTTGGGCCTCAGCCCCTATAGGCCCATCACGCAATATCACCCACGTCTACCAACATCGAAGCCGCAATGCACACGCTTAGTTTAAATCCTCCGGACCCAAATTGATATATGGATACCGGTGCCACTACCCACATGACATCCGATTCAGGTACACTCTTGTCTTATTCCAATTTGAGCAACCCTCGCGGGATAATTGTTGGTAATGGTAATTCTATTCCAATTCATGGTTATGGTTGTCGCGCCCGATTTTCGACCTTGCTCGGGTCAAAGCGGAGCACAGACGTATGGGGTGATTCCTGGGTAAAAAGGGTTGAGGAGTCGCCACCTAATTATTTTTGCGGTGAATTAGGACACCTAAATATTAAACTAAGTGCTGCAATGTAAACTCCAATTTTAAGGTCTGCGAAACTAGCGAGATTCTAGGTAAGGGTTCTTTATTATCCTAAAGGGAAGGGGTTAGGCATCCTTTAAGATCCGCTAACTTGTGGTTATCCGGTCAAACTCAGGTTAATTATTACTAGAAAAATGCATGTTTGAAGCATGAAGTTAAAAGATGTTTGCAAATAATTAATGAAAAGAAATGTATTTTAAAAGATAGATAAATGTAGAGATTTTTTCAAAATATGCATTTATATGATATCTAAAGAGAAATACATGTAGAGTTGGAAAAATATGTTTTGACAATTGATAGTAAAACAATTTATTTATAATGCCAAAGAAGTAAAAATTTTGGGAATCAATGAATTGTAAATTGACAAAAGATAAACTTATTCGGTATGATTAATAAAGCAAATAAAAGATGACAAAAGTTGTTTTGAAAATCTTGAATACGCGTGACGAGCCTAAAATAAGTAACTAGCGAAGGATTTCTAAGTTTGAATTTAACCGAGCCTACAAATAAATAAGCTAGCGACGGGTTTCAAATCTTAAACTACCTTATGAATTAATCCTAAGTTTGCCTATTCTAAGCATTTCAATAGTTACATAAGTGCGATAAATAATATTACAATACAAAGCGGGATAAAAGCTGAATTTAAAGAAAGAAATAACATAAATAAACTCCGAGGAATAATTGCCTTTATTTACTTTAATCACATAATTTGTCAAGAACAAACGGTTAGAAAGCAGTTAAATACAAATAACTTCATATCCGTATTCAAAACAGTGAATGTTTTGATCGCGGAGGGCTCAGACTTAAATTTTGAAAAGAACATTCCAATCACGTCGTGGCTGCAAACATATGACTAATGTAGTTTATTTTGATTGTCTCGCCTACTAAACGTGTTGGTCTCTCGGGTGAAATAGAAAAGATCACTATAATCACGTCGTGGCTGCGAATATATATAACTTGTTGGTTATTTTAGTCACCTCGCCTACTAAACATGTTGATCTCGGATAAAAAGGTTTAAGTCTTCATCATTGCCGAGAAGTTATATTTCCGTCTTTGCAACTGTGGAGGCCTCAAAATCGACGGATATTTTTCATCGGCCAGTGTAATATCGTGTTCAAATCAGCAAAATTAAATCAAAGCGATGCGGCGGCGATAGCGATGCGATGGCGATGAGCGAGAAAAAGCGAGGCAGAGGAAAAAATAGTTTCCGAAAATGACGCGGTGTCTAGTTTAAAACAAGAAACAAAGAGAACGGTAATTTGAATGTCAAACAAAGGACTGGAACAGAAAGCAATGTTTGAAAGGTGCGGTGTTCGATTTAAAAGCAGTAAAAATGATAAAAGCGATAAAGCGATGTCAAAGCGGGAGCAAAGCGAAGCGAGAAAAATAGCGCCCGAACAGACGCGGTATTTATTCAAAACAGTAAAAACAGTAAAGTCGAAATATTGCAGTTGTCCAAAGCAGTTTTAAACCAGCTGTTTTCAGCCGAGAAAAACAGCAGCAATTGGGTTTAAAAAATAACGCAGTAGTGGGCTTGAAACGCAGAAGCAGTGGGCTGTCCGAAACAGCCTAAAGTAGCAGGCTTTTAGCCAAGAAAACAACAGCAATTGTGCTAAAAATGCAGGGGTGATAAGACATCAAATGAGCTCAAAATGCAGCAGTAAAATGTTTCCGAAAAGAAGTGTAAATGGTCCAGATTACCGGAATGTGGCGCAAAGAACGCAGAGTGAATAATGTCTCAAAAGTGCGATGATTAGCCCAAGTGTTGCGAGAATCGCGCGATCTCCGAATCAGCAGCCAAAATGCAACAAAACCCGTAACCAGAACTATTTAAAGATGGCATGTATCCAGAATCTCAAGATGCAACAGGATACCACAACCATTGGTAGCACAGCAAAGACAAAGGGGAAGGTCAACTTAAAGACCAATCACTCTAAACTTCAAATTTGAAAGATAAGAAGATCAAAGGGGGGGGGGGCTACCACCATTCATTTTCGATGCCGCAACAAGATTCAAAAGGCTTCTTGAACCTTAGGCATGGCAGGCTATCGAAGAAGGCTAAACCAAACCCAAAGCTTGCCTCGAATTTCAGCCGGCATAACAAGATAATAGGACAGTTCTGACAAGGCAACTATGAAAGAAAACATTCGGCCATAACATAGAATGCAGACATGGGCAGTAATATAACACGCCACAAACTAGTTCAAATACGCACAATATGTTAATACAGATATCATTCAGCAACTTAGTAAATATAGCAGGATATAAGATAACTTAAAAGACTTTTCATGATGCTATGGAGGCACTTAACACCTAATCATATAGGGGAAATGCATGACTAATTCTGTAGGCATTAATAGGATGAAAAGGATGAGCCAAATAACCATTTAGGGGAACTGGAGAATACCAACATAGCCGGAGTGGACCATTTCTAACACACCAGACTTAATCAGCTTGTAAAAAAAGAATAGGAATTCTCTCATGGACAGATCCAAAACAAGGAGAATAACACATACACATAGGTAGACATTGTGGATATGGTTGCACAACTTAACAAGAGGCAAGGACATTTCTTTTTCCTTAGTGAGACATGTTCAAATCACTTATTAAACCATTTCTACTTGAGCAGTTTTAACATCAGACTATTCCTTATACATGTTTACTACATGAAACAATATTATAAGTTAAAGTATGAAATGCAAACAAAGGCTATAACTTAACACGGCACAGGCTTGTTTCAAATGGTGCAAAAAATGCTAATGAAACACCATCTAGACAACTCAATAGATAGGGCATGACACAAGATGACTTATGAGGTGTATAAATCTAACATGGATGCATTCCAAAATCTAAACAAAATAAGGCAAGTGTGACCAATTCAGCAAACATATGAGACATTGAGATGGTCAAATAATCATTCAAAATGTAACATTTTAAATAGGCAGGATCATTTAGGTTAATCTTAAACACATAGGACCATGTTCACATTATACATTAGGCATAATGACACTTTAAAGCCAAGGACAATGCGGCTAAGATGGTTAAACAGGTTGCAAGTTAAGTAACTAGCATTCTTCAGCTAACAAACAACTAATACCTACTGAACTAGTTGCAAGCATTATTTCAGTATATCATATTAAACATACACCTAATTGACAACTTAATGAACAAAATAAACTTAAATTGGCCAGAACATGCTTAAACAGACAGTGATGCCAACCAAATGTAACTAACAGATGATTAATTAAAGCAAACACACAAAAAAATAAAATTTGATAGGAATTCGAGTTTACTGACCTTCTCCGGGAAGCGAGGCGTGTTTCGAATCGTCGAATCCGCTCGGAGACGTTATATCGGAATTCTGATTTTTGCGATTTCGAAATTCTGATTTTGGATGCTGAATTTCTGATTTTGGAATGCTGCTTGTTACTTTTTTTTTTGATGTCTGACCCGACCCGGAATGACCCGACCCGAAACCAAAAACAGTTGGAAAGAGCAAAAATTCAAGATTTTTTTAACACCACAAACCAATAATTTCGACCTATATTTTGAACCTTTAAGTTGAAGAACATATGCAAGAACAAACACTTTTAAGTAGATTTCGGATTTTGAAATCCGGAATCTTCCCAATAGTGAAGAACACAAACAAAGTACAAAGCAAAACCTTTAAGAAAATTTCGGACTTAAAATCGACCCAAAAACTCTAAAAAATCCCCTTCAAAGACAGATTTTCGGACCTCCCAAAAAATGAAGAACAAGGGGGATATTTATAGGTGGATTTCCCCCCCAAGAGTGAGTTTGAAATTTGAAATAAAGGTAAAGAAAATTCTGAATTTTGGAAGCGGATTTTGGGGGTATGGGTATGGTGAAGTGACGGGAGGGGTGTGGTGGTGTCAGGGTTGGTGGCAGGGAGTGGGTGGTGGCAGTGGGAGAGGTGACCGGTCGGATGGGGGTGTGGGGTCGGCGGCTGAAGGGTTTTGTGAGAGAAGGGTGTTGATGATTTTCGGTTTGTTTTGGGTTTTGGGGAATTAAAAGGAGTTTTGGGGTGGTGGAGTTCTGGTCGGGTGAGTGGGCCGACGGGAGTTGGGTCAGGCGATGAAATGGGGATTTAATTGGGGAGTTTGGGCTCGTGGTGTTGGGTTTAATTGTTTTGGGTTTGGGTATAAGGGAATTTAATTGGGGAGTTTTGGGCTGGTCCGGTTGGGCCGAAATAAAGAGGGAAAGTTGAATTGTTTTTGGGTAGAAATTGTTTTGGGTTGGGAAAATGAAAATGGGTTATGGATAAAAAATATAAAAGGGGTTTAATATTAAAACATATTTTTATATATATATATATGTATATATTTTTTTTTGTTTTGTAAAAGATGTGAATTATAACGTAACGATGTGAAAAAATATAATATTTGCGAAATGTTTAATGCTTAATAAAGGGGAAATGCGATGCAATTTTGCGAGAATAAAATAACATAGAATTTTCGGATAACTTATGATTATTATAAAAATGCAAATGATATAAAATATGCGAATAATAATAATAATACGAAGATACACACATATATGCCTATATTTTAAAATTATTTTAAAAGTGTCAAAAATATTAAAAATTACGAATAAAATCATAAAAGATGGGACAAAATTGGGTGTCAACAATGGTCATAAAACTTTATCTCCCCCTCATCCACCTCTTATCTTGAAAAACACCCTACATGCCCCCAAATTGATTAAAAACTTATTGTCTGTCTGTAAATTCACTACTGACAATTCAGTTTCTATTGAATTTGATCCATTTGGTTTCTCTGTGAAGGATTTCAAGACGGGGAGTGCTCTCATGAGGTGTGATAGTATAGGAGATATTTATCCTATGACACCTAGTTCCTGTCCATCGAGTCAAGCCTTGCCATCCACATTTGCAGCCCTTTCTCCTTCCTTGTGGCATGCTCGTCTTGGTCATCTGGGATCATCTATTTTGTCGTCATTAGATAAAAATAATTTTATTTCATGTAAGGGTACGCGTAGTACTCCAAATTGTCAGTCTTGTTCTTTAGGAAAAATTATTAGGTTGCCATTTGACATTCGTTATTCCCGTCCATCACATCTTCGGGTCTTTGGGTGTTTGTGTTATCCGTTATTCCCGTCCATCACAATTAACAAACTTCAGGCCCGGTCTACTCCATGTGTGTTTTTGGGTTTTCCGTCTAATCATCATGGTTACAAATGCTTTGATTTATCCTCTAATAAAATTATCATTAGCCGCCATGTCATTTTTGATGAATCTCAATTTTCTTTTGCTAAAGTGAGTAATCCCGTGCCTAGTTTGTATAATTTTTTGGATGATGGTATAGCCCCGTATATTATTCACCATTTTTCGGACATGTCCCGCACCTAAAATTCTCCAGCGGGCATACTGCCCGCTGGCCCACTGGCCCACTGGTGCGTCACAAGCTACGATTCCCAGTATAGTCACTGAGCTAGTTTTAGCAATTGGGCCAGTCCAGCCCAATTCTGGAACTGGTCCTGTTCCAGCGTCGGTTTACCGTGTTGGGTTAGTAAGCCGTAGGCCTGCAGGCCAGTCCGTCCCGAGCCCATAAAATTCCCGAATTCAGCCCAATTCTTCCTCGAGTCATAGACCGGTCACTCGTAGTCAACGGGATGTGTTTAAACTAAAAAGACATTTTAATTTACATTCTAATGTGCTTAAATCACCCTTACCCCGTAATCTTGTGTCTGCATTAAATGACCCAAATTGGAAAATTGCTATGACTGATGAATATAATGCTCTTATTGATAATAAGACGTGGGAGTTGGTACCCGTCCATCTGGTATTAATATTATTAGGTCTATGTGGATTTTTGCTCATAAGGACAATTCAGATGGTTCATTTGCCCGACATAAGGCGCGGCTTGTGGGTGATAGTAAGACTCAGCAGGTTGGTGTAGATTGTGGTGAGAGGTTTAGTCCGGTGGTTAAGTCAGCTACCATTTGCACTGTGCTTATCTTGGCTTTTTCGAAAGCATGGCCTATTCATCAGTTATATGTAAAATATGCTTTCCTATATGACGATCTCAAGAAAACAGTCTATATGCATCAGCCTTTGGGATTTAGTGATCCCAAACATCCTCATTATGTCTGTTTATTGAAAATGTTCTTATATGGGCTTAAAGCAGTCTCCAGGGGCATGGTATACGCGGTTTGCCGACTATGTTTCGACTATTGGGTTCACCCATAGCAGGTCGGATAATTCCTTGTTCATCTACCGCCGTGGTTCATCCTTGGCCTATATTCTATTATATGTGGATGATATTATTTTGACTGCCTCTTTCGATGCCTTACGCCAGTTTATCATGACAATGCTCAGCTCTAAGTTTGCTATAAAAGACTTAGGGCCCTTGAGTTATTTTTTAGGGATTGTTGTAACTCGTCATGCAGGTGGGTTGTTCTTATCTCAAAGGAAGTATGCAATTGAGATCATTGAGAGGGCTGGGATGTCATCCTGTAAGTCCACTTCCACTCTAGTTGATACTAAGCCCAAGCTTAGTGCCGCGATCGGCGTACCATACGAGGATCCGACCAGCTATCGCAATCTTGCAGGGGCCCTTCAGTATCTTACATTCACGCGACCAGATATTACGTATGCTGTCCAGCAGGTGTGTTTGTTTATGCATGATCCCAGAGTTGAGCCATGAATGCACTCAAAAGCATCATTCGGTATATTCAGGGTACACTTGACTATGATTTGCATTTATATCCTTCTTCGACGTCCACACTTATCTCATATACGGATGCTGATTGGGGTGGCTGTTCGGACACCAGACGGTCTACGTCTGGCTATTGTATGTTTCTTGGCAATAACATGGTCTCGTGGTCTGCGAAACGTCATTCGACATTATCCCAATCCAGTGCCTAGGCCGAATATCGAGGGGTAACTAATGTGGTTTCAGAATCATGTTGGTTACGTAATTTGTTGTTGGAGCTTCATTGTCCTATTCAGAAGGCAACCTTGGTTTATTGCGATAATGTTAGTGTCATCTACCTTTCTGGTAATCCGGTTCAGCACCAACGCTCTAAACATATCGAGATGGACATTCACTTTGTCCGCGAAAAGGTTGCTCGTGGTCAGGTACGCGTTTGTCATGTCCCGTCAAGGTATCAAATTGCCGACATCTTTACAAAGGGTCTTCCCTCGGTCCCTTTTGAAGATTTTAGGGACAGTCTCAATGTTTGAAGACCGCCCGCTATGAATGCGGGGGTGTGTTAAATATACATAGGATATACACGATATATACACGTGTATATCCTATGTATATGGGTTATCGGATTCCCCCTTTACCGTATATAGTTAGGTAGTATTTTAGTATCCTAGTTTAGGTAATGTTGTAATATAATTAGTAGTGTACACTTACCATAATATTTGTATTACCGTAATTGTATAGTTAGTATCCAAATAGAATAAGGTTTTAGGAGTAGAATAGGAATATGATTCTCCTATTATGGAAATATGTAAATGTATATATACTCTTTCAATCAATGAAAATAATCAAGGGATTATTTCTTTCAAGATTAAATTTCAGATTTGAGCTTGAGAATAGTCATTATTGAAGCTTGAAAGATGAATTTTATGAAAGAGTGATTTATTTCAAGTGGGTATCATTGGGTTTTGCTGGATATATTTATCCTAAAGAGGCCTTTTAACTATAAAATACTAACAATACCTTTTGGGATTCTCAAGAGTTGGGGATTGGTTGTAATACCCCGTACATTCGGATTAAAAATTGAATTGCTCAACAAATTTATGACACCCGAGCCCAAAAGAATTTGTGATGTGCTTAAGTGTATACATGATAATTTCACTATAAGAAGAGTTCGATGTCAAAAGTCGAAATGAAATTTGAGCGCGAGTTAAGTATTCAAAGTAGATTTTAACAAGGTACAACTTCAAGTGAGTGTATCTACCTGTGTATATTGAATATTAGGATGATATACCTATTAAATTAAAGGTCTATGAGTCTAGTTTCTAACTCGCAATATTTTTCATCGATATGATGTTGGAATAAAATTCTATACACGATATCACGAGAATGTACGGCTGCCGAAAGGCATAATTTAGATATGGTATCAATTAGCTTCACCTATGTGGTCCACCTATGTGCTTCACCTATGTGTTTAACCTATGTACTTCACTTACTAACTTGAGAAATATGGAGATCATATAAGGCCATCTTGAATTGTTTTTACTCATTTTCACCCTCTCTCCTCAAAAAACAGTCTAAGGATGTCCCTATCTTCTCCCCAAGATTCCCAAGTTGATTTTTATCTTTTTCTAGATTTTAGATAAGTTGATGCTAATCTTAAGCTCTGGTTCTTCTTCCATGTTATTGACGTGGTGCTTGTATTGATTTTTCTCCAATTCTAAGTTGTTCAAAGGTTACTTCAAGGTGAAGTAAAGTAAAAAAATCAAAGTATTTTGGCATCCAAGGTACGATCTTTCATCTATGATCTTCTACCAGTTCGTGTGAACATCTATGGTATGTTTTCTGTAGGAATTCAGGTGACAGTGATTGGAATAGTTTGTAAAAGTGATCAAATGGTTATTTTCTTGTGTTATGGAGTTTGGGAAGGATTAGGTAGCTCGTGTTGAGCTTGTATGTTATTAAAAGAAGGACGGGTGTGGATTACACCATTGATTTATATCCTCGGGAGCCGTTGCTCTTCAATTTCTTGACAATGTTGTTGGTATAGGTGTAATATGTTGTTGGGCTATTATTATGTTGATATTAGCCTTGTATTTAACATGCTAAGCGTATAATGGAAGGATTGATGCATCACAGTCATTCGAAGGATTGAATCAAGGTATGTAAGGTTAAATCCTCATTTTACTGCTACGACACAATCTCATGCCTTATATTTCTCTTGTATGAGCTATAAGGTCTACGGAATATGAAAACATGTCAATTTTGTGCTAATTACTTCATGAGTAGAATAAGAGTTATAGCATGTGCCTAGTAATCTGCATTTCATTAAGTTGTTATGCTCTTAGGAACACGATAGTCATTCTAAGCCTTTCATAAGAGTCAAACCTTTCGTGTGATATTGTTAAGATTTCATGGGGTCTTATTATACTCCGTATTGCAGATGCGCTTAGAATCTACAGACTAATAGTAGTACCTTTTTGAGTTATTCATCAATATGGTTATATAGTTGAAACCTTACTCCAAGATTTACGCTCCTAAACGAGTTTCATACGAATCATGTGTTATCGCAGCTTTGAGATCTTAAAATTGGACCTCTGTGGTCTATTATGATATATTAGGTATATGGGCCACGTCTAGCTGATTACAGAAGATAGTCTCAAGAGCTTAAGAAAAGAACTAATATATATGTTCTAAAAGTCTTGAGTGAGAATCATAAGAGTAGTAAGTATGTAATGGTTATATCTTTTCTGTCTTCCTTTGGCATGATCTCCCATCATATCTTTCCCTTTCTATGTGAGAGTCAATAGAACAAAACATTGTGGATATTCTATGTATATACTTGATGTTCACTTGTCCCTTTAAGTGAAATTGTTCTTATCGTGTCGAGCGTACATATGAATTTATATAGTTCCTCATCATTAGTCGAGATGCCTAGCTCCCTTTACTAGAAATGACCATGTCATATATTTCAAATGAATCATCTCTGCAGGTTAATCACTTTATTGAATTATCTATAATGGATTTATATGCTAAACCCCACGAACATTAATCATTGATTGTTATGTATATTATACGGGGGAGGGGGAGAAGGGGATGGCAAGGCCGTTCCTCGCAGGGGTATATATGATATATGAGGGACATGACAAGGTCGTGCCTCACATGGGTATATATCTTATACGGGGGAAACAAAAAGGTTGTGCCTCACACGGCGGCCATTGAGGCTTATACGGGGAATAGTAAGGTTGTGCCTAGCAAGAAACATCTTTCAGATATTATATGTCTCATTTACTCATTTGTTACGTACCTCATATGGCTCACTTGTTCTAAAAGAAGTAAAGAAGGAATATAATATGAAACGATCCCAAGTGCTACTTTGAACAATCCCAGAATGTTACCTTGTATATCAATGCAAAGATATCATCAGAAAGATTCAAAAAAAAGTTCAGAATGACTTAAGTACAGTAAGACTTGACATGTGATTCTATAGATTTTTCTTAGCTTCTTGATATACTCATTTTATTATTCTTCATTTGCCTCTTATATGAGCTATAGTATTTTCATATGTTTTTCTGCTACATATGAATACAATTATTTCTGGACTAACGCCATTTTTGTTGGATGTGTTGTATTCATATTGTAGGTTCAAATGTACAGTTGGTAGACTTCCTCGCTAAGTATTTGCGGATATACAATTGTTGAGTGGTGAGATCCATTTATATCTGGAGTAGAGCTGAGTCTAGTACTTCCATTGATGTATAGAGAGATTAGAGGTAGGTCGGGGCCCTGTCCCGACAGTATAAAAGTTGTACAATTCTAGTTATCGCAGAGGCTACATAGACATGCATTGATAGTCACTTGTATATATATATATATATATATATATATATATATATATATATTATGCCAGTAGCATCTTTCATTTGTTCAAAAAGTATGTTGTATCATTTCATCCAAGTTCATAAGTTCTTGCATAATTCACACATAGATGGTTCGCTCGGTCAAGTTAAGGTACCGAGTGTCGATCCGCCTCACCCAAGTTTGGAGTGTAATATTGGTAGTTGTAAGATTGTATTAATCTCCCTTGAGGAGTATTTCTCATTATTACAAATATATATAGTGTGTACAATGTGGAATCTTAATATAATAAGGATCCTATATATACCATAATTATACAACACTAATAATTACAAACTATGGGGAATATTTTATAATATTTGCTAATACACCCTCTCAGTCGGAGCGGGAGGAGGCCGGATGCTAAGACTAGATCTGAAGTCTAAGAATAGTTGTATAGGAAGTCCTTTTGTGAAGATATTCGCATATTGATACGAAGAAGGCACATGCAACACCTTAACATGACCGATAGCAACCTTCTCACGAACAAAATGTATATCCATGTTAATGTGCTTGGTTCGCTGATGTTGAACCGGATTGTGAGATAAATATATCGCGGATATATTATCACAGTAAACCATAAACGCCTTACATAAAGGACACTGGAGCTCCAAAAGAAGGTTTTGGAGCTAGCAGATCTTAGCCACAACATTTGCAATGCCTCTGTACTCTGCTTCTGCACTCGAATGGGATAGGGTGGCTTGCCTATTGGAAGACCAGGAAATGAGATTATCCCCCAAGAACACACAATACTCGGAGGTGGAGCGTCGCGTATCCGGACAACCTGCCTAATCTGCATCCGTGTATGATAACAACATGGTCGGTACATAAGGGTATAGATGTAATACGTAATTAAGTATGCATTTGACGCATCGAATAATACGTTTAAGAGCAGTGAAATGAGGCTCCCTGTGGGCATGCATAAACAAACACACCTGCTGAACGACATAAGAAATATCAGGCCTGGTGAAAGTAAGATATTAAAGTGCACCTGCAAGACTCCTATAAAACGTGGGGTCAGATACTGGATCACCATTAACAACATTGACCTTTGATTTAGAGTCAACTGGAGTGGACACGATCTTGCAGTTCGCCATTTTAGTCATGTACACAATCTCCTCTGCATACTTACGCTGACATAGAAACATAGTATCTGCAGATCTAGTCACTGATATCCCTAAGAAGTAACTTAACTTTCCCAAGGCAGTCATGGGAAATTCAGTTTTAAGTAGTGCAATGATCTCATTTTTCAGTACATCAGATGAGGCAGTAAGTACAATATCATCCACATATAACAACAAATAAGCAGTGTTACTACCTCGATAAAAAATAAAGAGAAAATTATCACACTTGCTGCATACAAACCCAATCTGCTTAATGTAATTAGAAAAGCATTTATACCACATTCTGGGGGCCTGATTCAAACCATAAAGTGACTTATGAAGATGACATACATAATGAGGGGCCTCTGCATGGACAAAGCCTGGCGGTTGGTTCATGTAAACAGTTTCTTTCAAGTCATATGTAGAAAAGCATTCTCAATATCAAGCTGATGAATTGGCCAATGCTTACCCATAGTAATGCTCAAAACTGTGTGAATGGTAGCCGATTTAATAACCAGACGGAATATCTCACCACAATCAACACCCTATTGCTGATTAGTACCATTATCCACAAGTCTTGTCTTATATCTCTCTAGGTCACCACTGTCTCTATATTTGTGATGAAAAAGCCACATGAATCAGATCACATTCACCCCATCCGGTCTAGGAACCAAATCCCAAGTGCAATGTTTCGTTAAAGCATTAATTTCTTCACGCATGACCACATTCTAATTTGGGTCTAGTTTGGCTAATTTTGGGTTTTTGGGAATTGGGGATATGGTTTGTGTGGATAGGTTAAATTGGACTTTGGGTTTGAAAATTTTGTATTGGGCATGGGTTTCCATACGGTGCGTGGGGGTAGGGCCAAGTTAGGTAGTTGTGTTTTGTGTCAGGTCAGGGGTAGGAGATGCAATGTGGGTATCGACGTTTGGAACAAAGATGTTCTAGGTGTGTGTTGTCACGAGATAAATTGGTGGTGGTGATTGGTGGAGGTTATGTTGGGTTAGAGATCTGGTCAGATCGGATTATTATAGGGTAGTCAATGTCGGGTTCAGTGACAGTGTTAGGTGGAGACTGGAATGATGAGGTAGCGATGGGGTTGTGTTGGTTCGGGTATTGGTACTGGGACGGGTTTGGGAATCGGTAAAGTGGCGGGGTTGATTTGGGTGTTTGGATTGATGGCGGCAGGTGGCCGTGATGCATTGATCATCGGTTGGGTGTGCCGGTGGGTGGTTGAGATGATGATTGGATATAACGGAGAGACTTCGGCCCGATATCCAGTGGTGGTAGTGGCAATCGACGATGATTGAGCTTGGTCGGACACACTACCGGTAGTGGCATCGGTAGATGGCAGAGATGGAGATGTGGGGGTTGGTGTGGTGGTACGGTAGAGTTCAGTGAGTATAACGGAGGAGGTGTCAGACTCGTCTAGAAAGGTATAGTCTATGTTTTAGAATTGTTGGATGTTTGCAAAAGGGAAGATTGTCTCGTCGAACGTGACGTGATGAGAGACGTGAATTTGACGAGTGGACAAGTCATAGCATAGATAGCTCCTATGATTAGATGGGAAGCCTACGAAGACACACAGAGTTGTACGTGGTGCTAATTTGTGAGGGACAATGGAGGTAAGGTTCGAATAACACATGCAACCAAAGATCCGAAGGTGATCGTAGAAGGGGATCCTACGGTATAGAATTTTGGTGGGGGGTCATGTTATGAAGAGTGCTGATAGGTAAAATATCAAGGGTGTATTATACCATTTTGATTGCATAGAACCAAAAAGATGGAGGGAGAGAGACATGAAAAAGAAGAGTGCGAACCATGTTATTGATGGTGCAGATGATTCTTTTGGCTTTGCCATTTTGAGGGGAGACCATGCAATTGTTTTTGCAAAATTTGTGAAACGTGGAATTATTAAATTCATGAACATTATCACACTGGAAATATTTGATTTCAAATTGCATTTTGACAAAAATATGAAATTCAAGAAACTTGGCAAAAAGTTCAGACTTGAATTTTAGCGGGTAAATCCAAATAAAGTGAAAAAAATCATCTAATAAGACTATATAATATTTATGACCCAGGGAGCTAGTAATGGGAGATGTCCATAAATCAACATGAACAATATCAAATGGCGAAAATGTAACACTTAGAGATGACTTAAAAGGAGGCGAACATGTTTTCCTAAGGGGAAAGAAAAATAATGTCGGGCAAGTTTCCCATTATTACAACGAATAAAAATATTACCTCTAAGAAAATTAAAAACAGGAGATCCTGGGTATTCAAGCCTATTATGCCAAGTTGACGGAGAGATAGCGGCAATGGAGGTGTGTGAGCGGGAACTGACAGCGGAAGTAGATGGGAAAGTATAGAGGTCCCCCGTGCTATTGCATCTCGTAAGAGGTGTCCAAGTACGAAGATCATTCACAGTAAAACCAAAGGGGTCAAAATCAAAAGAAACAGAATTGTTACGAGTAAACTTCTGCACATATATAAAGTTTTTAATGATGCTGGGGGCATACACGATGTGATTTTGGGAGAAGGGTGGGTGAGACGGTTGGGTGTAAGTTGTATCGTAACCCTGAACCGAAATTTCATAACCATTGCCAACCATAATAAATTGAGGATACTTTAAACGAAATAATTGGGAAAGATTACCTAAGGAGCGGGTGAGATAAGAAGTAACTCCCGTATCCATGTACCAATTTTTGTCGGGCTGCTCCAAATTTAATGTGCAGAAGGCCTGACCCAAATTAGTGGTGGCCAGGCCGTGTCCAACTGGCTATTGCTGGGCCAAGATGAAATAGGCCTGATGAGGTGCTGGGCTTAGCTGTTGGGTTCCAGGTGCCGAGCCCAAGAGGCCAGGACGCCAGGCTTGCAGGTATTGGGCTGCAGCTGTGGGAAACGGGCACGGGTGAGGCCCAGTTTCCCGAGCTGGACTGACCTACTGGGACAACCCACTGGAAATTCTGGGCAGTGTTGTTGAACTGCTTCTAGGCCTTTCCTCCTCTGCCGCGGCCCTTACCCCTTTTTGTTACCTCGACTTCTGTCGCCTCTGCCACCGCGGCTATCCCGCAGTTGGTAGTTGTCCGGCGGTGACGGCTGGGTGGCGAGGGCGGCGTTTGTCGCTAGATTTTCAACCGCTAATGCCTTTTGATTGTGTTCATTGTGTTTTGCACATCAGGTTTCCTCCAAATGTAATTGTGAACGTGCCCTATTAAAACTCGGTAGTGGGTCGGCTTGTTGAATCATAGTCGCAAGAGTATTATATTCACCCTTTGGTAAGCCATCAACTAGTTGTAGAACCATTTTGGTTTCAGAAATAGGTGTCCCCACGTTGGATAATTAGTCCGCAACTAGTTTCAATTGTTTACAATATTGGGTCATGTTGGCAAAACTCTTGAGACGTGTATTGTTGAACTACTCCTCCAAATACACGACACGAGTATGTTCATTGTCCTGAAATATTTACTCCAAATGTACCCATAACTCACGAGCCAAGGCACCTGTTTTCATGATTGTGTAAAGCAAATCTTTAGAGATAGTTCCATAAATCCATTGTATGAAAATAACGTCAAGACGATGCCACATCGAGTCAGCAACGTCGATATGGTGAGGGAAAGAGTCGTCAATATGGTCAAGCATGTTGTACGCTCATGCGTGAATATGAAAAAGTTCAACCCACAAGGAGTATTGACCATCTTCCTGATCAAGAATTAAGGGAATGAAATTCTTGATATTCGTGAACGTGAATGCCGGATAGAAAGAAGAATTAGATGAGGTATGGGGGTTGTTAATGGCGACTGTGGAGGAGGCGGAAGCCTTAGGAGAGGTGGGGGAAGACATGGTAGCCACAAGTAAGGATTACGAGATAGAAAAAAATAAAGAAGAAATTGGGTGTAGCCGTCGGCCTCAGGGGGTGGGGGGTGGGGGGGGGGACTGTAACCGAAAAATAAGAGGGGTTTTGGTGTTTTTAGGGTTTGGCTCTTGATACCATGTAATATTATATTAATCTCCCTTGAAGAGTATTTCTAATTAATACAAATTTATATAGTGTGTACAATGTGGAATCCTAATACAACAAGGATCCTATATCTACCATAATTATACAACACTAATAATTATAAAATATATGGGGAATATTTTATAATATTCTCTAATAGTAGTAGTTGAAATTAGTTAATGAGGTACTTTGAGAGGGAGAATGGGTCCTCAAAAAAGCTATGTCACCACACTTGCATACCCCGCGTTATTATAAACAAGCTACATATTATTAAAAACTACAACCTAACACCTGTTTTTGCAACCGAAATATATTTTTTAATAAGAAATGAACTAATCTTAAATTATAACACTTATATTTGTGACTAAATACTATGTTATCACCATGAAATTAGTGAAGCAACACTATAATAATCTAAAACAATGATAATTAATGAGTACTGTTAATAATGTGTTAATGAAAATATTGTGATGAATATAGCTATATGTAACAACTTTGAAATTGGTGACATAACTATATGTAGCAATACCTTTTGGCCTTCTCAAGAATCGGAGATTGATAATAGTTGAAACTAGTTAATGAGGTGCTTTGGGACTGGATATGTATCCTCAAAAGAATTATGTTAGCACATTTTCATACTCCGCGTAACTATAAACAAGCGGCACATTATTAGAAACTACAACTTAACACTTGTTTTTGCAACCAAAAAAAATAAATATTAATAAGAAATGAATTAATTTTAAGTTATAAAACTTATATTTATAACTAAACAATAGGTTATCACCATGAAATTAGTGACACAACACTATAAAAATCTAAAATAATAATAATTAATGAGTAATATTAATAATGTTGATGAAAAGTTGTGATGATCATAACTATATGTAACTTGAAATTGGTGACATTACTATATGTGAACATCATATATTTTTCTTAGCTATGTTGCAAATGGTTACTCTACTACATGTGATCTATATTGAAATTGATGACATAACTACATGTGATCAATGTGAAATATTCTCGTCTATATTGCAATTGTTGAAATAATACGCGACCAACTTATAATGTTGAGATTAATATCGAACGACTTGTAATTTTTCATTGATATTAGTGTTTATATTCATAATCATGTTATCATTTTGTTAAATGTTCATCTAATTGTCAACAACGATAAGTTTCAAGAATTAATTCATCAATTTTCAAGATAATTTCATCTAATTGGTAGGTTACTTATGAAAATCGTAGTCATTTCTAATAATTTGATAAGTATTATAATACACTAGAAACCACAACTTAAACATTAAACAAAAGCTATCCCGAAAGGGACTAAAAAGATGCTTCTTCAGTTCTCAGTACCTATTTTTTATATTCTTTATTATGGTCTATTAAAGTATACTCCTGATCTAATGATTATGTGTGATCCTCTTAAGTTCTTAGTGGCTAAAACGTGATCACCTTCAGTTTTCAGTGCCTATTTTTTACATTCTTCATTATCGCCTATTATAATATGCACCTGGTCTAGTGGCAATGTGTGACAACCCTTTTCAGTTTGTAGTGGCTAATTAAGTGTGATCCTCTTCAGATCTCAGTGCCTATGTTTTACATTCTTCACTATTATCTACTAAAATATAGGGGTGGCCAGTGGGCCGGGCTCGGGTCTGGCGGGGTCGGGGTCGGGGCGGGACGAGCCGGGGGGTCGGGATCGGGACTAGCGGGCCTAGCGGGGGGTGCAGGCGGGACTGCTCGATCCGTCCGATCCCGATCCCGTCAGTATCGGGGCGGGGCGGGCTCGGGTCGGGCTCGGGTCGGGGCGGGGCGGGGTCGGGTTTTCCTTTTTTTAAATAACATATGTATAAAAACTCAATAAACAAAACAAGATAGTGTAATAAAACATCCCAAGGTCGTTTTTGTGCCTCTTATATTATTTAATAGACATATGATTTTTTGTAATACAAATACAATTGTCTAAAATCTAAATTGCAACTTTATGGTGTTGTCCAAAAGTTGCAAATTACATAATAAAATTGCAATTAAAAATTACATTTTCAAAAAATCTGTTCTAATTGCTTGATGATTTCATGTGGTTCTTCGGTTGGAATAGGTATTTGTTGATCAAATTGATCCACGTCGCTTCCACTACCTTCGGTTAAGATTTCGTTGTAGTTTTCATCATCTTCTTCGTTGGTCTCCGGTTGACCGCACCTTCTCCGCTTCGCCCGTATCCCATCTCTCAATAATACCGCAATTTCCAAGCCGTCTCCGCCAATGAGTGTCTGTGGTCTCCTATTTGATATCTGCGTCATAGAAAAGCGCTTTCGACGCAGCTTGATGACGCTTGAATGTTCAAAACATCTCGAGCCATCAATGAAAGTGTCGGAAAGGTCTTCTCATTCCTCCAAGATTTCAGCAAGTCTTCTTGTCCATCTTCATTGATAACTTCTTGATACGATGCAGAACCACGCAAAACAAAAATATCCAACTCGCTAATTTGGTTAGTAGAGGTGCGGCCGCACATTCTATTTACGAGGCTTTCAATACTAGCCGCGAAACAAAGATGTCTTTTGTGAGGTTGTGTTGAAGATGAAGAAGATGGTATGGTAGCGATGCGTTACTAGCATTTTCTTGTTGATAAAATCTATATATATTTTTGCATTGGTGTTCTACGCTATTCAACACTTCTTCTTTAGTTTGTTCAATAGGTGGTGGGTGATTTAGATTTTTGGGACTTGGAGGTGGTAGTACTTCTATACAATCGTAAATAGTTTCAATTAGTGATTTAGTACCGCCTATTTTAATAGTAGGATTTAATCTGAGAACCAATAATATAAATAGAAGGAATAGGAATAAAATATTTTTATTTTGACAAACATTTTTTAATAGCTGCCTTATAAACTGGTTTTCCATATATTCACTAAGTAATAAAAATATTAGAGTTATATAAAATAACATAGTTGAAATAGTAGGATAATATATAACGGAAAATTATTTTGTTGCTTGAAAAAATTTCTCTAAAAATAAAATAAGATCGAAATTTTTACCCAATCACTATCTAAAATCATATCAATTTGGGTTTTTATTATGAGAGTTAAAAAATAAAGTTATAGGTAATTTATAGTCATAAGCAACAAGTAGTTGCTCGTATAAAGAATTCCACCTAGTCGATACTTCTTGTGGAATTCTTCTATAAGGTAGTCCACAATCGTGACAAGTTTTTATATTCTTTTCTACGTTGTACTTTATTACTTTTAAAAATAAAGTTTATAGCAAATTGTATTTTACTAAGAATGTCTTCAAAAAGTGATAGACCATCCTTTACAATTAAGTTATATATATGGCACGCATTTTATATGAAAATGGTCCTGGAAAAGATGGAGCTAAACTATTTTTAACATTGTAATTGGCGTAATTGTTATTAGAAGCGTTATCTAATGTAATAGTCATAATTTTATCGGTAATTCCGTAATAATCGCACACTTGATAAATATTTTCTGCAATAAAAGTACCGATGTGCCTATCATCTATATATCTATACGCTAAAATACGTTTTGCATAGACCATTTATAATCTATCCAATGACAAGTTACGATTAAATAATCATGGTCGTTAGTACTACGACCTATATCAGACGTGATAGATACTTTGCCATTAAAATGATATAATGAAAACGTAAATATTGTTGATATTCATGCGCAAATTTAAATACATCTCTCTTAACAATTGACCTAGGAAAACCGTTAAAAGCGAGGATTATATATATCTCTAATGTAATGAATAAACCGGAGATGAAGGAAATGAAAAAGGCAAACCCTCCACAAAGAACTAATTTTGATATTGCTTCCCTATCTCTATGTTTATTGTATTTAGAGCCTACAATTCCCCCCGTCATAGGATTAATTTGACCCTGTACTTGGTCCGGGACAATATCAGGATGTGAGCCTTGTCCCGATGAAGCGGGCGTTTGCGCACCCGGTTTTGTAGGCTGGCATTGGGCATACCTAGTGGATGAGCACTTACTACGTGTCTAATTAAACCCCCGTCCCACCGTGACCTTTTCCGCTTTTAAATTTTAAAACATTTTTACAAATTTTACATATGGCTACTTGATTCTCTACGTCCCTATCAAAAATGTCCATGCATCCGATTTTAATGGTCGTTTCTTTGGACCTCGCCTCATACTAGGGGAATAGGAGGTATTTCAGTTGAAGGTGCACTAGTGGGCGTGTTGTCATCAATATTAGTGGGTGTATCGTCTAGATCATCGCCTAAATTAAAGTCTTCTTGAGTTCCAAAATAACTTCTCGTCTAAATCTAATGGTATTGTAGGAAAATGTTGAGTATCAACAAAATCATCTGTGTAGGAATAAGATGACTAGAAGAAGTACCCTTGCCCTGGTTGCCTCTACTAGAAGAAGGACCCTTACCCTTACCCTTAAACATACATTTTAATCATTCCATTTTAATTATGATAATAAATAATTAAAGACAATAAAATTAAGTGCGCTAAATAAATTAAACAGACAATAATAATTTAATGAAGGAACGAATGTACCAAACGCCGACGTAACGTCGACGTGTAATCGAGAGGTTGAAAATTGAAACTTTGCTCGATGGAAGATCCTCAAGCTAGTTGCCAACTTCACTCCCAATTCCCAAATGAATTAATAAAATTGAATATTTAGCAAACAATGTAGAGAGATATATTGAGAAATTAGAGAGATTGTAGGAAGATTTGTGAGAAAGATGAAGAGAAAATGAGTTATTTATAGTTGAAAAATTGGGTTAAAGTGTAAATATAATAACTTATGGGTTAAAAATAAATATTAAGGGGTAGGGGTTGGGGGCGGGGGCCTAAAATGGCCGTTGGCCAACGGCCATAATCTAAAATGGCCGTTGGTGCAACGACCATTTTTGCAAAGGGGGTTTAAGGGTCGGGGCGGGGTCGGGCTCGGGACGGGCTCGGGGCGGGCTCGGGTCAGCGGGCTGGCGGGCTCGGGTGCAGCGGGGCGAGACATCGTCCGTCCGAGTTCGAGTCCCGCCCAGTTAAATTTTTTTTAGAGCGGGGTTGGGGCGGGACCGGGGCGGGGTCGGGACGGGGTCGGGCCGGGGTCGGGTCGTCCCGGCCCACTGGCCAGCCTTACTAAAATATACACCTGTTCTACTAGCTATGTGTTACCCTCTTCCGTGCTTAGTAGTTAAATGTGTGACACACTTTCGTTCTCAGTGCATATTTTTTACATTCTTCACTATCGTCTATTATAATATACACCTGCTCTAAAGGTTAAATTTGATCCTCTTTAATTCTTAATGGATAAATTGGGACCCTCTACAGTTCTCAATTCATATTAACATGGCAAAAGAGTGAAGTAAATAAAAAGCACAAAAATCTAGCCAAAATAAAATAAAATAATAGAAAATAAGGGGGTTGTAAGGAGGGGGATCTGGGAAAAGAGGGGTGTTATTGTAGTTTTTGAGCGTCTCTCCCTTGGCAACGAGTAGTGCAACGAAAATCCTGTTGATTCTCCTATACTACCGTTTTTTTAATTTTTCGCCATCAAAGCAATACGACATATACTCCAGAAGTCACCCTCAAGTTACCGCACAACTTGTCTTAGCGTAGTGATTTTGACATTGGCAGCTGCTACATTACATAATAACTATTTCTTTCAAGTTATTATATTATATATATAATAAACTATAGGATGCTCATAAATCAATTATAGACCTGAATAAAATTATTATAGACTACTTCTGGCAGTGTCGTCTTCTTCCTTTTGGACGAACAACTGCTGTAATTTGATTCGAAATCATGTCAAATCTTAACCAAATTGCTTCAAAATTCATATATGAAGTCCCCTCGCCATTCCGGTTCTTTTGAAATATCATTCACTCGAAATAGATCTCATTTGCGGTAATCCAAACTTTGAACAATCATCCTCTTCAATCATGAAAACTATTATAAATAGATCCAAAACCATGTCAAATCTCAACGAAACTTCTTCAAGTTTCAGATATGAATTCTCCTTGATTTTCTGGTTCATTAGGCTATCACCCACTCGAAATAGAGTTTCTTTGCAGTAATCCACATATTTTAATAGAGCCTCGAAGCTCTGTTAAAGACCGTCAATGTCTTCCAACACCTTTTTCACATTTTCAGCAACTAATATATATATACTTCAAATTTAAGCTTCAAACAATGATTAGACACATGAAAAAGAAGGAACCGGAAAATCTGGGGGGTATATGAATGATTTCAGGGGAAGAAGAACAAGGAAGAAGAAAGAGAAAGATGGTTGTTTTGAAAAGTTTACTTAACCTCAAGCATTAGTATTTTTAGGGCAAAAAATAAAAGAAAAAAAGAGGGGTCCTGATCCCTCATTAAAAACTTTTGGGACCGTGCCACCTCATAATCCTTACTCTCTTCGTCCCATTTTATATAGGAATGTATTTAATTTGACACGAAGTTTAGAAAATAAATGAAGATTTTTGAAACTTGTAGTCTATAACAAATCATAGAAATTTGTGTCGCTAAAAATCATTTAATTAAGGATAAAATGGTGAATTTAAAGTTAATTTATTACTAAATATGGAAATGTGTCATATTTTTTAGGATTGACTAAAAACGAAAAGTATCATATAATTTAGGACGGAGGGAGTATAATATATACTTGCTATTCCCCAAATTGACCATTCTACAAAGGAAGAAAATTGAAACTCGATGTTATTCTTATCTTATTGCACATATGGAGATTCCAACTAGTAAAGAAAGGACAATTTCCTCATTTGACTGAAATGAACTATCAAAACTTGTATAAATTGAAAGAATTAATCCTTCTCCTATCCAGGTACATAAAATAGTGATTACCAGAAAGTATACTTTCCTTAACAAGTTATGATATTTCAAAGAGAATAACACATTCAATTATTCAAAAACACTGGCAAAACAGTGTACTCAACTATTCAAATTAAAACAGACAAACAAATGTTTTGTTCCATTCTCCAGACTTCAGCTATTCTACATTGATAGATAATAGTAATATTTTTAGATCCTTTGCAACTTCGTTGTTTGAGTGTTAAAGGGAAATGACCTTGTAATCTCTTAAATATAAATGGATCAACGAAATAGAGTAAAATATAAAATATCATTAAATATGATGGGTAAGTTGGGTCATTCTGGGTGGGTTGGTTATGACCCGTTGTTTGATCCCTCTTAACCCAAGTAAATTTACACAGTTTGAGTCTTGACCCATTTTTGACCTAATCCGTTTTCACCGGCCTAAATTTGATCCAACCGATCCGTTTGTCATCTCTTGAAAATAGATGAATTTTGTTATTTTCATTTGAGATTTAGAATATCCAGCTGCATGCTTTAAATTTAATTATGTATCTGTATCAATTTTTATTCTCAACAAAAAGATTGTTACAATATTGTGACGATCCCTTTCAGGGACCGTGGTGGCACCTACGTAAATCCACCGATAGGCGAATCACTCTCAATCATTCACATGATATATAACATGAATAAAAGCGCAAAAGATAATAAAATACTATATACTATGTCTCATGATATAGATGCGGAAGAAGAATTTCTGATCATCAACAACATCCCCCAAAGATCTAGTCTAATACAAGAGCACTAGAGATCCGAAATGAATCTGAGATAGGCACGCAGGACAACCCAAATACATAATCAAATAAGTCTGACATGCCTCTCGAAATGCAAAAAAAAAGGTTGTATTGAGGATAGAGCAATCCGGGGTATGCCAAAAGTAGCTTCCTCACCCTGAAAGCTGGAGATCACCCACTCGGACTCAGCCACTCTGTCCCGCCAAAGTAGATGATACTGAATTTGCATACAAATAGAATGGTATGAGTACACAACGTACCCCCATAAGCATCATAGGGTAACCATTCACACACATATTTATTTATTACCCACTATGATTTTGTAGATATTTAATCCTCCAATCATTTATAGCTTTAATATGATAGCCATTTACTTTAGTAAACTTTGGGTCTACACGACTTGTGTTTCGATCATAACAACTTTCTATATTACAATATAGAATGAATGACATAATAGTAAATAAACTCTTCGGGAGCTTTCAATTTATTTTTCATAATCAGATATCGTTTGAATACTACTGGTGTCATGATTCTTGTCTTTATATTGGAGAACTTTTGCGGAATCCTAAATTACAACAAAAGGTTGATTTCATAAAAAATCAGTTCTCATTACAAATTTGTAGTGATCATACAAATGCTTTTTGAATAGGAAAAATCATGTGGTTACTCTTCCCTATGAAGAAGATTTTGATGAAAGGAATATTCCTACTGATGAAAAAAAGACCGTGAACTTAAAGTTCCAACGTGAGCCACGAGGTGATATGCTCGGAGTGCCAAAGATTGTCGACCGTCCTATGATAATATGCTTATTGTGGCATGGAGTATGAAGTGGAATTGAAGAAAGGACTTGAAGATTCAAGAAGATAACATTTTCGTCCTTTATGTAGGTCTTGGCCGAGATCAGTTTCTTTTAGCTTATTTTAAATTCCTAGCTTAATTTTCTTATAGTTTAATTACTAGGCTTTGTAATAGAATGATATGACTAAGAAATCCGTGTACTAGGATGGTGACTAGGCCGAAGAACAATCTAGAAAGATAAGCTTCCATCGTGCCCCAAAGAGATAATTCATGAACTAACTAGTTCATGCACTTATCTACACGGATGACACAAAAAGGTGTCCTAGATAACATGAAGAGTTGGTCTTCTCCATTCTCCCAAAAGGGCCGAACCCCTTCCCCATTTCCCATTCAGCCAAAGTGTTTGTATTGTGTCTATCTAGTTGCCTTCAAGAAAGGTCTAAGCACTAGTATAAATAGGACATGTAGTTGATGTAAATAGACATTGAAGTTTTATGAAATATATTTGAGTTTACTCAAACTTGCTAAGCTTTCAACTTTTGTGTTGTTATCTTAGTTAGACCTTTTGTTGTCCCACCCTTGGTCCTTTTGTGGTCCAAACCCCGGTCCTTTTATGGGCCACCCCTTGGTACTTTTGTGGTCCAAACCCTTTGTGTAAGTATAGTTAGAACTTTTGTGATCTAACTATACCCAAGCCAAGGTTCTATCCGGTTACTTGTTACAAACACGTTGAAGGTCTTCTCAGCGTACATTACCTTACCCGCACACCAATTTCTTTATCAATTTCATGCCCCATCCTTGGCCAAACGGCCTAATTCCTTTCACCACAATACACTCTAAGGCTGGCCAATGGGCTGGGTCGGCCCGACACCGCCCCGGTCCAGACCCAAACTCGACTATTTTTAAAATAAATCGCAGTATCGGGACTCGAACCAGGACGGGAGATGGTCTCGTCCTGACCCATCCCAGGTCCGCCAGTCCCGCCCCGATCCAGCCCGAAACTCTCCCTTTTGCAAAAATAACCGTTGCACGAACGACCATTTTACATTTTGGCCGTTGTGTAACGACCATTTTTGGCCTCCCCCCTCCCCCTACCCCCTTAATATTTATTTTCACCCATAAGTTATTATATTTACACTTTAACCAAATTTCCCAACTATAAATACCTCATTTTTCCTTCATCTTTCTCACAAATCTTCCTATAATCTCTCAATCTATAGTATAAATTTCTTGTTTAAGAAAATTGATTTGTTGATGTTTATTCATCAACATATCTTTTATTTGATTTAAAATTCTTGAAAATGGTGCAGTTATGAACTGAAGCTTGAGTTCTTTTCCTTCAAAAGTTCCTATAATACCATTTTTATCAATTCTTATAATGAGAAATATTTTTTGTATAAATGGTGTTCCCAAAATGATTTGGCTAGAAATATCTTTTACTAGCACAAAACTGTTTGATATGTAGACCTTTTCTTTGCAAATATGTCTTTGGCAATTTAAAAGTAATTTATAATTTCTGCCCATTAGCAGATCTTACACTATGAGTAGTTTTATGAAAATATTTAGAAGGAATCAATCCTTCCTGTATACAATTTACATCTGCTCCAGTATCTATTAAAGCAGTAAACTCTTTTTTAAAATTATGATCAATTAAAAGAGTGATTTTTATAAAAAACTTTTGAGAAGTTATAACTTCAAGAGTTTGTAGGAAATTTTCCTTTTCATTACATGTACCTGTAGCGGTAATTTCCTCCAGGGTAGGGGTGTCTAGATCCAAGATAGGGTCGTCTATGATTTGTTTACCTTTGCCCTCAATACTGGAGATTCTATTATCCAACACGGTATTATATTTCTTGAGCTCTGAGATTTCTCTTTTGAGATTATCAATCTCTTTTTCCAAATCTCTAGGAGTACTCATTGTACCTTTGTTTTATCCCATGAGTCTTTTGAGCTCGGACATGGTATATGTACCTAACTTATCCAGAACTTGGCTTTCATTTGAAGTTGCAGGGGCATCCTGAATTTTATCAATAATCTTGGATCTTGTATCTGGATCCTTAATCATCCTTAATAACTCCATGAGGTTATTATCATTTAGGACATTACATTCATATACTTGAACTTATAAAATATATTATATAACTCATTTTCTTCCTTATTATTGCTAGAGCACGATTGTCCTAATTGACATGGCATGCATTTTTCATCTCTATCTGAAGAGATATATTTTTCATCATTCAAAACTCTAATATCATCATCTGAGGAAGAATCATGTGCTATATCGGATTCGAAACCTGAATCTTCTGGCTCCAAATTTAACAATAACTTGGATAATGTATCCTTCAAGTCATCATCAATGTTTAAGGGATTTAATTTTTTTCTTAACCTACAGTCCTTATAATAATGTCATGTTCTTTCATATTTCCAACATGCTTTAGGATTTTATGAAATTCTTATGAGTTTTAAACTCCCTTTTCCTTCTAGCTTTCTTCTCCAATCACCTTTCTTTCCATGCTTGAAAATTCTTATCATTTTTCTACTTGCGCCTATGAGATTCTTTCGACTTGGGTAAATCCATACCGAATTGACCACATAATTCACCCAATTGTTGTCTTTCATTAAGACTCTGTCTTTTGATTTGCTAATTCGGCTTGATTTCATTACATAAGACTAAACCTTCTTGGATACATATTTCTATTAACTTTCCATAGGTATAATTATCATAGTTGATACTAACCCCTCCTTGCCTTAGAGTTTTCCTAATTCTTTCAGCGAAAAGGCTAGGTAATCCATCTATAAATTTGGACTTCCAATGAGAGTGATTACACTCTGGTAGTTCCATAACCCTGCTAAGGAATACATCCTTATACCACCTGAATGAGGTAAGAGTTTTACATCTTAGGTTTTGGAGCATAGTTCTTATATGCCCTAACGTCATCTCGGCTCAGCGGGTTAAAAACAGGACCATCAGCCTGAGCTTCAGACATTCCTCCTGGGATGCGTTGCACATGGACCATTTATCAATAAGTATAATTTTTTAAAATCTTACATATAATATTAAAAAATATATTTGAGTTATTAAATTAAAATTATCTGAAAAGTAAAATTTTCGGTAAAAGTAAGATTTTTATTCTCTTTAGCAAGTTCAAAAAATGAAGAAGCCATAACAAAAAGGTATATAGAGTATGTTTTACTTTTTCCGATCTCTAAGTAGAGAGTTCAATTAATTGGTACAAGAGGTCAAAATAAGATACTTTGCATTTATATATGATACTTGTTTCCTACATCAATTTTGAAAATATAAATTAGTTTATTTATTTGCAATTAGGGATGAAATTAGCCAAATATATTGACCACCATGAAAAATTAATATTGTAGATGTTTTAGAAGTTAATGATTAAAAAGAAAATACAAGTTTCTCTAAGTTCACAAAATCCCAAACAAATTACTTTACTATATGGAATAGCTAGCTAATACTATCAAAATTTTCAATAAAAATGTACAATAACTCCATATAACCAAATGAGAATTATGAAGGTACATAGAAAAGAATCTGGAGTTTGATTTTGGAAGAAGACAGAAAGAACTCGTTCATGGTTCACTTCTCTAAATCGTCAGTCATTCCTCCCTCACGAAAGCTCCGACAAACAAATTCAGACATTATCGATGCTAGTAATTAACCTCCAACTAATATGTAAATATAATTATATACTACTACCCCATGTTCAGGGACGGATTCACCATTACGGTATTGGGTACTTTTGAATCCAATACTTTTAATGCATAGTATAAATTTATATGTAAACAATCCTTAAAATCACAATAAATAATAAATATAAATTCATAATTTTAAATATAATTGAAAGAAATAATTTCCTTGATTATTTTCATTAATTGAAAGGCTATATATACAAGTTACATATTTTCATAATAGGAGAATCCTATTCCTATTCTATTCCTAAAACCTTATTCTACCATAATTCTAACTATACAATTATGGTAAGTGTATATCCTAATTATGTAACAAATACACTACAATATACACAAAATGTACTTTCCTTAATATACAAATCTGATCACTGATTTGCTGCCCAAATCCGAGATGGGCCTGGACGAGTTGGGCCACTGCCCACTGAGCAGTGGGCTGCCCACTGCTTCTGCTTGTATACTTGTGATATATATTGTTGTATATTCAGTATATATCACAGGTATATTACCTTTGTTTAACAATAATGTCATACAGAGAACCTTAAAAGTAATACCCATTGAAACTCTTGATCCTTCTGCTCAAGTTGCTAACAACAAAGTTCCAATCGTTGGAAACAAAAGAGTCAAATGTTGCATCGTATAGACTTAGAAAATATATCCATGAGGTAATTTGAGGGTTGAGAGCGAGTGCACTGAGCACAATTCCTGTATCTCTTCACGTTCTTCGCTATCTCAATGGCCTATGTATACACATTTATTCTGTATGCTTTGCTAAAGATTCATTGAACTTTGGGCTCATAATAATTAAGAGATAATGTAAACAATTTTGTTTTATATCATTTTCTAATTTCATTTCTTTTGCACTATATTCTAGATATTTGAAAGTGAAAGACTACCACTACCGTATACACGGTCAAACCGTGTATATGTCATATGTATAATTTGTATATTTCTTACCATAATTAGTAGAGTTCTTGTACATGTATAATTATGGTAGTACTCTTGTATTAGGAAACGTTAGTAGTCTTGTATTAGAAAAACGTAGATTTAATTTCCATAATTAAATATAGTATATCATGTATATATATAGCTTTTCATTAATGAAAATGATCAAGAGATTATTCTCTTTCATTGTATCAGAAGTATAGGGCAAATTTTCTCTCCACAACCTTTCTTCCGCCGCCCTAACCCAGAATAGTATTTCCGACCGACACCTCTCCTTTTGATTTTTTTCTCCCAACATCATTAATTCTCCTCTTGTTCTTCAATCATATCTACCACAAAGAACACCTTTCATCCTGTCATTGTAGTCTCCAATATCAAAAACAACATTCCTATGTTTTTGAGATGGACTACATCCAATACGTGACGTGTGCAAAGCTGTTTAAAATTCACGCACGGTCTAATAGAGTCCTCCATCACATCATCCCACCGGCTAAAGGCAAGGATAAGGTGCCTTCCACGGATGATGAAATTGAGTTGTGGTCAACTCTTGATGCTACGGTCCTTCAATGGATCTATTCCACCATCTCTACGGACCTCTTACAGACGATTATCGAACCTGACAACACGGGAATGGAAGCTTGGAATAGATTGTGTGATATATACCAAGATAACAAGAATTCTTGTGATGTGACCCTTGAGCAGGAATTCTCCCATATAAATATGGAGGATTTTCTGAATGCAACTGCCTATTGGCGTCGGCTCAAGAAGTTGTCGGATCAACTAAAAATGTTGGCGGCGCCCATCACGACTGATTTTCTCGTTCTTCAAATAGTTGCAGGACTCTCCGAGGCGTATAATGGGGTTGTCACTCTTATTCGCCAAAACAATCCTCTCCCATCGTTCTACCAGGCACGTTCCATGCTCACGTTAGAAGAAGCAGGTTTGGTTAAAAAAGCAATTACTGGAGCCAATTTCGCCATGATGGTGGCCATGTCCCGCGAAACTGATGACTCTCAATCGTTCTCCGAAAATTATGGTCAAAACCATAACAACGGGGGTGGAAAAAATGGTCAAAATCGTGGTAAAAATTGCGGCGGCGGACGTGGCGACAGTAAGAGTGGCGGCGGCAGTGGAGGCAGACCATCAGGTGGTGGCGGCCAGTTAGAGACCGGGCCACTAAACCCATGGCAGCAGGCCTGGGCCATGTCATGGGACAACGGGCAGTGGCCTATGCCGCCTTACCCATTTACCTCAACAATTGGGCCAAGCCCAATTCTGGCATGCAACGGCAAACCACAACTAGTCCAGGAACTATTCACTAGCAATAGGTAGGCCTGCTTGGGCCTCGGCCTCAGCAGGACTTCCCTGCTTCCGGCCCAGCAGCGGCAACCCTGACACACACTGATATCGAGGCTGCGATGCATACACTTGGATTAAATCCTCGGATACAAATTGGTATATGGACACCGGTGCTACTTCTCACGTGACATTCGCACCAGGTAATCTCTCATCCTATTTCAATTTGAACAAAAATTGTGGCATAATTGTTGGTAATGGTCATTCAATTCCAATTCGTAGTTATGGTCACACAAATTTATCTCCCCCGAACCCACCTCTCGCCTTGAAAAACTTCTTTCATGCCCCTCACTTAATTAAAAATTTGGTGTATGTTTGTAAATTTACTACTGATAATTGGATTTCTGTTGACTTTGACCCTTTTGGATTTTCTGTGAAGGATTTTTCAACGGGGATACCTCTAATGAGATGTGATAGTCAGGGTGAGCTTTATCCCATCACCACTTCCACCATCACTACCATTAGTCAAGAAACACCATCAACGTTAGCCGCCTTAGCACCTTCCTTATGACATGCGCATTTGGGTCATCCGGGGGCGTCTGTTATTTCCTCTCTTAAAAACAATAATTTTGTTGAGTGTAATAGTACGCGTAGTACTAATGTTTGTCCTTCTTGTCTGCTTGGAAAACATATTAAATTACCATTTGTTGCTTCTAATTCTAGTACTTTGATGTCATTTGATATTATTCATAGTGATTTATGGACATCTCCCATTTTGAGCTCTTTGGATTATCGTTATTATGTGTTATTTTTTATGATTATTCTAATTTTTTGTGGATTTTTTCATTGTCTAAAATGTCTGAAGTATATTCCACGTTTCTATCGTTTAAAGCATCCATCCATACCTAATTTGAACGGAAAATTAAAAACATTCAATGTGATAATGAAAGAGAATTTGATATGGGCCATTTCAGGAATTTTGTAATGTTAATAGCACATCTTTTAGGTTTTCTTGTCCTCATACATCCTCACCAAATGGGAAAGATGAAAAAAAAATTCATACCATTAATAATATTTTTCAAACTTTACTAGCCCATGCTTCATTACCACCCTACTTTGACATCATGCATTACAAATGACTGCTTACCTCCTTAACATACTCCCTAGTAAAGGATTAGCATACCAACCTCCACTAAAAATTCTCTATCACAAAGAACCTTCATATTCTCATCTTAGGGTGTTTAGGTGTTTGTGCTATCCTCTTTTCCCATCCACTACAATTAACAAACTTCAAGCCCGTTCTACCTTTTATGTGTTTTTGGGTTATCCGTCTAATCATCGTGGTTACAAATATTTTGATTTATCCTCGAATAAAATCATAATTAATCGCCATGTCATTTTTGATGAAACCCATTTTCCGTTTGCTAAATTGTGTAATCCCGTGTCTAATTCTTATAATTTTCTGGATTATGGGCTATCACTGTGTACCATCCACCATTTGGCCCAACATTCCCGTGACCTGATTCTGCCAGCAGGCCCACTACCTGCTGGGCCACTAATCCTGCCTCCCGATCTAATGTCTCGACCAGCAGGCCCAATGCCTGCTGGCCCAATTATTTAGTCTGTCGGTCCAGCCCTTCGGCCAATAGACCCAATGCATGTTGGCCAGTCTCGAGATGAACTGACACCATCCCAAGTCCAGCCCACTTCTATTCTGAGTCAAGGGCCCGTTACTCATAGCCAATGGGGTATTTTAAACCGAAATGATATTTTAATCTCAATTTTAATGTCACTAAATCACCACTACCACGTAACCCAGTGTCCGGCCTTTATGACCCAAATTGGAAAATGGCCATGGATGATGAATATAATGTTCTTATTGAAAAGAAGACATGGGAGTTGGTGCCCTGTCCGCCTAGTGTCAATGTTATTCGTTCTATGTGGATTTTTACTCACAAGAAAAATCTTATGGTTGTTTTGAGTAGCATAAGGCTCGTCTTGTAGGTGATGGCAAAACTCAACAGGTTGGCGTGGATTCTGGAGAGACATTTAGTCTGGTAGTCAAACCGGCAACCATTCACACTATTCTCAGTCTAGCTCTATCTAAAGCATGGCCCATTCATCAGCTGGATGTGAAAAATGTTTTTTATACGGTAATCTCAAAGAGACAGTATACATGCATCAACCCTTGGGTTTTAGGGATCCCGATCATCCTAACCATGTCTATTTTTTGAAGAAGTCCTTGTATGAGCTTAAACAGGTCCCTCGGACTTGGTATAAAAGGTTTGCAGATTATATATCTACTATCGGGTTTTCTCACAGCAGGTCTGGTCATTCTTTGTTCATTTATCGTCGTGGTACTTCTATGGCATACATTCTGTTGTATGTGGATGATATTATATTGACTGCCTCTTCTGATAAACTGCGTAAGTCTATCATGTCTCTTCTCAATTCCGAATTTTCTATGAAAGACTTGGGGCCTTTGAGTTATTTTTTGGGTATAGCTGTAACTCGTCATGCAGGTGGTCTATTTCTATCCCAGAGAAAGTATGTGGCTGAGATTACTGGAAGGGCTGGCATGTCATCCTGTAAATCCTCTCCTACTCTGGTGGACACCAAACCGAAGCTGAGTGCTAATTCTAACACGTCTTACGAGGATCCTTCCTACTATCGCAGTCTTGTAGGGGCTCTTCAGTATCTTACTTTCACGAGGTCCGATATTACTTATACAGTGCATCAGGTGTGTTTATTTATGCATGATCCGATGGACAAGCACATGCATGCTCTTAAACACATTTTGTGTTACATACATGACACTCTTGATTATGGTTTGCACTTATATCAATCCTATGTATCTACTCTCGTGTCTTAGACAGATGCTGATTGGGGGGATGTCCAGATACCAGATATTCAATATTTGGTTATTATATGTTTCTTGGTGATAACTTCGTCTCTTGGTCGACTAAATGCCAAGTTACTTTATCGCATTCTAGTACGGAGGCCGAGTATCGAGAGGTATCTAATGTGATCTCTTGGTCGGCTATCTCTCTGAGAATCCAGTCCAACATCAGCGCACTAAACATATCGAGATGGATATTCACTCTGTTCACGAAAAGGTAGCTCGTGAACAAGTACGTGTCTTGCATGTCCCTTCTAGTACCAAATTGCTGACATTTTTACTAAGTGTCTTCCCTTAGTTCTATTTAAAGATTTTAGGGACAGCCTCAGCGTACGACAACCGCCCACTATGACTGTGGGGGTGTGAAAGACTATCATACACACGGTCAAACCGTGTATATGTCATATATATAATTTATATATTTCTTACCATAATTAGTAGAGTTCTTGTACATGTATAATTATGGTAGTACTCTTGTATTATGAAAAGTTAGTAGTCTTGTATTAGGAAAACGTAGATTTAATTTTCATAATTAAGTATTGTATATCACGTATATATATATATATTTTTATTAATGAAAATGATCAAGGGATTACAATATTTAATTATGGAAATTAAATCTATTTTTTCCTAATACAAGACTACTAACTTTTTCTAATACAAGAGTACTACCATAATTATACATGTACAAGAACTCTACTAATTATGGTAAGAAATATACAAAGTATACATATGATACTTGGATAGTCTTATTTATAATTATAAATCAATTAGCAATTTATTTTTGTAACATATAACTTTTAAAGGATTATAATGACATAAGAATCTAAAAATGCTTATTGAAGGCACGAGACTTTTTTGCTTAGGAGAGGAATCTGGTTAAATCCTTTCTAATTGATATGTTCACTGAACCCATAATTTATTATTTAATATGATCCCACCTTAACAGCAAATTTATTCAAATAAATTATTGATTATTTAATAAGAGCTAATTTTGTTGTGCGGAAGCGTAGTAAAAACATGAAAAGAAAATAAGAACACAAGAATTTATGTGGTTCGGCAAATTGCCTACGTCCACGGGAGGCAGCAAACTCTCTATATTCAAAAGTGAAGAATGTTTACAACACTCAATTCTCTCTCGGGATCCTCACTCTATTTTTACTGAAGCTTTACAAGCTTGATTGTGGGATGATTTTGTAAGTGAGGGAGAATACTATATTTATAGCCATTCATCATCATGTGAACATACCATGTGAATACACAAACTAAAATCTGATTTTGCAACTAGAAGTGAGCCAAACTTATTCAACAATGGTGGCTTCTAGATGGTGGATGAGCCATCTTCAACAATGACTGTTGATGCTTACTTTTCAACAATCTCCACATTGGCAAACTTCCTCCAAAAAACTGTTGTTGCCTCCATTAGTGCCCTTAGGCACACCAAGCTCGAGAGATGTTGATCAAGTCCAAACAATGTTGGAACTTGATCCCAGTAATGACCTTTGTAAGCATATCAGCAGGATTATTTGCCGTCTTGATCTTTTGCAGAAGAATACTCCCTTTTCTACAATTTCACGAACAAAATGGAATCAAACATTAATATGCTTCGTTTGACCGTGATGAACTTGGTTCTTTGCCAAACAAATGGCACTCTGGCTGTTGCAGAAGAATTCGACATTCTTCTGAACAATTCCCAAGTCTTTGGTTAATCAATGAAGCCAGATTGCTTCCTTGAAAGCTTCTGTTACAGCCATGTACTCTACCTCTGTAGTAGACAAAGCAACAGTTGACTGTAGTGTCGATCTCCAACTCACTGGTCCTCCTGCCATCGTGAAAATATAACAGTAGTAGATCTGCGCTTATCAAGATCTTTAGTATAATTCGAATCCACATATCCAACTAGATGCTTACAACTTGTCTTGTCTCTCTCGAACTTCAAACCAATATTTACAGTACCATGAATGTACCGTAGAATCCACTTTACTGCTTGCCAATGGCCGTTGCCAGGATTGTGCATGTAGAGACTCACCATGTTCACAGCATGTGAAATGTCAGGTCTGGTACACACCATAGCATACATCAAAGAACCAACTGCATTTGCATATAGAATATTCTCCATTTGCTTCTTCTGATTGTCAAAATTTGGTGACATTGATGCACTTAGCTTGAAATGTGGTGCCAATGGTGTACTCACAGGTTTTGTGTCACTACCAATACCAAACATTTGAAGAAATTTCTTCAAATAATGAGTCTGAGTCAAACAGATTTTGCCTTTCGCCCTATCTCGAGTTATCTCCATCCCGAGAATTTTACTGGCCTCTCCAAGATCCTTCATTTCAAACTCTGAGCTCAGTTGAGCCTTCAGCTTGTCGATATCCACATTTCTTTTAGATGCGATTAACATGTCATCCATATATAAAAGCAAGTAGATAAACGTACCATCTTGAAGTTTCTGATAGTAGACACAATGATCAAATTGACTCCGGGTATATTTCTGCCCTTAGATGAAGTTGTCAAATCTCTTGTACCACTGTCTCGGTGACTGCTTCAGGACATACAGTGACTTGCTCAACTTGAAAGCCCAATTCTCTCTTCCTAGTACTTTAAACCCATCTGATTGAGACATAAATCTCATCCTCCAAATTACAATGCAGAAAAGCAGTTTTGACATCGAGTTGGGCTAACTCAAGATCAAACTGCGCAACCAAAGCCAACAATATACGAATTGACGAATGCATCACAACGGGTAAGAATACCTCGTTATAGTTAATTCCTTCCTTCTGAGCGTAGCCTTTCGCTACTAGTCTGGCTTTGTAACGGATACTATCTGTGCATGGAGACCCTTCTTTCATTGCGAAAACCCATTTGCATCCAATTGGTTTCTTTTCTTTTGGAAGTGGCACCAACTTCCAAGTCTGATTGTGAAGGAGCGATTTCATCTCCTCAATCATTGCCATTTTCCATACTCTGAATAGCATCTTTGTAGTTGTATGGAATATCATCTCCGGTGATTGGAAATGCATATGCAACCATGTTGGTGTACCAAGCAGGCTTGTGGATTTCTCTTCTCGGTCGATTGGTGGTAATCGATTCTGGTTGCTGCATGATGTCTGGTCCTGGAACCTCCACCTCAACAGAGCTTTCATCATCGTGTTCTTTGGGTTGGTTGGATGTCTCTGCTGATTGGACTGGAGTTACTGGAATATATAACTCCACTTAATGATGCAACTCTGGATCTCGATTTTCTTTATCAGAAATGGTATGTTTTAACATCACATTTTCGTCAAAAGTAACATCATGACTTAGTACAATCTTCTTTGAATCAGGGTTCCATAGTCGAAAAGCTTTAACTCATTTACTAAAGCCCATGAAAATAGCTTTCTTGGACCTAGGATCCAGTTTGGATTCTTTCAGATGGAAATATGGGGTGCATCCAAATATGCGCAGATAATCATAATCTGAAACAGGTTGTCCAGACCATACCTCCTTGGGAGTCTTTCCATCTAGTGTTGTTGCAGGAAGTTTGTTGATGATATAAGAGGCATATGACAAAGCCTCAGCCCAAAATGCCTTGCTTATTCTGGATTGGGATAGCATGCAACGAACCTTATCAACCAAAATATGGTTCATTCATTCAACAAGTCCATTTTGCTGAGGCGTGCCTGGTACAGTGAAATGTCTGACTATCCCTTCATTTTGACAAATTTTTTGAAATGGATATGACTTATATTCTCCTCCATTATCAGATCTAAGCCTTTTGATCTTCCTTCCCGTTTGGGTTTCTACCATTTTCTTCTATATAAGAAAGATATCTAGCATCTCATCTTTATGATTCATGGTATAAACTCAAATATATCGCGAGAAATCATCGATGAAAGTAACAAACCAACGTTTACCTCCCAATGAATTATTTTGAGAAGGTCCCCAAACGTTGGTATGAATATAATCCAATGTTCCTTTGGTGCGATGAACAGTAGTACCAAACTTGACTCTCGTTTGCTTGCCTAAGACATAGTGCTCACAGAAGTCAAGTTTTCCAGTATTTGCACCTTTCAGAGAACCTTGCTTTATCAAGGTTTGAAGCGCCTTTTCTTCAACATGTCCGAGCCGCATGTGCCAAAGGCGGGAAATGTCTGATGAAACATCATTAGAACTGGTACTAGCTGATACACTTCCGGTTACTGTGTGTCCATCAAGAAAATAAAGATTTCCTTTCTGAGTACCCTTCATGGCCAAGAATGCTCCACGTACAACCTTCAGAACTCCACCTTCAATGGTTACATTGTAACCGTTGGAATCAAGGACTCTTAGTGAGATTAGATTCTTCTTCAGATCTGGGACGTATTTGACCTCCGTGAGCCATCTCGTTGTACCGTCATGCATTTTTAGGCGTATGGTTCCAATACCTCTCGTCTGGCAGGTATTGTTGTTGCCCATTAGCACAACTCCTTCATAAAACTCATCCAACTTTGAGAACCAATGTCGATTCGGACACATATGATAGGAACATCCAAAATCCAAATTCCATCTATCAGACTGATTGTCTGTAGATGAAACAGAGAATGCAAAATCTTCTTCTTCCTTATGCGCCACATTTGCATCTGTCTTGTCTTTATTCGGACAATCCTTCTTCCAGTGCCCTTTTTGGTGACAATAGGCACATTCATCCTTTCTAATGCGTCGCTGTGATGTAGTTCCTCTTGACTTAGAGCGAGATCGACCTCGCCCACTGGATCTGTCAGATTTGTTACTGGCTCTGCCTCTGGATACCGTTAAGGCTTCTGGTGATGCCTCATTGTTATCAAGTTAGTCCTTCTTCGATACTCGTTGTTCACCAATGCATTTGAAACATCACTGAATTTAACATCATCTTTACCATATAGCAAAATTGTTGTTAAATGTTCATAACTTCCAGGCAGAGAGTTTAACAACAATAAAGCCATATCCTCATTACTAATTTCAACATCAAGATTCTGTAGATCAGCGAGAATCTTGTTGAAATTATCAAGATGCTCAATCATGGGAGTACATTTCTTGTACTGAAAATGGAAGAGCTTCTTTTTCAGGTAGTGTCGATTCTCTACACTTTTTGTCATGTACTTGTCCTCCAATTTATTCCAGAGACTCGCTGCCATTGTCTCTTTCATGACAAAGTACTTCTGATATTTCGCCAAACAGAGTCTGATCGTTCCACAAGCTTGGCGATTCACGAAATTCCAATCATCATCCTTCATATCATTGGGCTTGGCTTCCAAGACGATATGTGATCCTTCCCGGAATAATAGATCTAGAACTTCACATTGCCACATGCCAAAGTTGTTGGTGTCATTGAATTTCCCCACCTCGAACTTTGCATTGGACATCGAATGTCTTTGCCAAGAACCACTTGTGGATGCAGTATCTTTTGAGGTTTCCTCCGCCATTAAGACCGAAGATATTACGATGCCAAAAGTGCTTAAAAACAATGATAAACGTATCCAACTAAGCTATATCAATAACTTAGGAGCTAAATATCCAGAAACTGATAGCACGGTTGCCTCCGGAATGGTAAAAAATGGTGGAAACGAATCCGATTTTGGAAAGAATAGGCGAAACATGAGCCGAGTATAGATGGTCAACTAAAATTGAGTTCGGTCAACTGCGGGCCGAAAATGGACCGGGCTGAGTCTGGGCAGGGCTGAACAGGACGGGCTGGAATGGGTCGGGTTGGACTTTTTTTTCTCTCTTTCTTCTTCGCTGCGCTTCTGCAAATTTCAAAAAAAATTGCAGAGTTTCTGCAAATCTTTAATCAGCTATTGGGAACTCGTTTCTCATCCGTTTTGCTCGCCGTTTATTGCGTTGGACTCCTAGGAATGAGAGCTACCTCCACGGTTGATCAAAAAATTGTTTTGATCATATTTACACAAACTCAAAATTTCGAACAGAGGCTCTGTTTTTCTTTCCACACTTCACCTAGGCTCTGATACCAATTTGTTGTGCGGAAACGTAGTAAAAACATAAAAAGAAAATAAGAACACAAGAATTTATGTTCGACAAATTGTCTACGTCCATGGGAGGCAGCAAACTCTTTATATTCAAAAGTGAAGAATGTTTACAACACTCAATTCTCTCTCAGGATCCTCACTCTATTTTTACTGAAGCTTTACAAGCTTGATTGTGGGATGATTTTGTAAGTGAGGGAGAATGCTATATTTATAGCCATTCATCATCATGTGAACATACCATGTGAATACACAAACTAAAATCTGATTTTGCAACTAGAAGTGAGCCAAATTTATTCAACAATGGTGGCTTCTAGATGGTGGCTAAGCCATCTTCAACAATGGTTGTTGATGCTTACTTTTCAACAAATTTATCCATTCAATGTGCCAATAGAACTGACAGTAGTAAGCGGTAGACTCTTGTTACCCAGCTAGAGTTCACATTATGTTTATGTAAATAAAATATGATTATTTAATTAGATATTTAATTAAATTTTGATTTAGTGTAGGAACAAAATGGTAAAATAACTTTTACATAGGGCTTCCCACTTTTAATAACTTTTATAAGTTTCACCAGTTCCTTTTGAGAAAATTAGTTATTTACGTACTTTCTTTAAAATATGTAATAATAATAATAATAATAATGATGATGATGATGATGATGAGATAGATAACCCCTCTAGTGTAGTTTAAACTAAGTTTAAGAATTGTGTTCGGATAGGCTCTGAGGAATGCCTAATACTTTCTCCTTGGAGTAAATAAAACTCTTACCTAAAATTTCATAGATTTCACAGACTAAAACATATTAGACATATCAAATACAAATAGATTTTCTAATATATTCTTAAAAATTAGATGGTGACTCTAAACCCTTTTAAATCTGGTAGATAAGTCAGTTATTGCAAACATATTTTGATTAGTTCAAAATAGGGCGCGACAAGAATGTCGCTTTCCAACGCGACAAGAATGTTGCTTGCCAACGCGACAAGAACGTTGCTTGCCAACACGATATCTAGCAAGGGAAAATCCAGCATTGTCGAGCCAACGCCTGATGTTCCAGAAACAAATTTGACCTCGACCTAGATGTGATTGATTCTGACACTATCCTCAAATTGTTGGATTTGTTCTCTGGCTTCCGGCTCTGAGAAAAGGCCACTGAAATCGGTTAGTGAGTGCCCTTGTCCTAGAGTATCTTTCGAATTTTGGGTCGACTACAAATGGGACAAGGTAAACATACATTTTTATTGTCCATTATAGGACTAGAGGATCACCAGTCATCGGGACTGGTACTCATTTGACTATACATATCCCTTCACCATCGAGTTAGGCTCCCGGTGGATGCATCATAGATGAGCTATATCGGATGTATCAAATTTTCTTAGCACAAGTAGGCCATCGCGTGCGTGCGATACCTGGCTGATACGAACGAGCAGTTGTTCAGCATCTCTCATCTATTATACCTCTATTCCCCGAAGCATTATTGGGAAGGGGTCATGACCATGACTCCCGATGTTAACTTGCCTTGGTTACAAGTACAGATGATGATTACGATCAGGGTTGTCGAGAGAAGTATGTCATATCCCCACTATGGAGATTCAATAACTCAAGAAATTCTTACTCCCTTCAACTTGGAATTCCAACCGTAAGTGGGATTTTTACCATTATTTCATAAGCGAGTTCATTTTTAATCTTCTAATTTTTTTCGATACACATACCTGGAGGTCTTCATCGAAGGAGAAAATGACATTGAGGATTCGGTGAGGAGTATTTTGTATACTCCAGTAGGTCCTCAAGGATATGGAAGGCCAGCGCTCTGGTCCTAGGATGGAGGGCCAAGACCCAATAAAGGACATTGAAGAGTCGGTGAGGAGAATATTGTATACTCCAGTACGTCCTCAAGGATATGGAAGGCCAACGCTGTGGTCCAAGGATGGAGGGACAAGACCCAGTAAAGGACATTGAGGAGTCGGTGAGGAGTATTTTGTATACTCTAGTAGGTCCTTAAGGAAATGGAAGGCCAGAGCTCTGGTCCTAGGATGGAGGGCGAAGACCCAATAAAGGACATTGAGGAGTCGGTGATGAGTATTTTGTATACTCCAGTAGGTCCTCAAGGATATGGAAGGCCATTGCTCTGGTCCAAGGATGGATGGACAAGATTCAATAAAGGACATTGAGGAGTCGGTGAGGAGTATTTTGTATACTCCAGTAGGTCCTCAAGGATATGGAAGGCCAGCGCTCTGGTCCAAGGATGGAGGGCAAAGGCCCAGTAAAGGACATTGAGGAGTCGGTGAGAAGTATTTTGTATACTCCAGTAGGTCCTCAAGGATATGGAAGGCCAGCGCTCTGGTCCATGAATGGAGGCCCAAGACCTAGTAAAGGATATTGAGGAGTCGGCTAGGAGTATTTCGTATACTTCAGTAGGTCCTCAAGGATATGGAAGGCCAGCTCTCTGGTCCAAGAATGGAGGGCCAAGACCCAGTAAAGGACATTGGTGAGTCGGTGATGAGTATTTTGTATACTCTAGTAAGTACTCAATGATATGTAAGGCCAGCGCTCTGATCCGAGGATGGAGGGCCAAGACCTAGTAAAGGACATTGACGAGTTGGTGATGAGTATTTTGTATACTCCAGTAGGTCCTCACGGATATGGAAGGCCAGCGCTCTGGTCCAAGAATGGAGGGCCAAGACCCAGTAAAGGACATTGAGGAGTCGGTGAGGAGTATTTTCTATACTCCAGTAGGTCCTCTAGGATATGGAAGGCCAACACTCTGGTCCAAGGATGGAGGGCCAAGACCCAGTAAAGGACATTGAGGAGTCGATGAGGAGTATTTTGTATACTTTAGTAGGTCCTCAAGGACATGGAAGGCCAGCGCTCTGGTCCAAGGATGGAGGGTCAAGACCTACGTTAACAGTCTATTTTCATAACACATCTGATGGTGTTGCAACTAATTAATGGATTAACGAAGGGCGAATATGACACCCTAGAAACAATGATACAACAGGCCAACCCACTGTCTAGCTTCAATAGGGCCCGATCATAATTACTGTTGGAAGAAACCAGACGTGCTAAATAGGATGAACACAACCAAATGAGTTGGTGGTTGACGCACACAAAAACACCACTGCATCCGCCAGCCCCACCGACAACCAGCAATAGGGGCAAAGGCTGAGGCTGCGGTGGTAGAGGCAAATGTAGCTAGGGTGGTGGTTAGCCACAACCGGCGCGGTACCCCATCCAATGGGCCGGCCCAATGCCATGACAGTTTTCGGGTGAATAGGCCGCACCACCCTGCCCGTACCCAACTGCCAGGACCCACTGGCAGTATCTCGATCTTTTGTCTCGGGTCCATCTCCTCGGATCTCGGATCACGCATCACAGGCCCATCTCACGAAGGCCCAACTGGGGCAGTCCCAGTCCGATTTGCTCACCCCGAGAGAATTGACCCAGGCCTAGAACACAATGAATATACAATATCCCGATGATTCTTGGTACATGGACATGGGCGCCACATCCCACCTCACGCACAACTCCGCTAAGCTTCCACGTATTTTTAATTTGCGCACTCCTCAATCTATTTTGGTCGAAAATAGTAATCGCATTCCAATTCATGGGTATGGAACCACACATATATCTAAACCTCACCCTCCCTTCTCCCTCCGTAACGTCCTTTATGCCCCAATATCATTAAAATTTAATCTCTGTTAGGAAATTTGCTATTGATAATTGGGTATCTCTTGAGCTTGATCCATTTAGTTTTTCTGTGAAGGATCTATGCACACCTCTGCTGCCAGAATCAACCCTCACACATCCCTTGCCGCAATCTCTCCATCCACGTGGCACAACAGACTTGGACACCCCGGAGCTCCCGTTTTAAATTTTCTTAGAAGTCGCAACTTTATTTCATGTAATAAGGGGAACCTTGCCCCAAGTTTTTTTTCTTGTCCTTTAGGTAAACATGTTAGACTTCTGTTTATGTCTTCTTTAAGTGTTACTTTTTCCCCGTTTGACATTATTCATGCGAAATTGTGGACGTCTCTTGTTGCTAGCAAATTTGGTCATAAATATTACTTGATTTTGTTAATTGATTACTCGCATTTTCTATGGGTCTATCCGCTCAAATTTAAGTCACATGTCTACCACACGTTTCTTGAATTCCGCACATATATTAAAACTCAGTTTGAAAAGGACATAAAATATTTGCAATGTGATAATGGTCGTGAGTTTAATAATTTTCTCTTCCATAAATTCTGTTTGGATCATGGCATGGTATTTTGATTCTCGTGTCCTTATACCTCTCCTCAAAATGGTAAAGCTGAAAAGAACTCTACATATCATTAACAATATGATTCGTACATTCCTCCTTCATGCTTCTCTCTCGCCATCCTTTTGGGTATATGCATTAAAATTGGTAGAATACATACTTAACATATTGCCTACCACCACTCTCCAAAATCGAACCTCGACTGAAATTCTATTTTGTCGTATCCCCACATATGGTCACAAATTATGGATTTCTTGATAATTCGGACAAGTCCTCTCTCGTCCAACACATGCTACGTGTAACTCCCAATTTGGCTCCACGACCACCACTTCCGGCATCCTTCCATCCCCCGCCAGCACTTGCCTCCCCCGTGGTACACCCACATATCCCGCATCCCAAAATCTGGTCCCGCATCCACCCAAACACACCCACTGCCAACCCAGCTTTTTCGTTATCACTCCATACGACCCCACCCCGTCCCAACCTCTAGCAGCCCTTTCGCCACTGCATAACCCAACCCAACCACTGCCTGCCTCCCCCAGTACAACCACCCACCAAGTACTCTCTCATAACCCAGCCCCTGGACCCGCAGACACTCGCATCCTCCCGCCACGTATTGTCCAGTCCTACACCACACTACCCCATCCCGATAGACCCCACCCCCCACACTGCCTCTGCCACACCACCCGTAACCCAGCCCCCGTACCTACACACCAAATGGAAACCTGCGCCAAACACGGGATTTTTAAACCAAAAGTCCATTTCAACCTATCCACACAACCCATATCACATATACCTAAAAATCCAAAACTAGCCAAACTTGACCCGAATTGGAATGTGGCCATGCGTGAAGAGTTTGATGCGCTTACCAGTCAGCGCACGTGTGATCTTGTTTTGAGACCAAAGGGGGTGAATGTGATTCATTGCATATGGCTCTTTCGGCATAAGTTCAGAGACAGTGGTGATCTTGAACGTCACAAGGCCAGACTTGTGGCAAATAGCACAGGGCAGCAGAAGGGTATTGATTGTGGTGAGACCTTTAGTCTGGTAGTTAAATCGGTTACCATGCACACTGTTATGAGAATAACTATAGGTAAGAATTAGCCATTTCATCAACTTTATGTGAAAAAATGTGTTCCTACATGGGAATTTGAACGAAATTGTTTACATGCACCAACCACCAGGCTTTGTACATCCAGAGGCTCCTTATTATGTTTGTCGTCTCCGTAAGTTACTATATGGATTGAAACAAGCCCCAGGGTTTGGTATGAGCGTTTCTCTACTTACATTATGTAGATTGGGTTCGTGTTCAAAAAATGTGACCATTCACTGTTTATTTTTCATCGAGGTCGTGACATTGTATACTTGTTATTATATGTGGATGATATTATTCTGACTTCCTCTTCTGATGTGTTGAAAAATGAGATCATTATGCTACTTAAATCCGAATTTTCTATGACAGACTTAGGGAAGTTGAGTTACTTCTTGGGAATTTCTGTGACCAGATATGCAAATACTATGTTTCTATGCCAACGTAAGTATGCGAAAGAAATTGTATACAAGGCTAAAATGACAAACTGCAAAATCATGCCTACTTCGGTTGACTCGAAGTCGAAACTCAATGTTGTTGACGGTGATCCGGTGTCCTATCACACTCTCTATAGGAGTCTCGCATGTGAACTTCAGTAGCTTACATTCACCAGACCTGATATTGCATATGATGTTCAGCAGGCTGATATCATATACGGACGCCGATTGGGCAGGCTTTCCAGACATGCGGTGCTCCATGTCAGGCTACTGTGTGTTCTTAAGAGATAATATTATCTCATGGTCTGCCAAGCGTCAAGCTACACACTCCCGATCGAGTGCAGAAGCAGAATATAGAGGCACTGCAAACGTTGTAGCTGAGATTTGCTAGCTCTGAAACCTCCTCTTAGAGCTGCAATGTCCCTTACATAAGGCATCTATAGTTTATTGTGATAACATATTCGTGATCTACTTATCTTATAACCCGGTTCAACATCAGAGAACCAAGTATATTGAAATGGATATATATTTCATTCGTGAGAAGGTTGCTATAGGTCATGTTAATGTGTTGAATGTGCCTTCTTCGTATCACTATGCAGATATTTTCACTAAGGGACTTCCTCGATAGATGTTCCTAGACTTTAGATCCAGTCTCAGCGTCCGGCCTCCTCCCGCTCCGACTGAGGGGGTGTGATAACGAATATTACATATATTCGTCGTATATTCTGTAATTAATATTTGTGTGTAATTATAGTAAATATAGATCCTCATTCAATTAGGACTCAACATTGTACATAATATATATATTTGTATTAATGAGAAAGACTCCTCAATGGAGATTAATACAATCTTACAATAAGGTTGCGGAATTGTATGCTCAAGTGGCTTACTCAAATCTCCGAGTATGGGAGATTCATACCTAAATCTCGGTGTCATTTTATTCACAAGTATAGTTATTTTGAACTTGTGCTTAGAATAGGGTAACCTGCTGTCAATAGAAGCGATGAATAGAGCACAGGAAGAGAATTCCCAGGTTTTTCGGCTTTCCAAGGCCAGCGATGAATTTCAGGCTGAGAAAGCGACTTTGGAGGAAAGGGTAGAGAATGACATTCGAACTTTAGAGGAGGTTTGCTGAGAACTGGGAGCTTAAACATCGTATCTCAATTTTAAGTTATCTGTTGTATCCCCAAGGTTCAAGACTTAGAAAGAGTGCTGGCTAAAAAAGAACTATACGAGAAAGAGATGGTCGAGGAACACATCCGATTGTTTGCCAACAAGTCCATTTCAAAATAGATTTCTCAAACATGAACTGTGCGTCGAGCTTCAGGAGTCTGAGATTCTTAGAGAGTTGTACTGAAGTTGGGCACTCGGGTGCATGTTCTTCGCGACATTTTCATTGGTGTACTAAACCTACCGGGTGCTCTCAAGGTGGAGGAAGGTGTAGCTAATAACAACGGTGGCTCATAGATGCTTCTTTCCCGGAGTCTACAAGATACTTTTGTGAAGGAGAATGATGACAACTTTGAGCTGTCAGTTGAGGGAGATGAAGATATCTTATTGCATCCTCTTCCATTCCACCAAATGCTTTGGCCTCGGATTTTCCGCCTTTCTCCTGTTGGATATGTAAAGCAATACGGGAAGTAAATAAATATTACAAGTGTTCGAAAGGATAAACATGTAGCCAATATTCAGAATTGCCTCAATCTTGTTAAGCGTTGGATCTTGATAACATGAAATCAAGAAACACTAAATCTGGATTGTTACAACTGTGGCTGAGTCGAGAGATGGCTCTCTGCCTTTAAGACAAGATTGCCCCGTATATATGCTTTTACGTTAACGGGCAATAGTCTCCCAAGATAAAACAACAACTAATCAACACTACAAAGCAAATAGGTTGATTTTGACGAAGAAAACAAAACACGAAACGACTTGCTGAAGAACGAAAAAGGAAGGAAGAGTTTTTTGTTCACTGTTTTTGCTCACGTTTTGGACATAATTTCAGTTGTTCTCTCTTCTGTTTGTCTCTGTGTTGTATATCTTGTAGTCTCCACAATTGTGCCAAAAGACACCAATATATAGCATAAGGGGAGGGACTTCTCAACTGCCAAGTAATGGCAGTTTATGAGGGAGTTAATCAACCAAGTAATGACTGATTTAATGTCACTCTTAAAGGAGCTGTTAGGGAGGAGTAAGGTGCAGATTAATGGAGTTTTAACGCTCCAAAAATCAACTCCAACGGCAGGCAGAAACTTTCTGCCTTCCGTCGTTTCCCAATTTCAGCTTTCCAGAAACTCCAGGGACCAAACTGTAAATATTAAGCAATTTGGGGTCCAAAGAGATAATATCATAAGAAGCCCCAAGTCCAAGCCCCGTAACCCGAGCCCGGACCGGACGGGCGGGCGGGCTTAGCCTTGAACCCAAGCACATCTAGGTCCTCCCTCCTTCAAACACATGGGTTACCCCTTGGGGTCCCAAACCCTTAGCCAATTTTGAGACTTATAAAGAGAACAATTTTTCCTTTTCCCACCGATGTGGTAGATTGGTCCCACACCATATTTTCATGCCTCAAACACCTTACTTCGTGGACCAATATCTCTTTCATTTCTCAATAAAATTTGACGATTCTTTGCCCTACGGTCATCTACTCACTTAGTAGATTATTCACGTGTGAAGAGACAAAGCCTCCAACATACGGAACCCTAGTGTTTAAGTGATTAAATACGGGTGGACGCACCTCCTCACCAAAGATAAATTTCCAACATCTCCTAGGCTCTTGTTATGCGTTTGGATTTCATGCCTTTGATCTATGTAGTCTTACTTTGCTAGTACATGTGGGAATATTAAGCACCTTGTACTTTGCGACTTCCTCACTCGCTTCTTTCAAGTCACCCTTGGAGAAGATCAATACCATGTTTCCAACAAGGAGAGGGATGAGATTGAGGATATTGTGCTTGGTTTTTCAGTGTGGACCCTGCTGGTCTTCTTCATCACGATGTTCTTACCCATTGAGACAAACAAACTTACGTCTGACTTTCGTGTCTTAGAAAAACTTACATATGATGTTCATATTGTATCGTGCCTTTGGGTCTTGTAAATATATGGATTATTAATTCAAATATTTAAACTCAATCATATTTTCCTTTCATTTCAATAGTTTCCAGATGCATGTCGTTTTAGCTTCTCGATTTATTTTATCCTTCTACACGTCTTTTATCAAGAGTATTTATCCGTGTTTTCGGAGTATTGACTTTGCATAGTATTTTTTCCTTACACATTTAGATCTTTTAAATATAAAAAATACAAAGTTAATTATAAAAAAGCTAATGTTTAACAATTATGTTTCTTTATAAGTAATTTTAAATTAGGTATTCAAAAGACATGTTATTTCTGAAATTATTGTATAAAATAATTATAAATCTGTAATTAATATTGTAAAAAAGGATATAAATTTCAAATTAATACTATTTTAGTTAAATTAATTAATAAAAATCCTAACTAAAAGCACACAGTTGCAAGAATATCATGGACTTTTACATGGAATCATAAAAAGTTAAGGATTGAGAAATGAGAAGAAAGGAAATAAAAAATAAAAAATATAAGAAGGAAATGAAAAATTAATAATTTAAAAAGAAATAAAATAAAAATCAATTTAAAAGTAAAATAAAAAAGAAAATGAAATAAAAATAAAAATAAAAGAAATTAATAAATAACCTAGTAATTATCAATAATTTTCATATCCCCTAGGAATTGAAAAATGTAATTACCCCTCAATTAGACTGTGTTATAAGTTGACCAAGCAATTATTTGATGAAACAAACGTGTTAAAATTATGTACCTGCACCAATTACACATAAACTCAATTACAGGCTTGCTAACTAGACTCTTAGAATTGCACAATTAACCGCTTACTGGTATTCTACATGGTTTAATTGCCAGCGAAAGTGATAATAACTTAATAATATCCCTTGTTATGACTAAAAGAATAATTATGTTGTATAATAATTAGGCTAACAATACTATTAAAATTGACTTGCCTTTTTAAATCTTATAAAAAAATTACTCACTCTCTCCTCATCTCTCTGCCCCGTTCTTCATTTTCCTGCGCCTCCTCACAGTAATAGTTGTATTCTCTATTCTATTGAAGCTTATCTTAGGTGGGAGAAAGCAGCAGCCTGTAAGCACCAACACCTCTACCATTCAGGTTAAATAAATAAAAAATAAAAAATAAAAAATAGAAGAACCCACCTATTTTTCTTGTATCTTTATGTCTGTTGTGTGTGTACATGCAGGCTAGAGCTAGTGCAGAGACTAAGAAAACTGATGGAGCTAAAACTTCCACTTTCAATAGTCAAGCCACTGAGGAGAAAGAAGAGCAAAGTGAGGATGCAGTAAAAATTGTATAATATTGTATAATTATAATTTTTTACAATAACAAAGACGTTACCCCTCTGAACCAGATCTATGTTTATATCTGAAAGGATTAAGGATTGAAATAGAAGAATTAGTTTTTTCACATTCATCTGCAAAAGGTCATGACCTCTATATATACAACTGAAGCTCTCCGTTTTAGAGTTCTAATAGGACTAACTTTTGACTAGACTATCCTATCAAGTAGTACAACTACACTTGGATACATTAAATTCAAACATTGTACTTTAGATATACACAGATATTTTATCCATTTGGAATATCTATCCTAACATGCCCCCGCAAGTGCAACTGTGGAACTGCCACATCAAGCTTGTCTCGGAGAAATTGAAATTGTCTTGTTGAAAGGCTCTTGGTTAGGATATCAACCACTTGATCAATTAAGCTTATGAAACGAACTTCCAAATCCTTTGATGCGACCTTTTCACGAACAAAGTGAAAATCAAGTTCGATGTACTTTGTACGAGAATGGAAAACAGGATTAGCAGTAAGGTAGGTCGCATATAAATTATCACACCATAAGTGTGGTGTCATTGGTAGAATAATACCAAGCTCCTTAAGAAGAATTTGCAGCCATGTTATCTCAGTTGTTGCTGCCTCTAGTCCTCTATATTCAAACTCTGTGCTAGATCTAGCAACCACTCGTTAATTCTTGAAATACCAAGAGACAAGATTAGGAACAAGAAATATACAATAACCATGTGTGGATCGAAGGTCATCAGGGCAACCCGCCCAGTCAGCATATGAAAATGCAGTAATGTCAAATAAGGAGGATGGTCGAATTAGAAGACCAAGATGGATAGTGTCATTGAGATAACGAAGAAGTCTCTTCATAGCTATAAAATGAACCTCCCTCGGATCATGCATAAATTGACATAGCTTATTAACCGCAAAAGAAACACTAGACCTTGTTATGGTGATATAAGGCCCCAATTAAGCTTCTATACAACTCTGGATTGTGAAAAGAGGGGCTACCATATTTAGACAATTAAAGACCACTAACAATAGGAGTAGAATTAGGTTTGACACCGTCCATAGAAGCTAGAGTGAGCAAATCCCGTATATATTTAGATTGACATAATGAGAGACCTTGAGACGTTTTAGTGACCTCAAAGCCCAATAAATAGTGAAGAGACCCCAAATATTTTAGGTCAAAAGCTACAGCTAACTTAGATATAAGATCATCGATGAAAGGAGTGGAGCTTCCAGTGACAATAACGTCATCTACATACACTAAAATTAGTGTAATGTGATTTCCATGCATACGAATAAACAGAGATGAATCAGACTTAGAAGTAACGAAACCAAACTCAAAGAGAGCCCCGCTTAGCCTATCAAACCGAGCTCTAGGAGCTTGTTCAAGGCCATATAAAGCTTTGTGCAAGCGACACACATGAGTAGGAAATATAGGATCAACAAAACATGTGATTTGTGTCATGTAAACCTCTTCGTGTAGCTCCTCATGTAAAAAGACATTTTAACGTCAAGTTGACGAATTTACCATCTCTTAGACATTGTCAGAGAAAGAACAATCTGAATAGTAGTAGGCTTAACAACTGGGCTAAATGTGTCATGATAATCTATACCTATCTCTTGACTAAATCCTTTTGCTATAAGTCTGGCTTTGTAGCGCTCAATTGAACCATCAGAGTTAAGCTTTAACTTAAAGATCCATTTACACCCAACAAGATTTTTAGACATGGAAGAAGGGATCGAGTACCATTTTTTATAAGGGCATTGTACTCTTCTTTCATAACCTGCCTCCAATTACTATTCTTGTTGGCCTGAGTGAAACACATGGGTTCAGGCGAAAGTGAGGAAGGGGAAAGTGAATATTTAGTAGCAGAATTAATTTGCATAGACGCTGATTTCGATTTCAAGCGAATGATCATATGATGAGGACCAGGTTAGGGCTTTTGTTTGGGAATGATTGGGATTGTTTCCACTGGAGGATTGACATTTAAGGAAGGATAGGGGGTTTACTGACAATTTAATGGCTAGCATTGAGGTGGGGGAGGGGGGTTGAAGCTGAACATAACTGATTTGGAGAGGAAGTTTGAGAGATTGGAGGTATATTTGAAGGTGTTAGTGGGCTGGAAGCATGTCATGGTACTACAACATGTAATGTTGAAGTTGTCTGCCAAGTATTTTGGATATTAGATGTGGACGGGTTGGCCAAATAATTAAGGGAAAAAGAAACTCATCAAATACCACATGTCCAACAATAAAAACTCGGCTAGTGGACACTTGAAAACACTTGTAACCTTTATGATGGCTTCTATATCCTATAAAAATGCACAATGAAAATTGAAAATCCAACTTGTTGGAGTTATATGGGCGTAAGTATGGATAACATGCACAATAAAACACCTTCAAAAAATTATAATCTGGAAGTTTGGTAAATATTTTTTTATAAGGTGATTTATTGTGCAAGATGGGAGTTGGAAGTCAATTTATCAACTAAGTAGCAGTCAAGAAGGCATCGTCTAAAAAATGTAAGGGGAGTGAAGCGTGAGCCAATATAGAGAGACCCGTTTCAATAATCTGATTGTGTTTTCTTTTAGCAGTCCCATTTTGTTCATGAGTGCAAGGACATGACGCTTGATGAGTGATACCAACCTCATCAAAGTACTTAAAAAATTTCCTAAATTCCCCGCCCAAATCAGATTGCAAGATTTTGATTTTACGTTCAAAAAAATTCTCAACTTACTATTTAAAGCGCAAGAAGACATGAAAGACACCACTTTTAGCAATAATGAGATACAACCAAGTATATTTGCTAAAATCATCAATGAATAGAACATAATATCAAAATTTATTATTTGCAAGAAAAGGAGCGGGTCCCCATACATCAGAGTGAATCAACTCTAGAGAATGCGAAGAACCAGACATGGAATTCAAAAATGGCAATTTATGACTCTTGCCATATTGACACGATGAACAAATAAATGATAATGACTTTATACTAACTAGTAGATTGAGGGACTGAACCACTCTACTAAGAACTTTTATTGACGCATGACCTAGAATACTATGCCAAAGATCAAATGCTGACTTGGACGGAGAGAAAACTTGAGGTTGAGAAGGTGAGTGACCAATCAAGGATGCTTTTGGATTAGCTTGTACATGGCATGCCCAAGAATCCCTTGAAGAAGTAATTTTCGTGTTGCCCGATCCATCACATAGCAAAGATAAGGGTGAAACTCAAAGAAAACATAATTATCTTAAGTAAATTGAGCAACACTGAATAATTTTTTTGTGATTTTTGGAACATGTAAAATATTACGCAAGTGAAGTGATCTAGCAGTAGTGGGTAAAATAGAATCACCAACATGTTTGATGTTCAAACCTGTACCATTACCAACATGTATTTGATCGTTGCCATTGTAGTCATCACGAATAGTCATGTTATTTAGATCGCTTGTAAGATGATTCTTAGCTCCTGAATCTGAATGCCAAGAGGGATTCACTACCGTGTAAGATTGAGAAATATAAGCAGTCATTTGTTGTTGGGAAGCTGCTTGATATGCATGATCAAAACGGTGGTAACACGACTTGGCTGAATGACCATATTGTTGTAGACTTGGCATTGAATAACGCTTGAAGACTGATGGAACGAACTTGAACTTTGCTGATTCTGGGAGTACATCTTGCCATTACTTCCTCTTCCACGCCCAAAACGTCCAACATAATGCTGATTAGAGTTTGTATTTTTTCTGAAATTCACATTAGTTTTGACATTATTCCGCGTGGTCAAATTGGCTTGTGCAGTTACTTGTTCATTAACATTCGTTTTCTCAAGTCTATATTCATGACTTAACAACAATCCTTGAAGATCAGTGAGAGAAATTGGGTCAGATCGTGAGGTCACAGACACAACCAGTGCATCATAGTTTGGCCCTAATCCTCCAAGAATATATCAAATCAGATCATTTGCGGTAACGGGTTGGCCGGCGGCTGCAGGATTATAAAAAAAAACTTCATTTTTTTGTAAATAATCCACCATAGTCATTGAGAATGTCTTTGTAATTTGCAACTGTAGACGAAGTTGCATAAGCCTAGCACGTGACTGGGAGGCAAACATGTCATCTAGGGCCACCCAAATATTTCTGGATGTCGAACAACCGACAACTTGAGCAAGAACAACTTCTGTTAGAGAAGAGAGGAGCCAACTCAATAGCAATTGATCTTGATTTTTCCATTGAACATAGGCTAAATTAATTTCAGTCTCGGCAGAGTTCTCAGCACTTGGATTTTTTAGTAAAAACTTGATAGTGCACTCGTGTGTGCCATCAATATACCCCTCTAAATCATGGCCTCGAATAGTAGGAAGTACTTGGGATTTCCCTAGAATAAAATTGTGCATGTTCAGCTTAATTAAATTTGAGTGGGAGACACTAGTTAAAAATGGTGTACTGTTTGAGTTAGCATTTTGTGTTGAAAAACTTGTTATGGATGGAGAAGCCATGGACAAGTGATGTAAGTCTTGAGTCTACTCTGATACCATAAAATGATTAAAGATTAGAATAAAAGAATTAGTTTTTCACATTCATCTGTAAATGGTCGTGACCTTTGTATATACCACTGAAGCTCTCTGCTTTAGAGTTCTAATAGGACTCTAACTTTTGACTAAGCTATCCTATCAACTAGTACAACTAAATTTGGATACATTTATATTCAAACACCGTACTTTAGATATACACAAATATTTTATCCTTTTAGAATATCTATCCTAACAATATCCACTTATATAATATTATATACTTGTGTATAAATATGTGTAAATGTGTATAAATGCGTATTTTTTTGTATAATATTATATAATTATATTTTTAGTGTATATACCTACACATTATACACTTCCATATATCTATATACATAATGTACATGTCTTTGTATTTAAGTGTTTACTATTGTATAAAAGTATTTTTGAGCTATATTTTTACAATATAAATTATGAGCTATATTCTTGCAATATAAATTCTGAGCTATATTTTAGCTATGTAAATCATCGAAGTGTACTTTTTAGAAATTTCCCCATGAATAAATTGTGTAATAAACTAATAATAGACAGGAACCCAAATTCAAGACTTAAAAAAATTCATAATTTGTGGACTTCTTTTGTCATCATGTACGGTCAACCTAAAATGTACTCCATCAGTTCATTTTTACTTATTTATTTTTTACTTTGCACGCTTCTTAAAAATTAATAAATAAAATATATATTTTGTATACTATTTATATTAATTGATATATAGTCTTAAAAATTGAAAAATAATTTTAAAATGAATAATTAGTGCTAGGATTAAAATATGTTTTTTTTGTAAATATGCTAAAATGTATAAGTAAGAATAAAAATTTATTTTTCGTATAGTGTATAAGTAGAAATGAACAGAGGGAGTATACAACTCAGTTTATTAAACTACAATTTGTTATAACAAGTTGTACGAGCTCATAGTTGATCGGTTCTTGAGGTAGTAACATAGAAGATCATCCAACTATGAGTATTGATCTCTCAAGGTTATATTTCTTTGTTTTGTAACGATAAGGTCACCAAACTTTCCCTATATCACATCTAAAGTCACCCAATTAATATTTGGGCAACAAAATATGATATGCCATTTAATTTATTACACATGACATTTAATTTATGAAAAACGGTCAGATTTGCCCTTGTACTCTCCATTTTCATCTTAATTTTTCTATGTATGTGTAGCAATGTTTTTTAAAATAAGGAAAATTAATTTTAAAAAAATAAAAAAATGATGTTTTTAAAATATCAAAGAACTAAGAACTAAAGTTTTTTCTTAAATCAGTTAAAAGCAATTTTTTTAAAAGAAAAAAAAACTGAAAAAGCTGCAGTATCTTAAATTAGGAAAACAAGTTTATTTTTCTAGATTTAAGAAAATCTCATTTTCCAGATATTTTATTTTATTAAAAATCCAGTTTCTTGAGAATTTTTTAAAAACAAATCCATTTTTCTGAATTTTTTAAAAAATTATCCAGATATTTTTTAAAAACAAGTGTCATAAAAACTGAAATTATGAAAATTTGGATTTTTAGGACATTTTCTTTTAAAAATAATCTAGTTATCCAGATTAAAAAAAATCCATAATTTTGAATAAGAGATCCAATTTTTCCGAATCTTTTTTACAAAAACGGGTTTTGAAAAAAATATTTTTTTCAGATTTAAAAAGAAAAATAGTTTTCCAGATCTATAAAAAAACAAAATTTCCAGTTCTTTTAATAAAAAAAAAATCCAATTTCCAGTGTTTTTTCTAAAAAATGGATTTTTAAAAAGTCATTTTTTAGATTTAAAATAAAACAGTTTCCATCTTTTTGTCTTAAAAATAGTTTTTTAGATTTTTTTATAATTGCCACGTAGACTCCACATATGAAAATTAACATGAAGATAAGTTTTAATCAAGTAGGGGTAAATATGATTTGTTTTAGAGTGCAGGGAAAATATGATCCGAAAGTTGGATGAAAATAACAAAATATTAAAAAAGTATAACACATGGTAAATATAACTTATTTGTGAGAGTATAAGGGCAAATCTAACCATTTTTCATAAAGGATCAAATATACATCTCTACTTTATTTTATTAGCCAACTTTATTATCTGTTACTGATTGTGAACAAATATACATCTGTTGTTAACAAAGTTTACACCCGTATCCTATTTGAATGGAAAATACCAAATCAAATTAAATTATCTGATTTTAAGAAATTATCCAATTCCTACCCTGCTTCACCCCTACTCAACTCTGATCTTCTTCTCCAAAAAAATACTAAAAGAATTGATCTTATCTCCTTTAATTCTCAATCAAATGAGCTCAAATTTGAGATACTTCTTCATAACTAATAAATAAATTTTAACTACCAATTTCTTCAAACAAACATTGAATCAACAAAACTCATTCTCAATTTTTTTTTTCAAACATCAAACTCTAACAATCATTGATTGTTATCTAATGGTACATTGGTTCCATAACAAGGCACTAACAACACAAAATAACCAACATACTTGCAAAGATAAAAACAAGAAAGAAAATGACTGCTCACAGCAGAAGTATGAAATATTCATCGGTCTATTCGGTGTTTCATAGTATTTGATTTCTTAAACTGTTATACTAATCTGACTAAATTTGATATGGTTTAAAGTTTCTAGTTTTTTATTTCGATCATTGAATTTTGAATATAGAACTGTAGCTTTTTTTTTTGTAAGGGCGGATGCATAACAGAACCAAAAAAAAGAAGAAGAATCATAGTATATTTTTACCGATTTGAGAATACAGAAAAAAATAATAAAAATGTTTGTAAATGAATTTTGTTGATTCAATGTTTATTTGTAAAAATTGGTGGTTGAGATTTTGTTCACTGAATTGTGAAGAAATTGTATCTCAAATTTGAGCTCATTTAATTGAGAATTGAAGGAGATAAGATAAATTTTTGAGCATTCTTATTGGAGGAGAAGATGAAATTCGAGTTGGGTCGGGACATGAATTGCATAATTTCTTTTAAAATTGGGTAATTTAATTTGATTTGGGTATTTTCCATCCAAATAGGGGTATGAGTGTAAACTTTGTTAACGGCATGAATATATTTATTCACAATTACTAATGGGGGATAAAATTGGCTAATAAAACAAAGTAGAGGAGTATATTTGATCATTTTCCCTAAATTATATGTTATATGAAATAAAGTAAATGTCATGTAGAATAAATTAAATAATATATTATATTTTATTTTATAATTATTAATTAAGTGAATTTAGATGTGATATAAAAAAAGTTGAACGATATTATAGTTATAAAATAAAAAAATATAATCTTAAAAGATCAATTTTATAATTGAGTGACTTTTACTACATTATCGGTTCTTGTATAATTCATTGGCAACTGAACGGAAATTGAGAAGGGTACATTAAATGGCAGCGTTGGAGAAAGTAACAAAAAAGAAGAACAAAATACTTGAATAGACTCCCTCCGTCTCATATTGTCACGTTTCTATTTTTTACATCTTTTAAAAAATTATAAATAAAAAGTATTTCTTTCTAATTTACCTTAATTTTTCTTCATAAATAAGACTAAGCTAATCTTATTAATATTTGAACAATTATAATATCAACTAATAACAAAAGGCAATAAAAAGAAAAAAAACTAATAACAGAACTCTTTATAATTTATGTGTTATACAATTAATATTATTTTTTTAAAAAAATAATTAATATTAAAAGTAAAATGAGAAAAAAATATTAATTTTATTTTTATTTTATAAAATAATAATTTTTTTGGAGCAAGTACACGTGGAGGAGGAGAGCACAGTACTCAAGAGTTTACAAGTTCCAAAATAATGTGTTGTTAGCAGCTACATGTCACTCCACCCACTTTTCCTCTCATCTCATTACGCCTCTTAATTTGTTTGCAAGTACCCTCTACGTGTTTATCCACCGAAAAAAGAAATTCCCTAACTAAATTCAAACAAAACTTGAATAAGCAGCTGATCACCGCCCCACCAACCCACACACATATATCCGATCCATTCCTCCAACCTCCGCCCTTACGCTCCCAAATAAAGAACAATGGCCATCTCTAATCTTATTGTAAAGCCATTTTCTCCTTTGTTTCAGCCCAAACTCACCATCCAAAGCAATAGATATGATTACCATAGCAACAAAAGGTGTAACTTCCAATGCAACAACAGTCTTAAAAGAAACAATATTAGTACTACTGCTCCACTTATTAACCAACCTAGTCTTTTCAAAGATGAGGATTACAAGCTTTCCTGGAAGGAAGAGCATACCCTTTTGAGATTTCCACTCAAAAATGGGATGATGATGAGAAATTTCAAGAATTGGTTGACAAGAGGTGTATGGACAATGTAAGGATGTTGATAGTAGACTCAGTGCAACATGCAAAGGCAGGACATGCTGGTATGGCTCTTGGGATGGCGGAGGTTGCATATTTCTTGTATAGGCATGCCATGAACTACAATCCAACAAGTCCCAACTGGTTTAATAGAGATAGGTTTGTTTTGAGTGCTGGCCATGGAAGCCTTCTTCAGTATGTTTGCCTTCATCTTGCTGGTTTCCAATCTGTTCAGGTATACACAATTTATTAGTGTTAGGTTGCTCTTCTTTCTTTTGTCCCAATTTATGTGGAATAGTTAGGAATTTCGAGAGTCAAATTTCGGACATAAATAGAAAGGTGCCACATAAATTGAGACGGAGGGAGTATTTATTTTTGAATTTCATTTTTGTAACAAGAAAACTTTCTTCAACAAGGCCTAAACTAGGATTTATAGGCCAATCCACTCATATAATGAGTGAGATGCATCTCAAATGTATCACTTGCCATGTGAGTAGATGGCTGGTCTACCTAAATTATATGTCACTCACTTGCCATATAATGAGTGAGATGCATCCCAACTCCAAGAGGACATCGAATTTAGAAATCACAAGCACAACAAATAATGAAAGGAATCAACATTTGTAAGGTAAGTTAAGATTCGTACTTGTTGGGTCCGAGGCTACGGATAAGCAAGAATATGTAAGAATAAAACCGTAACAGTTAGAACAATTAAAACAATTTCTGGATGTTGCCTTCAATGTTGTGTCAACATCTGAGGCAACATTGTGATAACACAGTTATAAACCTTTATAGAGTAAATGCAGCGGAAAAGTAAAGAGACACAAGGTTTATATTTTCAAGGGTATATATTAATATATCCCTTGATGGTCAATGATCAAAGAATTGTATAAATTATATACAATAAAAAATGAATTTCTTTTTACAAGATTGAACAATAAATGCGAAAAAGAAATTACAAACAAAAGTGAAGTCGCAGATGACTTCAGCCTAAAGTTAAAAAATCTAAAAAGACAAATACAACATCTTCATTACAATTGCTTGAAATATAAGCTTGATCTAGAATCAAGCGAATAGTAATGTGGGACTAGATGTTGTTATACTACTTTAGGCTAAGTGTGTTGATCCAGTTTCTAAGGTGAATATCCGAGAGCTCTCTTGGTAATTCTTCTCGTTTAATTCTGGATATCGATACTCTAAAGATCCCCTCTATTTATAGTGTGGAACTTCCCTTGAAATCCTTACTGATTAGTTGCGGAGGTTGAGTAAAAGAAGGCTTCAGCTTGGACTGGTTCTTGCTCCTTAAAAAGCTCAACGTTCTGGACTTGGTCTTCACGCTGCTTCCTCTTCAAGCTTTGACTGTTTCTTTTACCACGTTTTAAACACATCATCATTGTAAGCTTTCCTAGGTCATTTTTTACTCACAGTAACACAACCTGTTTTGGCCGAAAGAACAGGCAAAATCGTTACAGAGATGTTGTCAGGAATGTTGTCACAACATCGCAGGCAACATTCTTATTTTCATAAGATGTTGTCCTGAGCATTTACAGATGTTGTCACAACATCCATCCAACATCAACAATCTCCCCCTTTTTGCCTTTCTTCACAAAACTCCATACGAAGCGAAAATGACTAGGATACTGAGAATCAGTAGGATCAGTGTTATGCTCCCCCTTAGCCTGCAGTAGTAAATTCCAAGCAGTGTTGTATCGATGATTTGATTAGATAGGAGTTATGTTCTGTTAGTCGTGACTTACTTACCGCAACTGCGTAATCAGTCTACAGTAACCATTCATAACAATCCACATCAGGCGAACATATATAAACAGCTTTAGAAAGCAGTCACAGTGTTTGCAAGAACAAACCAAATATCCCAAAGTAAAATATTACAAACCAAAAAAAAAAATTCCAAATGTCAGTATATCCAATATTCAAATAAACAGAGATTATTAGCACTCTATTCCATCAGCATGATCATCATTGACTAGAGTAATCGAGTCACAGTAGCTTCTAGCCGCTTTCTATGATCGATCACTCCGTGCAGCACCATCTTCATCTCCATAGCATCAGAAGTAGTCAGCAATCATCATCTCAACTCCTTTCCCCCTGCATCATTGCTTTGCCTGCATCATCATCAGTAGCAGCTCCCCCTGTCTGTCTACTTCCAGCATCAACATCATTAGCATCATTCTCTCCCCCTTTTTATGAAGAAAGTAAGCCCACATAATAGTTTCTGGCTCGCACTAGGTCTTGAATTTGCCTGTTAAGTTCAGCAATGTGCTGTCGAAGGCAGTCTTTGGACATTGGGACCTTTTTTTGACCAATGTTGCCACGAATGTTGGCAACATCCTTTGATGTGTCAGTGTCCCATTCATCTTTCTTCTAGGGCAGGTCAATAACCCTGTCCTTGTTGTTCACAACTACTCGCTGTACTGAGTAAACCTCTAAGGCTAGACTCAGCTTTTCTCCTTTTGGAGTCTTAAAACCTTGGTTGAGTAGGATTTGAAAAATCAAGGAGGGGTATGGAAGGGCAGAGTTGCTTTGTCTTTCTGCCAAGTTGGCAACATGGTTGAATATGAGGGTTTCTAAGTCAACTTTCTGATTCCTTCCAATCTTGAAAAGTAGTGATGTTTGATCAAGGGTCACTACTGTCTCATTGAGGGAGGGTAGCCAGTTGTATATAGCAAGTTTGTGCAAAGTGGCAAACAAGACAGTGAGTTTTGACACAGGACTGCGAGGAGCCCAAACAGTGATCAAATTCCCCATAAGGTACTTGATCATCGAATTGAGTTCCTCCACAGTGGGATTTGGTTGAGGTTCTCTTTCACTAACAATTATCCCAAGAGTGGAGTTGATGATATTAGGTGTAAAACTATATACCTTGTTGTATAGGTACACTCTCCCAAATTTCTTCGAGGTTGTGTCCCTAACAGCAAGCGTCAGATTAGCATAGAACACCTTAATCACCTTCTTACAATAAGGATTTTTACCAGATACAGAGCTTAAGATCTTTCGACTACTTAAGAAATCAACTAAACCATTTGTGGAGAATGAAGTTAGGTCAATCACCTTCTCCCCTCTAACTCCTCTATTTTTAAACTAATTCCAGTTACTGGAGCATGATTACAGATTCTATGTTTTCTTGTTCGGATGAGGTGGCTGCAAGTGTTTCCTCGGATGTTGGGGCAACATAGTCTGGGTCCATTTTCTCGTCTGTTGCCTTTGATGTTGAGGCAACATTTTTATCAAAATTCCAGTATGTTCTACGGACCCCTTTAGGAATGAAGTTCCGTAGAGGTATGTCATCTGACATCTCTTTTTCTTCTTTTTCCTTCTCAGTTTCTGCTTGTGGAGTGGAAGTTGATGGAGTTCTGGAAGAATTGGGCACACTAAAATAGGTGTCAGTGTCGCTGCTAGTGGTAGTATCAACAGGGAAAGTTGACTCTTTCCTGGATCTTTTGGCAGACTGGTTGTCACCGAATTGGTTTTCGAAAACCATTTTTGACCTTCGCGTCGGAAATGTCAATTTTGACTGTCTTGAGACAAGGTTTGAGAAATCAAATATTGCATCAACATCGATTGGGTTTTCATTATTGCCTGGGTGGCTCACCTGTAATGGCTTATCTGAACCAAGCAGGATCATAGCCTGAGTGCAGTCCTCCTCGACCGATTTCAAGTCATTAATGGAAGTATAATGTTTGTAAACCTTGTTGCTATTTGTTGGACTACTCGACATTGGGGAATCATCTTTGGTGTTTGTGAATTTTGGGGAAATGGACATGGGAGAGGGTTTTGAAGAATTGGGCGTGTTAGAGAAGCTTTGGGTTTTGAAAAATGACGGTGGTATTTGGGCTGTCATGATTTGATGGATTGTAAATCGGCTGATGTGACAATTCCAAGACAAAAATGGGAGGTTTCATTATGGCAAAATATACTTACACTCAAACTCCTTTTCCTTAAATTTAGATTGTATAGAAGAATAAAAATTCTTTACACTCCTAAAATAAAGGATTTACACAGCACATAACATCATTTAAAATTTAAATAAAAACGGTCCTCCAGAATTTTTGAATTTTCCGTTAAAGACAGAGACGTGTTAAATACCAAAAATAAGAATAAGATAAACCAGATTGATCAATGTACTGGAACACGATGTTGTTAATGATGTTGGCAACGTTTCAAAGTTAAACAAGCATTATGAGACTCCGAGGATTTTCTGATTTGGCAGATGATATTTCAGTATATGTTCCCTATGAGACTGATCGCTAGACTAATGTAACATTTTACCATTGTCCTTAATCAACTTAGTTGAACACATACATATTAAAAAAATATTTAGGAATTTTCAACCTTTTTGAAGCACGTGGTACTCCTATAGAATAGGAACGATACCAATCTTAGAACTTTGCTCTTTTTGTATACATTCAAATCTTTTAGTAGAGGCTTCGCCTTCTTATGATACTTTTTTTATGATATACATAATTGTTTTATATATATATCATCGCAGAGAACGGTATCACATTCATATCTTGTCCTTTTAGGGTCATGCTTGAATCTTTTGAAAAACAGTGCAGCATCACTACAACACTTATCATGTATATTGACTCAACAGTAAATGTTACCCAGAATGTTAGGACAACATTTCGGACAACATCTACCTAGTCTGTCTTATTTTTAAAGAAAATACAGACCAAGAGATTTTTTCAAGCTAGAAAATCTCTCATGATCTAAAGGTTTGGTAAAAATGTCAGCCAGTTGAAAAAGAGTATCAACATGTTTGATTTGAACTAGCTGTTTTTCCACTATGTCTCTTAAAAAATGATGTCTTATGTCTATGTGCTTTGTACGTGAATGCTGAACAGGATTTTTGGAAATATTAATAGCACTCAGATTATCACAGTACAAAATTATGGAGTTATTAGATATGCCATAGTCATCTAGCATATGACGTAACCAGATCAGTTGAGCACAACAACTTCCGGCTGCCACATATTCAGATTCGACAGTCGAGAGTGATACATAATTTTGTTTACGACTGTACCATGAGACTAGATTATTGCCAAGATAGAAACACCCACCACTAGTGCTTTTCCTATCATCTACATCATCGGCCCAATCCGAGTCACTATATCCTATTAGATTAGGATTAGTGTCTTTGAAGTATCAAATTCCCAAGTCAGTTGTACCGCAACATATCGAATGATACGTTTCACAGCATTAAGATTAGATACCTTGGGACTGGCTTGGAACCTGGCGCAAACACATATGCTAAACATGATATCGGGGCGACTAGCAGTAAAGTATAAAAGGCTACCTATCATAGATCGGTACAATGTTGGGTCAACATCTTGTCCAACATCGTCTTTACATACCTGTTGCATAGAGCCTATTGGAGTCTTCATGTGTTTTAGCATTTTCCAGACCAAATCTCCTAACAAGATTCTTGGCGTACTTGCTTTGAGATACAAAGATCACATCTTCATTCTGTTGAATCTGCAAGCCTAAGAAAAATGTTAGTTCTCCAATCATACTCATCTCAAATGTTGTTGACATTGCTTCGACAAATGACTTCAAGAATGATTCTGTAGTCAAACCAAAAACAATATCATCAACATAGATTTGAGCTATTAGTACTCTACACCGTGTCTTTTAATGAATAATGTTCTGTCAGCTTCTCCACGGGTAAAATCAAACTCAACAAGAAAGTCAGTTAGACGACCATACCATGCATGTGGTGCTTGTTTTAGTCCATACAAAGCTTGCTTAATCTTGTACACATGATGTGGATGGTGAGGATCCTCCCTTTGGTTGTTCAACATATACTTCTTTGTCCAAGTATCCATTGAGGAAGGCACATTTAACGTCCATTTGGTGCAAGGTAATCTTTAGATAGCAAGCAATAGAAAGAAGCAATCTTATTGACTCAATTATAGCCACATGAGTGAAGGTCCCGTCATAGTCGATACCTTCTACTTATGTATATCCTTGAGCAACAAGTCGAGCTTTGTTCTTAACAATCTTCCCTAACTCATTTGATTTGTTTTTGAATATCCATTTGGTCCCAATAACATTTGTGTTGTTAGGTCGTGGTACCAAGTCCCAAACCTCATTTCGGGCAAATTGTCAAGCTCCTCTTGCATGGCTTGAATCCAAAAATTATCTTTTAATGCTTCCCCAATATTTTTAGGTTCCAAAGTAGATGTAGGACAAGAAAGACTTACTAGTTGATATATGGTGGACATGCACACATACCTTACCATTTCTTGGTAATTCACTGGCTCTTTCCATCTTGTACGCCTCTTCTAAAAAACTTCCCATATCACCTGGTCGGGTGGATGATTCTTTTTAATCCCCGATGGAGGGTCTCTTTTTACTTGATCATTCAGTTCAGTAACAGACTCCTCCCCGACTTCATCCCCTGTGTTCTCTCTTTGAGGTTCAGATATTTCTTCTGATGTCGGGACAACATCTGCTTCTTCAGTGGGTTGCTCCTCTTCAATTGCAACCACAATGTTATTTTCTGAAGATTTACCAGATATATCCAGCAGGTCATCAAAAATAACATTGACTGACTCATGTATGGTATTTGTCCGAAGATTGTATATTTTGTAAGCATGGCTATTTTGAGAGTAGCTAACGAATATTCCCTTGTCACTCTTAGAGTCAAATTTAGCCAGTTGATCCCTGTCATTAAGAATATAGCACACACACCCAAAGACATGAAAGTACCGCAATGTAGGTTTCTTTCCATTTAACAGTTCATAGGGTGTCATCTTTGTCCCTGGCCTTAAATAGATTTTATTAGTTATGTGACATGCCGTGTTCAAGGCTTCTGCCCAAAACCTCTTTGACAATTGCTTAGAACTTAACATAACTCTAGCCATTTCTTGTAAAGTTCTATTCTTTCTCTCGGCAACCCCATTTTTTTGTGGTGTTTTTGGTGTCGAAAATTCATGGAATATACCTTTCTTTTCACAAGATTTTGCAAAGGTTTGATTTTCAAACTCTTTTCCATGATCAGATCTAATTCTGAAAATCAAAGAACAAAACAGATTCTTAATCTTAGAGTAAAGTGTTCTAAACATCTCAAATGTTTGTGATTTTTCCTTTAAAAAATAGATCCAAGTGAATCTGGAAAAATCATCTACTATCACATAAGAATATCTCATCCCTCCTAGGCTATCTACCTCGATTGGACCCATAAGATCCAGATGCACTAATTGGAAATAATGAGACGTATCTGAATGTTGTCCGTCATGTTGGACAACATTATGAGAGACTCGGGTCTGCTTTCCTTTCAAACAATCTTCGCACAGTGTTTTATCTTTTGGATCCAGTCTGGGAATGCCTCTGACATCTTCAAATGAGATCAGCTTCTCCAATGTGCCATAGTTGACATGTCCCAACTTTTGATGCCAAAGTGTCAAGTCACCTACCTTTGTGGAGTTGCAAAACTCTTGTCTACCGACTAGATAGCAATTATATCCAGTTCGGGTTCCTGACATGACACATTTATCTGCAGAATCTGTAACCTTGCATCCAAGCTTGTTGAATTTCACCTCGAGATCATCATCACATAGTTGGCTTATGCTAAGAAGATTAGCAACCAAACCTTCTACATGAAGAATATTTTTCAAGGCTGGTACATCCGGAACATTAAGAGTTCCTTTACCAATTATCTTACTCTTACTTCTTCCTCCAAAGGTCACGTATCCTCCATTGAATGCTCCATACTCCTTCAATATACTTTTGGTACCTGTCATATGACGTGAGCAGACACTATCGAAGTACCAAGAACCTGTAATGTTAGTACGCAAAGCAGTTATGCACACATTACATTTCAGATTCAGTTTGGGTACCCATTCCTTTTTCTTCCTTCTACTTTCAGGCTGGTTGCTTTGAATGTTGTCAGTGATGTTGGGCAATATTGCTGACGACATTTAAGGCAATATTCTGAGTGCAGAGTTTTGAAGTTTGTAGCAGTAGGGCATAAAATGTCTTGACTTTTTACAGAAGCTACATACAAACTTCGATCCAATCTTAGTGATTTGAGAATTACTCGGATTTTCTTTGATAAATTTTATCCTCTCAGTTTGATTATGGATTCTGGAAGTATTTGTTTTGCTAGGAGATTGGTACCCAAGCCCAGCCCTTGTAGGTTTATTGAAGTTCAATATTTCATCCAGTTTGGAGGTTTTCATGTTGAGCCTTTGAAAGGCGGTCTCAGCTACGTTCAATCGTGCACGAATCTTACCAAGCTCTAGGTCGTTCTTAGTAAGTGCCACCTCTAATCGGTTGGTTGATTGTGCCTTTCAGATTGCTATTCTCATGAGCCAATAATTTTGTTTTTGAGTCTAGTTGCTCAGATTCAGTGATTAAGGCTTTACAAAGATTTTGTAATTCCTTTATCACGTCGTCTTTGGAGTCAACTAGATCCAAATTTACAGCCTCAGATGAAGAAATAAATCCACTAAAACAATTTACATCAGAATAGTCAAAGTATACATACCTCTCTGATGTTGAAGACATTCTAGATGTTGAGTTTGATGTTGTTCCTGATGTTGTCGCAACATTGTCAACAACATCTTCATCGTCGGACAGTGAGTGTTCGAACATGGCTGCCAGCATTGCCTGTGGTTCTTCTTCTTGATCTCCTTCCGACTCTTCGTTCTCATCGTCACTGAGAGTTACCCACATAACCTTACTAATTTTTCTAAGGGTATTTGCACACCCATTAGCGTAGTGTCCCCAACCCGAGCATGCATGACACTGCACTCCCTCGAGTTGTTTGGGATTGAAATTGGTACTATCGGAGTTAGATTTCCTCAGTGGATTGTGATTTCTTTGCTCAGAATGTGACCTATTCGGCTGTTTATTGAAGAGTGGGTTTTGATGCTGTTTGTTTTTTGCTTTGTTGCGATCATTGTTGATCTTTCTCACCATTGAATTGAATCGACGAGTAAGTAAGGCAACAGTTGCACCATTTTCCAGTTCCTCCAAGTTTTTTTCCTCATTTTCCAATTCAGTTTCCGAGGTTTGTCCTTGGAGTGCCAAAGTCTTGTCTTTATACAGATCTCTGTCTCTTCATGTTCATATCATATGTTTGAAAGATGCACATCAAGGCATGTAGATCCATAGTAGCAAGATTATGAGCCTCTTCAATAGCACAAATCTTAGTATTAAATCTTTCAGGAAGAGATCTGAGAGCTTTATCCACAAGTTGTGTGTTGGTTAAAGGAGAACCAAGCACTTGACACTGATTAGCAATGTCAATTAACTTTTCAAAATAGGATTTTATGTCTTCAGATTCTTCCATCCTTAAGCGTTCGTATTGGCTCAAAATCATGCAAAGCTTTGTACGTCGTACACTCGAGGTACCTTCACAATGAGTTTGTAAGGTCTCCCAAGCGTCCTTGGACGTAGTACAATTCAGGATGAGTTTAAACATATAGAGATCTACCCATCCAAATATCGCATTTATGGCCTTTTCATTGAAGCTCGCACTGTTGATCTATTCCGCTGTCCATTCAGAGATCTACCCATCCAAACGTAGTCGAATTTTCCAATAGGCATAGTTAGTTCCGTCAAGAATTGGAAGTCTACCAACGTTTTGTGTAGCTGAGTCCATAACCGTAATATTCAGAATCAAACACTTATTGTATCAAGTGTTGGCTCTGATACCACTTGTTGGGTCCGAGGCTACGGATAAGCAAGAATATGTAAGAATAAAACCGCAACAGTTAGAACAATTAAAAAGTTTCTGGATGTTGCCTTCAATTTTGTGTCAACATCTGAGGCAACATTGTGATAACACAGTTATAAACCTTTATAGAGTAAATGCAGCGGAAAAGTAAAGAGATACAACGTTTATATTTTCAAGGGTATATATTAATATATCCCTTGATGGTCAATGACCAAAGAATTGTATAAATTATATACAATTACAAATGAATTTCTTTTTACAAGACTGAACAATAAATGCGAAAAAGAAATTACAAATAAAAGTGAAGTCGCAGATGACTTCAGCCTAAAGTTAAAAGATCTAAAAAGACAAATACAACATCTTCATTACAATTGCTTGAAATATAAGCTTGATCTAGAATCTGGGCAGCAATAGTAATGTGGGACTAGATGTTGTTATACTACTTTAGGCTAAGTGTGTTGATCCAGTTTCTAAGGTAAATATCCGAGAGCTCTCTTGGTAATTCTTCTCGTTTAATTCTGGATATCGATACTCTAAAGATCCCCTCTATTTGTAGTGTGGAACTTCCATTGAAATCATTACTGATTGGTTGCGGAGGTTGAGTAAAAGAAGGCTTGAGCTTGGACCGGTTCTTGCTCCTTAAAAAGCTCAACGTTCTGGACTTGGTCTTCACGCTGCTTCCTCTTCAAGCTTTGACTGTTTCTTTTACCACGTTTTAAACACATCATCATTGTAAGCTTTCCTAGGTCATTTTTTACTCACAGTAACACAACCTGTTTTAGCCGGAAGAATAGGCAAAATCGTTACAGAGATGTTATCAGGAATGTTGTCACAACATCGCAGGCAACATTCTTATTTTCATAAGATGTTGTCCTGAGCATTTACAAATGTTGTCACAACATCCATCCAACATCAACAGTACTGTATTAGGAATTAACATTTGTACAACTATATATATTGTGAATAATGAAAGGAATCCCTAAGGGAAATTATTCTATCTTACATGGTATTAAGAGTCTAAACCCTACTCTCCTCTCCAAACAACTCTCTCGGCCGAAACCCCCCCTCCCTTCATCTCGGCTGGCGGCATTGTCGCCAGTGTCTTCCCCCACAAATTCTGGTTCCTTCACTAGCACTTTTGACAACCTCTCTCAACGATCATCGTCTTCTTTTCACCCGGCATTCACCGTTACAAATATCAAGAAATTTATCTCTATAATTCTTGACCAAGAAGACTGTCAATATTCCATGTGGACAGAATAATTATATATTCATGTATTTGCATACAACGTGCTCGACCATATTGATGACTCCGTTCCTCGTCCCACCGATATTACCTAATCAACATGGAGTCGCCTTGACGCCATCGTCAAACAGTGGATATACAGCACCATCTCAAAAGACCTGTAGTGTACTATCATGAAAACAGGTGCCACAGCACGTGACCGTTGGGTACGGTTGGAAAAAATCTTTCAGGATAACAAAAATACTCGGGCCGTGTATTTGGAGGAGCAATTCAACAATACGCGCCTCGACAATTTCAACATGTCCGAATATTGCAAACAACTAAAACTTATAGCCGACCAACTTTCTAACGTCGGGACATCTGTTTCTGAAACCAAGATGGTACTCAAATTAGTTGCTAGTTTACCGTAAGGTGAATACGATACTCTTGCAACAATGATTCAACAGGCCGACCCACTACCAAGTTTCACCAAGGCATGGTCACAATTATTGTTGGAAGAAACCCGACGTTCCAAACAAGAGGAACATAATCAAAAGGCGTTAGCCGTTAACGGGATGGCACCACCGGCAACCAACAACACCCCGCCACCACCGCAGGCCACCAGCAGCAGTCTAGCGGCGGAGGTCGTGGCGGCAGAGGTCGTAACAACAAAGGCAAGGGCCGCGGCAAGGGCCAACGCAACCAGTGGGCTGGACAGCAGCAACCGCAAGGCACCAATCCAGCCTATTTCCAGTGGGCTGGACAACAGCAACCAGCATGGCCCAACCAGCAGAACTGGGCCTCGCCTGCCAGCCCATACCCAACTGCAGGGGCCCAGTTCCAGCAGCCTTGGTCGACAGGCCTATTGGGCCCGTCTCCAGCCACCAGGCAGGCCCACCAGCAGCAGCAGCAGGCCCACCTGGTCGCGGTCCAGCAGCTGCCCAGCAGCTTGGCCCCCACTGATTTGGGCCAGGCCTACAACACCGTGAACCTTCAATAGCCCGACGAAAATTGGTACATGGACACCGGAGCCACATCTCACCTCACCCGGTCGTCAGGTAACTTATCTCAACTACGTCGGTTAAAGTGTCCTCAATTTATTACTGTCGGCAATGGTCATCGCATTCCAATTGAAGGTTACGATAACACACACACCAAACATCCACACCCGCCTTTCTCCCTAAACCACGTCCTATACACCCCTAACATCATTAAAAACTTTATCTCTGTTAGAAAATTCACTATCAATAATTCTGTGTCTGTCGAATTTGACCCTTTTTTCTTTTTTCTGTGAAGGAACTCAATACGAGGAAAATTCTTACACGCTGCAATAGTGTGGGAGATCTCTACCCATTCACTCAATCTTCCGCTGTCAGACCGCAAGCACCTCTATCCCTTGCGGCGATCTCTCCCTCAACTTGGCACAACAGACTCGGACACCCCGGAGACCTAGTTTTTTCTTTTCTTAGGAATTCTAAGCATATTCAATGTAATAATGGGAAAATTGTCCACCACTGTTTTTCTTGCCCACTAGGCAAGCATACTCGTCTTCCATTTATGTCATCAAACAATGTTACTTTTTCTCCTTTTGATATTGTTCATACTGATCTGTGGACATCTCCGATTGTTAGCTCTCTGGGTCATAAATTCTATCTAGTATTCTTAGATGATTTTTCACATTTTGTCTGGATTTATCCATTGAAATTCAAGTCTGAAGTTTTTTCCAAATTCCTCGAGTTTCAAAAATTCATTAAAACACAATTTGAAAAATCTATCAAATCATTCCAATGTGACAATGGACGTGAATTTAATAACTCGGCATTTCACAATTTCTGTTCTAAACAAGGCATGATTTTTCATTTTTCTTGTCCCTATACTTCCTCCTAAAACGGAATGCTGAACGAATTATACGTACCATCAATAACATGGTTCGCACTCTTCTGTTTCATGCTTGTCTACTACCGTCTTTTTGGGTCTATGCTGTTAAAATGGTAGAATCCCTTCTTAATATTTTACCAACTAGCACTCTCCAAAATAAGACCCCTACAGAAATCTTATATCGTAGGCTACCATCATATGATCACCTACGTATTTTTGGATGCCTATGCTACCCCAACATAGCCTTCACTGCACCCCACAAACTAGCCCCACACACTACACCATGTGTATTCGTCGATTTCTCCACAAATCATCCGGGTTACTTATGCTATGACATAACCACTCATAAGGTCATCACCTCACGTCACGTCACATTCGACGAGACGAACTATCCATTTTCAAACCTTCGAAAATTTCAAACCACGAATTACACATTTCTCGATGAGTCTCCTATGTCTCCTCTACTCCAATTGATGTGTCTCCGGCAAAGGACAATACCGCTGCCATCTGTTCCGGCAGTGGACACTTCCCCATCCCCACCACTGCTACCTTCAGCTTCCTGCTCTCGGTCTACTGCACCCCCGGCAGATTCTCCTGCAGCAGTGTCTCTTGTACCTCCCAGTCCAGACACCACCAGCCCGCAGCCTACCAGTCCCGCAGCATTGCTGCCTAGCAGTCCAGACCCAGTAGCTCTGCAACCCCCCAGTCCCGACCTCCCACTGCTACCCTCTCATCGCATGGAGACTCGTGCACAACACGGGATCTTCAAACCCAAGGTTCACTTCAACCTCTTCGCACAAACCTTATCTCCTATTCCAAAAAATCCAAAACTAGCAAAACTGGACCCCAATTGGAATGCGGCCATGTGCGGGGAATTTAACGCTTTAACCAAGCAGAACACTTGGGATTTGGTACCTAGACCAGAAGGTGTGAATGTTATCCGGTGTATGTGGCTATTTCGGCACAAGTTCAGAGACAGTGGTGACTTAGAGAGGTATAAGGCAAGACTAGTTGCCAATGACACTAATCAGCAGAAGGGTATTGATTGTGGTGAGACATTCGGTCCGGTTTTTAAACCAGCCACTATTCGGACTGTTCTCAGTATTTCTATGGGCATGCATTGGCCGATTCATCAGCTTGATGTCAAGAATGCATTTCTTCATAGGGATTTGAAAGAGACTTTGTACATGCATCAGCCTCCTGGCTTTGTTCATCCGGCAGTTCCGCAGTTTGTACGTCGTCTCAGGAAGTCATTGTATGGATTGAAATAGGCACCCCGCGCTTGGTATGATCGTTTTGCCAGGTATCTTCTGTAGATTGGTTTTGTATGTAGCATGTGTGATAACTCTCTCTTCACTTTTCACCGAGGTAGCAGCACTGCATATCTGCTATTATATGTCGATGACATTGTTCTTACTGCCTCATCTGGCGGTTTGAAGAATGAAATTTTTGATTTTTTGGGTATATCGGTGACCAGATCTGCAACCACTATGTTCCTGTGTCAGCGTAAGTATGCAGAAGAGATAGTGTATAGGGCCAAGATGGCAAATTGTAAAATTATGCCAACTCCGGTGGACTCAAAATCCAAGCTTAGTGTCAATGACGGTGCTCCAGTTTCTGATCCCACTCTATATCGGAGTCTAGCAGGTGCTCTTCAGTATTTTACATTCACTAGGCCTGATATTGCATATGTCATTCAGCAGGTGTGTCTGTTCATGCACGACCCCCGAGAATCCCATTTTGTCTCCCTCAAACGTATTATCAGATATGTTAAGGGCACACTAGACTTTGGATTACATCTATACCCCTCTGCCCCAACCAAGCTACTTGCCTACACGGATGCAGATTGGGCAGGATGCCCGGACACACGTCGCTCCACCTTAGGTTACTGTGTATTTTTTGGGGATAATCTTATCTCATGGTCCGCCAAGCGGCAGGCCACACTATCCCGTTCGAGTGCTGAAGCAAAATATCGCGGTGTTGCTAATGTAGTTGCTGAGATCTATTGGCTCCGAAATTTTCTTTTGGAGCTCCAGTGTCTACTCCACAAGGCGTCTATAGTCTATTGTGACAACATATCTGCCATCTATATGTCTCATAATCCGGTCCAACATCAGCGGACTAAGCATATTGAAATGGATATCCACTTTGTGCGAGAGAAGGTTGCCCGTGGTCAGGTCAAAATTTTACACGTGCCTTCCTCTTATCAGTATGCAGACATCTTCACAAAGGGACTACCGCGACAGCTCTTCACCGACTTCCGATCCAGCCTTAGCGTTCGGACTCCTCCCGCTCCGTCTGAGGGGCAGTATTAGCGAATATTCTCAGTATATTTTGTAATTATAATAGATATATATTTAAGGTAACTTAGGATTCTAATTGTAGTAGGAATCAACCTTTGTAAGGTAAGTTAGGATTCGTACTGTATTAGGAATCAACCTTTGTACAACTATATATATTGTGAATAATGAAAGGAATCCCTAAGGGAAATTATTCTATCTTACATTTGGGATCAGCATAATTCAACACCAGAACAGGGCACCCTGTGACATTTAAGATAATTTCCTGTTTAGCTAAATTAGGCTTAGTTTTTTCCTTGCATATATAGACGATTCCGATGGTAATTGCCAATTGGCACTTGGATTCAAGTGTTGTGCTTTGTGCATGTAAGAGGGGATTCTTGCTTTACATTTTGTCAGGTTCATTTAAACAGTTTTGGTCAAAATTACAAGTGAAGTATTGTGTCATTCAGATTGAAGACCTTAAATGCCTATGTAAGCTTGGAAGCCGAACACCTGGGCATCCAGAGAATGTAGTGACAGAAGGCATCGAAGTCACAACTGGTATACCTAAATACCAGTTTGCTTTCATCTTTTTATTGATAGAGTTACAGCTATATTTTCAATTTGGTATAATCTCCATGATCATAGTTTTGTCATTCTTTTATTCATGTGAAGAGATGCACGAAAAGCCCTTCGCAGGAACTCATATTAAAAACGTCCTTCTTCACTGTGGTTAGTGCAGGCAAAATAGATAAAAATAACAAGTATCCGCCCAACCCGCCGCCCAATAACAAGCGGATGGATAACTGATTTGCAAAGCTGGGTACTCATAATTTTATATTTTACCAAGTTAGTTGCCCATCTGCAATTTTAACCATTGATTGAAGCTAAGATCGTACAAGACGATATTTAACCAAAGAAATGAAGGATCTTCGATTCAATCATGCAAAAAACAATGGTTGCTCATATTATCCGTCATTCAATCTGTTTTTATCTGTACTCAATATGATCGGGTTGGGTGTTTATATGTTTTTTTCTAACCTATTTACAGCCCGGCCATATTCGTTCCGTCCCGCCCACTTGCTAGCACTAACCAAGTCTTTAACAATAATGAGTAATACCACTAAACTGAAAGCCTCTTGGATACCAAGGACCATTTGTAGGAAGTTGTATGAAGAGCCCTTGAAAACTTGATATGAATTGTATTGGATTTTTCTTTGTAGGATACGACAATACTATTGTTTTTTCAGGAAACTTGATCAGCATGGTATCACGAGTTTCCAATTTTGTATTACACTACAGGCCCTTTGGGACAAGGTGTTGCGAATGCGGTTGGTCTTTCTTTGGCAGAAGCTCACGTAGGTGCTAGATTTAATAAACCTGATGTTGCCGTCGTTGATCACAAAACGTAAGTAGGATGCTTTAGTTTGTGGACGAACCGAAGAGAATTTCACTTAGATAAATTTTCTTCAGGTATTGCATCATGGGTGATGGCTGTGCTATGGAAGGCCTATCAAACAAGGTTGCATCCCTAGCTGCTCATTGGAAGCTGCACAAACTTACATTGATATATGACAATAACCATAATACTATTGATGGTAGCACTTGCACTTTCAGAAGATATATCGGCACGATTTGAAGCTCTAGGATGGAACACTATCACTGTAGATAACTCGCAAGGAAATTTAGAAGCGTTCAAGAACTCGTTAATCTCTGCGCATAGTGAGACTAGAAAACCAACTTTCATCCGGGTATGTATTGAGCCTAGAACACTGTAGATATGTCAATAATAAGTTGTAGACCGCCTTCCAAATTTCCAATTATTCCTGCCTACTGAAACTTTGTATTTTCAGGTGAAAACGACAATAGGGAAATTGTCAAAGAATGATGAAACATCAAAGGCTCACCATGGAACCTTTGATGATGATGATGTAAAGAAAATGAAACAGAAAGTTAAATGGGATGATAGAGAACCTTTCCATGTCATTCCTATGGTTTACAGGTAACAATTTCTTAGCTGCTGCTATAATTAAAGACAAGGAAGATTGTGTTGTACGATAGTAGGTGCATTTTTGTTATCAGGGAAATGCAAGCACAAACAGAACTTGGTGGAAGGTTGGAGCTGTTGGAAATTTGCCTTTGGCGGGGAGATGCGTCCACCCATCTTTGATGAATTAAACACTAGTGTTCCGCATGTTGGAGACCTTGTCTCTTCGCACATGCATAATCTACGAAGTGAGTAGATGACCGTAGGGCCAAGAATCATCAAATTTCGTTGAGAAAAGAAAGAGATATTGGTCTATGAAGTAAGGTGTTTGAGGCATGGAAATGTGGTGTGGGACAAATCTACCACATCGGTGGTAATAGGAAGAATTGCTCTCTATATAAGTCTTTAATTTGGTAAAGGGTTTGGATCCCCAAGGGGTATCCCATGTGTTTAAAGGAGGGAAGACCTAGATGTGCTTGGGTTCAAGGCTAAGCCCGCGCGCCGCCGCCGCCCGCCCGTACGGTCCGGTCCGGTCTCGGACTCGGGTTCGGGTCACGGGTCACGGGTCACGGGTCACGGGTCGTGGGCTGTGGGGCTTTCTGATATTATCTTTTTGGACCAGAAAACTCTGCCAGATGTACAGTTTGATCCCTGAAGTTTCATATGTACAGTTTGGACCAGAATTCTTTCATATGTACAGTTTGATCCCTAAAGTTTCAATATTTACAGTTTGGTCCCCAAAGTTTCTGGGAAGGTGACGGAAGGCAGAAAGCCTACCGTTGGGACTATTTTTTGAGGCATTAATCAGCCATTACTTGGCTGATTAACTCCTCCATTAACAGCCCATTACTTGGGCAGTTGGGCAGCCTTTCAATGGCCATTAACAACCATTACTTGGCTGTTTTAATGCCCTCCTAATGGCCATTAACAGCCATATTTTGGCAGTTAGTCAACCCCTTCTCCTTGCTATATATTGAGCTTCATTTGGCTCAATTCAGTGGCAGAAAATAGATGAAAATACAGTGAGAAACAGGCAGCAAACAGAGATGAAAAACAGCAAGTAACAGGCCCGAAAAACAGCCACAAAATAGCACAAAACAGTCAGTGAAATTCAGCGAAAATCAGTGCAATTTTCGACTGAAAAACAGTGACCAAACTCTCACGTATACACAAGATATACACTACAGAGACACACTATATACACAGAGACAAAAGAGAAGAGTAGACATAAACTCTTCCTTCCTATTCCATATCTTCAGCAAGTCAAGTCATATTTGTTTTCTTCGCCAGGCTCAACCTATTGGCTTTGTAGCGTTGAGATTAAAGTGTTGTTTTATCTTGGGAGACTATTGCCCACTAACGTAAAAGCATATATACGGGGCAATTTTATCTTAAGGATAGAGGGCTATCCTCGACTCAACACACAACGTTATAACCATTCAGATTTAGTTGTTTCTTGATTTCAGGATATCAACATTCAAGACACAACAAACTTGCGGCAGTTCTCAGCATTGGCTTTGCAAGGTGATCAAGATTCAAGACACAACATACATGCGGCAGTTTTGAAGATTGACCATTTATTTATCCTTTCGAACATTTGTAATAGTTATTACTTCCCGTACTGCTTTATAAAGTACCATAGAATACCAGCAATTTAAGACAAGATTGTATTGTAATACTATTAGTGTTCGAAAGATGTCGGTCAAAAGTTGTGTGACCAAATCTGAATATGGCAATGGTTTTCTGGTAGAAGAGAGTGATGATGATGAACGTGTTCATGGTGTCACCGCTACCAAGACTGGTTGGAACAAGCGCTCACGAGAGCTTGAGGATGTCAACTGGGACAAGAGGAGAAGACTGAAGATGTACTTCTATCTTGCAGCAGAAGGCCTGTATCTATCCCAGACAAAAGATCCGAATAATGGTAAGAAGGAAATGGACACTCAGTCTGATGAAGTGACTGAAGTGAGCCAGAATCCGAAATTGGGATAAGTAGTTTTTCTTACTTGTCAAGAATAAAGATTAAATGAGGTCTGATTAAAAATTGATTAAAGTAAGGAGGAATATGAAAATAATTTATATTCCTTACGCTTTAAAAATCAGAAGTTTAATCTCATCTTCTTTTCCGTTTAAAGATTGGATTGTAAAGCAACTTAAAAAGATCCGTTCTTTTAAGTGTAATTATTAAAAGTGAGTAAAGTATGTTCGCACATACGAGGGAGTAAGATCCACTGACTGTGCGAAAACTGTTACCATTCTTAAGTAAGCGCCAAGAATTATCTGGGCACCAATCATAACGGAAGAAGTCTAAAAGTTAAAGACGTTGAGCCTGTCATACTATTTGACAGAAGATCCTTCATAGGATGATATTGGACACTCAGTCATATAAAGCCTCCGGGCAACTGGAGTGGGCCAAAATTCCTTTGATATGATGATATTGGACACTCAGTCATATAAAGCCTCCGGGTGACTGGAGTGGGGCCAGAATTCATTTCATAGGAAAAGTGATGGACACCTAGTAAGGTGGGTCAGAGTTTCCAGGTCTGAAATGATCTGAAGGCCTAGAGAAAGGCAGAAAAGAAGTTGGACACTCAGTCTGCAAAGCAACTGCAGTGGGCCAGAGTATCCAGATCACATATGATCCGGTTACGCCCTAACCACGGGCAAGAGGTTGTTCATGTGAAGCAACGCCACCTCTAAAGTAGAAGGGGTTGAAGAGGTTGTCCTCAATAGGACTTCAGGGAATGAGATCACTCTAAGCTGAGGTGATACATGTTCCTAACTTGGTTTAAGGGACGCTGTTGGTCAAGCTGGTTTGAGACTAGTCCAACAGGTCTGTAATAACTAAGAATGGTACAGTACGTCTGTAGCCAAATGAATGATATATTTGTAATCCGTGCATCTATGCCATCATAGATTAAGACACGTTAAATAGCAAGTCATTCAAAAGCTAACGATGTTGAGATTGTTGCCTTCTGTCGACATAAACCCTCAAAATGAATGTGAGGTAGACGAATAGGCAAAATCACTTTTCCAAATTCCGTCAAAGGGAATAGCGAAAGAAGCATCGCTCCTCTAGAACTTAGTCACACCTACTTGAGTGATTTGAAGTTTATACAAAATAGAGGGGGGAGACAAGTACGTTGTGATCTTCATTGATGATGGTACAACGTATGAAATCCTTTATTTGTTAAAAAGCAAAGATGAAGTTGTTGAAGCGGATAAGCGCTACAAAGCAGAAGTTGAAAATCAACTAAGCCTACGGATTGAGAAATTCGTAGTGATAGAGGGGGAGAAAGTGAAGCATCGTTCATTAAACGACTGTTCATTTCTCACCTCAGTCCAACGGTGTTAGCCAAGCGCAAAGCTCATACGCCCAAATTATGTGGGGTGGCTTGGTAAAAGTTGGAATACTGAAACAGGTCAAGTTGTATCTAAGACTGTAGATTGCATATCTGTCAGAATCTGCAAATAACAGTAGTGTTGATCGCCTCTTGGCATCAAAGAATGTTGAATTCTTTGGAGATAACTTTCCTTGAAAAAGGAAAAAGGAGTAATTGCTCAAGGTTAACAAGAACCCGCGAGGGCCTGACTGTCCGAAACTAGACGTTCCGTATCTACAGGACTCGAAAGTTGCTGGCTATCCGGAACTTAATATTCCAAATCTGCAGAACTCAGGGATTCTAGATGTAGAACCGAGAAGGAGCAAAAAGGGGATAAAGACTTATTCCATACTTTCTAGCTTGTATGGTTGAGAACGAACCATGGACAATTAACAAAGAATTGTCATCTCCAAAAGCACTACTTTGGAAAGAAGCTAAAGGAAGAAATAGATTCTATCATATAGAACCATACTTGCTTAATGGTTGATCTTCCTCCGGGAAAAGAACCTTTGGGTTGTAAAATGTGCTCCCCTGTGAGTAGTTTCACATCCAGGGCCATTGTAGTCTTACATGGCATGGATGTTGAAACAGCCTTTCCAACCGGAGAGTTGGAAGAAGAGGATCAGAATTGGTTTGCTGAACTGTTGGGCTTCTTCCTGAACTTTTATTTTGGTCCCTGAAATGTTTACATTTTGGTCCTGAAAGTTTCAGATAAAACAGAAACATTGACTCTGAAATTAGAAAGCCAACAGTTGGAGAATCAACAGTCTGAAAGTAAAAGTCATATTGAAACAAAGTCTCGATATGAAAGATATGAGTATCACAGATGACATCTTAGGAATTGGATTTCTAAGACATCTAACGGACTGGTCGATAGTTGACAGTCTCGTTGAAGCCACCAATGGATATGAATCATAGAACTGATTGGAATCATGGTGCACCCATAGACAAGGAGCGATATGCACAGATCATGTGTAGTTCAATGTATTGTACACACTACAACCGACCTGGTATCGTCCTACGAATAGATCAGTTGAACTAAGGTTCACTGATAATTTTAATACATGATCGGTAGAAGGCGTTAAATCTGATATGACGATATCTGAGTTAATGCTTATCTACAAATTATAGTATTCTGGATGTCCAGCGGTTCTGGGAGAACACAGTGATGCAAACTGGACATCAGATCTGAAGAACACCAAAGCCACAAGTAAATGTGTATGGTGGGTCTTGGAAAATCCTCTAAGCAAACTTGCATCGGCCGATTCATGATGGAATCGGAGTTTATCGCTTTATACAAAGCATGAAAGAAGTTGAGTAACTTCAAGGCTCCTTAGGGGACGTCCCTTATTGGGAGAAACCCGTGCCTTCAAAGCTATACATCGTGGCTAGCCTGGTCGGCCAGGAAGGACACGGATGACGGCGTCTGGACATATCTTTCAGGATCTGTCGGAGACATAAGACCGTATGGCAGTTGATCATCACGGGTGTCACATCCTTGTGTACTAACTAAGGGACTACCCGGAGATCAAGTGTTCTGCCTGTCTAGGGGAATTGGCTTAAAACCCAAATAATACGAACTTTTGCGGTGGAAACCCAACCATACTGATTGGAGATCCCAAGAATTTGGTTCAATGGGAAAACTAAGCGGCAAAAGATTCAGTTGAGCGCTTCGGTAGAAGCAAGAAGCACTTCGGATGATGATTTCTGTACGGAAACATGAATCCAAAGCTGTTCCCGCGATAGACATTAAAGTGCTACCTGCATGGTGGGTAAATGTTAAGCTTCCAAACCTTTTAAAAGATCCTCAAACAATTGAGGTTAAGGTTGGGAAAACTTTTAATGATTCCTAACACTTGAGAAGTGGGGTATAGCAGGATACCTTGTAGGAGATCACCTATTTAAGTGCGAGGATGGCCGCTTCAAATGAACGCACTTAAGAATCCAAGTGTGTCCATGGCCACAACGGACAGAAACGTAAGAAGGAAAATGAATAAGAAGAGTTATTGTGTTGATATCATTGTCTTGGCTTACACTAAACACTGACGGTTCAAGACATCACGTTCACCGCGCAGTAAGTAAGTCCGATGGTTTCAACTAGGGAAGGTTCAAAGCGAAAGCTACCACTCCTGATGCAATATCTTTTCGCTGAAAGATTGCTGAAATGTAGGCACCTTGTGTGTGCGCCACAATCTCTCTTTCATAGAGGGGATTGTTGGAAATTTGCCTTTGGCGGGGAGATGCGTCCACCCATCTTTGATGAATTAAACACTAGTGTTCCGCATGTTGGAGACCTTGTCTCTTCGCACATGCATAATCTACGAAGTGAGTAGATGACCGTAGGGCCAAGAATCGTCAAATTTCGTTGAGAAATGAAAGAGATATTGGTGTACGTAGTAAGGTGTTTGAGGCATGGAAATGTGGTGTGGGACAAATCTACCACATCGGTGGTAATAGGAAGAATTGCTCTCTATATAAGTCTTTAATGTGGTAAAGGGTTTGGATCCCCAAGGGGTATCCCATGTGTTTAAAGGAGGGAAGACCTAGATGTGCTTGGGTTCAAGGCTAAGCTCATGCCGCCGCCGCCGCTTCGTCTGCCCCGTCCCGTCCGAGCTCGGGTTCCACGGTCACGGTCACGGTCGTGGTCATGGGCTTTCTGATATTATCTTTTTGGACCAGAAAACTCTGCCAGATGTACAATTTTGATCCCTGAAGTTTTATATGTACAGTTTGGACCAGAATTCTTTCATATGTACAGTTTGGTCCCTAAAGTTTTAATATTTACAGTTTGGTCCCCAAAGTTTCTGGGAAGGTGACGGAAGGCAGAAAGCCTACCGTTGGGACTATTTTTTGAGGCATTAATCAGCCATTACTTGGCTGATTAACTCCTCCATTAACAGCCCATTACTTGGGCAGTTGGGCAGCCTTTCAATGGCCATTAACATCCATTACTTGGCTGTTTTAATGCCCTCCTAACACTAGTGTTTTAATGCCCTCCTAATGGCCATTAACAGCCATATTTTGGCAGTTAGACAGCCCCTTCTTCTTGCTATATATTGAGCTTCATTTGGCTCAATTCAGTGGCAGAAAATAGACGAAAATACAGTGAGAAACAAGCAGCAAACAGAGACGAAAAACAGCAAGTAATGTAATTCAAAAACAGCCACAAAATAGCACAAACAAGCGATCAGGAAATTCAAATGAAAATCAGTGCAATTTTCGACTGAAAAACAGTGACCAAACCCTCACGTATACACAAGATATACACTACAGAGACACACTATATACACAGAGACAAAAGAGAAGAGTAGACATAAACTCTTCCTTCCTATTCCATATCTTCAGCAAGTCAAGTCATATTTGTTTTCTTCGCCAGGCTCAACCTATTGGCTTTGTAGCGTTGAGATTAAAGTGTTGTTTTATCTTGGGAGACTATTGCCCGCTAACGTAAAAGCATATATACGGGGCAATCTTGTCTTAAGGATAGAGGGCTATCCTCGACTCAACACACAACGTTATAACCATCCAGATTTAGTTGTTTCTTGATTTCAGGATATCAACATTCAAGACACAACAAACTTGCGGCAGTTCTCAGCATTGGCTTTGCAAGGTGATCAAGATTCAAGACACAACACACATGCGGCAGTTTTGAAGATTGACCATTTATTTATCCTTTCGAACATTTGTAATAGTTATTACTTCCCGTACTGCTTTATAAAGTACCATAGAATACCAGCAGGAGCTGGAGTGGCACTCTAAACTTTATTATTACCAAAACAAATACCCTGAGGAAGCAGCTGAATTCAAGCTTCTACTTGCTGATGGGATGCTTCCAGGCTGGGAAAGCTCATTACCAGTAAAATAAGCATCTATCTAGCTTTATACCTCTAGAAACTAATTCATTTGAAATGTGTTTGTGGTTGCATTCTCAAATAATACAAATACATATTCTCATTTTCAGTGTTTTTGAACAAGAGATTAAGAAGGAAATATCTGCAGGTCAACTTGTTATCAATGAAATCAGGATAAGTTAGCAGTCAGAATCTTCCGTCTCAGTTAGTGGTCCATTGCTCTGAGTAATTTCAAGAACTTGGACCCAAATTATTTTATCTGAGCATCAAAGGAACCAAAAGTACTCTAGACAAGTATTATATGTTCGTGTTACATATATGTAGCCCTTGAACATTAGATGTTTGTGATTGTTGTTTAAAACGTATCATAAGATATATAAGGTTTCATCCAGAATACTTTATCTAATATTTGGTACACTATCAACAGAAATGGTCCATGTCTGATCCCGTTGATGCCACCAGAGGATATTCAGGGAAGTGCTTGAATGCGCTCGCGAAAGTGCTTCCAGGACTAATTGGGGGTAGTGCAGACCTTGCTAGCTCAAATCAAGCCTATCTCCATAATTTTGGAGATTTCAAGCAGCCCGATGGACTTGTGTTGCACGGTGGAGGCCTTATTCCATTTGCAGCAACTTTCCTTGTATTCTCAGATTACATGAAGAACTCTGTCAGATTATCTGCTCTTAGCCATGCTGGTGTCCTCTACATTTTGACCCACGACTCAGTCAGAATAGGCGAGGACGGACCAACTCATCAACCAGTTGAGCACCTTGCTGGTCTTAGAGCTATTCCCCACTTGCTGCTCTTCCGACCTGCTGATGGAAAAGAGACTGCTGGATCCTATAAAGTAGCAATAGAAAACCGAAATGTACCTAGTGTTCTTGCATTATCAAGGCAAAAGGTGGCAGCTAATGTGGAAGGAACGTCGGCTGAGGCAGTAGGGAAAGGCGGTTACATTATTAGCGACATTTCTGACAAGGAGCTGCTACCGGAAATCATACTGATTGGCACTGGATCAGAGCTGTGCTTGTGTGAAGCCAGCGCAAACGTGCTAAGAAAAGAAGGGAGGAGAGTAAGAGTTGTTTCACTCGTGTGTTGGAGACTTTTTGATAGGCAGCCAAGGGATCACAAGGAGCTTGTGTTACCATCAAGCGTGTCGAAACATGTTAGCGTGGAGACAGGCTCTCCCTTAGGGTGGAAGGAGTATGTTGGCGCTGAAGGCTTTGTGATCGGGATCGATAACTTTGGTTCTAGTGGACCATATTCAGAAGTACTCAAGAAGTATGGTTTCACAGAGGAAATTGTGACGCAGACTGCAAAATCCTTGCTTGCCAAGTGAAGCTCTATTACCACGTATATATAACTTACTCATACTAGGATTCATATTATTAACTACTGTTATTGTATTATTATTTTGATTTATTTTATTACGTATTATTTATTACTTTGAACTAATTGGTAGTAATTTTTAAATCTTCGGAGCTGATTTCGGATCTTAGATAAAGAAAGTTGAATTAATTAGCATTAATCTTAAAAGTTGTCTCTATATTGAAGGATTAAAACTTGGGGTCTAAATTCCCAATTGAGTATTCATCAAGACTCTTTTAATTAGAGGCCTCTAATAGTTAAGGGTAGGGTTGTGTATCGGGTGGTTCGGTTTGTAGGTTAATCTGTTGTTGATCGTTATCTGTTTCACCGTTAAATAAATGTAATTTAACTTGTTTATAAAGCAAATTCCTAATTGGTTACGCACATTCTGAATGCTGAATTAAATTTAATCTACAACATTTTCTCTCTTTTCTTTGCTCTTAAAGTTTGTCAGGTTAGGTTGATTTGGTTGACTGATTTTTCAGAAATTAAGGTCAAAGAGGAACACTAAGGATTGTGACGCTTAAAATTTATAACATTAAAAGCAAGCTCTTGTAGTTGGATTTGTAAGATTGTATTAATTTTTTTTGGGGAGTCTTTTTCATTAATACAATATATATAGTGTGTACAAGATGAATCCTAATCGAATGAGGATTTCTATTTTACATAATTACACACAAATATTAATTACAGAATATATATGGAGTATATGGTAATATATTCGCTATCACACCCCCTCAGTCAGAGCGGGAAGAGGTCGGACGCTGAAACTGGATCTGAAGTCTAGGAACAGTTGCCGAGGAAGCTCCTTAGTGAAAATATTTGCATATTGATACGAAGAAGGCACATGCAACACCTTAACATGACTGATAGCAACCTTCTCATGAACAAAATATATATATATCTCAATGTGCTTGGTTCTCTGATGCTGAACCGGGTTATGAGATATGTTGACCGCAGATATGTTATAACAATAAAACATATATGTCTTACGTAAGGGACAATGAAGCTCCAAGAGGAGGTTTCGGAGCCAGCAGATATCAACAACAACGTTTGGAACGCCTCTATATTCTGCTTCTGCACTTGAATGAGAGAGTGTGGCTTGTTGCTTGGCAGACCACGAGATAAGACTATCTTCTAAGAACACACAGTAGCCGGATGTGGAACACCGCGTGTCCTAACAGCATGCTCAATCAGCGTCCAATATATGATATCAGCATGGTCGGTGCAGAGGGGTAGAGGTGTAATCCATAATCAAGAGTACCCTTAACGTAAGGCTCATTGGGGCATGCATAAATAAACACACCTGCTGAACAACATATGCAATATCAGGACAGATGAATGTAAGATAATGAAGTGCCCCCGCGAAACTCCTATAAAGGGAGCGATCGGACACTGGATCCCCATCAACAGCACTGAGTTTCGATTTCGAGTCGACCGGAGTAGGCATGATCATGGAGTTTTCCATTTTAGCTCTGTACATAATTTCTTTCGCATACTTACGCTGAAACAGGAATATAACATCTGCATATCTAGTCACAGAAATTCCTAAGAAGTAGCTCAAGTTCCCCAAGTCTGTCATAGCAAGTACGAATTTGAACAGAGTAATGATCTCATTTTTCAACACATCAGAAGAGGCAATCAAAATAATATAATCCACATATAATAACAAGTATGCAGTGTCACTACCTCGCTGAAAAATAAAAAGTGAATGGTCACTTTTGCTGCATATGAACCCAATCTGCATAATGTAAGTGGCGAAGCGCTCATACCAAGCCCTGGGGGTTTGTTTCAAACCATACAGTGATTTACGAAGACGGCATGCATAATGAGGAGCCTCTAGATGTACAAATCCTAGCGATTGGTGCATGTAAATAGTTTCTTTCAAATCTCCATGTAAAAACGCATTTTTCACATCAAGCTGATGAATCGTCCAGTTCTTACCCATAGCTATGCTCAGAACATTGCGAATGGTAACCGGTTTGACCATCGGACTGAAAGTCTCACTACAATTAATACCATCTTGTTGCCCCGTGCCATTTGCCACAAGTCTGGCCTTGTGACTTTCAAGATCACCACTGTCTTTGAACTTGTGACAAAAGAGCCACATACAATGAATCACATTCACTCCCTCAGGTCTCGGAACAAGATCCCACATGCGCTGAGTGGTAAGCGCATCAAACTCCTCACGCATGGCCGCATTTCAATTCGAGTCAAATTTTGTTAGTTTTGGATTTTTAGGTATTAGTGATATGGATAAGTTGAAGTGGACTTTTGGTTTGAAAATCTCGTGTTGGGCGCAGGTTTCCATTCGATTATTGTGAGGATGAAATTTGGCGATGGGTTCTGAGTCTTTGAGGCGAACAATCTGGGTAGTGGGGTGTCAGATTTGTGGCAGAGGTAGTGTGTGAGGTGGGGTCTTGCGGGATGGGGCAGTGTAGTGTGGTGGCGGGAACACTGGATGGGTAGCGGGTGGGTGCGGGACCAGGGGCTGGGATACGACAGATTTCGGGATGGGTGGGTGTACTTGGGGGAGGTAGGCAGTGATTAGGGGGAGGTAGGAGGTTGTGGGAGGGCTGCCGGAGGTGGTGGTTGTGGAGTCGGATTGGATTTTCCACATATCATGTGCGGTAGGAGAAGGGAGATGTCCGAATTATCAAGAATCCATAGTCGGAGATGGGAGACTGACGGATGTTGGAATAAGGGAAGATATTTTCCTCAAACGTGACGTGACGGAGACAAGGACTTTGTTTGTGGATGAATCGAAGCAGAGATATCCCCTATGGTTAGGCGGGAAGCCCAAGAAAATGCAAGGAGTGGACTTAGGTGCTAACTTGTGATAAGTCGGGGAGGCGAGATTAGGATAGCAAAGACATCCAAAAGTGCGTATGTGACCATATGTAGGGATTCGACGAAATAGAATTTCAATCGGGGTTCGATTACGGAGAGTACTAGTAGGTAATATGTTAAGTATGTATTCTTCAAACTTTAATACATATACCCAAAATGTTGGTGGAAGAGAAACATGAAGGAGCAATGTACGAATCATATTATTAATGGTACGTAAGATTCTTTCGGCTTTACCGTTTTGAGGAGAGGTATGAGGGAACGAGAATCGAAACACCATGCCATGATCCGTAAAGAATTTATGAAAGAGTGAATTACTAAACCCACGACCATTGTAACATTGGAAATATTTTATGTCATTTTCAAATTGAATTTTAACATGTGTGTGGAATTCAAAAAACGTGGGGTAGACTTGTGACTTAAATTTGAGCGGATAGACCCATAGAAAATGTGAGATTATCTAACAAAACCAAGTAATATTTATGACCGAGTTTGCTAGCGACAGGAGATGTTCATATATTCGCATAAATAATGTCAAAAGGAGAAAAAAATAGTAATTAAAGAAGACATAAATGGAAGTCTAACATGTTTACCTAAAGGACAAGAAAATCAACTTGGGGCAAGATTCCCCTTATTACATGAAATAAAATTGCGACATCTAAGGAAATTAAAAATGGGAGTTCCTTGGTGTCCAAGTATGTTGTTCCACGTGGATGAAGAGATTGCAGCAAGGGATGTGTGAGGGTTGATGCTGGCAGCGGAAGTGGATGGGAAAGGATAGAGATCCCCCACACTATTGCATCTCGTAAGAGGTGTCCTAGTGCATAGGTCCTTTACATAAAAACCAAAGGGGTCAAACTCAAGAGAAACCCAATTATCAATAGCAACCTTCCTAATAAAGATTAAGTTTTTGATGATATTGGGGGCATATAGGACGTTACGGAGGGAGAAAAAAAGCTGAGATTTCGGTACATGTGTGGTTTCATACCCATGAATTGGAATGCGATTGCCATTTCCAACCAAAATAGATTGAGCAATGCGTAAGTTAAAAATACGTGGAAGCTTACAAGAGTTGCGAGTGAAGTGAGATGTGGCGCCCGTGTCCATGTACCAAGCATCGTCAGGTTACTATATATTCATCGTGTTGTAGGCCTGAGTCAATTCCGTCGGGGTGAGAAAACCAGACTGGGATTGCCCCGGTTGGGCCTCAGTGAGATGGGCCTGAGGTGCTGGGTCCGAATATCGAGGGGCTAGAGTCGGGCCTAATAAACTGGGCTACTGCTAGTGGGCCCTGGTAGTTGGGTACGATCTGGGTGGTGTTGCCCAACCGCCTGGAAACTACCATGGCATTGGGCCTGCCCATTAGATCGGGTACCGAGCCAGTTGTGGCTGGCCACCCAAACTCCTTTTGCTTTGTCTCCGTGGCATTGGCCTCTGCAGCTGCTATCCCGTTGTTGCTGGTTATCGATGGGGCCCGCGGGTGAGGTGGTAGTCTCCAGAGCATCAACCACCAATGCCTTTTGATTGTGTTCCTCCTGTTTAGCATGTTTGGTTTCTTCCAAAAGTAATTGTGACCCGGCCTTGTTGAAGCTAGGCAGGGGGTCGGCCTGTTATATCGTTGTTGCCAGTGTGTCGTATTCACATGTTGATAAACCTTTAATCAGTTGCAACACTATCTTGGATTCGAAAATCGGAGTTCCCACATTGTACAGTTGATCGGCAACCAATTTCAATTGTTTGCCATAGTTAGACATGTTTGCGAAGTTTTCAAGACGCGTGTTATTGAATTGTTCCTCAAGGTACACGACACGAGTGTGCTTGTTGTCCTGAAATATTTCCTCCAACCGTATCCAAAGCTCAAGAGGCGAGGCTCCTGTTTTCATAATCGTATGAAGCAAGTCCTTAGATATGGTGCCATAAATTCACTACATGACGATAGCATCAAGTCGGTGCCATGTCATGTCGTCGACCTCGATAGGACAAGGGAAAGAGTCGTCAATATGATCAAGCACATTGTAGGCACATGCATGAATGCGAAATAGTTCAACCCACGATGAATATTGACCATCTTTTTGATCAAGAACTAAGAGAATAAAGTTTTTGATATTGATGACGGCGAATGTCGGATGGAAAGAGGACGTTGAAGAGGAAATAGGGGGGTTGTGGATGACAACTGGGGAGGAGGAGGAGGTTGTGGGGAGGAGGAGGAGGCTGTGGGGAGGTGGGAGGAGCCATAGAATCCATTAGAGGGATTGATTTTTGGTAAGGAAGAGAGAAAAAAAATTTAGGGTTTAAGGGGTGGGGGCGCCGGCAGAGAAAGTTGAGGGGGGGGGAGGCGAACTCTAGAAAGAAAATAGGGTTGAGTGTTTTAGGATTTGACTCTTGATATCATGTAAGATTGTATTAATCTCCCTTGAGGAGTCTTTCTCATTAATATAATATATATAGTGTGTACAAGATGAATTCTAATTGAATGAGGATATCTATTTTACATAATAATACACAAATATTAATTATAGAATATACGTGAAGTATATGATAATATATTCGCTATCACGATTCATAAGAATTTGCTTGAATCGTAAGAATGGGATGAAAGGGAGAATGGTTTTGTGCCTGAATCCGAGTTCAGATTCCATATGGGTTTTGTGTAATTTGAGTTCAGTTCTTCTTCACCTTACATTGTGAGGAAGGAAAACAAAAATTAAGCAGAGAATAACAAAAATAAATGATTATCGGGTTATCGATTCACCCGTTAATAAAAGTGGTCAAACCGAGACCCGAACTGATACCTCAATAACTATATAATACCACCCAATGCCCGAACCAATAACCCATTAACCCAATAACTCAATAATCGGTTCGGGTTATTGGTTTAACCGTTAATATGCACCACCCTAGTTAAGGGTAGCTCATGCTCTCTCAAAATCCTAGGTGTTCTTCTCGATCCCGTTAGTAATTTTATTTATCATGGAGATAGATTGGAAGAAGCCTTTTCAATTCTTTTACACAGACAAAAATGCAAGAGGGTTGTGTTATTCATTATTTCCAGTAGTTTTTAATCAATTGTTACACAACATCAAATACATACAAGGGGGTTATTACTTATGTGGCTGATAATGCTTCTTATATATCTAGAGAAAAATAAGAAATCTCAACAATTGTGAGGTTGAAGGCTAATGGGAAGTCCTTCAACAGGGGTAGGCATTGGATCATATATAATTTTCTCGTCAGGAATAAGTAATTTCCAACTAAATTTCCTGATTAAGATGTGCAGAAACACGAGAATCTCCAGTCGAGCGAACTCTTTCCCAACACACATTCGAGGTCCTCCCCCGAATGGAACGTACGTATATGGTGCAGGTCCAGCTTCGTCAAATCTTGATGGTTCCAAGCTCGTCGCATTGGGGAAAAACTCGGAATCCAGACTTGTTAAAGCAGTATTCCAGTAGAACTGTTCCAACATCACAGTAACATATTTGTCAACGAGTAACTTCTAATACACTCACAACATAAGCATAATAAAGTATTTGTACAATCAGATAAGATAAAAACAGTTGAATTTCTACGATAACATTAAGTAAAACATGATAAAGTAAGTTCACAGAAAGTCTTTACATGGTAAGTTTATCATTTTTATCCTTTGTGAGTTTAGTTGGAAAACTCATGTTACCTAAGCAATTTGGAAAGTGTTGCATGAAAGCATATCATAGAGTAAATGTAGTATTTTACCTTCCATCCCTTGGGGATATGATAACCTTCATAATTTATATCCACAATTGCTTCTCGATAAGCCCCCATTACAGGTGGTGTCAGTCTCATAACTTCTGATATTACGTTCCACGAATACTTCATCTTCTGTATATCATCCCAACTCAAAAACTCCCCTTCTTTCTTTGCCGATGCTATCTCAATATGCTCTGCTTGTCAGTTTAAGCAATTAATAAAAGAGTTGTTTCATAACTACTGACAGTATATAGGAGTATATAAGATAATTCCATAAATATATACCAGGGATGATTACTTTTTTGGGCCGCCGGAAACAAATAGGTGGCAGATATATATATAGTATTTTAAATATTTTTATTACATAGGGAGTAGGGGAAGGGGAAATACGTTTTATATATAAAGTACAAATGTACATATAATATAATTATTATATATATATAATATAATTATTATATATATATAATATACATATACTAACACACATGCATATACGTACATACTATATACATAATCAATGTTTATGTTTTGTATATTTTGGATAGTGTCCTTAATTAATTTCGGCCGACGGCTCAAAAATGAAAAAATGCATTTGGAAACGGAGGATCATCAGATTTCTTAAACTCCATGCCCAGTCAAAAACTTTCACATAAATTGAGACTGTGGGAGTATATAATAATTATGTTGCTCGGACTCTCGGAAAATGCTACCGCGCCCATGTCGGATCCTCCAAAAATACACTATTTTTAAAGGATCCGACATGCACCCATCGATATTTTGAAGAGCCTGAGCTACATAGTATAAAAAGAAGCCATATGAAATTAAGGATGACCAAACTGACCTTGCAGAATGTTTTGATAAACTTGAGAGTACTCTGCCAGTCTCTTAATGAGTAAAGTAAGAGTGACAGATGATGTGTCATGGCCAGCAAAGAGCAGCAACAATATGTTATTAACAATAACAAGTTCAGACATGAACTTTCCATTTTCATCCGGACAGGACAGCAAATGAGACAAAATATCTTGTGAAGGTGAAGCTGTCTTGTTTTCCAAGGCTTCTCTTCTTTTCTTGACAACTTGCAATAGTTCTTTTCTGATAACGTCTGTAGCTCTCACTGCCTTGTGAAATGCTGTACCAGGTAAGTTTAGAGGGATTGATAACAGTCCTTTCAAGAAAATGTTGAACTCTGCAGAAAGCCTTTTAATCTCATTGTCGTCTTCAATGCTCATGAATAGCTGACATGCCACTTTGAAAGTGTAAAATTTGGCGAGAGGATACGCCTTCACCTTCTCTTTACCTTCATAAATATAGACCGTTAAAAACAAAGGTTAAATATTGAAAGAAATAATCCCTTGATTATTTTTATTAATTGAAAGAGTATTTATACAAGTTACATATTTCCATAATAGGAGAATCTTATTCTTATTCTATTCCTAAAATCTTATTCTACTTGGATACTAATTATACAATTATGGTAATACAAATATTATGGTAAGTATACAATACTATTTACACTACAACATTACCTAAACTAGGAGACTAAAACCTTACCTAATTTATCTACCATGTACACGGTTTGTACACCAAAACCGAGAGCCATATATACACAATATACACATGTATATTGTGTATATTTAACACCCCCGCAGTCATAGCGGACCGTCTTCGAACGCTGAAATTGTCCCTAAAATCTTCAAAAAGGACTGAGGGAAGACCCATTGTAAAGATGTCTGCAATTTGATATCTTGACGGGACATGGCAGACGCGTACCTGACCACGAGCAACCTTTTCGCGGACAAAGTGAATGTCCATCTCGATATGCTTAGTGCGTTGGTGCTGAACCGGATTACCAGAAAGGTAAATGGCACTAATATTATCGCGATAAACCAAGGTTGCCTTCTGAATAGGACAATGAAGCTCCAAAAGCAAATTACATAACCAACATGATTCTGACACCACATTAGCTACCCCTCGATATTCAGCATCGACACTTGAGAGGGATAGAGTCGACTGACGCTTCGCAGACCAGGAGACCAAGTTGTTGCCAAGAAACATACAATAGCAAGACGTAGACCGTCTGGTGTCGGGACAGCCACCCCAATCAGCATCCGTATACGAGACAAGTGTGGTCGTCGAGGAAGGATATAAATGCAAACCATAGTCAAGTGTACCCTAAATATACCGAATGATGCGTTTGAGTGCATTCATGTGCTCAATTCTGGGATCATGCATGAACAAACACAACCTGCTGGACAACATATGTAATATCCGGTCTCGTAAAGGTAAGATACTAAGGGCCCCTACAAGACTGCGATAGCGGGTCGGATCCTCGTAGGGTACGCCGGCCGCGGTACTAAGCTTGGGCTTAGTATCAACTGGAGTGGAAGTGGACTTACAGGATGACATTCTAGCCCTCTCGATGATCTCAGCTGCATACTTCCGTTGAGATAAGAACAACCCATCGGAATGACGAGTGACAACAATCCCCAAAAAGTAACTCAAGGGCCCCAAGTCTTTCATAGCAAACTCAGAGTTGAGCATGGTCACGATAGACTGGCGTAACGCATCGGAAGAGGCAGTCAAGATAATATCATCCACATATAACATAATATAGGCCACAGATGAACCACGACGGTAGATGAACAATGAATTATCCGACCTGCTGTGAGTGAACCCAATAGTCGAAACATAGTCTGCAAATCACGTATACCAGGCCCATGGAGACTGCTTAAGATAAGGACTTCTTCAACAAACATACATGATGAGGATGTTTGGGATCCCTGAATTCCAACGGCTGATGCATATAGACTGTTTCGTTGAGATCACCATGTAGGAAAACATTCTTTACATCTAACTGATGAATATACCATGCTTTCGAAAGAGCCAAGCTAAGCACAGTGCGAATGGTAGCCGGTTTGACCACCGGACTAAACGTCTTACCACAATCTACACCAACCCACAAGCCGCGTCTTATGTCGGGCAAATGACCCATCTGAATTTTCCTTATGAGCAAAAATCCACACAGATCGAATAATATTAATATCAGATGGACGGGGTACCAACTCCCATGTCTTATTATCAATAAGAGCATTATATTCATCGGTCATACCAATTTTCCAATTTGGATCATTTAATGCAGACACAGGATTTCGGGGTAAGGGTGATTTTTTAAGAACATTAGAATGTAAATTAAAATGTCTTTTTAGTGTAAAAATCCCCATTGACTACGGGTGACTGGTCTATGACTCGGGGCAGAGGCGGGTGGATTTTGGGAATTTTCAGGACTCGGGACGGACTGGCCAGCAGGAAGTGGGCCTATTGGCCCAAATCGGTAAACTAGAGCAGGAACTGGACCAGTTCGAAAGCTGGGTAGCCCAATCGCGAGAAGCGGCCCATGGTGGGCTGGGACCGCGATGAGTGACAAACCAGTGGGGCCAGGGGGCAGTGGGCCCGCTGGAGAATTTTTGGTGCGGGAGACGTCCGAAAAATGCTGAATAATATACGGAGATATACTATCATCCAAAAAATTATACGAACTAGGCACGGGAGTATTAACATTAGCAAATGAGAAATTGGGATTCATAAAAAATGACATGGCGATTAATGATGATTTTATTAGAGGATAAATTAAAGCATTTGTAGCCACGATGATTAGACGAAAAACCCAAAAACACACACGGAGTAGATCGGGCCTGAAGTTTGTTAATTGTGGTGAACGAAAATAATGGATAACACAAACACCCAAAAATCCGAAGATGTGAATATGAAAGAATTTTATTATATAAAATTTGAAGGAGGTGGGGGGGAGAATATGTCAAACCTTTGGAAGAAATTATGTTAAGGAGATAGATAGCCATTTGTAGAGCATGATGCCAAAAAGATGGGGGTACGAAAGCATGAATTAATAAAGTTCGAAAAATGTTATTTATGGAACGAATTTTGCGTTCGGCTTTCCCATTTTGTGAAGGCGTATGAGGACAAGAAAAATGAAAATTGATCCCATTATTAGCACAGAATTCCCGAAACACCCCATTGTCATATTCTTTGCCATTATCACACTGAATATTTTTGATTTCTCGTTCGAATTGGGTTCTAATGAATGCTCTAAATTTTAAGAAGACGGAAAAAACTTGAGATTTTTTCGCTATAGGAAAATTCCACAAAATTTAGAATAATCATCCAAAAAGAGAACATAATACCGATGACCCATAAAACTAAGAAGAGGAGACGTCCATAGATCACTATGAATAATATCGAATGACATTAAAGTATAAGAATTAGAGTCTACAAATGACAACTTAACTATTTTCCCTAAAGAACAAGATTCACAATTCGGAGTGTGACGCTCACCCTTACAAGAAATAAAATTGTTTTTCACTAAGGAAGACAAAATAGATGATCCCGGATGACCTAGACGAGCATGCCACAAGGAAGGAGCAAGGACTGCAAATGCGGATGGCAAGGCTGGACTCGATGGACCAGAATAGGACGTGATAGGATAAAGATCTCCCATACTATCACACCTCATGAGAGGACTCCCCGTTTTAAAATCCTTCACAAAGAACCCAAATGGATCAAATTCTATGGATACGGAATTATCAGTGGCGAATTTTCAGACAGACACTAAATTTTTAATCAATTTTGGAGCGTGAAGGGTATTTTTTTAAATAAGGGTTGGATGAGGGGGAGAATGTTTTATGACCATAACCACGAATTGGAATTGAATTACCATTACCAACAATTATACCACGATTGTTGCTCAAATTGGAATAAGAAGAGAGAGTACCTGAATCGGATGTCATGTGGGTAGTGACACCGGTGTCCATATACCAATTCGGGTCCGGTTGTGTCAAACCAAGTGTGTGCATCGCGACCTCAATATCGGTCTGAGTGGGACCTGCTGCGTGGTGGGCTTGCGGAGGCCGGGGCCCAAGAATTCCTGCGTGTTGCCCTGGTCCGTAACTGCCGCTGGAACTACTGGGCTAGTAGGCAGTGGGTAGTGGACCGTCGAGGCTGCTGGGAAGCCCACTGGCCTGTGGCTGAAAAGCTGTGTGGAGTTGGGACATAGGGCCACTGTCCACTGGTCCAAGCCCACGGTCCAGAGGCCCAAGGCTGAGACCAGTGGGTCGGTGGCCCACTGTAATTGGGATGGGGTCCACCGCCACTATTTTGGCCACCGTGACTTCTGCCGGAACCGCCGCGTTTTTGGCATCATACTCTACAAATGGCTACCTATCTCCTTAACATAATTCCTTCCAAAGGTTTGACATATTCTCCCCCCCCTTCAAATTTTATATAATAAAATTCCTTCATATTTACTATAGACCGCTAAAAACAAAGGTTAAATACAATAGTATCAACCCGGATGCCCAACATTGGACCTTCCTTTAAGGTGTATTTGATTTAACGAAAATATTTTCATGAAGAAGTCAATTTCTGGTATTTAGTTATTAGAAAAATGACTTGCTTCACCTATGACCAGAAGTCATTTTCTTACACTATCTTATTATAACTTTTAATTTCATATTAAATGCTCCAAGTAACTCTACAACAACATATTCAGTGAAATCCCACAACGTGGGGTCTAAAGAGGGTACGTAGAGTGTATGCAGACCTTACCCATACCTTGGGAGGTAAAGAGACCGTTTTTTGAAAAATCCTCGGCTCAAGAGAAAGCACAAACATAAGAAGAGATCAGATAAGAACACGAAATTCAAAGCAGTATGAAAATAAAAATAACAAAATTTTTTAAAAACTCAAATGTTTTATCAAAATACTCTCTTATTTGTTAATATAATTAACTTTTAATCTTTAATGCTTCCTCTGTTTTACTTTGTTTGTCATAGTCTTATTTAGTACAAAATTTAATAAATAAATGAAGATTTGTGGTCTTAAATATGACATAATATATGTGAAAGAAATAATTCCTTGATTATTTTCATTAATGAAAGTATATATACAATTTACAATTTACAATTTTCATAATATAAATCATATTCCTATTATACTCCCAAAATCTTATGCTAATTGTACAAGAATCCTACAATTATGGTAAGTGTACAATGCTAATTATATACAAATAATATAAAATAATTTGTTACCAAAATAGGGATATACACGGTGTGTATACTGTGTATATCACGGTTTCCTACTTGTGATGGGTTTCCGTGATATACACGGTATACACAAGGTATTGTATACCGTGTATATCCTTGTATATTTTCACACCCCTGTAGTCATAGCGGGCAGTCTTCGTACGCTGAGGCTTTCCCTAAAATCTTCAAATAGGACCGAGAAAAGACCCTTAGTGAAGATGTCTGCAATTTGATACCTAAAAGGAACATGTAAGATGCGTACTTGTCCACGAGCTACCTTTTCGCGAACAAAAACGATATCCATCTCAATATGTTTAGTGCACTCGTGTTGAACCTGATTTCCAAAAAGATAAACGACACTAATATTATCACAATTTACCAAGCTAGCTTTTTGAATGGGAAAGTGAAGCTCCAAGAGAAGATTACGTAACCAAAATGATTCAGAAAACCACATTGGCTACCCCTCAATACTCGGCCTCGGCACTGGAGCGTGATAAGGTAGCTTATCGTTTGGCAGACCATGAGACCAAGTTATCACCAAGAAACATGCAATAACCTGACGTGGAGCGTCTGGTATCTGGACAGCCACCCCAATCAGCATCGGTATACGAGACAAGTCTAGAGGCCGATGATAGATATAGATGCAGGCCATAGTCAAGTGTCCCCTGGATGTATCTGATAATGCGTTTGAGCGCATTCATGTGCTCCACCATACGACCATGCATAAACAAACACACCTGTTGTACGGCATACGTAATATCCGATTTCATGAAAGTAAGATACTATAGAGCTCCAGCAAGACTGGATAGTGAGTGGGATCCTCGTAAGGTGAGCAAGCCGCAGCACCCAGCTTGGGCTTAGTATCAACTGGAGTGGAAGTAGACTTACACGATGACATACCAGCCCTTTCAATTATCTCAGCGGCATACTTCCTTTGTGATAAGAATAACCCACTTGCATGACGAGAAACAACAATCCCCAAAAAGTAACTCAAGGGCCCCAAGTCTTTCATAGCAATCTCAGAACTGAGCATGATCATGATAGACTTGCGCAAAATATCAGTAGAGGTAGTCAAGATAATATCATCCACATATAATAGAATATAAGCCAGGGAAGTACCACGACGATATATGAACAATGAATTATCAGACTTACTGTGAGAAAACCCAATAGTCGAAACATAGTCTGTAAATCTCTTATACCAAGCCCGTGGGGCCTGTTTAAGCCCATACAAGGACTTCTTTAATAACAGACATGATGAGGATATTTGGGGTTTCAAAACTTCAAGAGTTGATGCATGTAAACGGTCTCCTTAAGATCACTATGTAAGAACACATTCTTCACATCTAACTGATGAATGGGCCATGCTTTCGAAAGAGCTAGACTGAGAACAGTGCTGATGGTATTCGGTTTGACCACCGGACTAAACGTCTTACCACAATCCACGCCAACCTGTTGAGTCTTACCATCACCTACAAGACGAGCCTTATGCCTCGCAAAAGAACCACCAGAATTATCCTTATGAGTAAAAATCCATATAGACCGAATAATATTAACACCAGAAGGACGGGGTACCAACTCCCACATCTTATTTTCAATAAGAGCATCATATTTGTCTTGCATAGCCAATTTCAAATTCGGGTCATTTAATGCGGACACTGGGTTACGGGTATGGGAGATTTAAGAACATTAGAATTTAGATTAAAATGTTTTTTTCATTTAAAAATACCCCATTGACTATGAGTGACCGATCGATGACTCGGGGGGAGAATTGGATGGATTTTGGGACAAAATCGGAGGGGTGACGGACTAGCCAGCAGGGAGTGGGCCTACTGGCCCAACACTAGAAGCCGAAACTGGAGCTGGATCGAGAGCAGAAGCAGGGGCAGAACTGGGTTTTATATTCGGCCCAGTTGCTGGACTCGTGACGGGAGGGCTAGGCAGATGCGACGGTACTGGAGGTCCAGCGGGCAGTGGGTCCGCTGGCGAATTTTGGGTGCGGGACAAGTCCGATAAATGGTGGATAATATACGGGGAGACATCGTCATCTAAAAAATTACACGAACTAGGCCCGGGACTACTTACTTTTACAAACGGAAATTGGGTTTCATCGAAATAACAAGGCGACTAATGATGATTTTATTAGACGATAAATCAAAACACTTGTAACGACGATGATTAGATGGATAATCCAAAAATACACAAGGGATAGAACGGGCTTGAAGTTTGTTAATTGTAGTTGACGAGAATAGTGGATAACATAAGCACCCAAAGACCCTAAGATATGAATACGAATAGTCTTATTATATAAGATTTGAAGAGGGGAGGAATATGTCAAACCTTTGGCAGGAAGTATGTTAAGAAGATAAGTAGTCATTTGTAGAGCATGATGCCAAAAGGAAGGGGGTACGGAAGCATGGACCAATCAAGTGCGGACAATATTATTAATGGTACGAATTTTTCGTTCGGCTTTTCTATTTTGTGAGGAAGTATGAGGACAAGAAAAATGAAAAACTATGCCATTAGTGTCACAAAAAATCCCGAAACAACTTATTATCATATTCTTTTCCATTATCACATTGAATATTTTTTATTTCCCGGTCGAATTGGGTACGGATGAATGCTCTAAATTTTAAGAATGTGAAAAAAACATAGGATTTTTTCGCCAACGGAAAGGACCATAAAAAATTAGAATAATCATTCAAAAATAGAACATAATAATGATGGCCCATAGAATTTAAAACGGGAGATGTCCATAAATCATTATAAATAATATCAAATGACATTAAAATACGAGAAGTAAAGGCTACAAATGGTAATCTAACATGTTTTCCAAAAGGACATGATTGACAAATTGGAGTACTACGCGTACCCTTACAAGAAATAAAATTATTTTTATGCAAGGAAGAAAAAATGGATGACCCGAGAGACTGGATGCAGGCGTGATAGGATAAAGATCTCCCCTACTATCACATCTCATGAGAGGTATCCCGGTCTTGAAATCCTTCACAGAAAACCCAAAAGGATCAAAATCAACAGAAACACAATTATCGGTGCTGAATTTACGGACATACATCAAGTTTTTAATTAAGTTAGGGACATGAAGGGCATTTTTTAAGATAAGAGGTGGAGACAAAATTTTATGACCGTAACCACGAATTGGAATTGAGTTGTCATTACCAACAATTATGCCACGATTGTTGATCAAATTGGAATAAGACGAAAGAGTACCTTGGTCGGACGTCATGTGAGAAGTGGCGTCGGTGTCCATGTACCAATTTGCTTCTAGAGGATTCAATCCAAGTGTATGCATTGCAGCTTCAATGTTAGTCGGAGTAGGGCCCGTAGCATGATGGGCCTGTGGAGGCCGAGGCCCAAGCACACCTGCTTGCTGCCCCGGCCCAGCGTTGTTGCGGAAGCCACTAAACCATGTCAAATTGGGCCGGAAGGAATGCTGGGTAGCCCACTGTCTAAGGACAGGAGAAGTTGGAAAATATGGGCCATTGGGCCACTGGCCACTGTATCGGGGCCCACTGCCACTGTTCTGGCCACCCCCACCACCACCGGAACCACCACAATTGCCACCACGATTTTTGTCATTATTTTTCTTACCTCCACTGTGAGCACAGTTTTCACTCGAATTATCAACAAAACCTTGAGAATTAGCTGAAGACGTCATCATGACCACAAGACTTGCGCTGGTAGCCGCCCGTTTGGCCAAACCGGCTTCTTCTAACGTGAGTATCGAACGGGCTTGATAAAAAGGCGAAAGTTGATTACTTTGACGGAGGAGAGTCCCCACTCCATTATAGGCCTCAAATAGGCCTGCAACCATTTGTAGAACAAAATGATTATTTGTAACATGAGCTCCAACGTTACAGAGTTGGTCCGCCAATTCCTTGAGCCATTTACAATAAGTTGAAACACTCGAAAAATCTTCCATGCTGACTTGAGAAAATTCATGCTCAAGGGTGACAATGCAGGAATGTTGGTTATCTTGGAATATATCACGTAATCTATTTCATGTAGTCATAGCCGTAGTGTCCGGCTCAATAATAAATCCACTGAAGGACAGTAGCATCAATAGTAATTCATAACTGAGGATCCTCCGCGGGAGTAGGGGTAGCGGGAGGAATTATGTGATGGATGACTTGATGTGAGATGATGTGAATTTTGAACAACTCCACCCACATCGCGTATTGGACGTTTTCCATCTCAAGAATAATAGGGATGTTGTTCTTGATGTTAGAAACAGTAAGGGCAGGATGAAAGTGGTTCTTTGACGTCGACATAACGAAAGAACAAAGGGTTTGTGAAGAAAATTTGGGAAGAGAGAAGGTAAAATTAGCACGAAATCCGAGAGGAAGCACAGATTCCAATGCAAGCTCAGCCGAGAAGGGACGGCGAAACCGAGATTAAATTTGGGAGAGGAGGGGAAGTAATTTAGTCCTAAACTTTTGATACCATAAAAGAAATAATCCCTTGATTATTTTCATTAATGAAAGAGTATATATACAATTTACAATTTCCATAATATAAATTTTATTCATATTCTACTCTCAAAACCCTATTCTAATTGTACAAGAATCCTATAATTATGATAAGTGTACAATGCTAATTATATACAAATAATACAAAATAATTTGTTACCAAAATAGGGATATACACGGTGTGTATACCGTATTTATCACGGTTTCCCACTTGTGATGGGTTTCCGTGATATACACTATATATACAAGGTATTGTATACCGTGTATATCCTTGTCTATTTTCAATCTGTATGACTATAGAACTTTTAAAACTTATGGACTTAAACATGTTATAACATTTGTGTAGCTATTAAATTATCATAAACAAAATACAGAAATGTACATGTCATTCTTTTCGAAACAGATTAATAAGAAAATAGCGTATAACAAAATGGAACAAAGGAAGTAGTATATATTTCTTCTGAAGTCACTCACCAACCATACACCAGACCAAGCAAACTTAATTCAAGAAAAAATGGAGCAATAAACCAACATAACTAGTTTGAGCGTCATACTCTAAACACAAGGATTGTTAACCTTTGGTCAAGAATGCCCTGATGTAGTTAGAATTTCTGATGTGTTTCATAATTTGGGTTTGAGGGATGGACAAGAGGGATTTTGTGGGTGTGTAATGGATGCCTTATAACAATAAAAAGGAAAGCGTTTTAATCTCAATATTGAGATCAGCTATAAGAATTCTTAATATAATGTTGCCCTTTCAAGCTCGTCTCAGTTTAATATTATAAGAAAATTATTTCTTTAGCATTAGAAAATTATCGTCTTTATAAATCTCTAATCAAGACTAAAATGATGCATAATATGCAAGTGTTACCTTCCCAATAATTCTTGAAATGGTCCTGGCCAACAACTTCCATGGCTTTAATGTAGAGCCTCGAAAAAGCATCAGGGTTAATAAAAGAAGAAAGCATCTTCCTCGTGAGCTTTGCTTCTTCTCCAACAGTAGTAATCAAACAAGGTCCTAGAATTTTCCTAATAGTTACAGGCCACCAAATAGTCACTTGCTTGTTTTCATTGCTAAACAAGAATTTATTCCCACTGGCACTACCCATTACCACCATAGTCTCACCCATTAACGAAGTCTTGAATATATTAGACTTGTATTTCTCTATTCTTTCTCGTACGAATTTTTCTGGCTTTCCTTCTTTGTTCGCCGCTCTGAGAAATTCCAATGTTTCTCCAAGAAATGGCCATCCCAAACTTCCAGGAGGATAATTCAGAGTTTTTTTCTTCCTTCTGATCAACAAGAAAATTATGAAAATTATGAAAATTATGAAAATTATGACTAGGAATGGGACTGTGGGAAAAGATATAGGAATTTCCATTGTAGCCTTGTGTGAGAATCAATACGCAGTCTGATTTTTCGTTTTTTGGTTGTCGAATTTAAATGGTTGTTACTGTAGTTTCTCTCTTTTGGAACACGTCTACTTTGAGAGAGCTTGGATGCCGTGGTGTACATAGATACACCTGTCTCCTATTTTATTTTTATCATTTAAAGCAAGACAACCTTTTTATTTCTAATTTCAATATTTGCCGAATTCTAGTTTACTTGGACAAAAAAATCTATGATATTTTATATATAAATTTTCTTTTCTATGATAGTATCTATCGGTACTTTTAAAGTTGGAAGAAAGAAGGAATCACTCAATTTTTTGGTTGCTATAATATATTAGATATCGTGCAAACCCTTTCTATATTATTTTCGGCATAGCGGGAGTAATAGAGAGAGGGAGGGCCCGGGGTGAAGGAGAAGAATTATGAAGTACCTTCTTTGTCTTTAATGAACTCGAATGTTGAAATTGAAAAAATTATTAAATATTAATATTTGACACAAATATCGTTATTTTGTCACTTTATTTTTAATTTTTAGTATTTTAATCGCATTCTCTATGGTGAAATCGTTGTATTCGGGCTTATGTTGATATTTTTATGTGTTTTGATACGACGATGACAAATGAATGGAAACCGAGCAAGTTTGGATGATTTTCGGGGCAATTTCACTTGGGCAACTTGATGATAGACGAGTCCAACACTTGGGAAGAAAAGTACAGAACCGCAAGACCTCATGCGTTGAGCACGCATCGCGCATCCATCGCGCATCCATCGCGCGTGGACATGGTCTCTGATCAAGAATTTCTGATTTCTGTTGTTTGCGCGATACGCATGCATCGCACAACTACCTTTAGGCGACAGGCATGCGACGCGCTTGCATTGCGCATGACGACCCAATTTTTTCCGTTCCATTCGGGATTTGGCAAACTTATTCTAGTTTTTTTCCTACACTATAATTAGACATCTTTAATCATTGTAAATGTGTGCTAGGATATTTTTGGAGACTTGTAAGCCGTCCTATTGAGTTTCTTTTTGTTTTCTTATTATCTATCCATAAACCCTAGGTTATTTCATGAATTCTAGTTCTTCTTCTCGAATTATGAGTATCTAATCTCTTTAATTTATAGGGTTATGGAAAAGACATGATGGTTGGTTTGATGACAATTACTATCTATTGAATTTCCATCTTTTGGGTTGCTTATTTATTGTTGAGCCTAATTGTTTGATTATTTAACGAAATAGTTGAACATTATATGTGGTGCGTGAGTTGAACTTGAAAGAGCGAATTCATGTATGTAATAAGAATAAATAGAGTTTGTTCGATTTATCGTTTCGCTATTGAGGATGAAAATATACATTTTAGCCCTAATTAGTTGGATACAGAGATATAAATGCATTCTTGTTACCTTTGGCGACCATAGAAATATAGGCGTTATAGTAGCATCTACAGCCTTGTGAGTAGTTCGAAAGAATATCATAAAGTTATAATTAATCAGTCAACTAGTAAATCAGGAAATAAGATAGGTAGAATTGTCAGACAACTAACTGGATTGTCGAACGCCATGACCCTGAAATTTTCTCTCATCTAATAAACCTTAAAGTCTTTGTCATAATTGTCTCAATCACAAATACTCTGTTTTGATTATTTTCTTTCAGTTAGTAATTCAGTACAATCAAACCCATTGATTTTTACTCTCATAGTTACAACCAAATTTTAATTAGAAAAAATAGTAGAAAAGTACAAGTCCTTGTGGGTACGATATCTGGACTTATAATCCTTTATTACTTGTGTAACACTTGGTAAATGTGAGTTAGGTGTGAATGTATTAAATGAGTATTAGTATGATATTTTAACCATGTGAAGTGCTATTGGGATGAGTTTGGGTGGAAATAGTTGTTTCGGAATCAAGACGAATAGTGAGGTGCATAAGATTCGATAAAATTGCCTAAGTTTATGGTAGGTATGACTTGTAGCAAGTTTACGTGAAAATCCGTTGGGCATTTGAGAACACGTAAAAAATATGAAAGTTATAGCTCTTTGGAATACCTTTCCAACCATATATGGTAGAGGCCAAACGGAGCTCTGTACAAAATGTTATGCCTATTTTACTAGACATTGCGAAGCCAGCTGCGCGTAGTGACCTTCAGGTGCACGACCGCGCAGCAGATGCAGTGTTACTGCCCTTGTTGCACATTCAGCTGTGCAAAGAGGACTTCAGGTGCGCGACCGCGCATAGGGAAAACAAAAAAAATGTTTTAAAAGCCCTCTATCGTTCCCTAACACCCCGTAGCCCCGAAATATCATCCTAAAGTTAGAGAGAACTAGACCCAAGCCTCAAGAATCCTATAAGGTAAGTTCCCTAATGATTCTAACATGAATTAAAGTTCTTAGTACCCTCCTAACTTGATTAAAACATTTCTAATCCACAGAATTGTGATTGAAATGTTATTGACGGACTAGGAGCCCTAGATTTTGAAATCAATCTTCTTGAACATCAAAAAGGTATTATCTTCATCCCCTAGTTGATTATAGTAATGGATTAATGATTTTAAACCATAGATTCTTTAAGATAAGCTATTGGGTTTGATGAAGAAAACTGTATGAACTGTTGTATGAGTTGAATTGTTGAGTTAGGGATGTAGTAATCATATGAATAATGAAGAATGATGTTAATTATATCTATTTGGGATTGTAGAATCACCTAGAAATAAGAGGATGAGAAATTGTGTGTAGAAACACCATTAATAAGGGTATGAAGATTTATGCCCATCAAGTGTTTGATAAAATGCCTAGATGGCCAAAACACGAGAATTGTTGCTAATGTTGATTATATTGAAATATATTGATATAGAAAAGTCGAAAGAAAGAGGCGAACATTGTATTACGCTCAAGAGCAGGAAGTTAAGGTATGTGAGACTAACCCTCTACGTTTGGAATTTTGATGATTATCCCTACGTCACGTTCTTTATTGACCATTACGAATTGCCTCAGAACATAGTCATGCCTTAGTTTCCTGAATAGACACAGAACTTATATTCTCTACTTTCGTAATTTGTTCATGCTTGTCATTTTGAGCATTGTGAACTCAGAACGTATTCAATATAGACTCGTTGTTTGATATCCATGAGTCACAGTCTAGAAACTCAGCAGGTCTAGAAATAGTTAAGGCTTCAGGTCTCATAATCAGTTTCATGAATACATGTCTTAGAGAATCATTTCTTAACATGTCTTAGAGAATCATTTCTTAGTATGTCAGAGTTGTATCTTTCAGTATGATTCTCTGTTCTCTTATGTAAATTGTTTAATATTGAAAACCTGTATTTTGGGCTCAAGGCTACAAATGTATTTGGGCCCAAGGCTACCGTTTATGTATACATATACTTAGGCCCGAGGCCACATATTTTTGCACATACATTGGGCCTAAGACCACAATTATTTATTATTTCAGTTATACATGTGATTCTACAATTCAAAACAGGAAGTATTCATATTCTTTACTTCTTCTGTTCACTTCAGTTATCCGTTATCAGTTATCAATCCAGTTTTAGTTTCAGTTTTAGTACATTATCTATTTATTGATTTGGGCTTCCCTTTCCCGAGCACCCCATAACTATTTATTCTTTCAGTTGATTTTACATACTAGTGCAATTTAAATGCACTAACCTCCCTTTTCCCGGGACCTGCATCTCGCGATTCAGGTAATGATTTATAGGTTGATGACTCAGCTCACTAGGTTCCAGTATCAGTTACTTGGTGAGCCCCAGTTCTTTCGAGGCATTATCATTATTTTACAGTCTTTCAGTATTTGCAGACAGTCAAGTATACCGGGGGCCTTGTCCCGACAATAATTAGTGTTTTCAATACTTCATTAGAGGCTTCATATACTAGAGTAATAGTTAGACAGAGTTGCAGGCTTTTCATGTTAAGCCATGTTAGCTACAATTATGCTTCAACCTTATAATAGTGTTTCTACACTTGATTTATTCAGTCAGACTTTTATTACATCAGCATGTGTTAGTTTAATTCATCTTTCAGTATGTTTTGATATCACTTGTTGATTTAGCCAGCCAGTTGGTTCGCTCGGTCACATACAGTCAGACATTGAGTGTCGTGTTACAACCATGCTATGGTTCGGGGTGTGATAAATCTTAGTATCAGAGCACTAGGTTCAAGTGTCTTAGGGAGTCTATGAAGCTGTGTCCAGTTGAGTTCCTTTATATGTGTGTGTCGTCCATGCATATAGATGGTTGACTACCAAGACATTTAGGATTGTCTCACTTCTTTCTACTATAGATCGTGCCATGAAGCTTAGAGCTAAACAAATTTCTCTTCCTATCGAATTCTATATGTATCGAAGGTGCCAGCGACAAGCAGGAAATTCATGGTCCAAGTGAGGATGATTACCCACTGGGGAATGATTGTGAAGTGTCTGACAATAATGAATGAGACTTGAGACAACTTTAAAGTGAAATAAAGTAGATGCCGCCCGAGAAGGCGCAGTTGTATAATGGATTTGGAAGTTGAATAATAATAACGATGTACTTGAGTAATGAGAATGAGAGACTACAGAAAGAGAATGACAGAGAAATTAGTAAAAGAACTAAGTCTGCATGAAACATAAATCATAGAGGATCTCAGGGAGGTGGAGGCAGACAGTTTCCTACAGAATGTCATCTGGACCCACTCCATCTGCAGCCAGTGACCATTACTGAGGTCCAAATATGATAAAAAAAAAGGTCAGTTCAGTCAGAAACAGAGTTTCAGAGCACCAGGCTCTCAGTCATAGGCCAGTATGGGCCACAAAGATTTTCAGAATCCTATGTGCAACAAGTGTGATAAGAGGAATCAATGAGTGTATCGTTCAGGCATGGATATATGTTTTGGGTGTGGCAAGCAGGGTCACTATCTAAAGGAACAGGGTGCTGGAGGTAATGTGACTCAATCCAAATATTCAGCAGCCCCTCGTAATTCTCAAACCCAAAGAAGGCATAATGAAGCTAAGTCTGGTAATACAAGCCGTTGTTAGAACTGTTTGTATGCTTTAGCAAGTCGTCAGGACTAAGAGAAATCCCTAGATACCACACGTATGATGATGATAGCTCTAAGGTCAGATCCCACGTGGTAAAAGGTTAAGAGTTTAGCTGCATCGAGCATAGAAATACATCACTATTGTTTTGAGCAATACAAAAAAGAAAAACGAAGGACAAATTACTTGTGATTCTAAAGTGGTATGATATTTAGAAGAAATATTTATTTTTCACTCAACCCATGCACATGAGTAAGAGGAGATAGTGTATGACATGAGAACGATGAGCAGGCGATGTTAGATTTCTGGCCATAATTTAAGTTGTTTAAGTTTAGTTAGATAAGATCCAGAGAATACGACGTTAGTAAGTTACTATAAGAAACAAAGATTATTATGATATAGAAGATGTGATAGTTCTCTCTTAGGTTATGTGATTAAGTGTTTACCCCACACGTGTATAGTCTAGAGCAAATTTAGAAGTGTATATAAAGTTCGGGATTAGGTATTTTAATAATTTATTTTAGAGAGACGTAATTTCCCTAAGTGTGACTGATCACTATAGTTCCGAAAATACAGTCTATAGCCTTAGAATAGGGTCAGATGATGAGAGAGTTATAAATAACTTAGGTTATTCAGAGCAATATAAGAGAACATGAGGCTAGAAGGTGGTTAGTTGAAGAATAGTAAGTCTTGAGAAAATATAGTGACTTAGCAATTTCAGCAGAGCTAGTAGAGGTATGATTACTTTCTTTAGTCAGGATAACAATAGTGAAGTGGGCAACAATTAGAATACAATCTGAATGTGCGTTAGAATCCAAAGGGTTTAAGTTAAATTCGAGGTATAGAAATTAGTGAAAGAAGAAATCATTTATGCAGTAATAGAGCAAGCTACAAAAGAATAGTCTTCAAAAGATATCAGAAAAGAATTTTCCTAAGATTGATAGCGTGAGCAAAGTTAAATCGTTAAGATAGAGTATGCCAGTTATCAATACATTAATCCCCATTTTTATAAGTAATTCAGTTTTTTTCAGTAAGGATGATTTCTCAGAAGTAAGTCAAAAGATAATTTGTCAGTAACATGAAGTACAAAAATTGCGGAAGAGTGGGAAAGTTGTTGGATCCCAACAAGAGATAAGGATCTACAAGTATGAGACCTTAACCTCTGGTCTAAGGGAGAGATGTGTAAATCATCATTAAGTCCAGTTGGACATTTAAAACTCAAAGAGTTAGCATGAGATATGAAGAAACCCAGTTCAGTAACGTAAGCAAAATGATATAGTCGCCATAAGGAGGAAAGAAACATGAAGTGCGTAGAATAATCGTCGATCAACTTGTGTCAAACCCAGTTATTCCCATAGGAGATCACAGAAAAGCTATGAGATCATGTCAAGTCATGTGTAATATGGATGGTGTCATTGCACGAGGCTCTAATCTTGAGGGTGCTGGTGAAAGACTTAATACATAATGATACTGTGAGTATTTTCAGTAAGTCTTAGAAAGAAATCAAGTATGGGAAGTTTAGCTCATGCTGAGGCAGACAAGAGAAGTATGGTGAAGGAAGTTCACCACTTAGCCAATCTAGGAGTTCGACTTTTGGACTTTGAAGATGGAGGAGTTGTTCAAAACAGGGCTGAATCCTCTTTAGTAGCTGAAAAAAGAGGAGAACAATTTCATGATCCCTATCAATTATATCTAAAGGAAGGAATTAACAAGCATAAACCCATGAATTTCGAACAAGGGCGAGATGATGGTACTCTAAGGTACCAAGAAAAATATATGCGTCCTAGATGTATATAGATGCAAAGAGAGAATTATGGCAGAGGCATGCAGATTCAAATATTCTACCTACCCAAGCTCCATGAAAATGTATCATGACCTTAAGGATATTTATTGGTGGAATGACGTGAGAAAACAAAATGTAGCAAATTATGTGACTAAGTGTACAAATTTTCAGCAAGTGGAAGTCGAGCATCAGAAGCTCGTTGGTTTAACATAGAGTACATATATTTTTTTAGTAAAGATGATAAATATGGTTATTATAGTGTGTTTACATCGCTCATTTCGGAAGAATGATTTGATTTGGGTGGTAATGGAATGACTTACTAAGTCAACCCACCTTTGCTGGTAAAGACCACTGATTCAGTAGAAGACTACGTCACGTAGTATAATCAGGAAATTGTCAAGTTGCTTGGGACCCATGTGTCTATCATTTCAGATCATGGTGCTCAGTTCACATCGAACTTTTGGAAGTCCTTTCAGAAAGGGTTCGGAACCAAGGTAAACCTCAGTACAGTTTTTCACCCTCAAACAGATGTCGGGCAAAGCGAACTATTTAGACACTTGAAGATATGTTGAAAGCATGTGTCTCAAGTTTTAAGGGTAATTAGAATGACATTTACTTCTCGTTGGGTTTATTCTAATTATAGTTATCATGTCAGTATCAAGATGGCACCGTTTGAAGCCTTGTATGGGCGAAGGTGTAGAACACCTATTGGTTGGTATGAAATTGGCAAAACAGAATTGCTAGGGCCAAACTTGGTCTATCAGACTAAGAAAAAAAGTTAAAGTGATTCAAGAGCGTTTGAAATAGGCTAAGAGTTTCTAGAAGTCCTAGTCGGACGTGCAACATAAAGATTCAAAGTTTCATGTTAATGATTGGAAGTTTCTTAAAACTTTTGCCAGTGGAAGGCGTCAAGCAATTTGAGAAGAAAGGGAAGCTTAGTCACAAACATAATTAGACCATACAGGATCCTACGAGGGGTTGGTCCAGCGGCATACGAGTGGAAATTACCATCAGGATGGTCGTCGTACATTTATTGTCATGTTATAACGTTCATGTTTCCAGTATTCAGATCTCATATTATAACATTAATTTTCCAATACTCAGATATACATGCCAGTTCAGCACTCATATATTCATGTCAGCTCAGTACTCAAATACTCATGTCAGTAAGCACTTAAATATTTGTGTAAGTTCTGTATTAGTTAGTTATATACTCGTTCAGCTTATTAATTCAGTTCAGTACTCATACAGTTCATCATTCAATCAGTCATTATTTATTCAATCTAGTAATTCATTAGTTCAGTAGACATTCAGTCCAGAATTCACGCAACCATATCCTTAAAGCATGCAAGTTCGACCATGAGAACTAAGTCCCATCATTTGAGGACGAATGATCCCAATGGGGAGATAATGTAACACTCCTTAAATTCGGGTTAGGTGTGAATGTGGTAAATGAGTATTAGTATGACATTTTAACCATGTGAAGTGCAATTGGGATGAGTTTGGGTGGAAATAGTTATTTCGGAATCAAGATGAATAGTAAGGTGCATAAGATTCGATAGAATCGCCAAGTTTACGGTAGGTCTGACTTCCAGCAAGTTTATGTGAAAATCCATTAGGAATTAGAGAAAATGCATAACATAAAAGTTGTATTCCTTTGAAATAAATTTCCAACCATATATAGTGGAGGCCAAACGACGCTTTGTACAAAATGTTATTCCCATTTTACTAGACATTGCGTAGTCTGTACGGCCAGCTACATGAAGTGACCTTCAGGTGCGCGACTGCACACCAGAGGCAGTATTACTTCCCTTGTTGTGTGGTTAGCTGTGCGAAGAGGAATTCAGGTGCGCGACCGCGCACTGTGAAAACAAAAAAAGATGTTTTAAAAGCCCTACATTGTTTCCTAACACCCCTAGCCCCAAAATATCACCATAAAGTCAGATATAATAAGCCTCAAGCCTCAACAACCCTCCAAGGTAAGTTCCTCAATGATTCTAACATGAATTCAAGTTCTTAGTACCCTCCTAACTTGATTAAAACCTTTCTTATCTATATAATTGCGATTGAAATGTTATTGACGAACGAGGAGCCCTAGATTTTTAATTCAATCTTCTTGAACATCAAAAATGTATTATCTTCATCCCCTAGTTGATTATAGTATTGGATTAATAATTATAAACCATAGAATTTTGAGATAAGCTATTGGGTTTGATGAAAAAAATTGTATGAACTATTGCATGGGTTGAATTGTCGACTTAGGGATGTAGTAATCATATAGGTGATGAAGAATGATGTTAATTATATCTATTTGGCATTGTAGAATCACTTAGAAATAAGAGGATGGGAAATTGGGTATATAAATACCATTAATAAGGGCTATGAAACTTTATGCCCACCAAGTGTTTGATAAAATGCTTAGATGGCCGAAATATGAGAATTATTGCTAATGTTGATTCTATTGACATATATTGATATAGATTAAAGTCGAAAGGAAGCGACGAACATTTTATTATGCCCAAGAGCAGGAAGTTAAGGTATGTGAGGATAACTCTCTACGTTTGAGAATGTTGATGATTCTCCCTACTCCATGTTCTTTATTGACTATTACGAATTGCCTCAGAACATAGTGATGCCTTAGTTTCCTGAATAGTTGCGAAACTTCTATTCTCTAATTTCGTAATTCGTCCATGATTGTCATTTCGAATATTGTGAACTCAGAACGTAATCAATATAGACTCGTGTTTAATATCCATGAGTCTCAATCAAGAAACTCAGCAGGTCTAGAAACAGTTAAGGCTTCAGGTCTCATAATCAGTTTCATGAATACATGTCTTAGCGAATCATTGCTCAGTATGTCAGTGTTGTATCTTTCAGCATGATTTCCAATTCTCTTATGTAAATTGTTTAATGTTGAACACTCGTATTTTGGGCTCAAGCCCACAAATGTGTTTTGGCCCAAGGTGACAATTTATGTATATGTATAGTTGGGTCCGAGGCCACATATTTGTACACATACATTGGGCCTAAGATCACAATTATTTATTAGTTCAGTTAAATAGGTGATTCTCCAATTCAGAACATGAAGTATTCATATTCTTTATCTCTTCTGTTCACTTCAGTTATCAATTCAGTTTCAGTTTCAATTTCAGTATATTATATATTTATTGATTTGGTCTGCCCTTTCCCGAGGACCCTACAACTATTTATTCTGTTAGTTGGTTTTACATACTAGAGCAATTCAATTGCACTAACTTCCCTTTACCCGAGGCCTGCATATCGCGATACTGGTAATGATTTACAAATTGATGACTCAGCTTGCTAGGTTTCAGTATCAGCTACTTGGTGAGCCCCAGTTCTTACGGGGCATTACATTATCTTATAGTCTGTTAATATTTACAGACAATCATGTATGCCGGGGGCCTTGTCCCAGAAATAATTAGTGTTTTCAGTACTTCATTAGAGGCTTCATAGACTAGAGTAATAGTTTGGCAGAGTTGCAAACTTTTCATGTTAAGCTATATTGGCTACAGTTATGCTTCAACCTTATACCAATGTTTTCGCACTTGATTTATTCAGTCAGACTTTTAGTACATCAGCATGTGTTAGTTTAATTCCTATTTTAGTATGTTTTGATATCACATGTTTATTTAGCCAGCCAGTTGGTTTTCTCCATCACATGCAGTCAGGCACCGAGTGTCGTGTTACGTCTAGGCCATAGTTCGGGGTGTGACAGTTTGGGAGCAACAAGTTTTTGGCGCTATTGCCGGGGACTTAGAAAAATTTACTATTTTCGAGTTTGAATTCTATTACTTCTTATTCAAGGTTTTACTCTTTGGTGTGTTGTACATCTCAGGGAATTGTAGTATTTTATGCCAAACATTCAGAGTCAGGGAAAATTGTTGGTTGTCTTTGATCCCGAGATCGAGAGAACTTTTCACAAAGTAAACACACTGGCTAAAGAGAACCCTCCTTAATTGGTTGAAAACAGAGATATTGTAGTGAGAGAGATGGAACAACCACAAGTTCCTGTGTTGAAATTTGATAGGCCCAACCTAGAGAAGGCATTAAAGGTTATCATTAAGCCTAACATTATAGGGAATTTTGAGCTGAAAGAAGGTACAATGCGACTAGTTCAAATCATGTGCCAGTATATGGGTAAGCCATATGATGATCCACATAAGCACTTGATGTCGTTCATCGAATTAAGCAAAAAAATTCACTATCAGAATGTTTCTGACGAATATGTGAAGTTGACATTTTTCCCTTCTCACTGATCGAAGAGGCAAAGGAATTGTTGCAGAATAAGCCGGCTGGCTCCATTACTTCTTGGGAAATCTTGTCAAACCGTTTTCTTGACAAGTTCTCCCTTCCAAGATGACGAAAGAGCTGAGATGGAGAATTGTTAGTTTCACTGAGAAAGAGGGCGAGGAGTTACCCCAGGTATAGGAGAGATACAAGAGTTACTTGAGAAATTGCCCACATCATAGCTTCCTGAAGGAGTTAGTTGCACATACTTTTATTGAAGGCATTCAACCCGATTCTAAAGTATTATTAGATGCTACTGCTCAGGACAGATCTTAGCAGAAACATATGAAGCGATAAAAGCACTCTTGAATTTGATGTCTGCAAGTAGTCAACCTTATGCAGATACATGACATTCAGGGATCAGAGAGCTATTGGGGGTACTTCAAATAGATAAGATGACAGCACTTCAGGTAGAAGTGAGCCATATTGCCCATACTGTTAATAGATTGGTTAACGCTCCAGCTCCTAATCCGGTGCAACAGGTACAATATGTATAAGTTTCTTGTGAGGTTTGTGGTGATGAGCATGCTTACATGAATTGTCCGTAGAATCCAGAGTCTATCTACTATATGGGACAACACAATTGTGGCTATGGTAAGTAGATTCATCAGTATGGTCACAACTACAACCCGAACCACCGTAATCATTCCAATCTCTTGTATGGTGGAAATTAGAATAGTAAGAGGCCCTATAATAATAATTTTCAGTAGCCTCAAGCTCATCCATCTAGCAATTCATTGGAAGATATGATGAAATAGTTTATAGCTCAACAACAAGTGGTTCAACAACAAAATTAGAATGTTGTAAGTGCGATGCAGAAATCTATTCATGAACTTGAATGTCAAGTCGGGCAAATGGTGATTACGCAGAATGTCAGACCATAGGGTACTCTTCTGAGTGATACTGAAAAGAATCCTAAAGAATGCAAAGGAGTTACCTTAAGCAATGGTAGAAAAATTAAAGAAGTACCCCCGAGGAATAAAAAGAAGGTGGAAGGTGAACTTATTCCTGCTAAAAAGGTTAATCCAGAGCCGAAAATTGCAGAGCCACTAGCTGAAGTAGTGGTTCGACCACTACCACCATTATCGTAGAGACTTTAGAAGCCAAAAAGCATATTCGACTTGTAAGAAATATCTTAAACTTCTGAAATAGGTACACATCAACATTTCTTTGGGGGAGCTTTTGCAAGAAGTTCCAAAATATGCTAAGTACATCAAGGATGTTGTTACAAATAAGAGGTGTTGGACAGAGTTCGAGACAGTAGCACTTACTGAAGAGTACAGTTCTAGAGTGAGGAGTAAGATTTCACCAAAGTTTAAATATCAGGGCAGTTTCACTATATCTATCACTATAGATAATATTGAGGTTGGGATAGCTTTATGTGATTTGGGTGCTAGTATTAATTTGATGCACATCTCTGTGTTCTGAACATTGGGTTTGGGTGAGCCGAGACCAATAACAATCACTTTACAATTGGCGGATAGATATTTGACGTATCCAGATGGTATCATTGAAGATGTTCTTGTGAAAGTGGGGCCATTTATTCTTCTAGTCAACTTTATTATTCTTGACTATGAAGCCGATAAGAATGTTCCTCTCATCATGGGAAGGGGATTCTTAGCGATTGTTGATGCAGTTATTCGAGTTAGAGAAGTGAAGATGTCCATGACATTGGATAGGCAAGAGGCTATTTTCGATGTGTTTAAAGCAACTAAGCTACCACCCTTTTATAAAGAATTAAAGATAATCACAGCGGTGGATCTTGAGCTTATACATGTAGAGCTAGATCACTTTCTGGCTTCTAGAGATTTGTTAAAGACGACCTTGGTATATAGTGAGGATTTAATGGAAGATGAGAAGGTTGAGGAGTGTCCTTACATTCTTGACACTTCTTGTGCATATGTTCGAGTCAATACGCCCTTTGAAGAGTTGGACATACCCAAGTCTTGGAAGAATCCAAAACCATCTATTGAGGAGTCTCTAGTTCTTAAGCTGAAGCCATTACTATCTCATATTTGCTAGGCTTTCTTGGGCAGTGGTAACACATTATCCGTAATCCTATCTTCTTATTTGTCTGATATACAGGTTGAACGTGTGCTGCGAGTATTAAAAGACAAAATCCGAGCCATTAGGTGGACAATAGCTGACATCCGAGGAATCAACATCTCATTTTGTATGCATAATATATTTTTGGAGAAGGATAGCAAGCCATGCGTTAAAAGTCAGAGAAGGCTGACCCATATCATGAAAGAGGTGGTGAAGAAAGAAGTGATCAAGTGACTTGACAACTGCATTATTTATCCTATCTCAGACAGTAAATGGGTGAGTCATGTCCAATGTGTTCCGAAGAAAGGTGGCATGAATGTGGTGAAAAATGAGAAGGATGAGCTTGAACCTTAGAGAACGATCACTGGTTTTAGGATTTGCATTGATTATCGAAAGTTAAACACTGCCACTAGAAAAGATAATTTTCCTTTGCCCTTCATGTACCTGATGTTGGATATTAGCCGGGCATGATTATTACTGATTTTTGGATGGGTATTCGGGTTACAATCAGATTATGATAGCTCCCGAAGATCAAGAGAAGACCACTTTTACTTATCCTTATGGCACATTTGCATTTCGGAGGATTCCTTTTGGATTATGTAATGCTCCAAGTACGTTATAGAGCTGTATGATGGTTATTTTCACTGACATGGTGGAAAAATATGTGGAAGTATTTATCGGTGACTTTTCAATCTTTGGGGATTCTTTTGACGATTGTTTGTGATACCTTGATGTTGTGTTTGCTCGATGTGAGGAAAAAAAATTGGTGCTCAATTGGGAGAAGTGCCACTTCATGGTTCGAGAAGGCATTGTTCTTGGGCACAAAGTATCAAGCAAGTGCATTAAGGATGACAAATCTAAGATTGAGGCGATCGAGAAATTGCCATCACCTATTTCTGTTAAAGGAGTGCGCTGTTTTCTAGGACATGTAAGCTTCTATCGGTGGTTTATCAAAGATTTTTCAAATATTGATAATCTGATGTGCAAGCTGTTGGAGAAGGACATGAAGTTTGTGTTTAATGAAGCATGTCTGAAGGCTTCTGATGAGCTGCAACTGAGGTTAGTGACAACACCTAGTATCATCGCACCTGATTGGTCTCTGTCGTTTGTGTTAATGTGTGATGCAAGTGACTTTGCTGTGGGAGTTGTTCTTGGCCAGAAAAGGGAAAAGATTTCTCATCCTAGTTATTAAGCCAGCAAGACACTTGATGCAGCCCAGATGAATTACACTATCACATAGAAAGAGTTATTGACGATTGTCTATGCCTTTGACAAATTTCGATCCTATTTGATGGGTACTAAGGTGATTGTATACACGGATCACACAGTTGTTCGTTACTTATTCACGAAGAAGAATGTGAATCCTAGGCTTATTCAGTGGGTGTTACTGCTACAAGAGTTCGACATTGAAGATCAAGAGTATGTTGATGAGAATGTGGTAATTAAGGAGACCTTCCCAGATGAGCAACATTTTGCTCTTCAGTAAGACGAGCTACCGTGGTATGCAGATATGGTAATTTTTTTGGTGAGTGAGGTGTATCCTCCCGATGCTAATCATGAGAAGAAGAAGCGAATCCTGCACCATAGCAGATTTTACATTTGGGATGAGCCGTATCTCTACAAGGTTGCCCTAGATCAATTGATTAGGAGATGTACTCTAGAGGAAGAAGCCAATGCACTTCTTCAGAGTTGCCACTCATCGTCGTACAGTGAATATTACACTGGTGACAGAACAGCTGCGAAGGTACTTCAGTCTGGGTTCTACTGGCCAACATTGTTCAAAGATGCTCACGCTTTCGTGAGGGCATGTGATCGCTATCAAAGAACTGGGAACATCTCGACGTGGCATGAAATGTCATTGAATGGCATCTTGGAGATCGAAGTATTTGATTGCTGGGGGGTAGACTTTATAGGGCCCTTCAAACCATCAAAGGGGAACAAGTACATTCTAGTTGCCGTCTATTACGTATCAAAGTGGGTGGAAGCCATTTCGCTCCTTACCAATGATGCTAATGTGGTTGCAGGATTTCTGAAGAAGAATATTTTCACAAGGTTTTGGACCCCAATGGTAATCTTAAGTGACCAAGGTACTCATTTTTGTTACCAGCTCTTTGATAAGTTATTGTTCAAGTATGGGGTGAAACATAAGGTGGCGACTGCTTATCATCCTCAGATGAGCGGTCGCGTGGAGGTGTCAAATCGAGAGATCAATAGAATCCTAGAAAAGACTATGAGCGTTAGTAGAAAAGATTGGTCTCTTAATCTTGATGATGCTCTGTGGGCCTATAGAACAGCCTACAAAACTTCCATTGGCACATCTCCATACAAGCTAGTTTTTGGTAAAGTGTGCCATCTACTGGTCGAACATGAGCACAGAGCATATTGGGTGATAAAAAAACTGAACTTGGAGTTGGTAAAAGTTGGTGAGAAGAGAACATTGCAGCTGCACGAGTTGGAGGAATTTTTCTATCATGTATATGAGAACGTTAAAATGTACAAAGAGCAAAGAAAGAGAATACACGATAAGCGCATTCAACATCGTGAGTTTGAGCGTGGGAAGTTATCTTTGTTGTATGATTCTGGCTAAAAGTCATTGGCGGGGAATTGAAGAGTAAGTGGTCTGGGCCATTTAAGATAGTTCGGGTGACAGCACATGTAGCGGTTAAGCTAAAACCACCAGATTCTAAAAAAAGTTTCTTGGTGAATGGGTATAGAGTGAAGCACTACTTTGGAGAGGTCATCGAACGCGAGAGACCTCTATTGAATTTAAAGAGGCTTGAGAGAGCCTGCATCGTTCCGCAACGTTGAATCAAGCACTTCTCGGGAGGCAAGCCGTGTTTGTACTATTAATATAAAGAAAAAATGTGAAAAAATAGAAAAATACAAAATATGTCGTGCCAAGACCTTAACTATGACGCTAGTTGGGAGGCAACCCAACTTTTGTATGTTATATGTCATGTTTGTTCATATTGCAGGACTAGGAAAGGAAAGGGAACACAAAACGAATGGAAGATATAAAACATTTCGTTCCAGGTAAGTGTTGCGTGTTTCCTGCGCGCCGCACAAACATCCGCACCAGACAGATACTCTAGAAACAGGTAACTCACGTGATGGGCAGGCGGTGCACACTCATCGTACAACTGACAAAAAGTTCAAGAAATGGTTATTTGTTCGATGGGCAGGCGATGCACATCCATTGTGCAAATAACAGAACTCATGAGAGAGGTAACTTGTGTGATGGGCAAGCGATGCGCACCTATTGCATGGGTCAACCAGGTTCGAAATAATTTTAAATCTTAAAACACAGATCGACCCTCTTGTTCTCAAAACGTTCTCACACAATTCCTAAACCCTCTCTAACCCTTAGAAACGATTTCCTCACTCCAAATCCTCTCTCAAATCTAATTAACATCCAAGAACGTGCTTCACTCATGTCACAACATAACACGGTAAGTGATTCTCATCCTCCATTGTTGAAATTCTTTCCATCTTCCCTCTTATTCTTGTGTTATGAAACTTGCAATTTCTAGGGTTATAGGTTTGGGTGAATTTGGGGCGGGGATTGGTATTGTTTTGATTGTTAATAATGGACGTTGACACTTCACTCCTTTTTCTTTTTGAACCTGCGTAAAATATTTAATCATCATTAGAATCTCCACTAACATGAGTGACATGTCATAAGTTCAACGTGTTCTTTAGAGTTTGTTACTCCCAATCACACATGCAAGTGTACATGGTCGTACAAGTAATATAGTCATTTTAGAAATTGAATGTTGAACTCACAGGAACTTATGAATAACCGTAAGCTAAATTAAACTAATGCTAATTATTTATTCAAATGATAAAATCCAAAATTATAATTAGAAACTACCTAAAATAAAAAGAAAACAAATAATGAATTTCGAATAAAAAAGAACAATTTTTATATTGTCGATGAGATGAAATCGATCTAGGGCTATCTAACGATCACGTTGTATTCTTCAATTAATTCAACTTCTTAATTATCCAGTTTACTTATTAATAGGGTTGATATTATGACTATGAATCACTCGAGTCCTCTAGCCACCTATTCGTATTTCTTTCACCCCTATATCGCTATGGTCATGAACCTTAACACGAATGCATTTATAGTTCTTATATATCAACCAAGCACGACGAACTAGGTATATATCTATCCTAGACGAAAATCCGGTCCCTAATGCCCTGGGATGAGAACCTACTCTATTTAACCCTATTGTTATCCGAGTATTCCTCTCTCGAGTTCAATCTAAGGATCAAAGATAGTATTCGATTGGTGATCAAGAAACTAAATAATTAAGCTCAGGATTAAATAAATATACCAATACGATAAACTAATCAACTGAAATCAATATTCGAATAACAACGTTCATGAAAGAATCATAACCCTGGAATGAAAATTTTAGCTCCACATAGATATGGAGGAAAAACAACAAATCATCCAAAGAAAATATAAAAACTAGTAGTGTGGAGAAGAAGAGATAAAACCAATCAACTCCAGCCTCCACGGCGGTTTCAAGCTCTCCCTAGGTCTAAAGTTCTGAACTCCCCCTCAAAAATTATTTTATAATGTATTTATGTTGTGTACAAACGAGCTCGGACCATAATACCCTTAAAAATATGAAATAAAAAATAGACCAAAAATTACGCCTGCGGAGGCGCGGGACGCTAGACCAAAATTCAATAACCTCAAGTTTCAGCCCTCCTACTCCAATCTTGATTCCGAATGATGTTTTTGGACTTCTACTCAGTCTTCAAAGTATCAAAGTATTTATTTTAGCTCCAAAATTATTCATTATCTCAAACACGTCACTTGAACTCTTCTTCTTCGAAACAAAGCATTTTCAATATAAAGTACCTAGATTCAACAATAGAACATACATTAGCTCGACATTGCAAAGTCATTATATGTTAGGTGTATTTAATGCAATTAGCTCTAAAAACAAGGTAGAAACATGGGTAAAGTACGGAAGAGAGACGTATAAATACACCTAACGTCACCACCCCACACTTGAACCTTTGTTCGTCCTCAGACAAACAACTAAAAACACCCTCAATAAATAAAGCCTAGAAACACCACCACTTTGGTTGATACCAATAATTAGTCCATATAGCAACTCAAGCCATCAAATATACACTTCATGATCATCATGCAAGATATACAAGTCAACTCAATCGAACAACAAACTTCTAAACTCCTAACCTCAACGACTGACTCTAACTCATCCAATTCAAGTTCGCTTACCTACTCTGTCAAAGAAACCTAATAACATCACCTATCTATCATGAAACAAGTGCCCTCACGAAAATAATAGTCCACACACTCGAATTAAGGAATGAATATAATTTAAGGACTTAGCATCAAAGAACAACTCTGGCACTCACAAAAGAATTCACATGTAGGCACAAAGAACCATAGACTTGCCCATTATGTATATCTCTACTAATTAAGCATGCTTGAATAGAATCAAGTAGGACTTTAGCGGCTGTAATGTTGGCTAGGAGACGGGCATGTACAACTATATGATAGTGACTTACACTTCCCTATGCATTTTGCACTTCTAGACTTCATAACCCATTATTCTCTCCTCTTTATTCAACCCACTCTTCATCAATTAAAAATACAATAGTTTAATGGACTAGTAGTCATACCTTGTGATAGCTTCTTTTATTGTGGCTTTTACCTCTACAACTGCTGCAGGTTAATGCCTGTTCTTGCCAATTTTCCTGATTTTCTAATTTCATTGGCCTCTTTCCTTCTCACTTTTTTAGGCCTGCCTAACATAGGTTTGATAATTGGTGGTGCAATGGAAGGGTTACTATACTGAGGCCACATTGCCATATTTGTCATTGGTTGAAGGAAATGACAGTAGGTTTTCAACCAAGTCTCTTTATTGTAGAAGCCATGAACATAATCAATGGGTTCATACTTCTTGTACAACATGGCATAGATGGCATGTGGACATGGTATTCCCCTGAGTTGCCATGCCCTGCAACTACATGTCTCATTGATAATATCAACAGTGTGGTGATATTGACCATCACTAATCTCAAACCTATACTCTCCATTAAATGCAATATTACAGTTCATTGACTTCCTCATGTTTTCTTCTAGCACCCTCAAGGCCATTAGAGATATTCTTGTAACACAAGTGTTTGCAAAAGATCACATCACACCTATCCTAGTCATTACCTTCACCCTAATCTCTTCTAGCATGGTTATGATGGTCTTGTGTCTTGCAGCCAAGATCCAAGCATTAAAGCTCTCAGTCATTTTATTATCAATTATATCACACTTAGTTTTTGTGTTGAAGTATACCTTACAGAAGGTGTGTTCCTTGTAGTAGAGTAAATCTCCTACAATTCTCTCACCACCAAGCAGTTTCAACTTGTCCAGATTTTTGCTAAGCTCTGCCTCAAATATGCTTCTTGTACATCTCCAGAAAAGCATCATCATTTCAAGGCCTCCCCACTCTTTTAACCAGTTTGCAAGGATGTGTCCAACATATTGCCTTTGCTCCACTTCTGGTAGTAGATCTTTCATTGTGGCAAGAAGCCCCTGCAAAATTATGTTTAATAATAAATGAAATCAGCATCGTGTAACAATAAATAAAAATAAAATAATCAAAACAGATGAAGAGTTTAATACCTTCTACATATCAGAAATCACTATGTAACCAGCGCCATTCCCTATGTTCAAGTCTTCAATCATCAGTTTCATAAACTATGTCCATGTAGTATTATTCTCATACTCAACAACAACCCAAGTAATTGGCAACATCTAGTTATTTCCATCCTTAGCCACAGCAACTAGCAATTGTCCTTTGCTACAACCCTTCAAGAAACAGCTATCTAGACCAATACACCTTCTACAACCAGCTAGAAATGATTTTCTCAAGGCATCAAAATAAATGTAGAAACCTAGAAAGCAAGGCCTACCATCTTCAGCAAATTCATTGTAGAAACTATCACCACACAAGTACTTTCAGGATTTGTTCTCAACATTTCATCCATATAATCAAGTATTCTTCCAAACTCCTTGACATGATCACCCATGATTTCCAGTAAAACTTTAGCTCTAACTCTCCTAACAGTGCTCTTCCCCACAATTACACCAAGCTCCTTTCTAATTTCTTGTTGATGTTTGACAACTCTAATGTTTGGTTGTTCAGTAATTCAATCTTGGTAGTGGCTGGCCAAGAATTTAGAGTTGCACATGTAGTTCTTAGTGGTCTGAACACATTTGTGTTTAGGATGGTAAGTTTTGATCTGGAAATTCTTGGTTGTGTTTTCAAATTTTTGATATATCAGCCATGTACACCCTTCCCTACATGTCACCCTAACCCTTGTAGGCTCATTTACATACTTTTCTAATTGAATCTTCTTCAGAATTGAATACCTAGTTACGGCATCTCTGAATTCATTAACACTCTTAAAAACCATACCAAGTTGCCACACAACCTTCTTACATAAACGATCAAACTTTATGTACTTACTTTCCCTTCTTCGTGCTAATGTTACCCCCTTTTGCCCATCATATTCATCTGTTTTACAACTATATGCTTCATAACTATAGTAAAAGGGCTCATCACCACCAACTCTTCCTTCCAAACCTTTATTATTAGGTTCTGTCTCATCAAAGCCTATATCATGTTCAACTTCACCTAAAGGTACATCATCAAGGTTAGGTGGTATTCTCTCTCTTCTAGACCTTCTCTTTCAGCCCTTCTTTCAACCCTAAAGGTTCTAACTTTCTCATGTACATCAGATTCATCATCAACATCAAGATCATCAAATACAGCCACATGGTCAAATTCAAAGCTAGAATCTGTTAAGTCAGATCCTTCTTCAACATGGTCACTACTTACTGGATCTGCAGTTTCACCAGCTGCAGTTTGAGGAGGTGAAGTTTCAGGAGCTACAGTTTGTGAAGTTGAAGAATTAGTGGCTGAAAATTGAGAAGGTGAAGTATTAGTTGGTGGAGTTTGAAGTGGTGTAGTTTCAGCAGCTGGAGTCTCATTAGGGTTGGTTTGAGAAGCATTTGGTTCACCTTGGATACCCTCATCCCCTTAATTTAAAACATCACTTGTTTCTTGGTTGTTGGGAGCACTATATTCCACTTCAAGTGGGGCACATGTGGTACCGTGTGGCAGACATAAACTTCTACTATGTCCCATCTTCAAAAGTTTGAGAAAGTCCAAAAATATCTGTATCAGTAAGGATATCTACAGGAATGTCACTATGAGGGGGCTTCACCTTAAATGCACAACTAAGGCTATATCCTAATTCATTTACATAGTCCCTAAGCTCAAAATAAGACAATCTATCCACATCAACATATAAAAATTCAGTACATTCACCACCAACATATTTTGGTACACCACTACTAAGATCAAAAACCCCACCATAAAACCATCTCAAAGTCACCAAAATAAAATCACCTATACTTGAAAATTACAATAAAGCCTTAATTTACTACAATCACAAAAGCAAGTTCAAAGGGAAATATATGATTTTTATAACAGAAATCGCAGCAATACATATGAATAATGAACATACTAAAACAAACCCCTAAAATTTTAATGTCTTTAATCTTTAATTTAACCATAATCCTGATGAAAAATCATAATTTAACCACAAGCCCTAATGTATAAATAAATCAATTCAAAATTATAGAATGCTTTAAATTCTTTTGACTGGGTCTGACCGCTTCTCTTGCTTTGCTTTTGCGTTTGCCTTGTTTGTACTAACGCTTTGTCTTGAGCCAAGGGCCTCTCAGAAATAGCTGCTCTACCTACCAAGGTAGAGTAAGGTCTGCCTAAACTCTACCCTCCCAGACCCATGTTGTGGGATTTCACCGGGTATGTTGTTGTTGTTGTTGTAAAATTCTAGAATGCAAACAGATAAATTTATGTGTTAAATCTCATTATATTTACACTATATTAGTCAAGAAATTAAACCCTAACCTGCAAATGTCGACTACGATGATGAATGGTGTAGCACCGACGAACTGCTAAAATGTACACAAAATCAAACCACACACAAACCAAGAACCGATTATTTCAAATATTTACTGAATAACAAGGTTAAATTTCCATGGATTTCACTGTAAAATGGATGGAAGATCGATGGAAGAGCAAAGGGTGTGGGAGGGTCTTTTGGGTGAATGTTGTGGTGCGTATGGTGTAAATGAACGACTAAGGGCTTTTTGGCATTTTACTAAGCATGTGTGTCACACTTAAGTGGTAAAAATTTGGGATCACATAATAATCACCTGATAATGGCCTCTAAAACACACAAAAAATATGTTAGGGGTAATAGGCCTCCTGTAAAGGTTGAGTGTGTTATAAATAATCTGGTCAAACATAAGGGTGCATTTTAGCTATTTTCCCTTCAAGTCATTTCCCTTAACAACCATAGTATATGCCATTATATGTTCTTGTGGATCCGTTGTCCGTCGTATTTGAATGGATGACATCTTTAACCTCTTAGGAATTAGTTCCAACACGACCTCTGGCTTATACGTCAACTTAATGTATTTTTCGCGTCCGGACCTTCTATAACTAGAGGAGCCCCCGGTATTTGATCCAATCAGCGCTGAAACTCCTTGACATTCTTTTCTGCCTTTTGGGCATTTGTGTCTACTTTTGCCCATTATTTCCTTCATAAATTTCAATACATGTGCTTGGAATGGATTTTCAGGAACCGATTCGCTTCCTGATGTGTCGTCATTTCTTGCCTCCGTGTGACCGCTCTCGACAACATTATTGTCATTTTCTGGAAGTGTTAGTGTGGCTCTTGGCGCTGAGGTTCCGGCGGCAAAGTTGGAAGCGAATTAAGAAAGGAATTATCTTATACCGCCCAATTCATCCCTTATCATAGATTTATATTCTCTCAGATTCTGCATAGCCTCTTCGGCAGTTTCATCAGTGAGAGTCTGGCCTCTCCGATGGCAAAGTCTCCTGCTCGTTCTCGGCTGTTCCCAGGAACTTAGTTGCCTTCAAATCCTTCCATCCCTGAAAATTATTGCTCAAGCAAAACAAGGCTAAAGAAAGGGTTAGATTAAGAGATAGGGTCACTTGTGACACCATTATTTCCTAGGCCCCACGGTGGGTGCCAAATTATTTATCCGTAAATTGGTACAGTTGAATTTGTACACCTGGTCAAGGACACGTAGGTCGCAAGTGACTAAAATACCAAGATAATTACCAGTTGAAACTAAGAGAAATGAAATTTAAAAGAGAGATTAAGATTAGATTGTCTGAGCCTTGTAGAAGCCTTGAATCGTGACTTATGGGCAAGCTGTGAACAACAATATTGAAGTACTAAATTGAGACAATAGCTTAGAAAATAGCGTAAGCAATGAATATGTATTATAATTCTTGAATCTGATGTCCTTACGACGAAATGATTGATCATATTTATACTTGAACTCATGATTACACATTCCACGAATTATGGCCCTAATAATATCATCAGTACAATAATGATGTAATAATCAGACAATTAGTATAACCATAAATGCCTTTAATGCTATCTCGGAAGGTGTAAAAACATTTATAACGGTCGCCCAATGGGATTCGAACTGATCGCTCGTCCTTTTGCCTTCCGGTACCTGTGGTTCTTTGATGCCTCCGATTCAATTACAGTACCTCCGGGGTACTGAAGGCTGACTTGGATCTGCCTCATCTTCTTTGCCACGTGTCATGATATAATTCGGTCATTAGTACAATACGAATTTTACCTCATACACGATATATATTTATGAATTGTACACTGATAAAATTTCCCCATAGAGTCTGAATTTCTGATAATAATCAGTGCCATCAGAAAGAAGGATGCTGTACCTTGGCAAGTCATCCAACAAGTTGAACGGATAAGGAAAATAATGGAGAAAGGAAACTACAACTTTGTCCACTACGACAAATAGGCTAATTGCACGGTTAATTTACTTGCAAACTGAAGTATACAGTTAAAGATAGCATGGTTCTTTACAGAAGCTGACACCCTTCCTCCTATGAAACAGGGGAGTGCATAATTTTTTACGATATGATAGTGGGTTGCCCGAATTCGAATTCGGAACAAATCACAAACAGAAACCGAAAATTTTGGTATTCGGTATTTAATATTAGATATATTAGTATTATGGTATTTAAAATTAACTTATTAAATCATATAAAATGGCTCATCTACATTAACGTTTACACTAGTGAAACTAACTTATCAAATCAAATAAAATTACCAAAAATAGATAGTGACATTCTTGTGTCATTATTTGATGAATCCAAAATAAAATATTTTTAATGATGATAAATTAAATTACAATTTTGAATTATCTTTATTTTTTCCTCAATGTAAGGGATCAGTCCAAATCGGATGTTACATCCAGCTCAACTGAAAATTTGGTTTTACATACTTCTTCGTATTTCTATACTTATTCAAAACAAATGGTGGTATAGCAAAAAAAATTCATACATGGCGACATATGCCTTTCTTCTAACTCACACTATCTAGAAAATTAAAAGTTCCAGAAAGCACTTGTTGGGATACAATTGTTGTAGGGAACGGGAAGTAAGTAACTATTACAATGGTAGAAAGGATAAACAAACTATTACAATAAAACTGGAAATCAAAACCTTAACAAACTGTTTGTGTGATTTGCTTAGTCGAGTGATGACACTCTGTCTTTAAGACAAGATTGCCCCGTATATCTCATTTTACGGTATTGGGCAATAGTTACCCAAGATACAACAGCAACTTTAACAAGTGAGCAAAGGAAACTCAAGTGTTACTCTTGAAGAACTTTGAGTATAGTAACTTTGCTAGAGAAGAAGAAGATGAATTTAGAAAATCTGGAGTATTTTCTAAGTGTTGAGTAGTTCAATTGAGCCAAAGGCCTCAATTTATAGTGTAAGTAGAAGACCCCTCAACTAGCCAACTAATGGCCTTCAGTAGCCATGTAATTGCACTTGATTGAGGGGTTACATTAAGCCAAATAATGGTTGAATTCATGTGCCAAGTAATGGAGAATCAATGCTCCAAAACTAACTCAACGGTCAGATTTTTTCAACTTCCCGTCGCAGCTTTCTGCCTCTGAAGCACCGCAGCTCCAGTGACTGGCCAACCAATTTGCGCCGCGGCGCTCCGGTGTCGCGGCTCCGACGGTGTGGCACCGCGGCCCTTCACGGCTCTGCAGTGATTTTTGACTCGTTTCATGTTACACTTTGTACATTTCTTCCTTCGTTTACCAACGTGGAATACTTTGTCATTTGGCCAATAACCGTCCATAATTCTATGTCTCAAATGTATACGTACCAATATCTCTTTCACTAATGAAATTTGCGATACTTGGCACTACGTGTGCACGTGTGTGGAAACGATATTTTTCGACGTGCGGGCCCCAATTGTTCGAGTCATAAATTAATGGGATATACTTAATTCCACATTTAGTAAATTTTCAACAACCCCCTCTTGAAAGAGATTTTGGCGCACACACTTAGTGCCTTTTCCAGCAATCTTTTAGCGGACCGATGTTGCATCTGGATAGGTAGCATACGATTTGAACCTTCCATAGTTGAATACCATCGGACTTACTGTGTGGTGAATGTGATGTCTTGAAACGTCAGTATTTAGTGTAAGCCAAGTCAACGGTACCGACACAACAACTTTCTCTACTCAATTCTTCGTAATATTTTATCCGTTGTGGCCGTGGACACTTATTGGATTCTTAAGTGCGTACATTTGAGGCGGCCTATCCTCGCACTTAAATAGGTGGTCTCCTACAAGGTATTCTGCTATACCCCACTTTACAAGTGTTAGGAACCATTAAAAATTTCTCCAAACCTAACCTCAACCGGTGAGGATCATTAAAGGTTTTGGAAACTTAACCTTCACCCACACTGCAGATAGCACTTATAGTCTATCGCGGGAATGGCTTTGGATTTGGTGTTTATTTACAGAAATCACTATCCGAAGTGCTCATGCTTCCACCGAAGCGATCAACTGAACCTTTATAGCTTAGTTTTCCCATTTAACCTAATTCTTGGGATCTCCATTCAGTAAGGTTGGGTTACCACCATATCGGTCCTTATACTTTGGGTTTTAAGGCCATTCCCCTAGACAGGTAGAATATCTGATCTTTGGGTAAGCCCATTTGTCAGGTGGTCTGCTATGTTATCCTTTGACTTTATGTAATCAATGGATATTATACCCGTGGTGATCAGCTGCCTAACGGTTTTATGCCTCCGTCGAATATGACAAGACTTGCCATTGTACATAGCATTTTGTGCCCTTCCTAGAGTCGACTGGCTATCGCAGTGGATCATTACAGAAGGTACGAGTTTGTTCCAACAAGGAACATCCTCTAAGAAGTCGTGAAGCCACTCAGCTTTTTCTTCTGCTTTCTCAAAAATGATAAACTATGATTCCATCGTGGATCGGGCGATGCAAGTTTCCTTAGAGGATTTCCAAGACACAACCCCACCACCAATTGTAAATACATACCCATTGGTGGACTTGGTGTTCTCTATATCAGATATCCAGTTTGCATCACTGTACCCCTCTAGTACAGCTGGATATCTCGAATAATGCAACCCGTAAGTTAGCGTGTATTTCAAGTATTGAAGTACCCGATTCAATGCCTTCCAATGATCATTACTCAGATTACGGGTAAACCTAGCCAACTTGTTGACTGCATAAGCAATATCAGGTTGGGTGCAATTTGTTATATACATCAAACTACCAATCACCTGTGCATATTGCTCCTGGCATATGGGTGCACCACGATTTTTATCAAGCTTTTGATTTCTATCCATTGGTGACTTTATAGGCCTTGTCATATATCTCGAACTTTCTCAAAACATCCCCGATGTAGTGAGACTGAGATAAGACCAGTCCGTCAGACATCTTAGAGATTTTTATCTCTAAGATAACATTTACGATACCCATATCCTTCATGTCGAAGCATTGTTTCAACATGTTCTTAGTCTCTAGAATTATGCTAGGACTGCTCCCTGTGATCAACATGTCGTCTAGATACATGCATATCATAACAAGCGATTCAGATCATGTAGACACATTTGTCACACTCATTAATGGCGAAACCCTTCGATAGTAGAGTACTATCAAATTTTTCATGCCATTGCTTCGGGGCTTGTTTCAGTCCGTACAAAGTTTGACAAGTCGACAGACTTTCTTCTCTTGCCCTTGAACCACATACCCCTCGGGTTGGTCCATATAAATTTCTTCTTCCAAATCACCATTTAGGAAGGCTGTCTGGACATCCATTTGATGTATCTCAAGGTCACGCAACGCTGCGATCGCAATGAATACTCGTATGGACATCATCCTAGACACTTGGGAGTACGTGTCAAAGTAGTCAAGGCCTTCCTTTTACCGATAGCCCTTGACTACCAACCTGGCCTTGTACTTATCTATAGACCCATCTACTTTATACTTCCGTTTGAGTATCCACTTACAACTCAAAGGTTTATTTCCCGGAGGAAGATCAACCAACTCCCAAGTATGGTTATGCAGAATGAAGCCTATTTCACTATCAATAGCTTATTTCCAGAGCGGTGCCTCTGGAGTTGACAATGCTTCTGCAATTGTCCTTGGTTCATCATCAACCATATAAGCTACAAAGTCAAGACCGAAGGATTTATCCTTCCTGGCCCTTTTACTTCGCCTTAGTTCCATCTCTGGAGTTTCTAAGTTCTGAGAATCTAAAATACTAGATTCCGGATATTCAGCCACTTCGAGATCCACTAGATCTGAACCATCTAGATCAGGGCCGTCAACGACTCCCGATTCCTGAGAGCTTTGTTCATAACTTCGTTTGCGAGAGGTTATGTCTTTTTCCTTTCTAGGAAAGGTATCTTCAAAGGATTGAGCATTCCTTGATTCCAAGATTGTACCCCCGTAGATATCTGGAATATCTGACTTATGCACTAAGAAGAGATAAGCACTATTGTTATTTGCATATCCGATGAATATGCAATCTATAGTCTTAGGCCCAATCTTGACCTGCTTTGGCTTGGGTACTTCAACCTTTGCCAAACAACCCCACACCTTTAAATATTTATAGGTGGGTTTCTTTCCTTTCCATGATTCATATGGAGTTTTGTCCTTACCCTTATGTGGGACTCTGTTAAGAATCGTGTTAGCGGTAAGGACAGCTTCTCCCCACATATTTTGGGGAAGACCGGAATTTATGAGCAAGGCATTCATTATTTTCGTCAATGTGCGGTTCTTACGTTCCGTCACACCGTTCGATTGAGGTGAGTATGGAGCCATCGTTTGATGAATAATGCCTGATTGGACATAATATTTCTCAAATGGCGCTACGTATTCTCCCCCTCTATCGCTACGAATGGATTTAATTCCCATGCTTAGTTGGTTCTCAACTTCTGCTTTGTAACATCGGAACGCTTCAAAGGCTTCATCCTTACTTTCAACAAGTAAAGGTAACAATACCTTGTGCTATCATCAATGAAATGTCACAAAGTACTTATTCCCCCCTCTAGTTTGTGCAAACTTCAAATCACATATATCTGTGTGAATAAGTTTTAGAGGAGCAGTATTCCTTTCGACGGATCGAAAAAGAAGCTTTGTGAGTTTTGCCTCTACGCACACCTCACACTTATGTTGAGGGTTTACGTCGATAGACAACAACAACTCCAACTTTACCAACCTTTGGATGGACTTGTAGTTGACATGTCCTAATCTATGATACCATAAATTAGAGGACTCAAGCAAGTAAGAAGAAGAGGCTTCAATATTATTGTTTGTGCGTAATACATACATGGTGTTAACTTTGAAGAGGCCTTCACAGATGAATCCTCTTTCCACAAATGTTTCATTCTTAGTGACTACAAATTTATTGGACTCAAACACTATCCTAAAACCAACATTAACCAATAAAGGACCTGAAATTAAATTTATTCTAATCTCAAGAACATGCATCACTTCTTTTAGAGTGAGCTCCTTTCCAGAAGTCATCTTCAGGACTACCTTTCCTACCCCCAGCACGTCAGAGGAAGCGTTGTTGCCCATGAACAACTTCTTATTTGTAACCGGTGTATAAGTGGAGAAGGCATCTCTATTGGAACAGATGTGTCTTGTAGCACCCGTGTCCATCCACCACTGCATGGGATTCTCAACAAGGTTTGCTTCTAGCAGCACCGCTGAGAACTCTTCAATCATGTCGTCCATAAACTGGTCTTTGACAACATTAATATGTGCCTTGCCCTTAGCCTTGGCCTTCTCTTGTTGCTCAGCCTTGAGCTTGCGGTAGTCTTTGATCATGTGACCAGGTTTTCCACAGTGGTGACAGTTTCCTTTGAACTTCTCCGCTGCTTGGGTCTTGCCGTCTTTCTGGAACTTGCGCTTCTTGTTTGGGTTCCCTTTGGCCTCAGCCAGATTTGCCTTTGCCTCAGCGGGTTGTTTACCCCTAGGCAAGGCCTTCTTATTATCTTCCTGAATTTGGAGTTTGATAATAAGTTCTTCAAAGGTCATCTCCTTTGTCTTGAGTTTTAAGTAACTCATAAACTCATTCCATGAAGGAGGTAACTTTTCAATCAGTGATGCAACCAAAAACTGCTCATTTGGTTTCATTCCTTCCAAATCCAGGTGATGTAGAATCATTTGGAATTCCTGGACTTGGACATCACTGTTTTACTATCCACCATTTCAAATTTCAAAAATTTCCCAACGATGAATTTCTTAGTACCTGCATCTTGTGCGTTGTACTTCTTTTGCAGCTTCTCCCACAACTCTTTGGCAATGCCAACGGTGCAATACACCGTGTAGAGAAATCAGTTCAATATGTAATTCTTACACATTAAATCACTATGACTCCATGCATCAAGAACCATCTTCATGCCATTAATGACATGGATACCTAGGCCCCCTTCACCCGTTTCAGAAGGCGAAGGGTCCATTTCATCTCCATCTTGTGGAGGATCTTCTGTTAGGAAACGTGTCATTCTCATAACAATCAGATAGAATAGCATCTTTTGTTGGCATCTTTTGAAGTTTGACACCATGAACTTTTCAGGGCGTTCATGGTGAAATCCAGCGGGTGGAGGAACGACAACATTCCCTTGAGCGGCACTAAATGCGTTGGATGAGCCTTGAGAAACTGAAAAGGCATTTTCAGCAACAGCAGCAGAATCAGAAGCAGTTTGATCTATGTCAGTCATCTTTCTAACTTACATACAACAAATCTTGTCTTAAAATTGTTGGGATACAATTGTTGTAGGAAACGTGAAGTAAGTAACTATTACAATGGTAGAAAGGATAAACAAACTATTACAATAAAACTGGAAATCAAAACCTTAACAAACTGTTTGTGTGATTTGCTGAGTCAAGTGATGACACTCTGTCTTTAAGACAAGATTGCCCCGTATATCTCCTTTTACGGTGTTGGCCAATAGTCTCCCAAGATACAACAGCAACTTTAACAAGTGAGCAAAGGAAACTCAAGTGTTACTCTTGAAGAACTTTGAGTATAGTAACTTTGTTAGAGAGGAAGAAGATGAATTAAGAAAATCTGGAGTATTTTCTAAGTGTTGAGTAGTTCAATTGAGCCAAAGGCCTCAATTTATAGTGTAAGTAGAAGACCCTCAACTAGCCAACTAATGGCCTTTAATAGCCATGTAATTGCACTTGATTGAGGGGTTACATTCAGCCAAATAATGGCTGAATTCATGTGCCAAGTAATGGAGAATCAATGCTCCAAAACCAGCCCAAATGTCAGATTTTTCAACTTCCCGTCGCAGCTTTCTGCCTCCGAAGCGCCGCGGCCCTGTGAATTAGCGCCGTGGCTCCAGTGACTGGCCAACCAATTTGCGCCGCGGCGCTACCCAGGAGGCGTCACGGCCCTTCACGGCTCTGCGGAGATTACCGACTTGTTTCATTTTACATTTTGTACACTTCTTCTTTCGTTTACCAACATGGAATACTTTGTCATTTGGCCAATAACCGTTCATAATTCTATGTCTCAAACGTATACGTACCAATATCTCTTTCACTAATGAAATTTGCGATACTTGGCACGACGTTTCCGACGTGCGGGCTCCAATTGTTCGAGTCATAAATTAATGGGATATACTTAATTCCACATTTAGTAAATTTTCAACAGCACTTTCTTTGATTTTGTATTTTGTGACTTTTGTCCAACATCTTTTAAAATTCTTAAAGACAAGAAAATTCTCTATCCAAATGAAATTACCGAACCAAAAAAAAAACAGAGATTGAAAGGAGAAAATAGAATTAGGTATGGTTAAGTATTTTAAGAAATCAAAATTACTCGATCGAAAATTTTAAAAACCGTACCATACTGACTGACTAACAAGCCTACTGGAAAAGTGAGAACTGCGCTGAAGAATGACTAACAGGTTATCTTTTTCACAGTTAAACCAAGGTTTTTGTGTGTGTGCGCGTAAGCCTTTGTTGTATATGGTATTAGATATGTTACTCGCTCCGTCCCAATTTATGTTACACCATTTGACTTGGCACGAAATTTAAAAAAGAAAGAAAGACTTTTGAAATATGTGGTAAAAAATAAATCTTATATAAATATGTAATTGTAAATCATTTCATAAAGTTAAATTATTTCTAAATATAGAAAGATGACATTTGGGACAGACCAAAAAAGAAATGATGTCACATAAATTGGGACATAGATTATATTTTTGGTATAAGATGGAGAACATACCACAGAAATTCACTTTATATAATTTGGTACAGGTCAGTGGCGGGGCCTTAAGAGCTTCATTTGCATATGAACTTAAGGAGTACTTTAAGCCTTCTATTAGCTACTCTTCTCGTTTCATGCCTCTCTAAGTGGAGACTTGGAACATAAAGGCATTCCTATTGTTAGGTTAAAGAGGGAAATTTGAAGAATAGGATCCATAAAAACAAGACTACTGTTCCATTAAAATAAATTTCCTTGCACTCCATTTCACCTTAATCTCAGGAAAATAAATCCTGAATCCGAATATGGATCAAACTCCATCATGCAATTAAAAATAGAACCAAAGCAGCCTTTTGAAGGCATGGCAACTATATTCATAAATAAATGAATAAATATAATTGATTACTACAAAAGAATTCTTCCTGCAACCATCCAGGCATAAATATACACCTTCAAAATTGATTATTTCTACAGAAACATGTTCCTCTTCCCCATTCCTTTCGCAGTAGCACAGGGAAGGTGGAGTGGAAGGAAAGGCATTACCCGAATTATACAAAGTTATTTAGTTCCTTAAGAGAAAAATATGCTTTTGAAGCTTCAAAATAGAAGAAAATTTCAAGATGGTAACATGTACTCAAAATTGTCTATTCATCTCTTGAGATGAGTGACAAAAATACCACCTCCTTCCGAGCCTCAAAACTTGTAGATACTGGCTGCCCAACCTATTGAGACAACTTTAAGGCTTTTCGCCTAGCTTATTACTCCACATAAATTACACGATCCATCTGGAAAAAACATACTGTTAAGTTGGATGGAAATTTTGCAAAACAATCCCTACTAAGTCCAAGAAGAAAACACTTTTGTGCAGTTGAAAAAAAAGGGCAGCCTGGTGCACAAAGCATCCCACGTTAGTATGATACGGATAAGGGCCGCACCTCAAGGGGTGTGATGTAGACAGCCCACTCTAATGCAAGCATTAGTGACTATTTCCACGGCTCGAGCCCGTGACCTATAGGTCACACGAAGACAACTTTACCGTTGCTCCAAGGCTCTCCTTCCGTAACTTAAATACTGATGCAAGATTTGGATAGTATTATCATACCTGCAACTTATTTTTTAAGACTATTGCATGAGAGGACCTTCTTCCCATAAGGACTGCTCCGTAGAACAGGAACATGGGCTCTCACGGCTTCCACTAGTGCAGCATGCAGAGCTCCCTACATGTCAAGATAAAATATTTCAAGTGGCAGACCCAATGACACGTCCAATATAGAGATCACAAAGACATTAAAACAGTCGTAAACTAACCGACCTTTGATATAATTAGGGCAGCTTGGATAACATAATTGCCATATGGGTCTTGCATGATCTGGTCTAGTCGAGGATCACTTAACAGCTCCTCAATGATATATGAAGAACGTTCTTCATCCGCATGTTTTAGGCATTTCTCGACCACATTACTGCTGTATTTTTGCATAGAAAGGTCACTGAATTTACCCTGCAGCTGGTCAAAGATATTTGATGTTGCCCACGGAAGACGAATGTCGAAAATATATTGCACAACATAATTCCTGCAAAACAAAAAATTATGAGACTTACTAAAGAGAAATCCATAGTTCTGTATTCGAACGAGGGAATGAAATCTGACACATGAACTTGACTACCATTGAGTCATATTTCAAATTTCTACATTGGGTCTTCTGAGTTTTCAAATTTCTCATCAATAAATTTCATTAGAACTTATTATATTATTGCATTTATGAAACAAATAATGCTGGGTACCGGTGTCGGATCCCCCAAAAATGCAATACTATTGGAGGATCGACACGCACCGTTGGCATTTTAAAGAGTCCGAGCAACACAGGAGTAAAGATGGTGTCTGGTTATGTGAGCACCCAGCAGAAATTTTAGTACCCAAACAGAAATTACAGTCATGCCACAAGTATATCGTTAGGTATATGACCCACTCTTTCTCCTAATGTTCTTAAAAAACTGAAGAAAGTCATAAAAGTAATATCAAAAAGTGTACATGAGACTATGACCGCCATCAACTTTGGAAAAGCTTCCGAAATAAAGATAGAAAAAGAATTCACCTACCCAAATGGATCTTGGGAAAGAACCAACGCATTAGAAGTGATCTCATAGATTAGTCGATGTCTTTGTCCACCGTCGGATTGGCTAAGACATTTTTGAAGCACACAACAACCATGACGATCTGTTGCAAGTTCGACGCAATTGGTAATAGCAGCTTCAAACAGGAACTGCAAGAAAAAAAGAAGTTTGTGTCCGAACTTAAATCAACCTTTGTGGCACGCGATGCTAAGCAATGAAGAAAACCTCAAATGGCTAGGTATGTGAAAACTAAATGAACCTCTCTAGCACTTTCTACCAAAATTAAGTAACAAACAATTAAAAAGAACAAGAAAGCTTGTAAAGAAATCAGTTTAACAGGATGGAACAATTTACCCTACAATGTTTGATGGAGGCATCGGTAATAAAAAAAAAAGTGATTTATCTCCTTAAAATCAGAAATCCTCTTTTTTGTAATATGGAGTTAGGAAATTAACAGAACTAACACTACGAATATAATAGTTCATTTGTTTTATTTCCCTATGCGGAAGCATATGAAGGGCTTCAAATAAGCAACATTATAGTTACAAGTATCCCTAAAAAGATATGGTAGAAACATAATAAGGTTGGCCCAATCAAACATCATAAGCAATCTGCTGCCGCACAATCAACCAATGTCAACACAACAAATAGAAAGTACAATACAAATATTAATCATGATTATGCGGTTAAATAGTCAGTTATTATTTTCCAGAGGATGGGAGACTCTCTACTCCATGTGGCAACAGAGACATTGGAGAACATCAATCCTGATGACCTCTACAAAGCTATCCATGAAAAAACTAAAATCATGCAAAGCTGGAGATTAGTATCTAGTCGCTGTAACAACCAAGAACAGAGAAAGCTGAATGATTATCCTATCATCAAGTTACACTAATATTAGATATTGACTCTATGATTCTCCTTTTAAGTTTACTACGCAATGGATTGCAATCCAACTGAATTAATGAAACAAAGCACACCTTCCATTGCTGTTAAAGATTACACAGCATGTCATTCGAGTGGAAATAACTTGTAGACCAGGAACCTTGCACATTACAATTGGCACCGGCAAAGTTTCATAGGAGTAGGTGTTTAAAACATTTATACTCATAAACTTGCTCTAGGAGACAGTGGCAGGATAATGACATGTGTAATGTATGAGATGAAGCATTCAACACGCTAAACAGTGAACTGCCGTTTTGCTAAATAGAAGTTATTGTCTTAAATCTCAGTTCCCCACAGACATAGAAGCTAATTTTAGGTAGTTTATACAGGAGCTACATTCATCGTGTGACAGAAAAGAAAAGTATGCATAGAGTCTACTTGCTAAATTTAAAACATCCACACTAGGGAGATTGACAAAGCCAAGTTGTATGGTTCTTAAAACATTAATTGATACACCAAACATACGACAAAGCTGCAGTGGAATCTGAATCACAGAAGTTATTGACAAAAAAACAACTTTTTTCTGCATTTCCTTTCAATGACTTGGAAAGCAAAGGAGCTGCTGAAGTTATCTGCCCAAGATTGTACAACTCAGCTCTTTGATCTCTAAACTACATCACAGGAAATACTAATGTATAAAATTATCATATATAAACCGATACATATGCAACTTACTTCTCTATACTCAGGTGTTAAGTATTGCAAGCACCGCTGCGCAACATGGTTACCATTCATGTCCTTGATTAAATTCACAAATCCGGGTTTCAGTGAGGAGACAATCATGGAAAACTGTTTAGGTGTTTTAAGCGTTTCAATAACTTTTTGCACAGCTCGGGTCCTGCAGTTGAGAAGAAGAAAATGTCAAATCATTGCGAAGAAAATGAACAAAAGAAGCAAGGAAAAGGACTGTCATAAAGATAGAAATCAGACCCGTGCATGTCACATGAAATTCTTACAAGATCCCCAGCTATCCTTGTGATTGCACGAAGTATCTGCATTCGCTGATCCTCATTGCACACCTCAAGAAGCTTTTGAACAAGGTAATTTCCAAAGGGGTCAATCATGAGCTCCACGATGTGCACAATAATCTCAGGAAAAATCTTTTCAACATCTTCTGAAGTTCCTTCTGCAAATTTCATCTGCAAGAAGCGACATCCATTTTGATCCTTCGCCATGAGATAGACTCTTCCAGAAAAATCATCAATTAAGTTATACTCCTGAGATTGTGACCACCGATGAAATTTGAGATCAACAGCATCTCTTGGTTCTAGAAAATCCAAGCGAGATTCTGCACTTGGAGAATAGAAACTACGCTTCGAATAAGCACTGGGATAAACTCTTCTATTTCGACTCATATTTGAAAGACAGTTGGTTCCTCCAAAAGAACTGAATTTAGCAGACTTGACTGCGTCCATTCCTTGTGATCTTCTTAAAATTCTTTCAGGAAAGTATTGTTTCTCTGTTTTGTCTAAACCTTGCAATGCATCAGAACCCATAGAGCAAAACAAGGAATTTAACGGGTTTATATTTCTTGAAACGTGCTGGTTGAAGTGAGGGATTGACATCTCAGTGAATGGTTGCCGGGAGCTAGTATTGATTGATCTACTTGTGATTGATCCATCCGGTTGAATTGGACACTGATTGTCTAATTGCTGAGTACGAAGTTGCTGCATATATAAGAAATAATGTTGTTCCTCTTCAATGTGTCTACATGCTCCATGGTGTCGATTCATTTGTGAGTGGAAGTAAGGAACAGGTGATGCAACATCCAAGAAATAGTGTTGTTGATTGGAAATTACTGGACTATCTACCCGATGAATTGGTGGAAGTAGGTGAACACCTTGCACTCCAGGAGGTAATGGTACAGCTGCAGATATGGTCTCCATTGTATGTACATATCCACTTTGGTGCCCACCAATACTTGGACTAAACCCATTAAAAGCACTGGGTAGATTATTTGGTGTTCTTGGAGAAGGAACGACTAACACTTGCGAATCCAAATTTGAAGGGATTTTACCTAAGCTACTTTTGCATTGCCCAGAGGTAACATTTGGAATCTCCCCAAGAAGTTTCTCAAACTCATCGTTTTCCAGTTCATTTAACCCATTCTCCATTTTCTGAACAATATGCAGCATCAAGATTACTCTTTACAATGGTGAGCAAGATTCATGGGTCTCTATACAACAGAGAAAACAGCAAATGAGTCACAACACATAGTCTGGTACACATAACACAAAATTGGCTAAAACCTTAATCTATACATCAAATATACTCATTGTAGACCAAATATTTTTTTTTTTTTAAAAAGGCAGCCTGGTGCACTAAGCTCCCGCTATGTGCGGGGTCTGGGGAAGGGCCCGACCACAAGGGTCTACTGTACGCAGCCTTACCTTACAAGGCTGTTGCTACGACACTTCAACCCGTGACATCTTGGTCACATGACAACAACTTTACCAGTTACTACAAGGCTCCCTTCATCGTAGACCAAATTAGTCACAATAAAACAAAATCAGCATCCACAAAGTATAACCAAAAACCTTGCACGGCCAATTCCACTAAAAGAATGATACATAGTTGTATCATCCTCTCCATCCAAGCCAAAGAATCAAATAAAGGGATTTTAGGACAAGTAAAAACAACGAGTCATAATTCTTTCTCCACATTACAAACTCGAGTTCACCCATATTTGAAAGAGAACAACAACTACTAAGCCTCAATCCCAAGCAAGTTGAGGTCAGCTATTTAAGCTCATCTCGGTCCAATATTTTAAAACATAAGAATAAAATTATAAAAAGTTTATATATTTTGTAGGCATTTAAAACTTGTTAAAGAATGGTAAAACCCCAGTTCCAGAACTGAACCAGCATTTACAAAATATACCCCGTCCAGGAGATCAGACATAGTCTGCCCACATGTCTCCTCGATATTGACGTCAAACAAATACATATAAACGAAATAGAATAACACATCAGATTCCCTCGTACACAAGAATCAAAACCCAATTCGTTAGATCATCAAAATCAAACAAGAATCTAACAAAATATTCAATATCTCGAAAAACATTGTCCAAAACAGAAACAAATATGATCAAACACAAGTAATACGAGGGAATAGAGAAATACCACTCAAAGAATAGTCAGCATTAATGATCAGTAAAAATAAGGTCATAAAGGAATCGATCATAGTATCAATTTCAAGAAAGTGACTTTCTTTTGATTTCAAGATAGAACAAAAATCAAACAAAATAGAGAGATTTTCTTGAATTGTGAAAAACAATAGGAAGTGAAAGTATGAAGAGAGGCGGCGTGAGAAGAGTTTTCATAAGACTATAACTGAAGAGAGAGAGAGAGAGAGAGAGAGAGAACGAAAGAGGTGGCATTCATCGACAAATACTATGTATATGAATCATTTTACATCACATACAGAACCCCATTTAAAACAAACAGACCAACCACTATAAAAGATTTTCAAGTATTTCAAGAAAGAGCACAATTTTGGAATGGGAGATTCACATTATCATTATTATTATTAATATTGTCATACCCAAAACCATGCATGCCTTTCGCCTTCCCACATTGTTCGGTACGTTTCTGGTTCTCTTGCCAAGGGTGGCCCCTTTTTCAATACTGACTATTTAATTAGTAACTTTAGTATTTAACTTCTTATATACGGATGGTGTGAAAGAATTTTTATATTATTAAGTCTCCTAAAACATAATTAGAGATAATTAGTCATAATAGTTAGAATTAGTATTGTTAGTATATCTTTTTAAGAGTTTAACTTCTTATATATTGATTGTGTCAAAAGAAAATATATTATCAAGTCCCCTAAAACATAATTAGAGATAATTTATCATAACAAATAGATTTAGTAACCTAAAAAAAAATAAGATAGATAACTTATTGTAACATGTTCAATTATACTAATTGTGTAAAATTTTGTTATATTATCAATGTATATAAATTACCTCTATTTTCTTTATCTGTCTAAGTCTAATACATTATTATATGCTTTAATAAAACTACATTGTTATACACTATGCTGTGTGTTATTAATATATTACACATAAACAATATACTATATTTGCTTCTATTTCTGTATAGTTTCTATGACATGATTTTCTTATGTTTTATGGTCTTACAGCATGCTATAATTATCATGTCCTTTTTTGTCTTCGTTCAAGACTTTATAATGCAATTTTGAATACTATAAAGGTAAAAGTTTCACGGTCATTTTATTTGGTCGTTCACATATAATTTGTATATTTTTTTCTGAAACGTTGAACTCGTACCCAAATATAGGTAACTTCAGAAAAACTTCTTCTCTTCTTCTATTTAGTTATTGTACAATAACTATTTTGAACTTACAACAATTGAAGTATAATAATTTAAAGAAGTGGGTCCAAATTTTGATTATGAAAAGTGTTGAAATTATTCATTTTAGTCTTTGTTCTTTTATTTTGATATTGCAAAAACAACATGTCCCTCGTTGATTTTTTTTCCCCGCTCAAGATATACATGAGGCCTAATCCAAATCTAATTATGCAAAAAATATTTTTGATATTTTGAACTTATCCGAAATATGTCTAAATATATGCTTACCAGATTAATATCCATATCTATTTTCTAGAATTAAAAGTCAGTCAAGGTCCATTTTTCAGAATTAAAAGAAATCATATTTTTCCAAACGCTAAAAGCTAATCAATAATATTAACATTATAGTCGTTTTTTTTATCTTGATCTTTACAATACATTACTATCCGGACGTTGTCATTTACCTATATATATATATAGGTTCAAATTTCTCTTGTCACTATACATCAAAAATATTTCTCCTTCTCACATTCTCTTAAGTTATTTTCTGGGCAATTGCCTTTGTGCAACCTTCAAACATCCAACCACGAGTGCACGTGTTTGGAAGTGACTGTGGCACCTTGAGGAACAATCAACCACAACGATTTTCATCCATGTCAGACTGTAATTGCTTTCAAGACAGTAGCTTGTCACGACACAGTTTGTTACATTACACAATATTGTACTATTTTCTAATAATTTAAAAGTGACTTCCTACATAAAATGCTGACCAAATGACTATTTCTTTGAACATGGCTCTTTTCAATTTATCAAAGTTTGAGCCTTTGGACAGAAATAATTTTAAACATGGTCTCATAAATTGTATTTTAGTTAATGAACCTCATGATAATAGTCCTAACACTATTGTTAATGTTTCTGTGTTGTGATTGTTGATGATACTGCTATAAATAAATTCAAAAAATATAACAAGACTGTTAGAAGACATTTGTTGAACCATATGACTAACCATTTATTTGATTTTTCATTACTTCTTCTAAGTAAATGTGGGACGTCTGGGAAAGAAATATGGTGATGACGAATTTTTTTCAATGCGTATGCTTTAAAATTCAGATTTGAAATATATTATTTATCTGTACTTTATTAATGGGATAAGAATTCATAGTGAACGTTCTTTTCATAGATCCTTCAAGCGAGAAAGGTGCTGCGCTGGAGCCTTTATTTGTTTCATAGGTAAGTTGATAACATGTATTGGAAAACAAAGAGGGATGAAATTTGACAATCTAGAGAATAAAATATCATGATATTAAAAAATAAAAAAAGAGATATAAATTTGATAATTTAGATGTTAACATAGGTACTTTGAAAACTTGATTGAGATACGAAAGTGAAAATATTCTTGTTCTAAATTGAAGATTCTTTTTTATATTTTTAATGGAAGAGGGTCAAAAATGTCCTTAACATGTTAGAAATGACTTAAAAATATCCTCCTTCTGTCTATGGGGTAAAATTTGCCCTTCCTTCCACCTATTTGGATAAAAAAAATGCCCTTAACATTAAATTTAAGTCCAAAATTACCCTTCCTTTTAAGAAAAGGTAATGTGAAATATATGATTTTTTAAATTAAATATGTGTCATTATTTTTATTGGTCCATATGTTATTTGATCCTAATCCAAACTCATTTTTAAAAGACCGGACACTTCTTCCTCTTCACATGGTTTAAGATTAGGACTAATTGAATCAAAGATGTAACTAGGTGTCCACTATGTACTAAGGTTTTCATTGTTTTCTGTAATTCGATGAAATAACGAACCAAGGAAAGAAAAAAATAAAAGATTAAAGCACAGGAATCAAAAGGAATTGTTTAGGCACTTGAGCATACAACATTTGTAGTTCGAGAAGGTTATTTGTTCAACTCCAACATGCTTTACAGACTACGGTTATGGCTCCTCTATAATCCACTTCTGATATTGGTTATCGATCTGATGTTGTACATTTAATCCTTAAGTTATTAAACATTGTAAATTAAGCTCAATAATAAACAGAAAAAGTTAAGGTGAAGAGGAAGAAGTGTCCGGTCTTTTAAAAATAAGTTCGAGTTAATGGGTTGGATTTGGATCAAATAACATATGGACCAATAAAAATAATGCCACATATTTAATATATAAAATGATATATTCCACATCACCTTTTATTAAAAGGAAGGGCAATTTTAGATTTAAATTTAACGTTAAAGACATTTTTTATCTAAATAGGTGGAAGGAATGACAAATTTAATTCAATAAATAGAAGGATATTTTTGAGCCATCTCAAATACGTTAAGGACATTTTTGACACTTTTCCCTGTTTTTAAACCAAAGTAGATGCAAATAATTTTCACCCAAAATTTTTAACATAATTAATAAAGAGTAGAAAAAGCCTAACTAAGCATTAATGACTGGACCTAGCTCCTTTCCCAGTTCCACCATGAAAATTTACATGTGCCCCTCCAATTATTTAATGGACAATCTATTTCTTCTATTCAAATCGTAAAACATTATGTTGAGCCGTTTCTGAAAAGAATGTACATAAACACTAATATACTCCCTCAAAACTCAATTTATAAGATATTTCTTATTTTTTCGAGATTCAAACTATATTAATGTTCATCAACATATTAGAATTGTAACTTATAGTACTTTTATATAGTTTTTGAATATTTAAATTTAAATTTTAAAATATTGAAATGATATAATCTAATTTAGTTTAAAAGATTAGTGAAATTAGTTCTCGAAAAGCGAAAAGCACCACATAAATTGAAATGGAGGAAGTAACAAAACCACTCGTTTTTAGTTTTAAAGTCTCAAGTTATGTTTTGAGACATTGTATAAGTCAGTAATACCATTTGGGACTTGTTGGCATGATTTGCGTTGGGATATGAGGGGCTGGGGTGAATTTCGGCACCATTTCAAAGCTTTATAAATTTGGGATTTTCGGTGCTAAGTCATAAAATTGATAAATTGATGATTTAAGGTAGTAAATTAACTCAAAATGAAAATATAGTTATAGATTTTGACAAGTGAATTTATGGGTAACTTAGTGTCATGACCCAAAATTCCCTAAGCAATAATGACACGTACACCCAACCCGTTAGGCGAACCATTTCCATATTTTCGTCCATTTCCTTTATTAACATGCAATAAGTGAACATAATGAGTGACACAAATTATAAAAGATGTCTTGAAATAACTTAAGTGCGGAAGATACAATCAAAATTAACCCCAAACCCTGGTGATATGAGTCAAGAGCACCTAACTGAAAGTAAATACAAGAATTTGCCACCAAAACTGTCTAGGAATTTAAAAGACAACTGACTAAAATAGGAGAGTCAGAGTTTGGTGCTGCATATCGGCAAACAACTCATCCCGAACTCCCAATGACAGAACTCTCATCGTCTCTTCAAAATCAACTACTACTCATGTATAGTGTTACACCGCGTGTTTCATACGACATCATTATTGTAATGTTATCCGACATAGGCTCAGTGAGGGGAGGATCCCTCCAAGGGAATAATAAAGTTTTATGAATGTGTTGAGTAAGTTTTTGGAAAGTATATGATTAATCGGATCGACGAGAATAAGTTTTGATGAAATTCAACAAAATATCATCGCACACGACACTATGCAAATCACAGACCATGTTTGCGAACCGCAGAAGTGCCACAAAGTGAGATAAATATTTTTGGATTCCTGCAAGGTTTGTGACACCACCTGCAAATCGCAGATAGTGTCTGCGAACCGCAGACCCCGCCCCAGATGGTGCTCAGTGCAAGCTTATCCAAAATATTATATATGACCCAAGCTTGACTTTAATTCCATTTCATCATATTTCCAGACCTAAGCAACTCTTTGAGCTCTCCTAAAGTTCTCTAAGGGTTCTTGATGATTCAAGTAAGATTCAGAAGCAAAACGATGTGATTCCTTCGCTTGGAAGATTGTGAGCTTAGTCTACAACTTCTCCTCTTCTTCTTGGATGTTGTGAAGGTTGTATGGATGCAAGTAAATGGTGTTAATGAGTGATTTGCAACCCTTGAGGCAAGCTATATCTTCCTCTTTGTAATTGAACTCATACAAGTGGTGGTGATTTTTTTTGTTTGGAGCTTGTAGCTCAATCTTGGAAAAGTTTGGATGATGTTGTGTTGATGTTGAGCTGCTCATTTGGAGCTGTTTGTGGATGTAAAATTATTAGATTTTGTTGTTAGTTGTATGAAGAAGATAAGGAGACTAAGTAGAGCTAAAGAAGTTGTCTTAATTGCTAGTTACCATTGCTAACAACTATGAGGATTCTATGCACTCTAGGTGCTCGACGAAGTCTAAGTTAAGTGACTTATAGTTTATTGATTCAATCTTAATCCAAATCATTCATATACTGTAGATTATCATTTGTAGAGCATACGAGAACTTGTTAGATATCAACAAAAGGTATGTAAGGCAAACCCTTCTTTCAAAGGCATGAATTCCAAACATATATCGAATTCTAAATAAAATACCAAGAAGAACATTCTAAATCTATGTATATGTGCCCCTTGTCGAGAGTATTTTGCCATCTTGAAATACTATCATTGTATGTCTTGGTTTGCCAGCTATTATTCTGAGTCATTATACCTTCCCGTCCTCCCAAATGGTGTATGTTCAAAGAGTTAGTTACTAAGATGACCAAATGTCATCCCAAAGTAAAGAAAAGAGTTCTTGTGAGTCATAGAGGGCCAAGAGTTCTACTACTATAGTACAATATTAACACCACCGAACTTATATCAGTTGCGTAGTTATATATGTATATGAACATCTCGGACTATGACCGAAGGGTAGATTATATAGTAAAGCATATGTATAAGAGTTTCAGAATAGTTTCAGAGTTTCATAGTTCGCCCTGAGAGGTATACATGTTGTTAGGTTTCTTCTTATGTCCTGTTTTATAGCTTATACTTTCATGTTGCTATTCATTCTTTACATACCGTTACATTTCATTTGTATTGATTCTCTTTTGCTGGGGGCGATGCATTTCATGCTGCAGGTTCAGATAGGCCTCCCCAATAGGAGCTCGTGAGTTCAATGATTGATTGATAAGCTTCACTTTTTTTAAAGCTACCAAGTTAGAGGCCGTGAGCAGAGTTTTGGTATATGTATAGTTGATGGGTAGGTCTGAGCCCTATTGTTCATAGAGTCTTGTAGACTTGGTATGTATATCTAAGTGTCTTGTATGACCTTGTTGATCTAGATGTTTGTCAATTAATTTGTACGATGACCTTGTCGGTCTTGTACATGTATACATATATCCATTTTGGGTTTGTTTACCCCTTATTGTTAAGATGTCCAGATGACATCCTATATTTCTAGTTTGAGGCTTTGTCAACCCTAGTTGTATGTTGGTTCTATCTCCATACTTATTATAATTATTGTGGCCTTGTTGTACCCATTTCAAATGCTCCGATGTTATGTTTCAGTGGGGGTACGCTCGGGCCAGTAAGGCACTAGGTGCCGACCACACCCCCAGGCTAGGGTGTGACATATAGACCTGCACATAAAAGTGTAACAAGCGTAATACGAGTATGCGAAACATGTGTATCAACAACATCTTCGATCGACCCTAAATTAAAGTGGTGGTGAGGGTTGGTCTTGCAAATGCTTATTTATACACTTTAACGATTGTTAGTACAATAAGTACATATAAATAAATCCGATAGATAAGAGATAAAATAATTCCATAATTAAGCTAGATATCAGGAATCAACATTTAGAAGAGATAATTATGGATCAACTCAAAATCCGATAATAAGATCAACAACTTCAATAAGTAAAAATAATGAATGAAATACAATGTAATAGCCAAATGCAACCTGAATACACACGTTCCTGCAGTAGATACACGTGATTCACGGGGGACTCGCAAGGTCTATGTACCCACCCAGAACCACTTTTCCATCGAGTAACCAACTTTTGAAGCTGAAATCTCATCACTTCACCCAGAACCATTACCCATTGGAAATCAGCCTTTCACGCTGAAATCACATCTCTTAGTCCAGAACCATTTTCCATCGTACGTAATCATATGAGTCATCAAGTATGATATGCATGCTATATCACATGAACATGTTTCAACATTCATAGATTTTATCAAGTAATAATTGACCAAATACCTATAACATGATATCGTTAACTATACAACTGCTCCTCACAAGTAAGGGACCTCCATTATCCTTTTTACTTATTAAGTAGTTAATTACCAATAAAATACTCCAAGTGGAGTCAATAAAGTCTCAACTAGTCTTAGATTCAAGGTCTAAAAGCTCACGAAACAACCTTGACATTTCTCAACCTCCAAATGAACTCAATCTATTCAAATACGTGATCGAAATAAGCATACAAGTCTATAGACACTCATATTGACATATAAATTACTTGGTCAAAAAGTCAATCCAAAAGTCAATTCTCAGCTCTCGAGGTCAAAGCTGGAATTTTATTATAAAATTAGGTTACCATATCTCTTAGGTTCTAAATCTAAAAAAATATCCAATTTTATCCACGAATCGATACTCAAAACCACAATTTTATTCCCATAAGTACTAGGGCTAAGACCCCCTTTTCTTCAACAAATTCATGGTTGGAAATGATAACTAACTAAAGTAATCATGAGAAAACACCAAAATAGGGATTAGATATTTACCTACTCATAAAATCGAGAAGTAAGCTGTGAAAATCCCCTCAATTCCAAGCTCTAGACCTCTAGATATGCTGTAAATACCAAAAATTCCAATCTGTCCATTCAAAACACTGTCCAAATGATTTACCTTGGGAAAGTTTGATGCCATTTGGGTGATTGTGGATTGATTGACGAAGTCGGCGCACTTTGTACCGGTTTAGACTACTTATAATTTAGAAAAGTTGGCCAGGATCTATATTTGAGAGATAGTTTAATTGCACGGGGTGCCTATTTTTATCATTTTGGATAGAGGCACACAATTTACGTCCCACTTCTGGTGATCCATATAGAAGGACTTAGGTACTCGAGTGGAGCTTAGTACAACATTTCACCCTTAGATGGATGGTTAGTCTGAGCAAACTATTCAAGTCCTTGAGGATATGTTGCGCGGCTATATGATTGATTTTGATGGTCATTGGGGTCAGTTTGTGCCTTTGGATGATTTTTCTTACAACAGTTATCATTCGAGCATTGATATGGCGCCGTTTGAGGCATTACATGGTAGGAGATGTCTTTCTCCCGTGGGTTGGTTTAATACATTTGAGGTTAGACCTTGCGGTATAAACCTTTTGCGGGATTCATTGGACAAGGTCAAGTTGATCCAGGAGAGACTTCTTACAACTCAGAGTAGGCAAAAACGTTATGCGGATCAGAATGTTCATGACTAGGAGTTCATGATTAGTAAGTGGGTTTAATTGAAGGTTTCACCCATGAAGAGTGTGATGAGGTTTGGAAAGAATGGAAAGTTGAGCCCATGTAAGTTGGCCCGTTCAAGATTGTTCAGTGTATCGGTGAAGTAGCCTATGAGTTACCTTTGCCTCATAGTTTGTTGGGTGTTCACCCTGTATTTCATATTTTCATACTCAAAAAGTACTATTCGGATAGTTCTCACGTGATTCTATGGGATTTAGTGTCGTTTGATCAGAATTTGAGTTTTGAGGAAGATCCAGTTGCTATTATTGATAGACAAATTTGGAAGTTGAGGCCTAAGGAGTTTGCTTTGGTAAAGGTTCAATGGAGGCATCGTCCGATCGCAAATACTATTTGGGAGATCGAGTCGGACATGCAAAGTAGATTTACCCAGCTTTTTTATGATTTAGGTACTTTCTTTCTTTTTATGTCCAACGATGAACATATATTTAAATGGTGGATGATGTAATGACCCGTTAGGTCATTTTGGATATTTTTCCTCTTTTCCCTTAGATGACCTTTTTCCTAGATTTGTTATGGCATAATTGACTTGCGGGGATAGGTGGCATGATTCTCAAAGATATTGGGTGGAAATAATGGAAGATAATCTAAGTTCTTGAAATTTGGAAGTTCTAAGTTTGAGAAGTTTGACTAAGAGTTGACTTTTGGGCAATGCATCTAGAATTGGATTATTATGGTGTCTTATATCCAAAACATAATATTTGACTTAGATGGATGGCTGGGATGAGTTCCGAGTAATTTTGGGTGAGATTCAGATGAGAAAGTGATTTTTAGGAGATTCTTAAGTTAAAAGAAGAATTTGGGTTTACTAAAGTCAACATTGAGGGTAAATAAGTCTTTTTCGAAGTTTTATCAATTCTGTTAGGTTCGGAATGTCATTTATGACTTAGTCAAGTCATTGTTTTGGTTCCCGAGTAAGGGGTATTTTAGGTTCTTAGTTCGAAATCTAGTCATTAAAGTGAATTGGAGTTGACCACAGTCAACAATGGGTCAAGACGACCTCATATGATTATTTGGAGTGCGCGAGCGAGTTTGTTGCACGTCTTAGGATTGGTTTGTATATTTGGTTTGTGTTAGAGAGGCTTCATATGAGTTTCAGGGGACTGAAGTTTGGATCATGGTTTGGGTTCCTGGTTTCTGGTGTCTCGCACCTACATAATTAGGCTTGTACCTACCGAGATGCACCTGCAGAAGATGGGTCGCAGATACGAGCTGGGAACTGCGCACATATGTGGAGAAAAGGCCGCAGGAAAGGGATTGCACCTACGGTTACACCCCATAGTTTGGTATGCAAAGGAGAACATGATTAGACGATATGAGCCGGTGATCCAAGATCCTTTTTTTAAGGCCCCTCATCATTTAAATGGATGTTATGGAAGTGGACCGAAGGTTGGAGGACATTGGGATTGATGAAACTATCCCTCGATGAAGTCTGACAAAGAAAGAGTGATACGCTAAGCGTTTCAGGTATGGGCCTGCATATGACGATATGCGGCGCAGATAGGCACCCATACCTAAGACGACGCTGACTTAAGTTGTTATAAATTTAGTAGAGGCTTCATTTTTGGTTATTTTTTTCCCAAACCTGTCTTTTAGCTTCTCTAAGATACCTCTAACATATCTTGAAGGTCCAAAGGCAACTCCAAGGTGAGGATGGAAGGCTGTGCTAAGCTGCACTCTAGTACCTGAATCCTTCTGTATAGACCGCCAAAAGTGAGAAGTAAACTACGTTCCTTAATCCAAAATAATAGAAATGTGCTCCCAATGCAACCAAACTATCTTCCGAGTGTAAATCTTGCCCAACTTCTCTGAATTGTAGGTAGTTTGGACCAGAATCAAATGCGCAGATTTGGTCAACCTATCCACAATAACCCATATAGCATCAAACTTGCCCAAAGTCCATGGCAATCCTACTACAAAGTCTATAGAAATCCTCTCCCACTTCTACTCGGGTATAGACATCCTCTGAATCACACCACCAAGCCTCTAGTGCTCATATTTCACTTGCTGGCAATTCAAACACGGAGACACAAACTCCACTATGCCCCTCTTCATCATACACTACCAATAATGTTGTTTCAAGTCACAGTACATGTTCGTAGCCCCTAGGTGAATGGAATACTTCAAACTATGAGCCTTCTCCATGATCAATCTAGTCAAATCACCCACCATAGGAACACAAACTCAACCCTCGATCCTTAAAACAACATCACCATCAATAACATCTTTCTTTGCCTCTCTTCGTAACACCTTGTCACAGAATCCTATACAACTGCACATCATCAAACTGATATGACCTAATATGCACTAATAAAGAAGACCGCACCTCCACATAGGCTAGAACCCTATCGGGATCCAAAATATCAAGCCTCGGGAATCAATTTGCCAAGTACTGAATATCCATCACCAAAGGATGCTTCTCCGTATGCAACATCGCCAAGCTACCCATGCTCACTGTCATTCGACGCAAGGCGTCCGCCACTACATTAGTCTTGCCCGAGTAATACAAGACAGTCATGTGATAATCCTTAAGTAGCTCCAACCATCTACACTGCCTTAAATTGAGATCCTTCTGATTGAATATGTACTGAAGACTGCAATGATCTGTGTACACCTCACAATGCTCCCCATAGACATAGTGCCTCCACAACTTCAAAGTAAATACGACTGCTGCCAACTCCAAGTCATGGGTGGGATAATTCTTCTCATGTACTTTCAATTTACTTGAAGCATAAGGTATCTCCTTTCACTTTTGCATCAACACACACCCAAGACCTACCTCTGAAGCATCACAATATATCGTAAAGTTTTCTCCCTCAACAAGTAAGGTCAAAATTGGAGCGGTAGTCAATAAAGCCTTGAGCTTTTGGAAACTCGCCTCACACTCCTTGGACCAATGAATTGTCGCCTCCTTCTAGGTCAATCTAGTCAATGGAGCTGCAATGGATGCCACCCTTCTACGAAACACCGATAATAACCCGTGGGGCCGACAAAACTCCAAACCTCATTGATCGAAGTAGGTCAAATACAATCCCGAACCGCCTCAATCTTCTCACGATCTACCATGATACCATCCTTAGTCACCACATGCCTCAAGAAAGCTACCGAACTGAGCCAGAACTCACACTTTGAAAATTTGGCATAAAGTTACTTTTCTTTCAGAATACCAAGCACGATCCACAAATGATGCTCGTGCTCCCTCTCACTTCGAGAATAAATCAAAATATCATCAATAATGATAATTAATAACGAATCCAACTAAGGTCTGAACACCCAATTCATCAACTCTATAAAGGCTGCAGGCGCATTAGTCAACCTAAATGATATCACTACGAACTCATAATGCCCATATCGAGTCCGGAAAGCCGTCTTAAAAACATCATCTACCCTAATTTTCAAATGTTGATAACCGGACCTTAAATCAATCTTAGAAAAGACTAAAGCACCCTAAAGCTTATCGTATAAGTCATCAATGCGAGGTATTGGATACTTATTCTTAATAGTCACCATGTTCAATTGCCCATAATTTATACATATGCTGATAGTCCCATCCTTTTTCTTCACGAATAACATAGGAGTACCTCAATGTGAAACACTAGGTTGAATAAACCCCTTGCTCAAAAGATCTTACAATTGCTACTTTAACTCTCTCAACTCGGCCAATGCCATCTGATATGGGGGTATAGAAATAGGTTGAGCGCCCGCCTCCAAATCAATACAGAAGTTAATATCACGATCGGGCGGAACACTAGGAAGATTCATAGGGAACACCTCTAGAAACTCTCTCACTATAGGAACTGACTCCAATGGAGGAATCTCTGCACTCGCATCCCAAATGTAAGCCAAATAATAAAGACACCCATTCCACCATATTTTGAGCCTTAAGAAACGAGATCATCTTTTTCAGATACTGACTAAGAGTACTCTTCCATATTAATCAAGAAATACCCGACAGGGCCAAAGTAACTGTCTTGGCATAATAGTCTAAGATCGTGTGAGACAGGGATAATCAATCCATACCCAAAATAACATCAAAATCTACCATATTCAAAAATTTCAAGTCTACCTTAGTATCATACCCCTTCAAAGTAACTACACAACCAAGATACACCCGGTCTACCACTACGGAATCCCCAACATGAGTAGATACATGAATAAGCATGGCTAGGGACTCACACATCAAATCTAAACTCAAAGCAAAGTAGGCAGACACATAAGAATATGTAGAGCCTGGATCAAACAAAACCATAGTAGGTCGATGTCAAACCGAAAGAATACCTATGATAACTACATCAGAGGCCTTTTCCTCAGGTCTATCTGGAAATGCATAGAAATAAGCACGATCAGCCGAAGTCTGAGTACCTCTACGTCCACCACCTCATCTATACTAAGCAACACATCTACCTGTCTGAGAGCCGTCGCTAGCACCATGAGAACCATATCTAGTACCCTGAGACCCGCCTCTAGCTAGATGCACCACTGCTCTAGAACCTGAAGCTTGAGAACCTTGGTGCTTCCCACTATGCCTAAGTTTGGGACAATCCCTGTCACACCCCATCCTAGGAGGGGTATGGCTGGCATTCGATACATGGCTAGGTTTGAGAGTACCAAGTAGTACTCGCGATCTGAGCCTTAAAGGCAACCTACGCACTTGAGGCCATACTATAAATGTAACATCAACTTAGGACAACAATGCCATATGTTGGGATATCTGTACATAAAGAACAAGCTAACTGGAGAGGTTCTGTCTCTACATATTTGTACATAAGACTGGGCAGCCGATGAGGAGTACCCTAGTCCCTACAAGCAGTAAAATCCCAAAACAGACAATATATATATGGGCCAACTAGACCACTATGATGACATTACTAATTATATATGACACATCTACAAGCCTCTAATGAGTCATAATTGTATCATGATCGGGACAAAGATATAGCCTACCTATGATCTGTAAATACACAAAACTAGACCTGGCAACTCCAAACGATCTGGAGCTTATCTCAAAAGTTGATACTCAGTGGGTTTTACTGATGTGGTCCTTCATGCGACCTATCTAAACCTGCGGGCATGAACACAACGTCCCCAGGCAAAGAGATGTCAGTACGAGATAATTTACCGAGTATGTAAGGCAACTGAAACTGAACTCTACTAAAATGTAAAACAACTGAATATAACTAAAGAGCTACCAAGGGAGAATCGATTATGTTTATATGTCTCTGTCGTCTACTAACTACACAAACTAATATCCATTACTTGGCTTCATATAAGGCACCTAGTCATAGACTAATATCCCCAAAGGCATTTTGTGTATGTATAGCCCCATAGGCAAACGTCTGACTATATAGCCCCGAAAGCAATCTTTATGGCCAATAGCCCTGATGGCAACTATCACAGCCCTAAAGGCAAATATCATAGCCCCAAAGGTGACTATCATAGCCTCGAAGGCAACCATCATAGCCCCAAAGGAAACCGTAGCTCTATACATTTTATAATCATACTTGTTATTATTCTAACTAATCAGCTAAACATGGCTAAGCACACCTCACCCCAACAAGTGAGAAATACTAGGATAGGGTCATGGTAACCCAAATGCAATTTGTATAACTAGCACATCTTTGTGCGATGGAATTGAAACTAACTCATTAAAGAAGTCATGCCAGAAACAAGGAAACGAATAGCCTTCACATACCTTAGCTTATCTTGTTTCAACAAGGAGATGCAACCTGTATGCAACACACTTCAATAAATACCAAAACAAGTATACAAACTTCACTATCATAACTAGTAGCAACTACAATTGTCGACAATTTGATTTAGAGTTAAACATAGCTTTCTTTCTCTTTCCTTCCACTCTCACTTCCACCAAAAACACCAATACATGGAAAATCATGATAGTAACCATATCAACATCACATTCAAGTTATTTCTAACAATCTCCAGCCATAAGAAAATGTCGATACACCTCCAACAACTCAACAAGGCACCCATACTTTTCTAGACTATCTCATTGCCTTTATCTTATAGTTCTTCACTTTTCTAATTCAATCAATACCAAAAACTAACTTTAAAATACGAATCAAGAAGTTAAAATTACCTTGAATACTTTGGAAAACTCTAACCAGAACTTCCTTGAAACTTGAAACACACACACAACAACAACACCACACTAAGAATGATCTTCTTCAAGCTTGCATCACTTGTAAGAGTTGAATTTCACTCAAATCACATTGGGATCTTGTATAAACACCCTTGATAGATGAAGAATCTTAGAGAGAGTGTTTAATACTGACTTTGAGTTAAAAGGAGTGAAAATGCAATATTTTAAAGTCTCTACCGCTCAAGGATTTAAATAGAGGTTTCCACCGCCTCCAACATGCGGACACATCTTCTTCCCGTCTTTCATCAACTTTTTTAGATTTCCTTCTACGACCCCATCCCAGGGTCGGACCTCATTCACAATGCAAAATGCTTAGCATATCACTCTAACTGCATCGAGGGATGTTGTCTTCAATCCTTATGACCTCTAAGCCTCCCGAGACTTTCTTAGTACACTTCTATGCAATAGATGTCCATCAAAAAAGGCTCACGTCACCATAGTCTAGCTCAACCCTTGTCACACCCAAGCAAATGTGAAAGAGTAGAGTCATCTGAATTGCTTGTCAAATTTTAAGAAGATAATCCTTCCTCTAACTTTACTAAACCATCTCATCATGAATCTCACACACAAACTTGTGGGGTGTAACATCCTACCCCCTTAAAAACATTCATCCTCGAATGTTAACCTTTAGAGGTCTTATGGAGAAAAAAAATTAATAGGATACATTGTCGTACCTATTATCTCTAATTAGGACTTCACCTTGTAGTACAATTATCCTCTTTTCAAGTTCTTTTCCGATCCCGACTCTTCTAGCATAAGCCTCGTAGTATATCCTAATCCTACTCTTCATTTCAAGATAGGTACCCTTAGTGCGCTTAATATGAATTCCTTATTTCTCAAACTCTGTATCATACGTTCTGCTAGAAAAGATCATCGTTTCTCTAAGTAAGTCTACAACCATCATCCATCCTAAACGTCTTTCTATCTTTTGACGTTGTTATTCTATAAGTCACTTTAACCCTAACAAGATACCAACCTATCTTTAATCTCTAACGCCACTATGTACAACCTTATAAAATCCACTAAGGTCTAATGGTTACATATCCTTATCGCACAATCCCTATAAGATTTGTCTAGCTATGGCTAAGTCGACACTTAACTTGATAATATATATCAACTCCTCCATAACTAATTGGACACTACTCATGTATTACTCAATATATGTATAGATCTATGCCCCTTATTGTTCTGCTACTATTTCCATTTTTTTGCTAAAACCCCTACTGCTACCTTAACTAAGTACGTAGGGCACCAATAATCCCATAAATACATTTCCCTCATCTGAACCTATTCAGGATCATGCTAATCTTTCTAATATATCTTTCTAATTTCTCCTACCCTTCAGGCTTGATATCACTTCCTCGTTATGGTTTGTCTTAAGAGTGCTAGTCTAATCTCGGATACTCTTCTAAACATCTAGTCTCTTTTGTCATATTATAAACTTATTGGGGCTAAACGTCATGACAAGGTAACCACTAACATACCTGTAGTCTCTAAGAGATCTCAAGCACTGCCGGAGCTGAGGATCCACCTCTGATCCTACCCTGATTCTCTTGGTTAAACTCTGGAAACTTCCGCATCATGTGATCTTTACTCTCGCACCAAGTAAATCCCCCTGTAATCATCTAGCATGGCTTGACATGCAGCTGACCACACTGGTGGAAAAGTATCATCTTCTGAACTATGTTACTCTAACCCTGGGATCTCGATGCTCGCGAACCCTACCTTGACCTTATATGAGAGCCCTGATCAAAAGTAAATTCATTGGAAAGAGCTCTAGTAGGTGATGATATTTTTAGAGATACTGAGATTTCGAATTGGTACATATTCTTAATCTAGCAGGGATCTATGTCCATGAAGGTGAATTTGAACCACTTGATAGAGAGATTGGACCTCCACCAAAGCTATTAATAGAAAAAGCTTCGATGTTAGAGTTAAAACCCCTACCCCACATCTCAAATGTGCATACTTGGGTGAGGGTGAAACTCTCCCTATTATTATAGAAGCTAATTTGAATGAGGTAGAAATAAAGATGTTTTTTGTGGTCCTAAAAATGGTAAAATGGTATTGGGTTGGCAGATATCTAATATTCAGAGAATCAATCATGTATTCTATATGCACAAGATACTTCTAGAGGAGGATCATAAGCCAAGCATACAACATCAATGAAGGTTAAATCCAATAATGAAGGAAGTGGTCAAGAAGGAGGTGATTAAGTGGTTAGACGCAGGCATTATCTATCTGATTTTTGACAACAAGTGGGTGAGCCCAGTACAGTATGTCCCTAAGAAAATAGGGATGAAAGTGGTTACAAATGACAAAAATGAGCTCATTCCAATATGAACAGTAATAGGGTGGCAGATTTTCATGGATTATGGCAAGCTGAATGAGGCCACTAGGAAAGAACACTACCCAATTCCCTTTATTGATCAGATACTGGACAGATTGGATGGATAAGAGTTCTATTGCTTCCTTGATGGTTACTCATGTTATAATCAGATATCTAGTTATCCCGAAAATCAGGAGAAGACTACATTTACATGCCCCTACGGTACATATGCTTTCAAGAGAATGTTGTTTGGCTTATGCACTGCACCTGCGACTTTTTAAAGGTGTATGATGGCAATATTTTATGAGATGGTGGAAGACTTTGTAGAAGTTTTCATGGATGATTTCTCTTTATTCGGGAACTCTTTTGAAGCATGCTTGAAAAATTTAGATAGGGTCATGGGAAGATGTGAAGAGACAAATTTAGTGCTGAACTTGGAGAAGTGTCACTTTATGGTCTTAGAGGATATTGTCCTCGTGCATAAGGTGTCAAAAAGAGGTCTCTTAGTTGATCGTGCTAAGGTGGAGGTTATCGAGAAACTAATACCCCTGTGTCTGTGAGGGGGGTACGTAGCTTCCTTGGTCACACAGGGTTCTACAAACTATTTATTAAGGATTTCTCCAAAATATCTAGTTCAATGTGTAAGTTGTTGGAGAAGGATGTGAAGTTCGTGTTCAACAACATGTGTCTGAAAGCTTTTGAAGAGTTGAAGCAAAGGTTGGTGACTACACCAATAATGATAGCCCCATATTGGAACTTGCCATTTGAATTGATGTGCGATGCTAGTGATAATGCAGCAGGGGTTATTTTGGGCCAGAGAAAAGAGAAGATTTTCCACTCCATCTATTATGCCAGAAAGACGTTGGACGCTGCTCAGATGAATTACAAGGTTACTAAGAAAGAACTATTGGATGTGGTGTATGCTTTTGACAAGTTTCAGTATTACCTTGTGGGAACTCATGTCACGATGTACACAGATCATTCATCTATCCTGTACTTATTTAGCAAGAAAGATGCGAAACCTAGGTTGATTCAGTGGATTCTCTTATTGCAAGAATTTGACATAGAGGTAAACGATTGGCAGCACCCCTGCATCACTGGTGGTGCCGCGGATGAACAAAAGATTTCAGAGAGGCTTTTTCTAATAAGTAACTCTTTGTTATTCCAGACGTTGAAGTGCCATGGTACGCAAATATTGTGAACCTGATAGTGAGTAGGATTTACCCCCCTAAAATGACCATTCATTAGCAGAGAAAGATTTATCATGACTCGAAATTCTACTTCTGGGATGAACCATATTTATGCACGCAAGGTCCTAATAAATTAGTGAGAATATGCATCTCGCAAACAGAGGCACATCAAGTATTAGAGAGCTGCCATTCATCCCTATATGGAGGGCATTTCAAAGGTGATAGTACTGCGGTGAAGGTATTTTATTATGGTTTCTAATGGCCCACATTATTTAAATATGCACATGCATTTGGCAAAAGTTGTGACAGTTGTCAACCAACGGGCAACATTTCGAGGAAGAATGAGATGCCTCTGAACAATATCTTGGAGGTAGAAATATTTGATGCATGGGGCATTGATTTCATGAGACCATTTCCACTATTGTATGGCAACAAATATATTTTACTTGCAGTGAATTATATATCAACAAGGGTAGAAGTAGTCCATCTTCCTACCAATAATGCAAAGGTGGTGGTGAATTTTGTGCCGAGGAATATATTTGCAATATTCGGCACTCCGAGGGAGATGATTAATAATGCGGGTGCCCATTTTTACACTCAACTGATGAAAAACCTCTTGGCAAAATATTAGGTGAAGTACATGGTTTCTACTACTCAGCACCCACAAACATATGGTCAAATCGAAGTGTACAATAGAGAGGTTAAGCGGATCTTGGAGAAAACAGTAAATGTGCAGAGGAAAAATTGGGCAACTAAGATAGATGATGCCTTGTGGGAATATCGGACAGCATACAAAACACCTATTGGGACTTCTCCCTACTGGCTGATTTATGGGAAGGCATGTCATCTGCCTGTCGAGCTGGAGCATAAATCTTATTAGGCGATCAAAAAGGTCAATCTCGATATGAGCTTGGCAGGTGAGAAGCAATTATTGCAACTCTACGAGATAGATGAATTCAGGGTGGAGGCGTACGAAAACACCAAGTTGTACAAGGAGAAGACTAAGAAGTGGCACGATAAGCATATTCAGTATCAGGAGTTTGTGCCAGGGCAATATGTACTCTTGTTCAACTCCACGTTAAGGTTATTTCGTGGTAAGTTAAAGTCTCATTGATCTGAACCTTTTGTTATGACGAAAAGCATGCGTTATGAATCATTGGAAATACACACATTAGATGGGGCGCACACGTTCTTGGTTAATGGACACCGCCTTAAGCATTATTGGGATGATGATATTGAAATGGAGAAGGAGCAAGTACTTCTTAATGATGATTAGCAGAAAGACGTGCGTCATGCAGAAATGTTAAATCAGGCACTTTACGGGAGGCAACCCGTGCTATTGTAATAAAAATATGAGAAAAATAACAAAAAGAATCGTGCCGCAATGTTAAATCAAGAGTTGTTTGGAAGCAACCCAACATTTAATTTTTTTGTTTTTTATGTAGTTTGTTCATGGTTGCAGGACTTGGAAGGAGCAAAAACTAAGAAAAAATCATCCAGGAACATGGTTCATTCAAAAGGAAAGGCCATCGCATCCTCATCCTTGCAGTGCTTCAAAAGAGGTCGAGAAATTAGCCCCCTGCAAATAAAGAAAATAACAAAGGCAGAGGAGGAGCAAGAACCTATCCACAACCATCCCCAAGGTTGAGCCTCACCACCCCCGACCATGTCTTTATGTAGAATCTGAAGAATGGTACAAAAGTTTTGACCTCTCCGGTGGGTATGTTCATGAAAGGGCGGTGGACCAAGTCCACATCAAAAGGAACTTCAGGGAGATTTATGACCAAATCAAGGGATTTCTATAGAACACTATTTTTGAAAACCTGGGGTCGTTCAACATTGATCTTGTGTTGGAATTCTATGCAAACATGGAGAAGGTCAATTCAAAATTCTGGAAGCCAACAGTCCCTGTCAGAACCACTAATATTCCATTGTTTGCAGCTATTTTATACAGAGCGATCGGTGCACTAGACATGCCAATTGAGCCGCTAGAGGATTTCATTAAGCGATCGGATTATAAAGCCATCTGGGAAACATTGTGCGGCTTGAGATATCTTGCCATATGGGCCCATTTTGATGGCTCCAACAAACATAAGAGACTGCTGATGAGTAGCTTCATTAAACCAGCATGGGTGTGGTTGTGATTGATCAACCAATGAATTATGCTTCTCGATCACTATATTGAAGTGTCCAAGGAAAGGGTATGCATGGTATATTTCTTCATGAATGGAAAGCCTGTGAATATGAGACGCTGGATTCTGAAAAAAAATGCGACAAATGAGGGATGGAAAGCATAAAAAGCTATGTTTTCAGTAACACTTTCATCAACTTGATCCTAAAAATAGACAGCGATGTGGCACATCGGTATGATAGGATAATGGAGGTCCCCCACTAACATGCTAGACATATCTAATGTCAAATCCCCAGAGAAAGCGCCCAAGAACTCTCTGACACCGGTAGAAGAGAGGTCAACACAATCTACTTTAATTACACAAATCCACAAGATTTTGATGTTGTAGGCCGAAGCCAACCATTTATACAACTCAGAGGTATATGTACATGCCCCGCACACAATTCACTCGAGGTGACTTGTGGGGGATGATGTCGATAGTTTTCCCGAGGATGAAGATGAGCAGTCAGCAGATTAGGGCAATGCTAATGCTGATGAAGATGATGAAGAGGTGTTACAAGACGATGATGATGCCTCTGCGCAGTCAGGTAGCGAAGATGGATATGGCAACAACAATGAGGACTAGGCCCTAATTGACCCCAAGAAGTATTTCCTACCTTACTTTGCGTTTAAATTATTTGTAGATACATTGAGGGCACTACATATTTTAAGTATGGGGTGGGAAATACGTCCCGTGTATTTTACAATATTAAGGTTAAGGGTGGTGATTACTATGTCTTAGGATTTTATTTGAGTATTTTTAGTCTTAAAAAATGGAAAAGTGAAAATTTCAAAAAGATTTTTGTTCTTTTATTTTCTTTCGTAACTTCTTTAAGTCCCACATTAGTGGCATACATCACCTGCCTCTTGGGTTTTCTTATGGCCTCGATTCTTTCCCGATGGGGGATCCTTTGAATCGGGTATTAGATTTTTTTAGGAAACCAAAGTCCCAAAGCCAATCGAATTCTAGGTAATTTGGTTAGGAGAAATACGATAATGAGCAATTCTCTGTGTTTGAAATCTAAAGCATACTCAACAAAAAGAAAGAAAAATAACCTTCCTTGAGACATTTAGGTTCATTTTCATGACTTGTAGATGACCCATTTAAACTTAATTTGAATTATCTTATGCTTGTATCACTTGTTGACACCCAATTTTGTCCCGTCTTTTCCAATTTATTTGCAATTTTAAATATTTTTAACACCTCAAACAATTTTAATCTATATACATACATGCGTATATATATATATATTATTATTCTCTTATTATTATTATTATTCGCATTTTTTACTATAATTTGCATCTTTATCATAATCATAGTTTTATCCATAATATTCTATGTTATTTTATTCTCGTAAAATTGCATCGCATTTCCATTGTTTTTATTATTAAGCATTAAACATTTCGAAAATATTATATTTTATTATTATCACATCGTTATGTTATTTTAAATAATTCACATCTTTTACAAAACAAAAATAATATTTTAATGTTAAACCCCTTTTTTATTTTTAACCCAAAACAATTTCTAACCCATTTTATTTTTCCAACCCAAAACAATTCCTACCCAAAACAATTCCCCTAACCAAGCCCAACCTGACTGCCCAACACCCTTTTTCCCTAACCAAAACCCATTCCCCTTATTCCCTTTCCCTTTATTTCCCCCAATTCCCACAAACCACAACCAAAAACTCCCAAGCCCATTCTCTTTATTTCACCAAGCCCAACCGGCCAGCCCACCAAACCCCGACCGACCCATCACCGACCCAGCCGCCTCCTTTAAACCCAAAACAAACCCCAAAACCAAAAAAAAAAAATGAAAACCTAAACCCTACCCCCGACGCCGCCGACACCCTACGCCCCTACCCCCCACGCCGCCACCCTACACCCCTAAGCCTGACACCACCAGTCACCACACCGCCGCCTGACACCACCAATCTACCCCATCACTTTTCTGCAACACATGCCCCAAGAACAAGCCCCAAAATTCAGATTTTTTTTTTGCCTTTAATTCAAATTTCAAACTCGTTCTTGGGGGGAAAATCCACCTATAAATATCCCACTTGTTCTTCATTTTAAAAAAAAAAAGAAAAATCTGGATTTGGAGAAGAAAAATCTGGATTTGGAGGAAAAACTCTGAATTTTGGAAGTCCGAAAATCGAATTCAAGTGTTGAAATTCGAAATTTAAAATCTAAGATTCTTCTAACGTTGGTATTGTTTCTTTTTTTTGTGTTGTTCATCATCTTAAAGAGTCCGAAAATATAAGTTAAAATTATTGGGATTTTGGTAGTGAATAATCTGAAATTTTGCTATTTTTTCACTGTTTTCGGATTCCGGGTCGGGTCGGTACTGTTCCGGGTCGGGCCGACCCGGTTCGGATAATTTCCATTTTTTTGCATTTTTATATCTGGCTGCTGGTTATCTGAAATTTGGAAAGAAATCGATCCGGGTTGAAAATTCCGGGCCGGGTCGGTACTGTTCCGGGTCGGGTCGACCCGGTTCGGATAAAATCCAGATTTTGTATTTTTATATCTTGTTGTTGGTTATCTGAAATTTGGAAAGAAATCGATCCGGTTTGAAAAATTCGGATTCCGGGTCGCCTGCCATCGTTCGCCCGTCGAATTGGCTTTGGATAATTTTCGATTTTGTATTTTTATATCTTGTTGTTGGTTATCTGAAATTTGGAAAGAAATCGATCGTGGTTGAAAAATCCGATTCGGTCAAACATCGTTCGCCTGCCGTCGACTTTGCGGATAAATTTCCAGATTTTTGTGTTTTTCATATTCATTCTTTGGTTATCAAAAAAATCTGAATTTCTGATTTCATTCGGGTCACCGTTCATAATCCGGGTCTGTTTATTTTTTTCATAAATGCTTCTTAGTCCTGTTTTGGTTCTGAAACTTCAGAATTCGCGTCGGATAGTTTAGTCGCTACTGTCTGTTTTTTGGCATTGTTATTATGTTATTGATGGAATTAATACGGCATTCTCTTTGTTGTTTTATTGATTCAAACTAATATTGCGTCCATCTTTCCTTCCTTCCCGATTCCATATTACGGTTTTACTGTTTTTACTATTTTAAAACTAAACACCGCGTCTTTTCGGAATTTGTCTCTCTGTTTTCTCGCTTCGACATCGCTTCGCCTTCGCTTGCTGCCTTGTTTTAAAATTTTGCTGATTTGAACACGATACGACACTTGGCCGATGAAAAATATCCGTCGATTTTGAGGCCTCCACAGTTGTAAAGACGGAAATATAACTTCTGGGAAATGATGAAGACTTAAACCTTTTATTTCATCCGAGATCAACATGTTTAGTAGGCGAGGTGACTAAAATAACCAACAAGTTATATATTCGCAGCCACGACGTGATTATAGTGATCTTTTCTATTTCACCCGAGAGACCAACACGTTTAGTAGGCGAGGCAATCAAAATAAACCACATTAGTCATATGTTTGCAGCCACGACGTGATTGGAATGCTCTTTTCAAAATTTAAGTCTGAGTCCTCCGTGGACAAAACAATCACCGCTTTGAATACGGATATGAAGTTATTTGTATTTAACTGCTTTCTAACCGCTTGTTCTTGACACTTGCAGGATTAAAGTAAATAACGGCGAATTATTCCTCGGAGTTTATTTATTTCATTTCTTTCTTTAATTCAGCTTTTATTCCGCTTTGTATTGTAATATTATTTATCGCACTTATGTAACTATTGAAATGCTTAGAATAGGCAAACTTAGGATTAATTCATAGGGTAGTTTAAGATTTGAAACCCGTCGCTAGCTTATTTATTTGTAGGTTCGGTTGAATTCAAACTTAGAAATTCTTCGCTAGTTTATTTATTTTAGGCTCGTCACGCGTATTCAAGATTTTCAAAACGACTTTTGTCATCTTTTATTTGCTTTATTAATCATACCGAATAAGTTTATCTTTTGTCAATTTACAATTCATTAATTCCCAAAATTTTACTTCTTTGGCATTATAAATAAATTGTTTTACTATCAATTGTCAAATACATATTTTTCCAACTCTACATGTATTTCTCTTTAAATATCATACAAATGCATATTTTGAAAAAATCTCTACATTTATCCATCTTTTAAAATGCATCTTTTTTCATTAATTATTTGCAAACATCTTTTAACTTCATGCTTCAAACATGCATTTTTTCTAGTAATAATTAACCTGAGTTTGATCGGATAACCGCAAGTTAGCGGATCTTAAAGGATGCCTAACCCCTTCCCTTTAGGATAATAAAGAACCCTTACCTAGAATCTCACTAGTTTCGCAGACCTTAAAATTGGAGTTTACATTGCAGCACTTAGTTTAATATTTAGGTGTCCTAATTCACCGTAAAAATAATTAGGTGGCGACTCCTCAACCCTTAATTTACCCAGGAATCACCGGACACGTCTGTGCTCCGCTTTTTGACCCGAGCGGGTGAAAAATGGGGCGCGACAGCATGGCGACTCCACTGGGGAAATTCAGGTTCTTAACCTTAACAAGTTCAGGTTAATCATTATTGTGTTTTATATTGCTCCTTATTTGATCTTTTATTTTTATTTATTTTCTGTTGAAATTTTGTATGCATAACTGCTTCAATTACTATATTCTCTTACTGCTTTCCTTATATTGGCATTTCGCTCATATTTCTTCCACTCTGGAAAATTGACACTATCACACATTACACGCGAGGTGTGTTTTGCGCACCCGCAAATTTCTTTCAAAGTTCCAAATTTTTAGGAGAGTTGGTATATGCGCGGAGCGTCCGGACTATCCGGTTGGCCGCGTAGCCTTCTCACTCGAGCAGTCCGCTCGGGAACCTTGAGTCTAGTCAGCCAAATCTTAGAAAATTTAGGATAGAGCTATACCACAATTTATTTTTAAGTCATGCATGCATACACCTTAGGTGGGTCGATCCTGGGCGACTCCACAATTAAGAAATCTACCAAAATTGTCAACGGGTCTCACAACCCAACGACCAATCAGCATATTACGTGTAGCGTGACAATGATAGACAAATCCAAGCCTAATCATGTCATGCCGAATTGGAAAATGTACATTTATTTTGTCTCATTTCCGACAAAAGCATTACAGTTTAGCAGCTTGGATCAATCTGCCATAATCTCGCATATCTGGCGTTTAGGCCCACCTCCGGCATAAGGGAGGCCCCATGCATTTTAGGACGCGATTTAATTTTCATTTAATCATTTTGTTGTTTTCTCCTCGCTTTTTCACTCGGTGCATATTATTCAAGCAATAACTACTCGCCTCTATACTAACTTGGTTTTCTTCATTTTTAGAAGGTTTATTTTGCCTAGGTTATTTTTCCGAAAGGTTGATTCGCGTTGACTAAAATCAAGTGAACATCCCTACTTCACGAGATCAAAGGCCCGATCATTCAAAGAAATGATTGATTCAGATGCATCCGAACAGATCGCCTCGAACTTATTGCTCTTTCGATCGATGAACCAAGCTTGAAAAATAGAAATACTACCGCCCAAGAAAATACATCGCCTAATCAACATAAATGTATGACAGCCATGCAGATCGAGATAGAGCAGCTCCAAAATCTCACCAACTCGCTCCATTAGCGCCAATACCCCACTCCTGAACAAGGGACGAATGCAATCGCACCACAAATTTTTCATCTCCTGAATCGCCATTTCCCAAAACCTCCCGAAAATTCACCACTAAACAAAACCGATCCACAAGACACTAATCTGCAAGCTAGTCCACAACAAAGCCCGCTACAAAATGACCTCGCAACTCCACATACCCAAATTAATCCACTCATCCAAAACACCTCTTCCGCAAAATCACCAGGCAGCCCAACACATATTGATGGCACACGCCATCGATCCCAACGAGCAAGATGTGCCACCAAGATATGCAATGGAAGCTCAACCTTTACTACCACCATACCAAACATGGCTCTTCAGAAATCGGCCGGTGTGAAGAAATGGACAAAGGTGTAAGGATCAGAACCGATGAAAGTGTGGCGAGAGAGATTTACAGCCTAAAAGAGGCATTCAAGAATATCCAAACCAGCAAGGGACTTGAAGGACTTGAGTACGAGGATCTGTGTATGCATCCCGACATTGAATTACCTGTCGGATATAAAATGCCAAAATTTGACTTGTTTGATGGGAAAGGAAATCCTTACTCTCATTTGAGATCGTACTGCGACAAACTGATTGGGGTAGGTAAAGACCAGACCATTATAATGAAGTTGTTCGTAAGGAGTTTAACAGGAGAAGCACTCGACTGGTACACGAGCCAAAACCCGCGAAAATGGCGTAATTGGAGCACGATGGCACAAGATTTCGTGGACAGATTTAAATTCAACATCGACACGCCTTGGACCGATTTTATCTCGATGATGTTGGAAAAGAAGTCCACAGAGACCTTCGTGAGAATATGCCATGAAGTGGAGGGCGTATAAATGAAAGTTCAACCCCGATAGAAGAAAGTGAGATGACCACTTTTTGTACAATCTTTGAAAGATGCAACATACTATGAGAGAATGATAAGCGCCATAGGACGAAGTTTCTCTGAAGTTATAAGAATGGGAGATTTCATAGAAGAGGGAATCGTAACAGAAGAATTACAAACTTTGTAGCATTGCAAGCAACGAGTGAGACAATCGGTCAGACTCATTTGAGGGAGCAAGAAAGAGGAAGAGAGACTGAGTGTCCTCTGTGGTGACAGCTCGTAAACATAGGCCAAATCAAATGTCAACCTACCAAATGCCATCACCCCAAATTTCTCCCTACTACAATCAAAACAACCAAAGTCATCACCTTCCTATTATTACCCATACGCCCAAAGCCCTCAACCTTACTATCAATACCCACCTGGTCCCTACCCGCCTACCATACCCATCCAATATATAGCCCGCCTCGAGCGCTGTCTATCCGAATCCCCACAATATCAGCCCGCATACTTACCTCATCCACAAGTCCATGCACCAAATGCACCTGCACTCGCAAGAAAATACGAAAGAAAGCCACCAAAACCTATACACCTTTAGCCGAACCTCGAGCCCATTTATATGAAAGATCGAAACCGCAGGAATACTCCACCATCCCAGGAAATGTCCTCAATCCTGCTCCTAAATGGCATGATGAGACTAAGCGCCAGCATACCACTCGGGAATCCTGGACACGACATCGAAATTGTTATGCCCTCGAGACGTAATCGAGGCATTAATCAAAGAAGGAGTTATCCGACCGAAAGGACTGCCTCTAATGAAAACAATAATTCTTTGCCGATCATGACGATGCAAATGTGAATATGATTACCGCTGATAAAGAACACAACTTGGAAGGGACTATTGTGCCACCCGTAGAAAGGAAAAGGTTAAATCATCGCCTCTATCACCCCTATGATTACAAATCCGATTAAGGGCACCGTCGAGTAGAAGTACTTCCTCCAAAGTCGCGGGTCATGTCACCATCTTTTCTTGAAAAGCCGTATCAACCAATCTCCGAAGGAAGAGAGATGCTCTTTGCCAAAGCCTGCTCCACCTCTCGAGTCACCATTCGTCAGAGCATGCGCCACTCAGGAATCAAAGGTGGACGATGCAGCCAACCTCGTTGAGAGATTCAAAAGTCTTTTCATTACTGAAGAAGAAGCAGGATGCAGTGTGATTTTCGAGGATTACGCTAAAGACTCAACCATTTGGGATGCAGAGCAAGAAGATGATTCGGGAAATTGGACCTGTGCCCCGACCTTATTTCTCCCAGAAACTAGTTAATTTCGTTAATGTTTAATGAAATAATGCGATTCAGATTGAGGCCTGAATCACATATATGCATTTAATGGATTTTGCCTCTACTTTTTGAAAGCTTAAAAAGACAAATCTGCATTGCTTTTGCTATTTTAAAATCTGTTTTGTTTAATAATTTTCTTTTCTTTTCCATCATGCAAACTAATCTGTCGATAACGTGTGACACATTTGAAACAAGCAAGCAAGACTTCGAAGAATATAAGGAAGGCTCACAACCGGAAGAATTGAGGCATTTTTGGAATAAGTCAAAGCCGATTTGGATGAAACATCAAGATGGTTGATAGTTACAAGCATTGGCACGGACGTTTGCCATTTGTACTCTTGGGCTACCATACTACAATCAGACTTCTCGGGCAATGCTATTTCTTTCGCAGCCAAGTGGATACAGAATCATTCACTAAGAGACTGATTGATGAAAGCAGATGGACGCAGTTGTCCGGGGCAACTTTATCAGAATAGAATGGCCAAAACCATCAATGCAGATGCAGTGAAGAGATACCATATCTAAGATTAGTTATTCTCTATGTAATACTTTTCTATGTTGTAAAAGTTGCGCTCCCTCGTCGGGATACGCAAAGAACCCAGGTCGGGTTCCGTTTCCTAGATTGCAAATTTCCCCAAAAACACATTTCTTTGTAGGCAATGAACTACGTCATGACCTGATTCCCTCAGCGGGATACGTAGGCGGCCACATCGGCTTCGGTCCCATTTTAGAAAAATCCTTACAATCCCCTTTGCTTGTAATGAACTACGTCATGACCTGATTCCCTCATGGGGATACGTAGGCGGCCTAAATCGGCTTCGGTCCCACCATTAGGAAATATTTTCTCTTTTATCTGACATATGACAAAATGCACCTATCTGATCACCCTGATAGGGAAGGCAAGCAATCTACACAAGACTCGGTTGTCCGTTCGAAAGTTCATCATCCTCACATATCGGAAACTGGGGCATTTTTTAAGGGATCACTGCAAGAAAACGCCGATAGACATGGAAAAGCATCGGCAAACTAAGTCTTCAGCCTAAGAGGATTTTGGATAAGACGTTTGCTCTGTTTCACCGCATGTCACTGCTCGACAGACATTTACATATATGCATACTTTCTTATAAGCAATTTGTTTTTAACAACTATTTTCCATTAGAGTTCGACAGAACTCTTTACATATATATCTACTTTCTTATAAGCGATTTATTTTCAACAAATACTTTCATTAGAGTTTGACAAGATTTTTTATTACTAATATGCATACTTTCTTACACGCAATTTATTTTCACCAAATATTTCATTTGAGTTTGACAAGACTTTTATTACTAATATGCATACTTTCTTATAAGCAATTTATTTTCAACAAATACTTTCATTAGAGTTTGACAAGATTTTTATTACTAATATGCATACTTTCTTATACACAATTTATTTTCACCAAATACTTTCATTAGAGTTTGACAAGATATTTTACATATATGCATACTTTCTTATAAGCAAACCATTTTCAACAAATATTTTCATTAGAGTTCGACAAGAACTTTTTAATGATAAGCATACTTTCTTATAAACGACTTATTTTCAACAAATGTTTTCATTAACGGTTAGCCAAGACTGGGAACCAGACAGGAGCTACAGGTCCGAATCAGCAGGACATGCAGCTATCAAGAGCCAAAGCTACAAAGTCAACGCGAATCAACCGCCCCTCCCCAAACTCACAAATTTTCTTTGAGTACGTGTTCTTCAAAGTTGAAAAAGCAGTGGAAGCCACATCACTTATGATCAATTCCCAAAGAATTTCGGCACCACAACTCACTACAAGGATTACGTTCTGCTTTGCATCTATACGAAGACATCATCTTGACCTATGTGGTCCCGACTATTATGTCCGCACAAAGATGTTATTTCAATCACACGTAATCGACAACAAGGCAAACCCGACGGCAAAGACGTCAGATCACATTTTCGCCCGTGCCAGACGACATTTCAATTCACATGAGTTTGGATCGGCGTAAGATTCAGACAACGTGGAACCCTATTACAAAGAAACCGACGGCAAGGACGCCACTTACATCTCTTACAACAGGACAACATTACAATATCGCCATCGACGCCATGGCAAAGACGACAATCATTTTTACAGCTTTACAACGACGCCAACAAAGATTACAATGACGCCTTCAACGCAAAGAACTATCTTTTACCGCATCTCAACGGCGTCAACAAAGATTACAATGACGCTCTTCAACGCAAAGCAACTATCTTTTACCGCATTACAACGACGCCAACAAAGATTACAATGACGCCTTCAATGCGGCAGCCTATCTTTACAAAGATTACAACAACGCTATTGACGTTCTTCGCAAAGACATCAACTATCTTCAACAAGATTACAACAACGCCCACGACGTTACGGCAAAGACGACAACTATTTTTTACAACAACAACGACATCAAGAAAGTCTATACAACGATGACATCATCAACGCCTATACAACGACGACATCAAGAAAGTCTATACAACGACGACATCATCAACGCCTATACAACGACGACATCAAAGAAAGTCTATACAACAATGACGCCAACAACATTACAACGACGTCTTCAACACAACACGCCGATCCAACGACGCCATTTCAGGCGCCCACCTTATAATGAGGGTATTTTAATTTCAACAGCGCCCACCTTATAATGAGGGTATTTTAATTTCAACAAAGCGCCCACCTCCTAATGCGGGTATTTCCAAGTTATTTTCTACAATTTTTCTCAAATAGCTATACACTAATTTTATCTTAAGCTTTAGTTTGCGTGAGTCTTAATTTGCGTGAACTTCATCACAATGTGGAACTATCTCTTACTGGCTAACCGAGATAAATTGGTCAACGACCTACTTCAATATCGCTCCGCTCTTCCCCATTAAGTTTTCACATCCGCAACCAATGTCATCATTAACTCGACACCGGGCATTATTTTTGGATTCTGCACCATCTTTTACAACTTCTCTCTCCCTTGAAATTCTGTTTCTACCATGCATACCTAATCTTCCTTCAGAGCCCGAGGGTCAGGACAAAATTGGCTACTGGGTCAACTTCTTTGTCCGAAAACTCTTTCATCGTCTCCGGCCAAAGAGGGGCATCTGTTGACACCCAATTTTGTCCCGTCTTTTCCAATTTATTTGCAATTTTAAATATTTTTAACACCTCAAACAATTTTAATCTATATACATACATGCGTATATATATATATATATTATTATTCTCTTATTATTATTATTATTCGCATTTTTTACTATCATTTGCATCTTTATCATAATCATAGTTTTATCCATAATATTCTATGTTATTTTATTCTCGCAAAATTGCATCGCATTTCCATTGTTTTTATTATTAAGCATTAAACATTTCGAAAATATTATATTTTATTATTATCACATCGTTATGTTATTTTAAATAATTCACATCTTTTACAAAACAAAAATAATATTTTAATGTTAAACCCCTTTTTTATTTTTAACCCAAAACAATTTCTAACCCATTTTATTTTTCCAACCCAAAACAATTCCCCTAACCAAGCCCAACCGGACTGGCCCAACACCCCTTTTCCCTAACCAAAACCCATTCCCCTTATTCCCTTTCCCTTTATTTCCCCCCAATTCCCACAAACCACAACCAAAAACTCCCAAGCCCATTCTCTTTATTTCACCAAGCCCAACCGGCCAGCCCACCAAACCCCGACCCGACTCCATCACCCGACCAGTCGCCTCTCCTTTAAACCCAAAACAAACCCCAAAACCAAAAAAAAAAAAAAGTGAAAACCTAAACCCTACCCCCGACGCCGCCGCCACCCTACGCCCCTACCCCTCACGCCGCCACTCTACACCCCTACGCCTGACACCACCAGTCACCACACCACCGCCTGACACCACCAATCTACCCCATCACCTTTCTGCAACACATGCCCCAAGAACAAGCCCCAAAATTCAGATTTTTTATTTGCCTTTAATTCAAATTTCAAACTCGTTCTTGGGGGAAAATCCACCTATAAATATCCCACTTGTTCTTCATTTAAAAAAAAAAAGAAAAATCTAGATTTGGAGAAGAAAAATCTGGATTTGGAGGAAAAAATCTGAATTTTGGAAGTCCGAAAATCGAATTCAAGTGTTGAAATCCGAAATTTAAAATCTAAGATTCTTCTAACGTTGGTATTGTTTCTTTTTTTTGTGTTGTTCATCATCTTAAAGAGTCCGAAAATATAAGTTAAAATTATTGGGATTTTGGTAGTGAATAATATGAAATTTTGCTATTTTTTCACTGTTTTCGGATTCGGGTCGGGTCGGTACTGTTCCGGGTCGGGCCGACCCGGTTCGGATAATTTCCATTTTTTTGCATTTTTATATCTGGCTGTTGGTTATCTGAAATTTGGAAAGAAATCGATCCGGGTTGAAAATTCCTGCCGTCAGATCGTTTCGGTCGGGTCGACCTTTCGGATAAAATCCAGATTTTGTATTTTTATATCTTGTTGTTGGTTATCTGAAATTTGGAAAGAAATCGATCCGGTTTGAAAAATTCGGATTCCTCGGTGTCGGTCAACATCGTTGCCCGTCGACCTTTCGGATAATTTTCAGATTTTGTATTTTTATATCTTGTTGTTGGTTATCTGAAATTTGGAAAGAAATCGATCGGGGTTGAAAAATCCGATTCGGTCGAAACATCGTTCGGTCGGGTCGACCTTGCCGGATAAATTTCCAGATTTTTGTGTTTTTCATATCTCATTCTTGGTTATCAAAAAATCTGAATTTCGATTTCATTCGGTCACCGCTCATAATCCGGTCCTGTTTATTTTTTCATAAATGCTTCTTAGTCCTGCTTTGGTTCTCAAACTTCGAATTGGTCTGATAGTTTAGTCGCTCTTGCCTGCTTTTTGGCATTGTTATTATGTTATTGATGGAATTAATACCGCATTCTCTTTGTTGTTTTATTGATTCAAACTAATATTAAGCGCCCATCTTCCCTTCCTTCCCGATTTCATATTACGCTTTACTGCTTTTACTATTTTAAAACTAAACACCGCGTCTTTCTAATTTGTCTCTCTGTTTTTCGCTTCGACATCGCTTCGCCATCTTCTTGTCGCCTTGTTTTAAAATTTTGCTGATTTGAACACGATACGACACTTGGCCGATGAAAATATCCGTCGATTTTGAGGCCTCCACAGTTGTAAAGACGGAAATATAACTTCTGGGCAATGATGAAAACTTAAACCTTTTATTTCATCCGAGATCAACATGTTTAGTAGGCGAGGTGACTAAAATAACCAACAAGTTATATATTCGCAGCCACGACGTGATTATAGTGATCTTTTCTATTTCACCCGAGAGACCAACACGTTTAGTAGGCGAGGCAATCAAAATAAACCACATTAGTCATATGTTTGCAGCCACGACGTGATTGGAATGCTCTTTTCAAAATTTAAGTTCGAGTTCTCCGTGATCAAAACATTCACTGCTTTGAATACGGATATGAAGTTATTTGTATTTAACTGTTTCTAACCGCTTGTTCTTGATAAATTTTGCGTGATTAAAGTAAATAACGGTGAATTATTCCTGAGTTTATTTATTTCATTTCTTTCTTTAATTCAGCTTTTATTCCGCTTTGTATTGTAATATTATTTATCGCACTTATGTAACTATTGAAATGCTTAGAATAGGCAAACTTAGGATTAATTCATAGGGTAGTTTAAGATTTGAAACCCGTCGCTAGCTTATTTATTTGTAGGTTCGGTTGAATTCAAACTTAGAAATTCTTCGCTAGTTTATTTATTTTAGGCTCACACGCTGTATTCAAGATTTTCAAAATGACTTTTGTCATCTTTTATTTGCTTTATTAATCATACCGAATAAGTTTATCTTTTGTCAATTTACAATTCATTAATTCCCAAAATTTTACTTCTTTGGCATTATAAATAAATTGTTTTACTATCAATTGTCAAATACATATTTTTCCAACTCTACATGTATTTCTCTTTAAATATCATACAAATGCATATTTTGAAAAAATCTCTACATTTATCCATCTTTTAAAATGCATCTTTTTTCATTAATTATTTGCAAACATCTTTTAACTTCATGCTTCAAACATGCATTTTTTCTAGTAATAATTAACCTGAGTTTGACCGGATAACCGCAAGTTAGCGGATCTTAAAGGATGCCTAACCCCTTCCCTTTAGGATAATAAAGAACCCTTACCTAGAATCTCACTAGTTTCGCAGACCTTAAAATTGGAGTTTACATTGCAGCACTTAGTTTAATATTTAGGTGTCCTAATTCACCGTAAAAATAATTAGGTGGCGACTCCTCAACCCTTAATTTACCCAGGAATCACCGGACACGTCTGTGCTCCGCTTTTTGACCCGAGCGGGTTGAAAAATGGCTTGAGAATTTATATAGATCCATCTTGAGTTAATTATGTGCCATGTGTGTTGTAAGGCATTCTTGTGTACTATGTGCTTTGTATTGGTGTCTAGAACTTGCCCTATGTGTTCGCGAAACAAAATGAAGTTGTTAATCTAGGATGTGATAGAGACTTTCTTTTCTAGACGAAATCACCCCCAGTTTGCCTACCTGAACATAATTACCCCAGCCGGCCCCGTCGAGCCTTTAGACTTTTTCTTTGGTAGCCAATGATAAGCCTATTCCCGTTCATTCTATTTGACCTTAATTTGATCCTTCTTACTCCTTGAGCACTTTAATGATGTAATTGATATAAAGGGGTAGATAAAGTAAAAAGAAGAAATGGATGGTTTGCTAGTTTATTCCCGAAAGCAGTTTATGGGTGCACCTAAGTATTAAATGTAGAACTTGCTAGTTGGGAATGTTGATAAGTTTAAAAATAAAAAAAGAGGAAGTTTGAAATGTTAAAACAATTATTCCTGCTAGCTAGTGTATGTGGAAAAAATATTGGTGCTTAATATTTGGGGCATGAATGGAGTAAATGGGTGTTGGTTGATTGGGTTATGCTTGGTTAGTAAAGGATTGTGAATAATTGTCAAGATTATGTGTATTAAAGTGCTTAGGGAGAATAGTCACTATTATATCCAAAATATATCCTACCCGTCCCTTAGCCTACATTACAACCCGCTAAGTCCTCCTTGATTTTAGATTTAATACACTTGTATTGGTGAAGCGGTTACCCTAAGAGAAAGCCTATGGTTCATCATTTATTGCACTTGCAGTTCTTTGTGAGAGTGAGCATAATTTGTTGATTGATTTTGTCCATTGGAATTAGCTCAAGGTGAAACCATCGTGAGATATGGACAACACTCTTTTTGTGAAGGCACATAATTGATTTCTCTATGGGATTTGCATGTTTAAATAGGTTGGCATGATTATAGTGAGGATTTTCTCGAATTTTGGTTTGTAAAATAGTTTTGAAATTGTTGTGTTAGCCGAATCCCGAGTAGACTTGTTCAGATTGGTGTGATGTTTAATGTGTGTCAGGTTAGTGGTCTTTAGTGATTTTCTCGAGGGCGAGCAAAGTCTAGGTGTGGGGTGGTTATATTTGCCACAAATATCTATTGTTCATGTCACTTACCCTCAATTTCTTAGTACTTTAATTGTCCATTCTTGTCTAAAAGGTTGTATTTTGAGCTTATGTTTTTGTGTTTTCTATATGTAGGAATGATGAGAAGAATGGAGTCAATTATGAGCTTTTTCTGGTAGTTTGGAAGGATTATGCACAAAGTCGAAGCAATCAAAGGATCGAGAAACACTTAGAAGGAAAGAAAAGGAAAATTGAACCACTGAAGCCTTCCGTGATGGGCCTGCGATGTGGGGGTGCCGCGTGCAGGTCCTCGATCTATAGTTTTTTGGCCATATGCCATGGATCCACAATGCGGGAAGAATGGACCGCGATGGACCTACGACACGAGGGTGCCGCGTGTAGGTCAATCCTCTAAAGTCTTTTTGCTCCTCCGCGATGCGGGTGTGCCGCCTGTCGTGCCCAATTTTCCTATACTGACTGGGATATGGTGCTATTTTACCCTAGACTATAAATATAGGTTTAAAACATTGTAACAATGGGGAGGACGTATTTTGGGGAGTTTGGCACGTTGTTGGTACTAATTTAATCTAGTTTCTCTATTTTCATCAATTGAACCTTTATTTATTCATGAATTCTTGTTATCATTCTCGAATCATGAGTAGATAAACTCTCTAAATTCTGGAGTTATGGTGTATCCATGATTATTGTTTCTTATAAGTAATTTAACCTTAGTACTTTATTCATATGCAATTATTTCCTTGCTTCTGTTCTCAATTGCTTGTGCAACAGTCGAGTTCTATTTATTATTTAATATACATGCTTGAGAAATATGTCATTATATTAGAGAAGAAGTAAGGAAAGTTTGATATTATTATCCCTAAAGTAGGGCTAGGATTAGTGGTTAGGATACAAATATACCTAGACACCGCATTCAATTAGATACCATGGACTAGTTGCATTCTTAATAGGTCAATTTCATAGAAATATTGGCAACGAACTGTTCTAAATCGATGGGTAGTAGTTGGAGAAAATTCTACACGATTAATAATCCAGTTAATTAGCAATCGTGAATAAATATGCTAGGTTTAGCTACTTAGACGATATAATAGGATTGGTGAACCAACCACGACCCTGGAATACTATTCTCTCTGTGATAAATTCATGTTTTACAAATTAGTTAGTTGTTTATTTTTCTGCATTAGTTATTAATCAAAAGAAACATCCTCTATCATACTTGCGTAATTAGTAGTAATAGTGGAATCTTTTACAATCGTTAATCATAAGTATATGTGGGTTCGACATCCGACTTTTAGAAGTCTCTATATTACTTGACGACCACGTAAACTTGTGTGTGTGTTTGGGAGTAATAGGTCACTTGGAGATTCATAGTTAGTAGTCAAAAGGGATTGTTGGAACCAAAATTGTGTTGATATATTAGTTATTTCGCAGCGGTTTAGTATAGAGTAATTGTAAGAGATCGTGTATGAGTTGGTACATTGGACTATGTCGTAGGACACTGGGAGACAGTGATCGACTAATACTAATGACGTTAGCGTTGAACAAGGGTGTTGTATCTACTTCTTGGATAAGATTCATGGGCATGGTATATAAAGGTTAATACTTAGGAAGTTCTATAATTACTGGTATAATGACTTTCCAGTTGACCGAAGGAAAGGGAAAATTGTGCGGTTAGTTGGATGTGTTCTGGTTCGGTAAAATAAGGTAAGTGTTGGTTCTTCGTAGGAAAACATCATATAAAGGCTCTCGAATAAGATAGTGGTCGATGGGGATATTTATGGTAATATATTGGTGATGGTTGATCCAAAGCTTCGGGTATCGATGATCGAGTTAGTAACTTATGAACCAATATAGAAGAAGGATCAGTTTGGTTTGGGTTTTTTGGCAAGGATACTTCGATGAAACTATATGAGAATGTTAGCAGGAAGTGTATGTTTGGTAATTAAGGATCAACTTTTGAATTATGGACCAGTTCAGTGATGGTTTGGGTTATCACTTGGGTACTAAATGATTGTTGGTCAGAGTAACCATAGTGGGTCGTTACCTTATCTAGTCGAAGAATTTATAAAGGATGGTACATGGAACGTGTCGGATTTGGGCGGAGCTTCTAGTTTTAAGGTTTGAGTGAGGCGAGGGGAACTCTTTGATTGTGTGTGCAATATTATATTATTTCCAGGATCGGTTCAGTTAATTTGCGGGGTCTATGATATTCAGTACAATCTGGAATAGGTTAGAGTAGTAATCGATTGTTAGTGGGGAATGTGATTGAAATGAAAGATGGCGTGCTTGAGCTAATTTGGGATGAGTGAGATGTCTAATTGAGATAGGGAAGGAATCAGATTGGAAACAATGAAGATTCTTGGGTTAGGTGTGGATCATGTTGGCATTACTTCCGCATCTTTCAGAGCGGGTGGAAATTAGTTGGTACGCTCGGGGGAGTAAGTGTTATGAGGAGTGCTCCAGGGGTTTATGATTGGCGATTGGTGATAGACTATGTTGAAGCGTTGTTGATTAATAACATGGATGAGTATTTCAAGAATTAAAGATTTAGAAGTAATTGTACAAGGTAAGGTGCATGGATTGTAAGGCTGATACATTGGATTTTATAAGACGTGAGGGTTACAGAATATTATATGGTCTAGATTGATAAATGATAGTGAGGTTTTATTATTAGAGACTCAATGAACGAAAGGCATATTCTAGTCTATTACACTAATAAGTGCTTATAAAAAATAAAGGCTCTTAGTTAATACTCTAGTTCATGAACTAAATTAAAGAAAATAAAGATGGCTTCCTGCAAACTACACTGTAGAAAGACGAATTCACATCCATTTGATGAATCAACCATTGATTTTAAGTTGCCAAAGAAATTATCAGGCGGATTGTTTCCGAACGAGCAACTGGTGCAAACACCTCATCATAATCAATACATACCTTTTTCTTGTACCAATTGCTGAACTGAAAATCCCTGTAGCATTGGCTCATCAAGCATATAACACCTTAAAGTATTTCTCCAATCACCTCTTCCATATGATACAATTGTAACCTTTTCAACATTTACCTTCAAGAGCGAGTTCCTTAAGTGCTCGTGTCAAGTATATGAACATGTGACAGATAAAAATTGTTTGTGCCTTCACCACCTCTAATTATGATCTTACTATTTCAAGATAAACAGGAATGACTCTCACGCTTAGTTGGCGGAGTCCCAGTTGACACAATCTGTTTTCAAACAAATGTCACTGGAAAAAAAAACAAGTGTTAAAAGAAACTTGTTTTCTTGTCATTTTTCAGAGACATTTGTTTGGAAACGAATTGTGCCAACTAGCTCTCCGCTAAGTAAGAGTGAGAGCCATTTCTGTTTATCTTAAAATAGTAAGATCATAATCATAGGCAGTGAAGACACAAACAATTTTTATATGTCAGATGCTCATATACTTGACATGAACACTTAAGAAACTCGCTCTTTAAGTTAAACGTAGAAAAAGTTACAATTTTATCATAGTTATTTTTCAAGTACTACTTCTCTTGCTATCAATTAGAATTTGCACATTGAGGAAAATAACAAAACTTCAAAATATAAGAGTTAAGTGATGAACTAATTACGCTACATGCGGGTGAGATTGTTCTTGAATTAATTCACCGTATAGCTACTAAACATTTACTGTATGTTTTCAACCATCCAAAGTAGAAGAGGCTAAATAATAAATGCTAAACTAAGGAAATAGATTTTTTAAGCTAAAGAAGCGCACAAAAATGAATATTTAGAACAGCGGCAAATTATATGATGCAAGAATTTAACAAGATAATTCATCTCGATTAGTAATGGTAGGTATAAGTGATAGAAAAATAGATCCTTAAGTATGTTTTTCCAGCACAATGAACAATAAATATAAATAGGTGTATTCCTTAAGATTCAACAAGCTTTTCCTGGAAGCAGAAATAACAAACATTAAGAAAGAAAGCACAACTACTTGCGATATGAGAAAGAAGAGAGTAGATAGAAAATGATGTCTATTTTATGATCACCAAAGGGTGCATATATAGGTGTTTCTCCAACAGCTAGTTTGACTCCATTAAATGTAATAAAGTTACGTACTAAATAATAAATAGATATAAAAATAATATTTCAAAAAGAATTTTTTTTTTTCAAATGAAGGATGGACAATAACTCCCTTTTCAGATACCTTTTTTTCCAATATCGAGAATAGACGTTTGGTAGCTTACCCACTAAACTATCAATTGTCTAGCACAAAGAAGAGAAAAATAGAGCATACAACTGACAAAATGTACTTGGTACTCTACTTTTTTCTATAAGAAGGAACAAACTTACTAACTAAGAAGATTAGTAAGAAGATGATAAATTGCCTTCAAGCTAAAGAAAGATTACATAAATGAAATAAGTTAAACATCTCATGGTCAAACGTCGATGAGCCCTCACAGCTTAGACATAACGGTGCTTTCCATTCTCGTTTAGAGAAAGTTAAGAGGACAATCTGACAGAAATCTAAGCCTACCACCATAAAGAAAAATAACGCCTCCAATTCAACATATTATGTATCGAAAATTAATAAGAATAGGATAAATCTCTATATTGCTTGGACTTTTCAAAATGTTACCGCATATATGTCGGATTCTTCAAAATGTACTTGTTTTTCAGTATTCGACACATGTCTGACGATATTTTCAAATAATCCGAGAAGCATAGATAAATCCAACATATGTTATAAATTATGTTAATCTTACCATGCTTGCTACAATAAAAGTCCAAGCATTTTACAACTACAAACTCATCATTAAGTGATAAACAGACGTTTTTCAAGTCAGTAAATAATTTAGAACTCTTTCTTTAAGGAATAATGTAGCAAAAAATTGACGATGAATCTTATCTGTTTCATAATTAAACACCTCATTAATGACAAAAGTATCGTGAAATCCTAAGTAGATTCTTAAATTTCAATGGGACAATGACTTAAAGAGTGTAAAAGTACTAAAAGGAGGAATTCAGATTAGTCTACATTTGAAGTGCAAGTTATTAGCGAATATTCACAGTATATTTTGTAATTATGATAGATGTATATTTAAGGTAACTTAGGATTCTTATTGTATTAGGAATCAACCATTTAAGGTAAGTTAGGATTCGTAGTGTATTATGAATCAACCTCTGTACAACTATATATATTGTGAATAATGAAAGGAATCCCTAAGGGAAATTATTCTATCTTACATGGTATCAAGAGCCTAAACCCTACTCTCCTCTCTCTCAAAACCAGCTGCCGACCCACCACCCACCCCCCTCTCTCAATTTTTCCCTTCGGTCGACGGCAACCCGGCAGCCACCATGTCTTCCCCCACAAATTCCGGTTCCTCCACTGGCACTTTTGACAACCCCTCTCAACGATCATCATCTTCTTTTCACCCGGCTTTCGCCGTTACCAACATCAAGAATTCTATCCCTATAATTCTTGATCAAGAAGACTGTCAATATTCCATGTGGACAGAACTGTTCTATATTCATGCATGTGCGTACTACGTGCTCGATCATATTGATGACTCTGTTCCTCGTCCCACCGACATTTCCGAATCGACATGGCGTCTCCTTGACGCCATCGTCAAACAGTGGATATACGGCACCATCTCAAAAGACTTGTTGTGTACCATCATGAAAACAGGTGCTACGGCACGTGACCTTTGGGTGCGGTTGGAAGAAATCTTTTAGGACAATAAAAATACTCGGGCCGTGTATTTGGAGGAGCAATTCAACAATACGTGTCTCGAGAATTTTAACAACATGTCTGAATATTGCAAACAACTAAAAATCATAGCCGATCAACTCTCCAACGTCGGGATTTCTATTTCTGAAACCAAGATGGTACTTCAATTGGTTGCTGGTTTACCGAAAGGTGAATATGATACACTTGCAACGATGATTCAACAGGTCGACCCACTACCAAGTTTCACCAAGGCACGGTCAAAACTATTGTTGGAAGAAATCTGTCGTGCTAAACAAGAGGAACATAATCAAAAGGCGTTAGCCGTTGATGGGATGGCACTACCGGCGGCCAACACCACCCCGCCACCACCAGCAGCAGTCCCACGGCGGAGGGCGTGGCAGCAGAGGCCGCGGCAATAATAACAAAGGCAAGGGCCACAAAAATCAGCAGTCAGGCCCAAACACTGCCTACTTCCCGTGGCCTGGACAGCAGCAAGTCTGGCCCAACCAACAGAATTGGGCCTCGCCTGTATGCCCATACCCGATCAGAAGTGGCCCGGGGCCCAAAGCCCGCATGGTCGATCGGACTATTGACCGCCTGCCCAGCCCACCAGGCAGCAGCCCACCAAAGAAGAAGAACAGGCCCACATAGTCTCGGTCCAGCAGCACCCGCAACCGAGCAGCCTGTCTCCCACCGACTTGGGCCAGGCCTTCAGCACCGTGAACCTTCAACAGCCCGATGAAAATTGGTACATGGACACCGGAGCCACATCTCACCTCACCTGGTCGTCAGGTAACTTATCTCAACTACTTCGGCAAAAGTGTCGTCAATTTATTATTGTCAGCAATGGTCATCGCATTCCAATTTAAGGTTACGGTAACACACATACCAAACATCCCCACCCGCCTTTCTCCCTAAATCACGTCCTTTACACACCTAACATCATTAAAAACCTAATCTCTGTTAGAAAATTCACTCACAATAATTATGTGTCTGTCGAATTTGACCTTTTTGGTTTTTCTGTGAAGGATCTCAATACGGGGAAAATTCTTACGCGTTGCAATAGTGTGGGAGACCTCTACCCCTTCACTCAGTCTTCCGATGTCAGAACTCAGTAACCTGTCTCCTTAGTTGCTATCTCTCCGTCAACTTGGCACAACCGACTCGGACACCCAGGAGACCCTATTTTTAATATTCTTAGGACTAATAAGCGTATTCAATGTAATAATGGAAAAAATTGCCCACCACTGTTTTTCTTGCCCACTTGGCAAACATACTCGTATTCCATTTATGTCATCAAACAGTGTTACTTTTTCTCCATTTGATATTGTTCATGTTGATTTGTGGACATCTCCAGTTGTCAGTTCTTTGGATCACAAATTCTATCTAGTATTATTAGATCATTTTTCACACTTTGTATGGATCTACCCACTAAAGTTCAAATCTGAAGTGTTTGCCAAGTTCCTTGAATTTCAAAAATTCATCAAAATACAGTTTGAAAAATCTATAAAATCTTTTCAATGTGATAATGGACGTGAATTTAATAATTCGGCTTTTCACAATTTCTGCTCTAAACAAGGCATGATTTTTCTGTTTTTCCTGTCCCTACACTTCCTCCCAAAATGGCAAAGATGAAAGAATCATCCGTACCATCAATAACATGGTACGTACCCTTCTCTTTCATGCCAGTCTTCCACCGTCATTCTAGGTCTACACTGTCAAAATGGTAGAATACCTCCTTAACATTTTACCAACCAGCATTCTCCAAAACAAGACCCCAACTGAAATCTTATACCGTAGGTTCCCCTCTTATGACCAAATACGCATCTTCGGTTGCTTGTGCTACCCTAACCTGGCCTCCACTACACCTCAAAAACTAGCCCCACGCACCACACCATGCGTATTCATCAGTTTCTCACCTAATCATCGGGGGTACTTATGCTATGACATAACCACTCCTAAGATCATCATCTCACGACACGTCACATTCGATGAGGCGACCTATCCATTTTCAAACCTTCGAAAATTCCAAACCACTGATTATACATTTCTCGATGAGTCTCTTATGTCTCCTCTACTCCAGTCGATGTGTCTCCGAAAAATTCTAGTACCGATATAGCCTGTTCCGACAGTACACACTGCCCCGTCCCCACCACTACTGCCTTCAGCCAACTGCTCTCGGTCGAACACACCACCAACACCATCGCCGCTTTCACCGTGTTCTCGCCTTCAAAGAAGAATGCCGCTTCCCTACCCAAAGACCAGAAGTCAACAAGATTTTCCAGAAGAATGCCGCTTTCCACCCGTAAACCGACACCAGAGCCTACCAGTCCTGACCTCCCACTACAGCATACCCATCGCATGGAGACTCGTGCACAACACGGGATCTTCAAACCCAAGGTTCACTTCAACCTCTCCGCACAAATCTTATCACCTATTCCAAAAAATCCAAAACTAGCAAAATTGGACCCCAATTGGAATGCGGCCATGTGCGATGAGTTTAACGCTTTAACCAAGTAGAACACTTGGGATTTGGAACCTAGACCAGATAGTGTGAATGTTATCCGGTGTATGTGGCTATTTCATCACAAGTTCAGAGATAGTGGTGACCTGGAATGGTATAAGGCAAGACTGGTTGCCAGTGGCACTAATCTGCATGAGGGTATTGATTGTGGTGAGACATTCAGTTCGGTTGTTAAACCATCTACTATTCATATTATTCTCATTATTATTATGGGCATGCATTGGCCGATTCATCAGCTTAATGTCAAGAATGATTTTCTTCATGGGGATTTGAAAGAAACTGTGTACATGCATCAGCCCCCTGGCTTTGTTCATCCGACAGTCCCGCAGTTTGTATGTCATCTCAGGAAGTCATTGTATGGCTTGAAATAGGCACCCCGCGCTTGGTATGATCGATTTGCCAAGTATCTTCTGCAGATCGATTTTATATGTAGCAGGTGTGATAACTCTCTCTTCACTTTTCATCGAGGTAGCAACATGAATTATTTACTATTATATGTGGATGACATTGTTCTTACTGCCTCCTCTGGCGGTTTGAAGAATGAAATCATTGCTCTGCTCAAAATAGAATTTTCTATGACCGACTTGGGCAAGCTCAGTTATTTCTTGGGTATATCAGTGACCAGATCTGCAGCTACTATGTTCTTGTGTCAGTGTAAGTATGCAGAAAAGATAGTGTACATGGCTAAGATGGCATATTGTAAAAATATGCCAACTCCGGTTGACTCGAAATCCAAGCTCAGTGCCAATGACGGTGAGCCAGTTTCTGATCCCACTCTATATCGGAGTCTTGCAGGTGCCCTTCACTATCTTACCTTCACTAGGCCTGATATTGAATATGTCGTTCAGCAGGTGTGTCTGTTCATGCACCACCCTCGAGAGTCTCATTTTGCTGCACTCAAACGTATTATCAGATACATTAAGGGCACACTGGATTTTGGACTAGATCTCTACCCCTCTGCCCCAAACAAACCTCTCCTACACGGATGCAGATTGGGCAGGATGCCCTGATACACATCGCTCTACCTCAGGCTACTGTGTATTTCTTGGGGATAATCTTATTTTATGGTCTGCCAAGTGGTAGGCCACGCTATCCCGTTCGAGTGCTGAAGTAGAGTATTGCAGAGTTGCTAATGTCGTTGCTGAGATCTGTTGGCTCCAAAATCTTTTTTGGATCTCTAATGTCCACTGCGAAAGGCGTCTATAGTCTATTGTGCCAACATCTCTGCCATATATATGTCTCACAATCCGGTCCAACATCAGCGGACTAAGCATATTGAGATGGATATCCACTTTGTACGAGAGAAGGTCGCCCTTGGTCAGGTCAAAATATTACATGTGCCTTCCTCATATTAGTATGCAGATATTTTTACAAAAGGACTACCGAGACAGCTCTTCACCGACTTCCGATCCAGCCTTAGCGTTCGGCCTCCTCCCGCTCCGTCTGAGGGGGAGTATTAGCGAATATTCTTCGAATATTCACAGTATATTTTGTAATTATGATAGATGTATATTTAAGGTAACTTAGGATTCTTATTGTATTAGGAATCAACCATTTAAGGTAAGTTAGGATTCGTAGTGTATTATGAATCAACCTCTGTACAACTATATATATTGTGAATACTGAAAGGAATCTCTAAGGGAAATTATTATATCTTACACAAGTGTCTTGGCAATCCAAACAGCTTATATTTTCAAAATTTACCAAAAGGTCTAGTAGAAATTATAAGAAATAGAGTACTCCTTTAAATAACAAAATATATGATACAATGACATTATGATTTGAAATGATTTTCAATACTAAAGATATATCTAAAATAGGTAGATGTCTCGACTTTAATTTCCAAAAGAACATATTGGAAACATTTATAGTTTGACCCTCACTACCAAAGCAAAATTAACTCTTAATACAATCTTCCAATAACCATATGTTAGAAATTTGGGAGCGCAAGACAACTCAAATAAACATTCAAAACTCACTATAACAGAAATAGAGGAAGGGTGATTTTACTTCAGGACTTAACTTATCACAAATGGCTTGGAGTATATGCTTATTATTGATGTTGGATGGATGTTGGGACAACATCTATAAATGCTCAGGACAACATCTTATGAAAATAAGAATGTTGCCTGCGATGTTGTGACAACATTTCTGACAACATCTCTACAACGACTTTGCTTATTCTTCTGGCCAAAACAGGTTGTGTTACTGTGAGTAAAAAATGACCTAGGCAAGCTTACAATGATGTTGTGTTTAAAACGTGGTAAAAGAAACAGTCAAAGCTTGGAGAGGAAGCAGCGTGAACACCAAGTCCAGAACGTTGAGCTTTTTAAGGAGCAAGAACCGGAATAAGCTGAAGCCTTCTTTTACTCAACCTCCGCAACCAATCAGTGAGGATTTCAAGGGAAGTTCCACACTATAAATAGAGGGGAGCTTCAGAGTATCGAGATCCAGAATTGAACGAGAATTAATTACCAAGAGAGCTCTCGGATATTCAACTTAGAAACGGGGTCAACACACTTAGCCTAAAGTAGTATAACAACATCTAGTCCCACATTACTATTGCTGCCCAGATTCTAGATCAAGCTTATATTTCAAGCAATTGTAATGAAGATGTTGTATTTGTCTTTTTAGATCTTTTAACTTTAGGCTGAAGTCATCTGCGACTTCACTTTTGTTTGTAATATCTTTTTCGCATTTATTGTTCAATCTTGTAAAAAAAATTCATTTGTAATTGTATATAATTGATACAATTCTTTGGTCATTGACCATCAAGGGATATATTAATATATACCCTTGAAAATATAAACCTTGTGTCTCTTTACGTTTTCGCTGCATTTACTCTATAAAGGTTTATAATTGTTTTATCACAATGTTGCCTCAGATGTTGACACAATATTAAAGGCAACATCCAGAAACTGTTTTAATTATTCTAGCTGTTATGGTTTTATTCTTACATATTCTTGCTTATCCGTAGCCCCGGATCCAACAAGTGGTATCAGAGTCAACACTTGATACAATAAGTGTTTGATTCTAAATATTACGGATATGGACTCAGCTATACGAAACGTTGGTAGACTTCTAATTCTTGACGGAACTAACTATGCCTATTGGAAAATTCGACTACGTTCGCACATCAAATACATTGATGTTCAAGCTTGGAGATCAGTTTCCGAAGGCTATGTGATTCCCAAGTACCCAGCAGACGAGGATAGTGATGTACTTACCAAACCCGAATCTGAATGGATCGCGGAAGAGATTAACAATGCGAGCTTCAATGAAAAGGTCCTAAATGCGATATTTGGATGGGTAGATCTCTATATGTTTAAACTCATCCAGAATTGTACTACGGCCAAGGACGCTTGGGAGACCTTACAAACTCATTGTGAAGGTACCTCGAGTGTACGACGTACAAAGCTTCGCATGCTTTTGAGCCAATACGAACGCTTAAGAATGGAAGAATCTGAAGACATAAAATCCTATTTTAAAAAGTTAATTGACATTGCTAATCCATGTCAAGTGCTTGGTTCTCCTTTAACCAACACACAACTTGTGGATAAAGCTCTCAAATCTCTTCCTGAAAGATTTAATACTAAGATTTGTGCTATTGAAGAGGCCCATAATCTTGCTACTATGGATCTACATGCCTTGATGAGCATCTTTCAAACATATGAGATGAACATGAAGAGCCAAAGAGATCTGTATAAAGACAAGACTTTGGCACTCCAAGGACAAACCTCGGAAACTGAATTGGAAAACGAGGAAGAAAACTTAGAGGAAGTGGGAAATGGTGCAATTGTTGCCTTACTTACTCGTTGATTCAATTCGATGGTGAGAAAGATCAACAATGATCACAATAAATTCAAATACAAACAGCATCAAAACCCACTCTTCAATAAACAACCGAATAGGTCACTTCTGAGCAAAGAAATCACAATTCACTGAGGAAATCTAACTCCGACAGTACCAATTTCAATCCCAAACAACTCGAGGGAGTGTAGTGTCATGCATGCTCGGGTTGGGGACACTATGCTAATGAGTGTGCAAACAGCCTTAGAAAAATTGGTAAGGTTATGTGGGTAACTCTCAGTGATGATGAGAACGAAGAGGAGGAAGGAGATTAAGAAGAAGAACCACAGGCAATGCTGGCAGCAATATTCGAACACTCATTGTCCGACGATGAAGATGTTGTTGACAATGTTGCGATAATATCAGGAACAACATCAGACTCAACATCTGGAATGTCTTCAATATCAGAGAGGTATGTATACTTTGACTATTCTGATGTAAATTGTTTTAGTGGATTTATTTCTTCATCTGAGGCTGTAAATTTGGATCTAGTTGACTCCAAAGATGACGTGATAAAGGAATTACAAAATCTTTGTAAAGCCTTAATCACTGAATCTGAGCAACTAGACTCAAAAGCAAAATTATTGGCTCTTGAGAATAGCAATCTGAAAGGCACAATCAACCGATTAGAGGTGGCACTTACCAAGAAGGACCTAGAGCTTGGTAAGATTCGTGCACGATTGAACGTAGCTGAGACCACCTTTCAATGGCTCAACATGGGAACCTCCAAACTGGATGAAATACTGAACTTCAATAAACCTACAAGGGTTGGGCTTGGGTACCAATCTCCTAGCAAAACAAATACTTCCAGAATCCATAGTCAAACTTAGAGGATAAAATTTGTCAAAGAAAATCCGAGTAATTCTCAGATCACTAAGATTGAATCGAAGTTTGTATATAGCTTCTGTAAAAAGTCAGGACATCTTATGCCCTACTGCTACAAACTTCAAAACTCTGCACTCAGAATTTTGCCTAAAATGTCGTCAGCAATGTTGCCCAACATCACTGACAACATTCAAAGCAACCAGCCTGAAAGCAGAAGGAAGAAAAAGGAATGGGTACCCAAACTGAATCTGAAATGTAATGTGTGCATAACTGATTTGCGTACTAACATTACAGGTTCTTGGTACTTCGATAGTGGCTGCTCACGTCATATAATAGGTACCGAAAGTCTATTGAAGGGGTATCGAGCATTCAATGGAAGATACGTGACCCTTGGAGGAGGAAGTAAGAGTAAGATAATTGATAAATGAACTCTTAATGTTCCAGATGTACCAGCCTTGAAAAATGTTCTTCATGTAGAAGGTTTGGTTGCTAATCTTCTTAGCATAAGCCAACTATATGATGATGATATCGAGGTGAAATTCAACAAACTTGGATGCAAGGTTACAGATTCTGCAAATAAATGTGACATGTCAGGAACCCGAACTGGAGATAATTGCTATCTAGTCGGTAGAAAAGAGTTTTGCAACTCCGCAAAGGTAGGTGACTTGACACTTTGGCATCAAAAGTTGGGACATGTCAACTACGGCACCTTGGAGAAGGTGATCTCATTTGAAGCTGTCAGAGGCATTCCCAGACTGGATCCAAAAGATAAAACACTGTGCGAAGATTGTTTGAAAGGAAAGCATACCCGAGTCTCTCATAATGTTGTCCAACATGACGGACAACATTCAGGTACGTCTCATTGTTTCCAATTATTACATATGGTTCTTATGGGTCCAATCGAGGTAGATAGCCTAGGAGGGATGAGATATTCTTATGTGATAGTAGATGATTTTTTCAGATTCACTTGGATTTATTTTTTAAAGGAAAAATCACAAACCTTTAAGATGTTTAGAACACTTTACTCTAGGATTAAGAATCTGTTTTGTTCTTCGATTTTCAGAATTAGATCTGATCATGGAAATGAGTTTAAAAATCAAACCTTTGCAAAAATTTTTGAAAAGAAAGGCATATTTCATGAATTTTCGGCACCAAAAACACCACAACAAAATGGGTTGTCGGGAGAAAGAACAGAACTTTACAAGAAATGGCTAGAGTTATGTTAAGTTCTAAGCAATTGTCAAAGAGGTTTTGGGCAGAAGCTTTGAACACGGCATGTCACATAACTAATAAAATCTATTTAAGGCCAGGGACCAAAATGACACCCTATGAATTGTTAAATGGAAAGAAACCTACATTGAGGTACTTTCATGTCTTTAGGTGTGTGTGCTATATTCTTAATGACAGGGATCAACTGGCTAAATTTAACTCTAAGAGTGACAAGGGAATATTCGTTGGCTACTCTCAGAATAGCCATGCTTACCGAATATACAATCTTCGGACAAAGACCATACATGAGTCAGTCAATGTTATTTTTGATGACCTGTTGTATATATCTGGTAGATCTTCAGAAAATAATATTGTGGTTGCAGTTGAAGAGGAGCAACCTACTGAAGAAATAGATGTTGTCCCAGATGTTGTCCGGACATCAGAAGAAACATCTGAACCTCAAAGAGAGAACATATGGGACGAAGTTGAGGAGGAGTCTGCTACTGAACTAAATGATCAAGTGAGAAGAGACCCTCCATCGAGGATTAGAAGGAACCATCCACCCGACCAGGTGATAGGGGGAGTTTTTTAGAAGAGGCATACAAGATGGAAAGAGCCAGTGAATTACCGAGAAATGGTAAGGTATGTGTGTATGTCCACCATATATCAACATGTAAGTCTTTCTTGTCTTTCATCTACTTTGGAACCTAAAAATATTGGGGAAGCATTAAAAGATAATTTTTGGATTCAAGCCATGCAAGAGGAGCTTGAACAATTTGCCCGAAATGAGATTTGGGACTTGATACCATAACCCAACAACACAAATGTTATTGGGACCAAGTGGATATTCAAAAACAAATCAGATGAGTTAGGGAAGATTGTTAGGAACAAAGCTCGACTTGTTGCTCAAGGATATACACAAGTAGAATGTATCGACTATGACGATACCTTCGCTCTTGTGGCTAGAATTGAGTCAATAAGATTGCTTCTTGCTATTTCTTGCTATCTAAAGATTACCTTGCACCAAATGGACGTTAAAGGTGCCTTCCTCAATGGATACTTGGACAAAGAAGTATATGTTGAACAGCCAAAGGGATTTGAGGATCCTCACCATCCACATCATGTGTACAATCTCAAGAAAGCTTTGTATGGACTAAAACAAGCACCACATGCATGGTATGATCGTCTAACTGACTTTCTTATTGAGTTTGGTTTTACCCGTGGAGAAGCTAACAGAACATTATTCATTAAAAGACATGGTGTAGATGTAATAATAGCTCAAATCTATGTTGATGATATTGTTTTTGGTTCGACTACAGAATCATTCTTGAAGTCGTTTGTCGAAGCAATGTCGACAACATTTGAGATGAGCATGATTGGAGAACTAACATTTTTCTTAGGCTTGCAGATTAAACAGAATGAAGATGGGATATTTGTATCTCAAAGCAAGTACGCCAAGAATCTTGTTAGGAGATTTGTTCTGGAAAATGCTAAACACATGAAGACTCCAATGGGCTCTACGCAACAGGTATGTAAAGACGATGTTGGACAAGATGTTGACCCAATATTGTACCAATCTATGATAGGTAACCTTTTATACCTTACTGCCAGTCGCCCTGATATCATGTTTAGCGTATGTGTTTGCGCCAGGTTCCAAGTCAGTCCCAAGGTATCTCATCTTAATGTTGTGAAACGTATCATTCGATATGTTGCCGGTACAAGTGACTTAGGAATTTGGTACTCCAAATACACTAATCCTAATTTAATAGGATATAGTGACTCGGATTGTGCCGGTGATGTAGACGATAGGAAAAGCACTAGTGGTGGGTGTTTCTATCTTGGCAATAATCTAGTCTCATGTTACAGTCGTAAACAAAATTGTGTATCACTCTCGACTGCCGAATCTGAATATGTGGCAGCCAGAAGTTGTTGTGCTCAACTGATTTGGTTACGACATATGCTAGATGACTATGGCATATCTAATAACTCCATAATTTTGTACTGTGATAATCTGAGTGCTATTAATATTTCCAAAAATCCTGTTCAGCATTCACGTACAAAGCACATAGACATGAGACATCATTTATAAGAGACTTAGTGGAAAAATAGCTAGTTCAAATCAAACATGTTGATACTCTTTTTCAACTGGCTGACATTTTTACCAAACCTTTAGATCATGAGAGATTTTCTAGCTTGAAAAAATCTATTGGTCTCTGTTTTCTTTGAAAATAAGACAGGCTTGGTAGATGTTGTCCGGAATGTTGTCCTAACATTCTGGGTAACATTTACTGTTGAGTCAATATACATGATAAGTGTTGTAGTGATGTTGCACTGTTTTTCAAAAGATTCAATCATGACTCTAAAAGGACAAGATATGAATGTGATACCGTTCTCTGCGATGATATATATATAAAACAATTATGTATATCATAAAAAATAAAAAATAAAATAAAAAAGGAGTATCATAAGAAGGCGAAGCCTCTACTAAAAGATTTGGATGTATACAAAAAGAGCAAAGCTCTAAGATTGGTATCGTTCCTATTCTTTAAGAGTACCACGTGCTTCAAAAAGGTTAAAAATTCCTCAATATTTTTTAAATATGTATGTGTTCAACTAAGTTGATTAACGACAATGGTAAAATATTACATTAGTCCAGCGATCAGTCTCATAGGGAACATATACGGAAATATCATCTGCCAAATCAGAAAATCCTTGGAGTCTCATAATGTTTGTTTAACTTGAAAATGTTGCCAACATCATTAACAACATCGTGTTCCAGTACATTGATCAATCTGGTTTATCTTATTTTATTCTTGTTGTTGTATTTAACACGTCTCTGTCTTTAACGGAAAATCCAAAAATTTTGGATGACCGTTTTTATTTAAATTTTAAATGATGTTATGTGCTGTGTAAATCCTTTGTTTTAGGCGTGTAAAGAGTTTTTATTCTTCTATACAATCAAAATTTAAGAAAAAGGAGTTTGAGTGTAAGTATATTTTGCCATAAAGAAACCTCCCATTTTTGTCTTGGAATTGTCACATCAGCCGATTTACAATCCATCAAATCATGGCAGCCCAAACACCACCGTCATTTTTCAAAACCCAAAGTTTCTCTAACACGCCCAATTCTTCAAAACCCTCTCCCATGTCCATTTCCCCAAAATTCACAAACACCAAAGATTATTCCCTAATGTCGACTAGTCCAGAAAATAGCAACAAGGTTTACAAGCATTATACTTTCATCAATGACTTGAAACCGGTCGAGGAGGACTGCACACATGCTATGATCATGTTTGGTTCAGATAAGCCATTACAGGTGGTCTACCCAGGCGATAATGAAAACCCAATCGATGTTGATGCAACATTTGATTTCTCAAACCTTTCCTCAAGACAGTCAAAATCGACATTTCCGACGCGAAGGTCAAAAAGGGTTTTCAAAAACCAATTCGGTGACAACTAGTCTGCCAAAAGATCCAGGGAAGAGTAGACTTTCCCTGTTGATACTACCATTAGCAGCGGCACTGACACCGATTTCAGTGTGCCCAGTTCTTCCAGAACTCCATCAACTTCCACTCCACAAGCAGAAACTGAGAAGGAAAAAGAAGAAGAAGAGATGTCAGATGACATACCTCTACAGAACTTCATTCTTAAAGGGGTCCGCAGAACATACTGGAATTTTGATAAAAATTTTGCCTTAACATCAAACAACAGACGAGAAAATGGACCCAGACTATGTTGCCCCAACATCCGAGGCAACACCTGCAGCCACCTCATCTGAACAAGAAAACACTGAATTTGAAATAGATTCTGAGGTAATTCCCTACTCTTCCATGTTTCAAACGAAATCATGCTCCAGTAACTGGAATTGATTTTAAAATAGAGGAGTTAGAGGGGAGAAGGTGATTGACCTAACTTCATTCTCCACAAATGGTTTAGTTGATTTATTAAGTAGTCGAAAGATCTTAAGCTCTGTATCTGGTAAGAATCCTTATTGTGATAAGGTGATTAGGGTGTTCTATGCTAATCTGACGCTTGCTGTTAGGGACACAACCTCGAAGAAATTTGGGAGAGTGTACCTATACAACAAGGTATACAATTTTACACCTAATATCATCAACTCCACTTTTGGGGTAATTGATAGTGAAAGAGAACCTCAACCAAACCCCACTGTGGAGGAACTCAATTCGATGATCAAGTACCTTACGGGGAATTTGATCACTGTTTGGGGTTCTCGCAGTCATGTGTCAAAACTCACTGTCTTGTTTGCCACTTTGTACAAACTTGCTATATACAACTGGCTACCCTCTCTCAACGAGACAGTAGTGACCCTTGATCAAGCATCACTGTTTTTTCAAGATTGGAAGGAATCAGAAAGTTGACTTAGGAACCCTCATATTCAACCATGTTGTCAACTTGGCAGAAAGACAAAGCAATTCTGCCCTTTCATACCCCTCCTTGATTTTTCAAATCCTGCTCAACCAAGGTTTTAAGACTCCAAAAGGAGAAAAGTTGAGTCCAGACTTAGAGGTTTACTCAGTACAGCGAGCAATTGTGAACAGGAGGGACAGGGTTATTGACCTGCCCTGGAAGAAAGATGAATGGGACACTGACACATCAAAGGATGTTACCAACATTTTTGGCAACATTGGTCAAGGAAAGGTCCCAATGTCCAAATACTGGCTTCGACAGCACATTGCTGAACTTGACAGGCAAATTCAAGACCTAGTGCTAGCTAGGAACTATTATGTGGGCTTACTTTCTTCACAAAAAGGGGGAGAGGATGATGATGATGATGATGTTACTGCTGGAAGCAGACAGACAGGGGGAGCTGCTCTGATGATGATGCAGACCAAGCTATTATGCAGGGGGAGAGGAGTTGAGATGATGAGTGCTGACTACTTCTAATGCTATGGAGATGAAGATGGTTCTACATAGAGTGATCGATCACAGAAAGCGGCTGGAAGCTATTGTGACTCGATTACTCTAGTCAAGGATGATCATGCTGATGGAATGGAGTGTTGATTCAATGATGGATGGAGTGCTGAAAATCTCTGTTTATTTGAATATTGGATATACTGACATTTGGAATATTTTTTTGGTTAGTAATATTTTACTTTGGGATATTTGGTCTGTTCTTGCAGACATTGTATTCGCTTTCTAAAAGTCATTTATATATGTTTGCCTGATGTGGATTGTTATGAATGGTTATTGTAGATTTCTGCTTGATTCTTTGTAAGTAAGTCACGACTAACAGAACATAACTCATATATAATCAAATCATCGATACAACAGTGCTTGGAATTTAATACTGCAGGTTAAGGGGGAGCATAGCACTGATCCTACTGATTCTTGGAATGTAAGGACTACATCGGGAATCAGTATCCTAGTCATTTTCGCTTCATATCGAGTTTTGTGAAAAAAGGCAAAAAGGGGGAGATTGTTGATGTTGGATGGATGTTGTGATAACATCTGTAAATGCTCAGGACAACATCTTATGAAAATAAGAATGTTGACTGCGATGTTGTGACAACATCTCTGTAACAATTTTGCCTATTCTTCCGGCCAAAATAGGTTGTGTTACTGTGAGTAAAAAATGACCTAGGCAAGCTTACAATGATGATTTGTTTAAAATGTGGTAAAAGAAACAGTCAAAGCTTGGAGAGGAAGCAGCGTGAAGACCAAGTCCAGAACGTTGAGCTTTTTAAGGAGCAAGAACCGATCCAAGCTGAAGCCTTCTTTTACTCAACCTTCGCAACCAATCAGTGAGGATTTCAAGGGAAGTTCCACACTATAAATACAGGGGAGCTTCAGAGTATCAAGATCCATAATTGAACGAGAAGAATTACCAAGAGAGCTCTCGGATATTCACCTTAGAAACTGGATCAACACACTTAGCCTAAAGTAGTATAACAACATCTAGTCCCACATTACTATTGTTGCCCAGATTCTAGATCAAGCTTATTTTCAAGCAATTGTAATGAAGATGTTGTATTTGTCTTTTTAGATCTTTTAACTTTAGACTGAAGTCATCTGCGACTTCACTTTTGTTTGTAATTTATTTTTCGCATTTATTGTTCAATCTTGTAAAAAGAAATTCATTTGTAATTGTATATAATTTATACAATTCTTTGATCATTGACCATCAAGGGATATATTAATATATACCCTTGAAAATATAAACCTTGTGTCTCTTTTCTTTTCCGTTGCATTTACTCTATAAAGGTTTATAACTGTTTTATCACAATGTTGCCTCAGATGTTGACACAACATTGAAGGCAACATCCAGAAACTTTTTTAATTGTTCTAGCTGTTACGGTTTTACTCTTACATATTCTTGTTTATCCATAGCCTCGGACCCAACACTTACTTATACGTGAGTTTGTTCATGTATCTTGATTTACGTAAATATTTCTTCATTAGGCTTCCAAGGTACAAGAATGAACAAAAAAGGCATATTGCAGTCCATTACACTAATACATGCTTATCAAAAATCAAGACTCTTAGTTAATACTCTAGTTCATGAACTAAATTAAAGAAATCGTAGACTTCTTCCTGCAAATTCCATTGTAGAATGCCGAATTTACATCTATTTGATGAATCAACCATTGATTTTGAGCCGCCAAAGAAATTACCAGACGGATTCTTTTTGAATGAGCAACTGGTGCAAACACGTTATCATAACCAATACATGCCTTTTGCTTGTACCAATTGTGGAAGTGAAAGCTCATAAAGCATATAACACCTTAAAGTATTTCTCCAATCACCTCGTCCATATGATACAATTGTAACCTTTTCTTTATTTACCTTCATAAACGAGTTTCTTAAGTGCCCGTGTTCAAATATATGAAGATCTAACATATAAAAATTGTTTGTGTCTTCACCACCTATAATTATGATCTTACTATTTTAGGATAAACAGGAATGACTCTCACACTTACTTGGCGGAGTGTCAGTTGGCACAATCTGTTTCCAAATAAATGTCACTGAAATATGACAAGAAGTGTTAAAAGAAACTTGTCTCTTAAGGACCCCCTTGATTTGGTGTATCCCTTGTACTCTCTGCTCCCGTATATCGGGGTTCTATCATTTTGGCTGGGAGGGTCTACATATCATTTGTTTGCCATGATCATTATCTTTCAGGTGTTCATACTGTTATAGGTTCCTTCCTAGTCTTATCTTTGGTACCCTTACCATTTAAAATATTTTCACTTGTCTTCCCCTAGGAGAAATACCATGCGGCTTTAGTATCCTGTCGTAACATTTCATTTATACTTGCCGACATCCGTCTACTTCTCAGAGTCACTCATCTATTATATTGTAATCTTTATCGTAAGTTGTATTTAAGGTCGGCTAGTAGAATTACACATAGAACTTAGAGTCCTCATCACCCATCGTTGGAAATCTATAATCCTTTACCGTCACACACGCACGAAGTTGTTCACAATAGATAAGGTATGCTTTTTTTTCTTTGATCATGGGACTTATCTTGTTTTCCAACCCTCGCACATTGTCTAATTCTTATGGAGGGATTGGGGCCGATGGTCTGGACATAACGTTCTGCACCCCTTTTCTTTAACCATCTTCTGAAATGAAGCTCCATGTATTTGAATGCAGAGATCTATTCATGTATCATTCCTTTGGCCCGGGTTTACTATTTAAATCAAGTATTCATCAAAACTCTTATATTCAAAAATATATAATCCACTAAGGGTGAAAAACATTCTTAAAACGCTTCAAATTGTCCAATACCCCATTTTCCTTTACATTCCCCTTCGATCTTATTTCGGCTTACCCTTTCTTGCCGAAATCCTGGTATTTCATACAATCGTCAAATCATATCTTATCACGAACTGAAAGTTCATCTAGTATAATCGTTTGAAAACATACCACCCATTCCGGCCTTAGGTTGGGTTAGGTTCTCTATATCTTTGTCATTTGCGATATGCATACATAACCTTACTGTGTCTTTGAACTAGATATTTTCTCTCCAGTTAACGTCATTACGGCCATAATTTTTTTTCATTTCAAAATATATTACCCCCAATGGGAAACTCAGAACATTGACTCCTAATATGGTGCCATTTTTCTAGAGTACAAAACAAGTGTGTTTACACATGTAAAAAGCAGGGAGTTGAATAGGAAAAATCAATAGCATACCTGCACTCTTCTGTCCTTATCGGGTAGCATTAGAACTTGAGGCTACATCTTCGCTCTCCTATTTCCTCCTATAGGCTAATCCAGGACATTCTCGTATCATGTGTCCTCGATTACCACACCAATAACAACCCTCTTATCTCCATACGACAAGGGCCAGCATGCATCCGTCCACGTATCCTACAACATGGACTAGACGACCCCACTTAGTCTGAACCACTCATATTTTGATCCTGAGATATCAAGGGATGTGACCCATGCCTCGGCCTTACCTGAGAACTCTGATCATACCTGATTTGTCGCAAACAACTATCATATATCTAAAATCCTTCCCCATTCTACCTTCCCCGATAACCACCAACTACTCTAACTCTCTTAGCCCTTTTCCTTGCTCCAATTGAGTCTGCCCTACCGATCATTAACTGTCCCTAGCCAACAGACTCCCTGGGCTATGAACTCCCTGACCATTCCAGGGGTTTATCACCATAAATTATACCAGGGTGGTATCGTGCATGAGAGGCCACCAGCTGGGTCATACCTGAACTACCCTCCTAACATCCTCGTCATACGGCGGTGGGGGTATTTCTGAAGGTATATTTGATAGTACATGGGTCTCCCTCAGTGCCCCTGATCGTATATGGGTCGAAGACTGGTAGGGAGGTAACTCGCTTATATACTCTGACTGGTCGATTTTGATAGAAGATGTATCTCTTGAAGAAGACATTGCTGAAAGCATAAACACGATAAGGTTAGGAAGGGAATACTTACAGCTCGGCTCTAGTGCACAATCTAGATCAAGAAAGAAGGAAAACATCCTAAATTCCCTGTAGCCTCATGTTTATAAGTGTGGCGTGCAACACACCCACAAATAAGACTCTACTAGACATGGCTTGTAAACATCCTAAGGAGTGACCTGCTCTGATGCCAAGTTTGTCACAGCCCAACATTTGGAGGTGTGGCCGACACCCGGTGCCCTAAGGTCCGAGCATACCAATCCCGATACTTGAAATATACTCACCATAGACATGGGCCGACAAGGTTTCTGATGAATGACTATCTGGTCAAAAGGCACAACCACCTGCCCCCAGAAAAGGCCCAACATACATATATATGTAAAACAAGACTGACAAAGCCGATATAAACACAACGAGTCCAATAAGAAGGTCGGTAAGGCACATAAGACTACTATATACAAAATGAATTTCTACGATCCTCTAAAGAGTATACAAAAAACACCTCGTTGGGACAGGGCTCCTCCATACCCAATTATATACATATATACAACACCATACCTAACAATACACTGGATATCTCCGGAAAAAAGGAGCCTGACAACCCTCAGCCGAGTCAAGTAACTTACTGTGAGGTATCGTCTGAATCTATATCTGTACATGTGGGCATGAAACGCAGTGTACCCAGAAAGGGACATACGTACGAAAGATGTATTAAATATGTAAGGCGGAAAATATATAAATAATGGACAAAATACGAAGGAAAAGTTTAGAATCAACCTTAAACTCATAAATAGCCTCTGAGGGCATATATTGACATAATCATGAATATGTATGCATACCTGTAAAATCAAGACACTCATCGGGGACATATATATATATATATAATATAGTATCTAGCCACTCTGTGGCGCAAATCATATCATATCATATTATACCCGACCTCGTAGAGGACTCGGTCGTACCCCAGCCAGATATGGGACTCGATAATATCAAAACCAACTAAGTGGTGTGCACATTAAGTTCCGTACCCCGCTGACTATAGCGTAACTCGCTTAGAAAATAGATACACATAAATAAGTGCAATGTAAGACTAACCTCAGGAAAACCAATGGAAACAAGAAGGGGTGACACAAGGTCGCTAATCCCTCGTCAATCATTATGGACTCATTTATAACCAATATTACTAACCATCATGAACCCAAAACCAATGACTTAACAATGACTATCATGAGGAGTGATACACAATCCCATCAAGAGGACGAATTCAGTGATCTTAATAGAGTACAAGGAACGCTTTCGACCAAAGATGTATGGAGATTATAGGACCAAGTTCGAGAGTAATCAATATATTACATCAATGATCAAGAACAATTATTCTTATACTTTCTAAGAGTAGGAGTTTTCTTATAGAATGTTCGTATCTAAAATGTTTAACTTTGGATCATGCAAATGATAGAATAAAAGGGATAAGCCTTACATACCTTGTTGGTGACCAATGCCACTCTGATTATCCCTCACTCATTCTACAATAGTCAACCTAAGTAATAAGGACAATCCGTATTAATATCTAATACACGATTTCATGATTTCATCATTGTGATATTTCGTCGAACACTTAGAGTGCATACTCTATTCTATCTTGTTTTATGGTAACCAAGTTAATCATAATCCTACCATCATAATCCAACACTATTCCAAGGTTAAAACAACCATACTTCACAAGATCTAATCCAAACTCTTTTCAAGAACTTAGCTATATCAACTTGATAGCCAATACAACAACTATCATGTTAAACTATGGGGTTTACCTTAACCTTCCATGGATTTCTTTACAACAAGATCACTTTAAACTAGGAGAATCTTAAGAATACTAAGAAATAGCAAGAATCATACCTTAATCATCCAAAAGATCCTTCATACCAATGCTTCTTTCAATCCTCTAAGACTTTCGAGTTGTTTCCGATAATCGAAGGGAGTTTCCAAGATGATCCAAGCTTTCTTGAGGGACAATTCACCTTCAAATCTTGTCAAACGGTTTTTCAATTATATGATTACCTTGGGAGAATATTTGAGAGCATATAGGGTCAATTTGGAGTGAGAATGATATAAAATGAGGAGGGTTCGAGAATGGACTGTAAATAGGACAACCCAACGCCTCACATATGTCGATTCATATGCAGTGCATATGCCAATATGCGGCCGCATATGGTGGAAGTGAGTTGGTGGAAGAGTGGCTTTGGTCTGTGGTGGCATCTGCAAGATGAAATGGGTTTCGTGGGGTGAAACGTTTAGCGTATCATTCTATCTTTGTCAAACTGTGTCGAGATATTATTCCTTTGATCCAAATAAATTATAACTATCCATAAACTAGCATCATTCGAAAACATACCACATATTCCAGCACTAGGTCAGTTTAGGTACCCTATATCCTTTCAATTTACAATACATACATGGTTTTGACTTTCAACTGGGCTAAAAGTTTCCTCTTAGTTAGTATCATTACATTCACGACTCATTCTTATCAGAATATCTTATCCCATAGGTAATTTAGAAAATTAACTCCCAAAAATGGATTCACTCGTCTAGAATATATATCAGGTCCATATCGAACATGTAGAAGGTAAACAAATAAATAAGGAAATCAATGACATACTCTCGGGTAGCATCAGAACTCGAGGCTACATCCACACTCTCCTCTTTTCTCCTATAGATCAATTCCGGACACTCTCGTATCTTGTGTCATTGATTACCAAACCAATAACAACCTCTCGTTCCCTTCTGATAAGGCCCATCATGCATCCATCCACACCACCTAAAACATAACCTAGATAACCCCACTCGATCTATACTATTCTTATTATGACCCTAAAATATTGAGGGTTGTTACCCTTACTTCAGCCTTACCCGAGAACTCTGATCGTACCTGATCTGTCGCGAACATCTGTCATGCTGACCATATATCATAAACTCTTCCTCGCTATATCTTTCTTGATAATCACCAACCACCTTAACCCTCTTAGTATTTTCCTTCTTTCCAACTGAGTCAAACCTACTCATCATCAATGGATCCTGACCAACAGACTCCCTGGGCTATGAACTCTCTGACCCTTCCAGGGGTCTACCACTATCAATCATGTCAGGGCGGTATCATGCCTACAAGGCAACCAACTGGGTCAATACGTGAACCACATTTCTAACATCTTCATCAGACGGGTGTTGGTGATATATCTGATGGTACGAAGGTATCTCTTGGCACCCCTAGTCATAACTGAGTTGGGGACTTGTGGTAGGGTAACCTGCTTGTATCCTCTGATGGGTCAGTCTCGATAGAGGGTATATCCTTCGAAGAAGGCATCGCTAAAATTGTAAACACGACAAAAATTAAGAACATGATACTTATATCTCAGTTCTATTGCACGGTCTAGATTAAGAAAAAAAGAAACCATCTGAAATGTCATGTAGCCTCTTGTTTATAAATGTCGCGCGCTACACATCCATAAATAAGACTCTACTAGACACTTCTTGTAGACGTTTTCCTCAAAAAGGAAAAACAATATGGTGGCACTAGTTCATCTGAAAAGAGAAGGAGCTCTGATAAGTCCCAAATTGGTAGATGCTTTGAATGTGATAAACTTTATCACATGATCAAAAACTATCCATTATGGGAAATATAGTGGAAGAAAAATAGATCAGAGAAGGAGAAGAAGGAGTAGACTAATGAAAAGAAGGAGAAGGAGAAGGAGACCTCTAAGGCTATGCTTCTTGCCCGGGGGTCAAATGATGAAATAGAGGATAAATGATCATTCTGCTCTTGTGGCCATTGAAGACTGTAACTCCTATTGTGAGAAGAAATAAAAAAATCTAAGGAGGACCTTTAGGTAAGTGTTATTGAATTAAAGTACAAGTTGGATCTTTTTTAAACAAGAGACTCATGTCATTGATGTTCACCTTAATCGATAAGTATCAGAATACAAGCACCAAAAGAGTTTAGTCCTTTAGCGCCTTAACTAGACTAAATGATGAACAAGTAGAGGTTGAAACCTAAAAAGTAAAGATGGAACAAGAAAACAAACTTTTGAAGGAACATGTTGCTCAACTTGGTTCATGTATCTTAGAACTTCAGTATGAAATTCTATCACTGACTATAAGAAAGGGAAATGGTGAGGCCAGCAACAAATAACTTAGAGCTAAAGATGATCTAAGAAAGATGAGGAGAGATCTGTATTTTGAAAGTGAGAAATCTAGAGAAATGATCCTAAAGCTTGCCAAATTTGAGTATGATCTAGAAAGAGTAAACTGCTGGACTCAATCCTCTTAATTTCTTTCAAATCACACAAGTTAGAATTTAAAGGGGTTCAAAATTGAAATTTTAAATTCTTGAGGGACTAAACTGTAAGTTCTGAAAATCTGGAACTTACATAAATATCCTGAAAATCAGTTTTTAAAATCAGAAAATGTTTAAGGGACTGTTTGGATTAGACATAAATTTTAGAGTTTAGACAAGTTAACCCATGATTATTATTAATTGTATATTATTGAATAATATACGAACTATATGCTAAGTGTTTAAATACTTTCATTTAATAATTAGCATAGTGTCTGCTATAACTGTCTGGGCAGGCGGCACCCAGTATTAGATTAAACCATCTTATATCATGCCTATTGGGTTGACGGTTCCCAACTATATGTGTTAGTAGTTTTGCATGATATTAAGATGTCATATTGGATATGGCGTAAAAGAGTTGATCTTGGTTAAAACTCTAAATTAAAATATTCCCCAAAATTTTAAATACAAGTCTAAATTAAAACGCATCGTCTATTATAATTGTTAGAGTGCAAAATCCTTTTCGGCGATACGAGTATTTATGCCAAAGCATTTGCTTTAAGTCTACGAGGACCCAGACTCTTTCATAGATGTGTTTTAAATGTAAAGGTAAACGACAAACTTTTGTGGGTATTTACACCAAAGTGTTTGCTCACAAAGGCCAAATTTACTTAGATACGTAAACACAGTAGTGTAATGGGGTTGACTTGCTTAGACAAATCTTGGCGCCAAAGTGTCGGACTAATCTAAGGACGCAAGATTAAATATAATATTTGATCAACCAAGAGTTGCAAATAAGTTTTGCAATTAGTTTAGAACCTACCAAGATGTGTTATTAAAGTTATCTGCCAAAGCAAACGCAGAGATAGCATAGGCTTGGATCTTGGCTCATTATGACCTTAATTAATATAGGTTCGTATTCTATCATGGAGTCGTAGAAGTATGTTAAAATAGTGGGAGCTAATTAAACAAAAGACCATGTTGATTAGTCTAAACGAATGTGTATAATAGGAAATAAATTTTGAGTTTGATTTCCAGTCTATCTAATTCTTCAGATTATCAAAAATGTCGAGCTTATCATTGAAAATGTTGATTGAAATGAACAAACTTATTGGACCTAACTACCTTGACTGGATAAGAAATTTTCAAATAGTGCTGAGATAAGAGAAATTAGAATACGTGTTGGCCATAGTGTTCCCAACAGTCCATGCGACAGACTCTGCTGAATATGCCTCTTTTGATAAGGATGCTTACCAAAAACACCTAGATAATTCCACTTTAGCACATGCGTGATGTTGTCTTCCATGTCTATGGAACGTCAGAGACAACATGAGAACATGGGTCCCTTTGGACATAGAGGGTTTTTCCTTATATATTGATAATGGCAGTCAAGTACTGTCTTTTGATAATGTTATATATGGAACTGCTCCTCTTATGGATGGATTATATACACTAAACTGTAGTTGAGAGATATTCAATGAACAAAATAAACGAGCCAAGATAAGTAATAGAAACTCTACCTACCTATGGCACTGCAGACTTGGTCATATCAATGAATCAAGGATAACAAGGTTGAGGAAGTTAGACTACCTCGAACCATTTGACCTGGAGTCTTATGGTAACAGCGAATCTTGCTTGAGAGGAAAGATGACTAATAAACCACTTTCTGGGAAAGGTGTGCGAGCCAAGGAGGTGCTTGAGTTGGTCCATACTGATATATGTGGGCCATTCTCGACTCAAGCTAGAGGAGACTTCTCATACTTCATAACTTTTACTAACGATTTCACAAAGTATGGATATGTGTATCTTATCAGACACAAATCTGAGGCTTTTGAGAAGTTCAAAGAGTACAAGTCGTAAGTAGAGAAGCAACTTGCAACAAGTATCAAGACCCTTCGATCGGATCGAGGAGGTAAATCTTGAGCAAGGATTTTCTAGATTACTTGAAGCTACATGGAGTCCAATCAGAGTGGACACCTCCTGGAACACCACAAATGAATGGTGTTGCCGAAAGGAGAAACCGAACCTTATTAGATATGGTTCGATCCATGATGAGCTCCTCAGCTCTACCGACATACCTTTCGGGACATGCTATACAAACCTCAATATATGTTCTGAACAGGGTTCCTTCCAAGTCAGTAGAAAAGACACTCTATGAGATATGGTGTGGCAAGAAGCCAGCTCTTAAACATATGAGACACTTGGTAACCCTTCATATGTTAAGAAGATGCCCATTGACAAGTTGGAATCCAAAAGTGAGAAATGCTACTTCGTGGGGTATCCAAAGAAAACTAAGGGATACTACTTCTATCTTCATGGAGAACGTAAGGTCATGGTTTTCAGGAACGCAACTTTCCCTGAAGATGAATATGTCTACAAGGAACATAGTTGCACAGAGATAGAACTTGAAGAAATTCAAGAACCATAAGATAACACAGAAATTGAACCCTTTTCGAATGACCTAAATAAGGATTCAGTGGGAGTATTTGGCAAAAATTGGGTACTTCAAGTACACCCTTCGGCCAGTGGGAGTGTTATGAGGAACAATACAGAAATGCAAGATCCTCCTACACATCCTTTGGGAGTAGATGCAATGGTTGCACCTCCTCGAGTCTGTGACGCAAATATAGGACACACACACACATTCCAACTATCTATATAGTGTGATAAACCTACAATATATCAATAATTGTATGAGCACTCCCTTTCTACCAATGCCTATCGCCAACCACACAATTGTACGTACCCGAGGGATGGGATACTTATGATCAAGGAACATGGATACTATCTAGATATCGAGGTTAATCATCGCAAGTGCATAAGGATTCAATCGAGTGAGGCCAACTTTATAACATGTATGGAATCATGGGACATAGTTAGACAACAATTATGCTTCCTAGTGGTGAGATAGGTCAAAATAATTTTATTGAAGAAAGAATCCTGCTAAGGATTTTATAGAAGTCTAAGAACTGGGATATTAAGCTACCAACACCAAACTTTCGAGGATGAATTTTTCTAAGGGCTCAAGGGTGTTACTCCCCGTACTTTCATACATCGAATATATCACAAGTTAGGGAGCCTAAGATGGAAAAGTGATCAAATCGAACCCCAAAGCAGACGCAAGAATTCAAGAGTCATTAGTCCTTGTGTACTTGTAACCCTTACACTGGATGTGTCATAACAAAGTAATGGAAGAAGTTGTGATACTTATGGAAGGATTTGGGTAGAGGCGGAAAGCATATCAATAGGTTCCATATTACATATGTCATTTCATGTACCTTTAAAATCATGGTTAGTAGACTTAAGCTCTAACGACTTGATATCTATCCAGAGGGTGATTTACAACTTAGGTGGATGTCAAAAAAGTGTTTGGAAGGGTAGAAGTCATTCAGGCTAAAAGAAACATCCCTCGACGAAGTTTGACAAAGATCAGCCAATACACTAGAGCGTTTCACATCGCAGATGGGATCCGCCTCATGAAATTGGGCGCATATCCAAGCTTGTCCTAAAGGGGAAATATGCCCCAGTCTGCCCTTGGATTTGCAATTGCATATGGGTTCTGCATCACAGACCAATGGCGGTGCAACCTCCACATAAATTAGAAGAAGCGGCGCATTCATTTCTATACCTCTATTTCCCACCCCCTCCGTCCCCTTGAGCTCACAAACCCTCTCCCAAGGTTCCCATACCATTAAAGGACTTTCCCACAAGCTTGGAATACCATCTTGGTTCTTGAAAAGAAACTTGGATGTTCTTGGAGATTCACGAAGAGCATAGTGGAGAGTATTATTTGCTGTTTGGGGTAAGGTTTTTGCTACCTCTCTTGTTCTTAAACTCTCCTAGCTTAGAGTGATCTTTCGGCAAAAGTAATCCATGGAAATCTAAGATAAATTCATAGTTTATCATAATAGATGTTGTGTTGGTTGTTAGATGATTTTAATGAAGTCTTTGGGGTAACTATGGCTAGATTTCATAGAGTATGGTTGTTATAATCCCGATAGTATTATAATTTTTATATAGGAGGTGAGAATAGCTTAAGTTTCCATGAAAACAGGATGGGATAAACTATGTGATAGGAGTTCGATGGAATGTCACAATGACAAAATTTTGAAACTATTAATTGGATCTTGACACAGATTATCCTTATTGCTTAGGTCAATGATTGTAGGACAAGCGAGGTACTATAGGAGTGGTGTTGGCCAACAACAAGGTATGTAAGGCTTACCATCTTCCTTCTAGTGGCATGATCATAAAAGAGTAGTGATAGTCCAATCATTCATTATCCTAATCCCATTCTTGAATGTAGAAACATGTTCCTTCCTATTGTGAAAGGTTATAGAAAGTATTCCTTGAACTCTATTGTGGTCCTTGATTTTTCCTTTGTCGGGAATGTGTATCACACTCTTCGTGATAATTCTTGTTACACTATTGGTTCTGAGTTTATGATAGAGTGTAATGTTGGATTTAAATGAGTTCTATAAAAAAATAACGGAGGGTTAATGACCTTGTGTCACCCCGTCTTGTTCCTATTAGGTTTATAAGGTCATTCATGCATCATATATATATATATATATATATGAATCTATTTTGTGACACCGAGTCGCGCTATAGTTGATTGGGTACAACACTTATATGTGCACACAACTGCAGTTGGGTACGATAATATCGAGTCTCATGTTATTGTTGGGTATGATAACACCAAGTCCCATATTAGGGTCGGGTACGATAACACCAAGTCCCATATTAGAGCTGGGTACGGTATGATATTGATATTGCCCCTAAGTGTGGTTATATATATATATATAACTGGTTTTCAGTCATATTATACATTGCTTATGCCTACATTGGCCTCATAGGTTCAGGTTGTTTCGTCACTCTGATTTGCTCTTGTTATTATCTTCACTTATGTTTATCTGCCTTACATATTCAGTACATTATTTTGTATTGACGTCTCTTGCTATAGTGCTGCGTTTCATGCCCGCAGGTATAGATAGATGATTCAGCGATCCTCCATAATAGGTTGTTTGATTCAGCAGTTGTGGTCGATACGCTTCTTTCTTCCAGAGTTGTTTAGTGTATCGTTAGGTGTGTTTTGCTAATATATATATATATATATATATATATATATATATAGGGAATGGCAAGTCCTGCCCCAATCAGTTACTCTGTATCATGTTTAGAGGCTTGTATACTAGTGTCATCTATTCAATTGGTTGGTATGGCATTGTCGGCCTCTTTTTCATAGTATGTTGTATCTATGACAGCCTTGTCGGCCTCAAGTTATGTATATATTTGTTGTTGGGCTTCTTCTGAATGTAGGACCTTGCCGTATCTTATCCAGTTATCGTTGATTAGAGGCCTTGTTAGCCTGAGTCTTGATATGTATGGTTAAGATACTAGGGTTGGTATGCTCGGGCCTTAGGGTGTTGAGTGTCGTCTACACACCTTGAGGTTGGGGTGTAACAAACTTGGTATAAGAGCAGGTCAGTCCTACGGAGTCTACAAGTCACGTCTTATGGAGTCTTATTAATGGATGTGTTTTTCACCACATTTATAAGTAGGACGCTACAGGACGTTTAGGATGGTTTCCATCTTTCTCATTTTAGATCGTGCGTTAGATCTGAGTCATAAGGATTTAGTCTCTTGGTCTAAATCTGGTTTATATTTTCAATGATGTCTACTACTACTAGACGATGGGAGGTTATTCAAAAGTCAGATGTGGAGGCAGGAGAGGGTGCTAGTCAGGTACCACCCACTAACATGGGGCAGAAGGAGCAACAGGATGAGATTGTCTCTCGGGCCTTAGGACTCCACCCCCGCCACCTCCAGAGGAGCCCAGAGTTGCTGATATACCTCTAATTCCACCCCAGGTTGCTCCTGAACAGAATCTCTATATGCGTAGTGCAGTTCAGTTATTGATTCGATTAATGCCCACTCAGGCCCAATGTTAGGTTCCTTGATCTTCTGACAAAGCTGCTAGCGCAAGAGTTCAGGACTTCATTAACTTGGATCCCCAATATTTATGAGATCAGACCCGAATGCCGATCTGCAGAACTTCTTAGATAAAATGCAGAGGACTCTGAGGGTATTGCATGTCACCAATACTAAGTCAGTAGAGTTGGCCTCGTATAGACTATGGGATGTCACTATGACATAGTATGAGACATGGAAGCACTCCAGGAGACCTCGTGCCCCGTCAGCTGGAGTCAGGGAGTTCTCTAAGGCCTGTTTACAGCAATATTTGTCGGTAGAGCTCCGACAGCCCAGGCAAGATAGGTTTTTACATCTTGAACAGTGTAACATGAGTGTACGAGAATACAATATGCAGTTTAACTCCTTGGCCAATATGCCCCCACTATAGTAGTTGAGATGAGCGATCGGGTGCATCAGTTTGTTAATGGTTTGGGGCCACATTTGGTGAATGAATGTACTACTGCTTCTCTGAAACCCGGTATGAACATCTCTAGTGTCTAGGCATACACTCAGAATCTGAAGGACCATAAGCGGCAACAGCAGGTCAATTGAGAGCGCGATGGGGGTCAACATAAGCGGGCCCAATTGACGGGCGATTTTAGTGAGTTCAAATATGAATCTAGACCCCAGACTTTATGATATTCAGCCTATCCGATAGCCAGTGCGCCCCCACAATTTCATGGACCACGCCACAATTGATCTACTTTTTCTGGAAAAGGGTCAGAGTTCCCGAGCATCAGGTCTATAATAAAGAGGGGACTATGGTCAGTCGAGGCCTCATTTGCCTTAGTATGGTCAGTATGGTAAGGTTTACTTTGGGTCATATTGGCAGAATCTTGATATGCGTAGTGTAGTTCAGTTATTGATTCGATTAGTGCCCACTCAGGCCCGATGTTAGGTTCCTAGATCTTCTGACAAAACTGTTAGCGCAAGAGTTTAGGACTTCATTACCTTGGATCCCTAATATTTATGAGATCATACTCGAATACCGATCTGCAAAACTTCTTAGATCAAATGCAGAGGACTCCGAGGCATTGCATGCCACCAATTTTGAGTCAGTAGAGTTGGCCTCTTATAGACTACGGGATGTAACTATGACATGGTATAAGACATGGGAGCAGTCCTGGGGACCTCGTACCCCGTCAGCTGGAGTGAGGGAGTTCTCTAAGGCCTGTTTACAGCTATATTTGTTGGTAGAGCTCCGACAACCTAGGCAGGATAGGTTTTTACATCTTGAACAGTGTAACATGAGTGTACGGGAATACAATATGCAGTTTAACTCCTTGGCCAATATGCCCCTACTATAGTAGTCTAGATAAGCGATTGGGTGCATCAGTTTGTTAATGGTTTGGGGCCGCATTTGGTGAATGATTGTACTACTGCTTCTCTGAACCCCGGTATACACATCTCTAGTATCCAGGCGTACACTCAGAATCTAAAGGACCATAAACGGCAACAGCGGGTCGATTGAGAGCGGGAAGGGGGGTCAACATAAGAGGGCCCAATCGGCGGGCGATTTTGGTGAGTTCAATTATGAATCTAGACCCTAGACTTCAAGATATTAAGCTTATCTGATAACCAGTGTGCCCCCATAATTTCAGGGACCACGCCACAATCGATCTACTTTTTCTGGAAAGGATTAGAGTTCCTGAGCATCAGGTCTATAATGAAGAGGGGACTATGGTCAGTCGAGGCCTCATTTGCCTTAGTGCGGTAGGTGTGGTAAGGTTCACTTTGGGTCATATCGATAGAGATTGAATTTATGTTATTCTTGTGGAAAGTCAGGCCATATTATGAGGAATTGTTCATCGATGGGAAGATGTGGCATGGTGCAATCAACTGGGTTGGTAGCTGCATCTTCATTTTTGATACGCCCTCCTGGGCAAGGTCGTAGCCGCCATCCGGTCAAGGTAGAGATAGAGGTAGAGAACCCAGTTCGGATACTAGTCAGAACGTATCTATGTGTTAGTGGGTTGCTAAGATCATGAGTCACCCCTAAACGTCATCATAGGTACACTATATATTTTCCCTCGAGATATGTATAGGCTGATTGATCCTAGTTCTACTTTATCGTATGTCACTCTGTTCGTTGCTAATAAATTTGATAAAGACCCCAGTTGTTAAGCGAACTTTTCATTGTATCTACATCGGTCGGTATTCCTTTAATGGCCAGACGAGTATATCAAGATTGTATAGTGAAAGTTTATTACCATAATACCTTAGAGAACCTGATAGGGCTAAAGATTGTGGATTTTGATGTGATTATAGGTATGGATTGGCTAGCCTCGTGTTATTCTAACATAAGTTTTCAAACTAAAGTTATTTCATTTTCCGTACGAGCCAGTCGTAGAATGGAAGGGGAAATGCTATAACACCTAAGGGTAGATTTATTTCCTACCTTAAGGCGAGAAAGGTGATTCGTAAGGGACATATGTACCATGTAGTTCGAGTCTGTGACGCAAAAATAGGACATACACACACATTCCAACTATCTATATAGTGTGATAAACCTACAATATAAGTTCCATCAGAAGGAATTGAATTTATGACAAAAGAGATGACTCGAATTGTTAAAATATTATGATATCAACACTTTATACCATTCGGGCAAGGCAAACGTAGTAGTCGATTCTTTAAGCCGCAAATCCATGGGTGGTTGAGTAACATTGCAAAAAAAAATAAGCTGACGATCAAAGATAAATAAGTATGTCAACCAAGTATCAACAGTCATAGTTTTCAGAGATGAGTACGTGACACAATAAAGATAAGGAAGAAATAGAATAATAACAGTCGAAGCGATAATGAAGAAGGCAAGGAAAGACATGAGATCTAAAGGTCCCCATCCATTTTTCAATAATTGTACAAGCACTCCCTTTCTACCAACGCCAATCACCAACCGTACAATTGTACGTACCCCAAGGATGGGATACTTATGATCAAGGAACAGGGAAACTATCTAGATATCGAGGTTAATCATCGCAAGTGCATAAGGATTCAGTCGAGTGAGGACAACTTTATAACATGTATGGAATCATGGGACATAGTTAGACAACAATTCTGCTTCCTAGAGGTGCTACAGGTCAAAATAATCTTATTGAAGAAAGAATCCTGCTAAGGATTTAATAGAAGTCTAAGAATTGGGATATTAAACTACCAACACCAAACTTTCGAGGACGAATGTTTCTAAGGGGGGAAGGGTGTTACATCCTGTATTTTCGTACATCGAATATATCACAAGTTAGGGAGCCTAAGATAAGGAAGAGGTTGCCCTTAAGGATGGAAAAGTGATCAAATCGAACACCAAAGCAGACGCAAGAATTCAAGAGTCATTAGGCCTTATGTACTTGTAACCCTTACACTGGATGTGTCATAACAAAGTAATGGAAGATGGAAGAAGTTGGGATACTTATGGAAGGATAAGGAAGGATTTGGGTAGAGGTGGAAAGCATATCAATAGGTTCTGTATTACGTCCATCATTTCATGTACCTTTAAAAGCATGGTTAATATACATAAGCTCTAACGACTCGAAATCTATCCCCGAGGGTGATTTACAACTTAGGTGGATGTCAAAAAGGTGTTTGGTAGGGTAGAAGTAATTCAGGCTAAAAGAAACATCCCTTGATAAAGTTTGACAAAGATCAGCCAATACACTAGAGCGTTTCACGTCACAAATGGGATCCACCTCATGAAATTGGGCGCATATCCAAGCTTGTCCTAAAGGGGAAATATGCCCCAGTCTGCCCTTGGATTTGCAATTGCATATGGGTTCTGCATCACAGACCAATGGAGGTGCAACCTCCACATAAATTAGAAGAAGCGGCACATTCATTTCTACACCTCTATTTCCCACCCATCCATCCCCTTGAGCTCACAAACTCTCTCCCAAGGTTCCCATACCATAAAGGACTTTCCCACAGGCTTGGAATACCATCTTGGGTCTTGAAAAGAAACTTGGATGTTCTTGGAGATTCAAGAAGAGCAAGGTGGAGAGTACTCTTTGCTGATTGGGGTAAGGTTTTTGCTGCCTCTCATGTTCTTAAACTCTCCTAGCTTAGAGTGATCTTTCGGAAAAAGTAATTCATAGAAAGCTAAGATAAATTCATAGTTGATAATAATAGATGTTGTGTTGGTTGTTAGATGATTTTAATGAAGTCGTTGGGGTAACTATGGCTACATTTCATAGAGTATGGTTGTTATAATCCTGATTGTATTATAATTTTTATATAGGAGGTGAGAATAGCTTAAGTTTCCATGATAACAAGATGGGATAAATTATGCGCTAGGAGTTCGATGGAATGTCACAATGACAAAATTTTGAAACTATTAATTGGATCTTGACACAGATTATCCATATTGCTTAGGTCAATGATTGTATGACAAGCGAGGTGCCATAGGAGTGGTGTTGGAGAACAACAAGGTATGTAAGGCTTACCATCTTCTTTCTATTGGCATGATCATAAAAGAGTAGTGATAGTCCAAACGTTCCTTATCCTAATCCCATTCTTGAATGTAGAAACATGTTCCTTCCTATTGTGAAAGGTTATAGAAAGTATTCCTTGAACTCTATTGAGATCCTTAATTTTTCCTTTGTCGGGAATGTGTATCACACTCTTCGTGATAATTCTTGTTACATTATTAGTTCTGAGTTTATTATGGAGTGTAACGTTGGATTTAAATGAGTTCTATAAAAATTGACAGAGGGTTAATTACCTTGTGTCACCCCGTCTTGTTCCTATTAGGTTTATAAGGTCATTCATGCATATATATATATATATATATATATATATATATATATATATATATATATATATATATATATGAATCTATTTTGTGACACCGAGTCGCGCTATAGTCGGTCGGGTACGACACTTATATGTGCACACCACTGTAATTGGGTACGATAACATTGAGTCCCATGTTAGAGCTGGGTATGATAATACTGAGTCCCATGTTAGGTCCAGGTACAATAACACCGATCCCCATATTAAGGTCGGGTATGGTATGATATTTACATTGCCCCAAAGTGTGGCTATATATATAACTGGTTTTAGTAATATTATACATTGACTATGCCCACCGTGGCCTCCGAGATTCAGGTTGTTTCGTTACTCTAATTTGCTCTTGGTATTATCTTCACTTATGTTTACCTGACTAACATATTCAGTACATTATTTCATACTGACGTCCCTTATTGGGGTGCTGCGTTTCATACCCGCAGGTACAGAGAGACAATTCTACGATCCACCATAGTAAGTGGTTTTATTCAGCAGCTATGGTCGATACGCTCCTTTCTTCCAGAGCTGTGTGTGTGTGTGTGTGTGATGAAAGAAAGGCCATGAGCTAAAGCTCCCAACATGAGCCGAGAGGTGGTTGAAATACATGCTAGAAGGAGAAGCTTCCAACGTTTCCCAAGGAGGTAATTCATGAACTAACTAGTTCATGCACTTATCTACATGGATGATACAAAAGGGTGGCCTAAGGAACATGAAGGGTTGGGCCTTTCCTTTCTTCCAATAGGCCGAGCCTAATCCCTTTCCCATTTCGGCCTAGGTGCATGTTTTATGTCTATCTTGTTCCCTCTTCTAGAAGGGTCTAAGTACTAGTATAAATAGGACATGTAGTTGATGTAAATAAGGTGGAAGATTTATGAAATATATTTGAGTTTTACTCAACTTTGCTAAGTTATTCAACTTTTGTGTTGGTTAATTTAGTTGCTCCTTTTGTGGGCCATCGGTCCTTTTGTGGTCGGAACCTCGATCCTTTTGTGGGTCAACCCCTCGGTGTAAGTCTAGTTAGAAATTTTGTGATCTAGCTACACCCAAGCCAAGGTTCCCTCGGTATAAGTTTAGTTAGAACTTTTGTGATCTAACTACACCCAAGCTAAGGTTCTATCCGGCCTTTCGGCCTACCTCACTTGGTCTGCACCCGAGCTTGTCCTTAGCAACCTCGTGTACATTCCTTATCTGAATTCAGCCTACCTCACTTGGTTTGCATCCGAGCTTGTCCTTAGCAACCTCGTGTTCATTCCTTGCCCAAATTTGGCCTACCTCACTTGGTTTGCACCAGAGCTTGTCCTTAGCAACCTCGTGTCCAATCCTTGTCCAAACTGCTTCATTCTTTTCACCACTACATCCTAAAACACTTCCCCAATTCACACCCCAAAGGCCTTAACCGAAACATCACAAAACCACCCGAACACCCCAACTATTTCCCTCACTATCCCGGTCGAGTCCCTATACCGTCAACCTACTGTCCCGATCAGTTTCCGCCACCTTACTACCATCAAACCATAAACCCCGACCACCAATATAACCCTCCACGTGTCTAGAATATCCCCACAAAACTTCTTAACCTATTTCCACCCCAAACTACCCGTGCAACCCCCGCAACACCCAAACAGTTTGCAAAACCTGACAACCTCCATTTGAGTCCATTTTCGTGTCAACCCGTTTCCATCCAAACTCCGACTAACCTACCCTAACAAACCCCAACTTATATACATCAATATATATCATAGGTATGGCGGGGCCCTACCCTGGCCAGTTGCTACTCTGTATCATGTTTAGAGGCTTGTAGATTAGTGTCATCTGTTCAGTTGGTCGGTATGGCCTTATCGGCCTCTATTGCATAGTTTGTTGTATCTATGATGGCCTTATCGGCCTCTGGTTATGTATATAATTGTTGTTGGGCTTCTTCTGCATGTAGGACCTTGTCGTATCTTATCCAGTTATCGTTGATTAGAGGCCTTATCGACCCAAGTCTTGTTACGTGTCGTCTAGATTCTAGGTTTGGTACGCTTGGGCCTTAGGATATCGAGTGTTGGACACACCCCGCGAGGTTGGGGTGTGAAAATCTTCTTCTCGCAAACTAAAGAATTTGGGCAGATTCAGCCCCAAAAAGTTCTTAAGTCTTCCTCCTCCACCAAGTGTCAGATCTGTAACTCCCCGTTGTTGTTGGGACGCCACCAGAGTGTTGAGCATCTAGATCACATTCTGCATCGACCCGATATCAGTTACTCGATACAAGTTCTTGTCAACTCACAAGTATCGAGACCCGCTTAGTATCCCCATTACACCCTCTTAATTAGTTCATTAAATCAACCAACAACAACACCAACATACCCAGTGTAATTCCACAAAGTGGTGTCTGGGGAGGATAGGATATATGCAGACATTACCTTTATCTTTGTGGAGCAGAAAGACTATTTATGATTGACCCTCGGCTCAAAAAATGTAGTCAATGAAATATTGCAAGAAAATAAGACAACAAAAAAGTATCAAGATATAGACTAAATGAAGTAATACACATATAGAAATAATGATCTACGCGATACCTAAATTCTACTACTAAGAAAAGGAGAAGAGGAGATGGAAAGGCTAGCACCCCATCTCACTAAGACACATTGCGATAAAACTCAACTACCTACTAACCTTGTACCCTAAGCCGCAACCTCCATATCTTCCTATCTACGATCATGTTCGCAATCAGCTGATGTTGTGTCATGTCATGTCTAATCACCTCCCTCAAGTTCTTTTTCGGTCTACCTCTACCTTTTCTAACTCATGTGACCGACAATCTCTCACGCCTCTTAGCTGGCGCCCTCACACCTCCTCTTCACATGCCGGAACCATCTCAGTCTCACTTCTCTCATCATGTCCGCCGTGGAGGCCACTCCAACCTTGTCCCGTCTAACTTTATTTTTAATCATATCTCTCCTAGTATGACCGCATATCCATTAAGCATCCTCATCTCCGCTACCTTCATTAAATCAACCAAGATGATTTAATTAAGATTAAGAAAGTCTCAACTTGCCTGATTAGAAGTCCGACAATCACAACGAAGCCTTGCCTTTCTATAAAGCCTCTAAATGGTCCAAACTTATTCAAATACAGATTATACGTTAGCACATGATTCTGTAGACACCCTTATCACTATATGATAGTTTTGGATCCAAAAAGTCACCCAAAAAGGTATCTCGGGCCTCAAAGGGTAAAATGGAAAATTAGTTCAAAAATTAGTCTACCCATGGTTCATGGAGTCTAACTGCCAAATATAAACCAATTCCAACATCAATTCAAAAACTAATTGAAGAATCTTTGTTGTTTCACCTAGGGTTCATACACCCAAATCTTTAACCCATATCATGATTTCTATCATGGAATTCCTTAATAGTCCATGATATAATAACAAAAGGAGGATTAGAAACCTACCCTTGTGAAGAGTCTTACAAAATCCCTCAAAAATATCTTCAATCAGAGGACCCAAACTCCAAATATGAGGATAAAATGAATGAGATTGTTTTTTAAAACATTAAATCGCTGGAATAGTGCACCCTTCACGACCTCGGGCTCCAACCTCACGATCGTGGGCTTTACCCGACCCAGCAAGAAATCCTTCATCGTGATTGAGGCCCCTGGAATTGCGACTACAATGACCAATTGGTTAGCGGCTCGCGATCGCGCCATGTGGCATCGCGATCGCGAAGAACAACATTAGTAGCTGCACACCAGATTTTCCTAATGTGTTTCCAACTTTAAATCAACCCTCAAGATTCATTCGAGACCACCCGGACACAAACTAAATATATAAACAAGTCCTTAAATATGCAATGAGTCTGCTCGCGCACTCAAAACAATCATACGAGGTCGTCTTGACCCAATGTTGACTGTGGTCAACTCCAATTCTCTTAAAAGCTAAATTTCAACCAAGAGTCAAAAATAGCCCTAAGTCCCTCGGAAACTAAACCAATGATCCAATTAAGCCATTAACGACATTCCATATCTAATGGAATCGACAAAACTTTAAAAAAGACTCATTTATCCTCGATGTTGACTTTAGTCAATCCAAAATACTTTCTTTAACTTAAGAACTTCCTACAATCCTCCCCTTATCCGAAACTCACCCAAAATACTCGGGACTCGTCCCAACTATACATCTAAGTGAAATATCACGTTTCGAATCTAACGAAACCATCAGAATTTGATTCTGACCCAAAAGTTAATTCATAGTCAAATTTCCCAAACTTAGAACTTTAAAATTCCAAAACTTAGATTTTCTTTCGTTATTTCCATCCAATTGCCTCGGAAATTATTCCACTAATACTCGCAAGTCAAATACACCATAAAAATGCTAGGGAAAGGTTATTTAAGGAAAAATAGAAAAAATAGTCAAAATGACCTAAAGGGTCATTACACCTTCTGAGTTATGTCTTCTTGAATGCTATGTGTGAAGTTGTTTGACTTCTCTTGTCCCCTTCCTCACAAGTGCATGCTTAGGTGATGTAGGTTTTCCCCTTAGTTATGCTTAAACCCATTCTCTGCCTTATCTGCAAGACTATCTCTGCTAAGGTGATTTGATAGATATCCTGAACCTCAATAACTGAAGTTTACATGTGTAAGGACATTAGGGTTGTTTGTGCTTGATTAAGAGAACTTGTTGAGTGTTTTAGTTTGTTGTTCATCTGGTATGTTTATCTGAATATTACTATTAGAGTCCATCATGGTGAAAATCTTTAAGTTTTAAGGAACTAAGTAATTGAGCCCTATTTGTCTCTACTTGATTGATCTAGCATTTGGCTTGTGATCCTGGAAGTATGTGTTGTTTGTTGTCTTCCACATGCAAGTGTACTTCCCCATATGACTTGGGTATACTACTGAGTATACATGGAATACATATGATATGTATATTTCAAGTATACAAGGTGTATATCACTATATATCAAGGTATATCTGAGATGTATGAGGCTGGTCCTAGGTAGTATGATACATGCATCTCCATCCTGTCTATTTTTCTTGTTTGCTTGGTTGAATATATCCTGATATACAGGATATACATGTAGATATGCATTGGTATACACTTTCAAGTGTATAATGGTGTATATCATGTATATCCATATAACGTTAAAGCCTGTTATGGTATTTTTGCTATTGCCTTGGGCTTGTCTGTGTTTTTTTTTTTCTTCATGCCTTCTTAATAATGGGCATGTCCAGTATCTATGCCTTCAATCATGTTCGCTTAAGCCGAAATGAACTACTTGCATTTTGTTTGTTTTTAACCATGCATACTTAGAAGAAATAGGCCTAGATGTGTTGTATATGTCCTCATATATACACATTTTGCATATTTAAATTGATTGAGTAAATCTACTTGGTAGATAATTTCTTCATTAAGAGAATTGTTAAGTGTGGATACATTCTAACTCCCATCTTCCTTTTCCACCTTCTCTTTGCATGAACTTCCCGCATGAGCCCATTTGGGCCTGTCAGTCTTTCGTTGTTTCTGTTGGGCATAATGACCAAGGAGACATAGTCCAACTTTCGTACAGACGAACAAAGAGAGGAGGTTGGCGTGGACCTTGAAGGCCCAGCAATGGGTAAAAATTGTATTAATTTCCGCTAATGAGCTTAGTACACATTCGCCAATTTTTGCTTAGTTAGTTATTTTTCTTGCTTGTTTGTACATGTAAAGAAACATGCTGATGTGTTTATCGAAATCCCATTAGAACTTTATTAGATTTCTCGATACGGATATCGATAGCATATATAGGAACCCATTTCATAAATCAATATCCAACATAAAAGATTAAGAATAATATATAATTAGTCCTTTTTCCAAAATTATTCTGATTTTCTTGCAGAAATCGCTGATTAAATAATTAAGAGCAAAGCACGACTTGGAAAAAATGATCAAATTAGTTTTATCTAAATATTTTTAAAAAGTATTTCAAAGCCTTGACTTCTCGAGAATATTGGAATGCGTTTTGGGCATTGACTCATTTTCAACACAAGAAACAACTATTTTGGGCCTCAACAAGGTTGTGATAAAAGAAACAAAGTTGTTTTGGGGGCCCAGCCCACACAAAGGATGCCAGAGGGAAGGGAAGGGTTCAAATAAGCCCATTTTAAAAATCTTGATTTCTTCAAATAAACCAAAGGAAAAATCCCACATTTCTTCAAAGGAATTTCTAAGTATTTTCAAATTCTTTTCTTGGATATTTTAAACAAAAACTTCAAATCTTTTAGAGTTTATAAAACCACGGCTTTACATTTTAAAACAAAATACATCAAATTATCTTCTTGAACCAACTTTAAAGAAAACAAGTAGACTACATTATTTGGGGGGGGGGGGGGGGAGAGATCAAATATGCCATCGAATTATCGGAAATGACTCATTTTTGTCACTCATTAGTTTGGCTCATTTATGTCATTGTCGTTACCAAAATGGTTCATCCATGTCATTTTCATTAATGTCGGCGCTAATGGAAAATAGTGTTATAAAACCACTCTTAATGCAAAATGGCATGGACCAGCCTAAGTTTGGACCAAACAAGGAGAACTCTATTCAAAAGATATTTTGGATGTGTCTTGGTCTAGGAAAGTAATGAAGGCCAACTTAAATCTTCAAACAAGTTCAAACCTTTTTCTAGTTTATCATTCGTCTCTCTTACAGCACGACGAAACTAAATGGTTCGAATCTTAATTGTTTAGGCTATAATCAAAGGGACTTTTCGTAAATATTTCCTTTCAAATGCCATGAAATTATACTTTTTTATACATAACTCTTGGAAAACACCCTTTTAAGCAAATAAATATATTTAGGAACAATATTAGAACTCGTAGGTAAACTGCATTGGGCGGATTCTTTCCGAGGTGTCTAACACCTTCCTCGGAGAATCATCAGAACCCTTAGCCGAACTCTGATACTCTTTTCAAAGATTTTCGAACTAACAAACCTTTAATGAAAAATAGTTTCCTAATTCCTAAAATTAATTAGGTGGAGATTCTGTTCTAGAAAAAATATTGTGCCAAGTTATGATAGTAGCTTTTGCGCCCACGTAAAAGTGAACAGTAACATATGCGACTTTGTTGGAGATTTCAACTAGGTTCTAACCATAAGAATTTCAATATATGTGGTTTTGTTAATGTTTATTTTCTAATATATTTTAATTTCCATATGTATATTTTCATTGCATTCATGGCATAAAATTTAGCCAAATAGCACGCACACACACTCGCATCGGCGCACAAAGATGATTATGTGGGTTCGCAATCGTCCTTCAGTATAAAATCAAAAACTTTTCTTAGAACACGTCGAAGACGTTGTTGGTTCGTGATCGTCGAACAGTCGACAATGGTTCACCTTGTTATTGTCCCCTCGAGTTTCCAATCTTTTGAAAAGCCCAATCTAGTCAACTGTGCTAGAACAATACCAAAATCCTACTGATTAGTGCATGCATACCTAAGAGGGCTCGAGTATTTGAGACGTACTTGATTCCATTAGAAGACTACATTTCGTGTCAAGACGGTCTATGGCCCAAAAGACACTACATTTCACTACGTCCTAATTGGAAACATGTTTGACCAACGTGCTTGAATCATTGTCCTTGGGAGGGGGAAACACTAACCGTGCCTTATTTTGTAGATGTCCCCAAACTTGCGATTTGATATGATCCTCAAAGCGCCCAAGTTGCTAAAAATGTGGTGGGCTAAATTAGACAAGGAACAACAAAAGACTGTCACCAACTACTTAGGACACATACCATCCCTAATGACCATAAAGGATTGTAGAGAACTAATAGAAGTCATCACGGGATATTGGGATTACGAGCGGATGGTCTTCCAATTCGGAGATATTGAGATCACGCCGACCTTGGAGGAGATCCGTGATTGCTTGGATAGTGCGGGTACTTCTTTGAAAAGGAGGAAGAAGCCCGATCACAACATCTTGGTCCCGCACAAACCGACCCCGCAGAGATCATGAAGAAACTCTCCCTGTCTAATGCTGAGTGGATATTAGGTCCAACCGTAGCCTTTCGGGATTTGTACAACTGTTTTGAGAATAGGGAGGAATATATGAACAGGAAGGATATATGAACCACTCTGTAGAGTTCCATTCCTATAAAGAATGGGAAGAGACACAACCATTATCCTTTGCCATAATCTTGGTAGGAACCATGATCTTTCCTCGAGGCCCGTACCTAGCCATAGATATATATGTCATTATGGTCACCCATACTATCTTTCATGGCATGTGGTATGATTGCCACTTGCCACATGTGCACGTTCTTAATCTTTCACAAATCTTGTGAAGGTTACCTCTTCAAATATATGTTGTGTCGGGCTATACTCAATCATGGAGTGTTGCTCACACTTTCTTTTGTGATTCTTGAATAGTTTGGCTTGAATTGGCATCCATTTTGCACTTTTTGTCAATATTGTTTTGTCATCCTCTAATCTAGTCATGAACCACTCCACCAATTGCATGAAAGTCATTCTCACCATGGTAGTAATGAGCAACCCCGTACAGATTTCAGTAAGCCGTTAAATAACTCAGAGTTGTTTGTTGTTAGCACCTCATATCTTCTACCTTTGTTCTTGTGTAATGTTAATTTTCAACCGGCATCACTTTTAAGCAATGGTAGGCTTCCTCATTCGTCTACCTAATCAACTTACATATGCATAAGACTTCTTCTCTTGATGCTCTGTTGCAGCCGCCCACATAAATTTGTTCAGTCGATCGCTTCTAAAGACCCTTTGATAATTTTCCTTCAGATGTCTTAACCAATAATGATGGTGGGAAAAGGGCGACTGCCACCCCCTCCGACCCAAACATATTAGCCAATATGCCTTGATTTCTATCAGATAGCACGTATATACACATTCGCTCCTAAATAATGTGTTGCTTCAAATACCTTAAAAACATACCCAATGTCTATGTGCTCTCATTAGCTGCAATGGCAAAAGTCAAAGGAATTATCAACACATTCGCATCCATTCCTACTACAATCAGTAGCTTGATGTTGTATACCCCTTATAAATGTGTGTCATTTATTGATATTACTGGCCTACAATGAGAAAAAACATAATGCATGATTTGAATGTCCAAAACACAAAATTAAAAAATTTACCGATCACACCAAAAATTTTGTAGAGATTCCATTCAACAATAGTGCCAAGATTGAAGTGTTGTAGAGCTGCCATGCACCTCAACAACGTCTTGAAATATTTCTCTTAATTGTCATAGACCATCTCGTAAGTGCGCCTATGCCCAAATAATCCCTTTCTCTTGCTTATGGTTTTGGCGATATTGTTTCATAATTGTTGTAATGTAGTCTTTAATGGGGAATCTGGAGAAGTTTCAATATCAGCATTTATCCATGAGAAATCATCTTGACATTAAAATTAAAATGAACTTAGGAGAATGGGGTTCCTATGGGCCTTTTCAATGTTGCCAATTAGCACAACTGCAATATTGAGTAGTCCATTGTTACTAAAAACTTAACATGATATTTTGGTGAAATACTATAATGCACATTATTAGAATCATGAAAAATATCTCCGTCCCAAAACAATTAAACCTTAACAAATGGAGTACCCGACATTTTAAAAATTTAGGAGTTGGATGAGTTTTTACCTCATCCAAAATCTGGTTGAAATAGACTTCAAATAAGCTTAAAAGTTGTATAACGCATAAAAATTTTGCACCATGCATCTATACGTCAAATCAAGTACGGATTGGCAGTAGAATTTACTAAAAATGCAGTTGAAATATTGACTCCTTTAATGCAACAATTTATTACATTAAAGAACTTAATTGATTGTTACGCTTAAGTCCTTTAATGCAACAAATTATTGTAGGAAATTGTTGGGTACAAAGCATATAAGTAAGGCACAACGGAAGTTTAAAATGTTTTATTCTTACTTACCCCAACAATAATTCTGGTATGGTTATACAACAATGAAACTTGTAATATAAAACATATAAAGTTGGAAAATCTGGAGTCTTTTTCTACTGTTAGGTGCACACGCGATTGCCCTTCCAATTGTAAGCTCCAAGCTTCAATGTACTTCTCCTTCGAAAAGATAGGAAATCCGGCAGAGGTTCGAGAGAGTATTTTATTCTAAGTCTATAAGGATTAGAATCTTATTCTGAAAATTGGTGTAGAATAATGAAAGTGAATGCCTCTATTTATAGTTGAAAATTAGGTCAAAAATCGTATTAGGGTTTGACCTTGGGCCTGGCCCAAAATCGACGCAGAGGCGACGCGGCCCTAGGGTATGGGCGTCGCGGCGCTTGATGAATTTCTGCATTGCGTCGCGGCCATAGGGTATGGGCATCGCGGCGCTCAATGTGCACTTGCACTATCTCGATTTAATTTCCATACATTCTTAATTAAATCCAAAATCCAATTTTGACTTAATTAATGTAATCATTATTCATTTAAAAGTCTCGATTCCAAATCGAACATTTTAAATCAAGTATAACAAATTGATCATACGTTAGACAAGTATAACAAACAGTATATCAGCAGGGTTTACCAATACTTCCAAAGTATCCATGTGTCCATCGCGAGTAACCATTACTCGTAGCAGGTGAGACATACTACATCCTCTAAGGATGTGATGCAGACCACATGTCGACTTATCACATATCATCGATATCCCATTCTCGATGATCATTAGTCGAGGCTATTTTAAGAGTTATGCTCTATCATAAAATATCTCACTTTATTGATGACAACGTAAGCTCAAGGGATGCACATTAATGAATAATTACAAACAATCAAATAATAATTCAATAATTGCAAATGCTAAAATATGTATATAAAGTACATTTGTCCTAATACAGATTGTCTCTATGACATAAATATACTTTCAATCTCCCACTTGGCCTAGAGCAAATCTCCAACATATCTAATGCCCATATTCTTAAAATGACCATTATGCTTGACTAAGCTTAATGGTTTAATGAATGGGTCAGCTAGATTATCGTTTATGGGAACATAGTCTAATCTAATCTCTTCAGTCTCCACCATCTCCCTGAGTATGTGGTACTTCATTGGTACATGTTTGTTTCTATTGGTTGATCTTGGTTCCTTAGCTTGCGCAATCGCACCAGTGTTGTCGCAATAAATCGTTATTGGACAAGTGGCACTTGGAATAACCCCTAGTTCCTTCAAGAACTCAGATATCCCAACAGCTTCTTTACCAGCTTCCGATCCAGCAATGTACTCAGCTTCTGTTGTCGAGTCAGCAGTTGTAGCTTGTTTGTAACTTTTCCAGCTTACTGCTCCACAATTGAAAATGTATGTGTAACCTGATTGAGATTTATAGTCATCAACATCTATCTGGAAGCTAGCATCAGTGTACCCAGTACATACCAGTTTCTCTTGTCCATCATAGACTAATAAATATTCTTTAGTTCGTCTAAGATACTTAAGAATACTCTTGACTGCTTTCCAGTGTTCTTCCCCAAGATTCTGCTGGAACTTGCAAGTCATACTAAGTGCAAAGGCCACATCTGGCCTAGTACAGGTCATGGCATACATGATCGATCCTATAGCCGAAGCATATGGGATCCTTTTCATGCGTTCAAGTTCTATAGAATTAGAAGGACTATACTTCTTAGATAACTTGATGCATTGTCCCATAGGTAGACCGCCTTTCTTGGAATTTTCCATAGAAAAACGTCTAAGCACTTTGTCTATATAGACTGACTCTGACAGCCCCAACAATCTGTTAGGTCTATCTCTAGAGATCATAATCCCCAGAATGTAGCAGGCTTCACCTAAATCCTTCATCATGAAGGTATTGGACAACCATTCTTTGACTGACTGCATGAGAGTCTTATTGTCTCTCATTATTAATATGTCATCTACATATATGATAATGAAGGCAATATTCCCATCCTTGCGTTTACTATAAACACATAGATCATTTTTGCTTCTGACGAAATCAAATGACTTGATAGCCTTGTCAAAGCAAATGTTCAAACTCCTTGAGGCTTGCTTAAGCCCATAAATGGACTTTTGTAGCTTGCATATAGCATTTGGTTTGGACTCAATTGAAAAACCCTCAGGTTGTTTCATATACACTTCCTCAACTAGATTCTCATTGAGGAAAGCAGTCTTAACGTCCATCTGCCAAATGTCTTAGTCATAATATGCAGCTATTGCAAGAAAAATCCGAATGGACTTAATCTTAGCAGCAGGTGAAAAGGTTTCATCATAATCGACCCCATGCCGTTTAACCTTTAGCCACCAGTCTTGCTTTATAGGTCTATACCTTGCCATATGCATCAATCTTCTTCTTGAAGACCCATTTGCATCCTATGGGTCTAACCCCTATTGGCAAATCAACCAAGTTCCAAACTTGATTTATGTACATCGAGTCCATCTCAGATTTCATGGCTTTTTGCCATCTCTGCGAATCAATGTCTAACATAGTTTCGCTGTAGGTTGTAGGTTCATCGTCATCAGGAATTTCTATCTCATTGTGTGATTCAACAAGGAGATTAAGTCTTTCTGGTGGACGATGAGTCCTACTGGTTCTATGGAGTTGAGTATTCTGCGTTTCAGTGTTTGTTGCATTCGGATTGTGAGAAGGCATTTGTGTATTGGACAATCCATCACCTTGAGAGTTTTCAGGAATGTCATTTTCATGTATTTCCTGAATGGGATGATATACAATCATTGCATTATCTTCCATTTGTTGTGTATGATAGCCTTGCATTTATACACTATCTCTCACAGCACACCCACTAGCTGAAGGACGTACTCTAAGTACCCAATCTTCACCAGATACTCCCACTGAATCCTTGTTTAGGTCATTCAACAATGGTTCATTTTCTGTGTTATCTTGTGGTTCTTGAATTTCTTCAAGTTCTATCTCTGTGCACCTATGTTCCTTGTAGACATATTCTTCTTCAAGGAAAGTCATGTTTCTGGAATCAATGACCTTATGTTCTCCAGAAAGATAGAAGTAGTATCCCTTAGTTTCCTTTAGATACCCCACGAAGTAACATTTCTCACTTTTAGATTCCAACTTGTCAGTGAGCATCTTTTTAACATATGCAGGGCACCCCCAGGGTCTCATATGTTTAAGAGTTGGCTTCTTGCCACACCATATCTGATAGGGTGTCTTTTCTACTAACTTGGAAGGAACTCTGTTCAGAATGTATATAGAGGTTTGTATAGCATATCCCCAAAGGTATGTCGGTAGAGCTGAGGAGCTCATCATGGATCGAACCATATCCAATAAGGTTTGATTTCTCCTTTCGGCAACACCGTTCATCTGTGGCGTTCCTGGAGGTGTCCGTTCGGATTGGACTCCATGTAGCTTTAAGTAATCCAAAAAATCCTTGCTCAAGTATTCACCTCCTCGATCCGATCGAAGGGTCTTGATACTTGTTGCAAGTTGCTTCTCTACTTCCGACTTGTACTCCTTGAACTTCTCAAAAGCCTCGGATTTGTGACTCATAAGATACACATACCCATACCTTGTGAAGTCGTCAGTAAAAGTGATGAAGTATGGGAAGCCTCCTTTAGCTTGAGTCGAAATTGGCCCACATACATCAGTATGGACCAACTCAAACACCTCATTGGCTCGCACACCTTTCCTAGAAATTGATTTATTGGTCATCTTTCCTCTCAAGTAAGATTCACAGTTACCATAAGACTCCAAGTCAAATGGTTCGAGGTAGTCTAACTTCCTCAATCTTGTTATCCTTGATTCGTTGATATGACCAAGTCTGCAGTGCCATAGGTAGGTAGAGTTTCTATTACTTGTCTTGGCTCATTTATTTTGTACATTGAAAAAACCTCTCGACTACAGTTCAGTGTATGTAATCCATCCACAAGAGGAGCAGTTCCATATATAACATTATTAAAAGACAGTACGTGACTGCCATTATAAATATACAAGGAAAAGCCCTCCATGTCCAACACTGGGATAGAAATAATATTCCTCGTTAACGAGGGAACATAAAAATAATCATTCAACACTAAACAATAGCAAAAAGGTAAATTTAATCTATAAGTCCCTACGCGCTCAGCATCGACTCGTGCTCCATTTCCAACGCATAGTTCTACCTCTCTCGGTCCAACCTTCCTGCTATCAGTTAGCCCCTGCACATTTGTAAAAATGTGTGAGCCACAAGCGGTATCCAATACCCATGAATGAGAGTTATTTATAGACATATTTATTTCAATGATGTACATACCTTGTCTACCAAAGGCAGGAGCACCTGGTGCTTTCCCTCCTCCTGGTGTCATGCAGTCCTTTTTCCAATGCCCCTTCCTATGGTAGTTGAGGCATTCATCCTTAGTTGCACTCACCTTCTTCTTCACACCTCCCTTGGGCTTCATAGCTGAGGGCGCAGCGATTGCCTTGCCATTCTTCTTCTGTCATTCCTTGCCTTTCGGCTTGGGTCGGCTAGAAGAGCTCACCATGAGCACAGTTTTGCCTTTGAAAGTGGAGGACTCAAAGGTCTTGAGCATATTGTTCAGCTCTGGCAAAGTCGCCTTCGTTCCATTCATGTTGAAATTCACTATGAAGTTCTCAAAGGAACGAGGGAGAGAGTTCAGGATGAGTGTGGTAGCGACATTCTTTTCAAGCTTCGTTCCAATCGAAGCAAGCCTCTCTATTAGCCATATCATCTTCAACACATGCTGTGAGACCGGGCCTCCTTCATTGATCTTACACTTGAAGAGTTCTATTAGCAACTCATATTCTATTGTCTGGGATTGAGAGTCATAGAGGCTCTTTAGGTGTTCGAGCATCTCATTAGGCCCCATGTTCTCATGTTGTCTCTGAAGTTCCATAGACATGGAAGACAACATTACGCATTGTGCCGAAGTGGCATCATCTAGATGTTTCTGATAAGCATCTTTGTCAAATGGGGCATATTCTTCAGAATCTGTCGCATGGACTGTTGGGAACACTATGTCCAACACGTATTCAATTTTCTCCTGTCTCAATACTATTCGCAAATTCCTTAACCATTCGAGGTAGTTCGGTCCAGTAAGTTTATTCATCTCAATCAACATTTTCAATGACAAGTTCGACATCTTTTATAATCTGAAGAATTAGCTATACCGGAAATCAAATTCAAAATCTATTTCCTATTATACACATTCGTTTAGGCTAATCAACATGACATTTTGTTTAATTAGCTCCCACTATTTTAATATACTTCTACGACCCCATGGTAGAATACGGACCTATGTTAATTGAGGTCATAATGGGCCAAGATCCAAGCCTATGTTATCTCCGTGTTTGCTTTGGCTGATAACTTCAATAACATATCTTAGTAGGTTCTAAACCAATTGCAAAACTTTATTTGCAACTCTTGGTTGATCAAACTATTATATTTAATCTTGCGTCCTTAGATTAGTCCGACACTTTGGCGCCAAGATTTGTCTAAGCAAGTCAACCCCATTACACGACTGCGTCTATGTATCTAAGCAAACTTGGCCTTCGTGAGCAAACGCTTTGGTGTAAATACCCACAAAAATTTATCATTTACTTTTACGTTAAAACACATCTATGAAAGAGTCTGGGTCCTCGTAAACTTAGAGCAAATGCTTTGGCATAAATACTCGTCTCGCTGAAGAGGATTTTGCACTCTAACAATTATAATGGACGACGCGTTTAATTTAGACTTGTATTTAAAGTTTTGGGGAACATTTTAATTCAGGATTCTAACCAAGATCAACACTTTAATGCCACATCCAATATGACATCTTAACATCACGCAAAACTAATAACACATATAGTTTAGGAACCGTCAACCCAATATGCATGATAGAAGAGGGTTTAATCAAACACTGGGCGCTGCCTGCCCAGACAGTTATAGCGGACACTATTCTAGAAATGTAAATGACAACATTTTGACATTTAGCACATAAACAGTATACTTATCAAATAATATATTGTATAATAATAATCTTGGGTTAAACATTCTGAACTCTGGAAAAAAAATTTGTTTCTGGACAGGTGGAGCCGCAGCACTATTGATCAGTGTCGCCGCGCCACTGAGGTAGTAGCCTTTCGGCTTCTGGAAATTTGAGTTAGCGTCGCGGCGCCTGTTGTCCAGTGAGTTCATAATTTCAAAACAACGTATCAGCGTCATTGCGCCGCCTTGAAACCCTAGCCAGTGTCGTGGCGCCCTATCATAGGGTCGCGACGCCGACGTCCTGACAAACGTTTCTGTGTTGATTTTCAAAAATCATTCAACCCCTAAATCCCCCTAAATCCAATTTAGGGATCAATTCACATGTCCTTAATCATCACCCACCATTATCAATAACGCCCATTCGACCATCATCTATTCTTACTCGTTCTTAGTCGTGCACCGTGCATTGAGCCGGACAACGCACTTTGACTTAGTTCGAGTTAGATTGGAATGACTTCTTCGAGTTAGCGTAGGAGATAATTTAGGGTAATATCAAAAGGTCAACATTTGTTCAAGATACGTAGGATTTCAAGAAACCTCATTTTAATCCAATTTTATGTTCAACTCATATTATTATTTTATACAATTGTTATATAGCCATTAAACCAGCATGAGCTATGATACCACTATAGGGAATTGTTGGGTACAAAGCATATAAGTAAGGCACAACGGAAGTTTAAAATTTTTTATTCTTACTTACCCCAAAAATAATTCTGGTATGGTTATACAACAATGGAACTTGTAATATAAAACATATAAAGTTGGAAAATCTGGAGTCTTTTTCTACTGTTAGGTGCACACACGATTGCCCTTCCAATTGCAAGCTCCAAGCTTCAATGTACTTCTCCTTCGAAAAGCTAGGAAATCCGGCAGAGGTTCGAGAGAGTATTTTATTCTAAGTCTCTAAGGATTAGAATCTTATTCTGAAAATTGGTGTAGAATAATGAAAGTGAATGCCTCTATTTATAGTTGAAAATTAGGTCAAAAATAGTATTAGGGTTTGACCTTGGGCCTGGCCCAAAATCGACGCAGAGGCGACGCGGCCCTAGGGTATGGGCGTCGCGGCGCTTGATGAATTTTTGCATTGTGTCGCGGCCCTAGGGTATGGGCGTCGCGGCGCTCAATGTGCACTTGCACTATCTCGATTTAATTTCCATACATTCTTAATTAAATCCAAAATCCAATTTTGACTTAATTAATGTAATCATTATTCATTTAAATGTCTCAATTCCAAATCGAACATTTTAATTACTCTCTCAATACATCCTTAGATCGAAACGGACAATCGACATAGTGTGACCCTACTGGCCTTCTCATATTGGCATTAATCAAATTAAGGTCTACGCGGAACTCCTAGACGGCACCGGAAGACGAACTCAATATGTGAAGTACGTTTACGTGAATCCAGTAAACTTAACCTTTATGTGGTAAGATAAAATTCTTTCATTCACGACACACCCGATCAAGCTTAGGATTTGTCAAGTGTCTATCCAAATGGCTTAATCATTGTATCTCATCTATATTAGTCGACGACTAGACCATATTCTAAATATGTCTAATGCGTTGGCCAACGACTTAGTCAACCTAATATCACTGAGAATCCGAGTGTTCTCTCGAACATACATTCGAGGAATGAATCCTAATATTGGCTCAACTATCACCTTCAATCCACATCGTAATGTACCCAATACAAGTCGTATCTCAACCTACAAGGCATTTGAGCTTAGGACGGGATCAAAGTACATTACTTTGTAGATAAGGCGTGTATTGACCTCAAGTCTAAGGACTTCTATCTCCCACACGCTGATCATACGTTAGACAAGTATAACAAACGGTATATCAGCAGGGTATATCAATACTTTCAAAGTATCCATGTGTCTATCACGAGTAACCATTACTCGTAGCAGATGAGACATATTACATCCTCTAAGGATGTGATGCAGACCACATGTCGACTTATCACATATCATCGATATCCCATTCTCGATGATCATTAGTCGGGGCTATTTTAAGAGTTACGCTCTATCATAAAATATCTCACTCTATTAATGACAACGTAAGATCAAGGGATGCAAATTAATAAATAATTACAAACAATCAAATAATAATTCAATAATTGCAAATGCTAAAATATTAATCTCCATTAATAATAATATGAATGTGTATAAAATACATTTATCCTAATACAGATTGTCTCTAGGACATAAATACTTTCAATTATTGCGTAAATATACTTCTGTAACTTTTTTATGGGGTGATTTAGGTTCCGAACTCTCATGTGAACATTTCATTAGTTTTTCAACATTGAAGTTCTGAAAACAAGTCTTTTGGGATCTCGTGCCCGAATGACAACAGCTCTTTCAGGCTTTTTGTTGAGAGTGGAGCAGTTGATTTCTTATTCCAAAAGGTGGAATCTCCCACCCCAGGAGCCCCCACACCCCGGTCCGACAGGTTTGTGAAGGAGGTAAATCATGGTGACTCAATTGATTTCAAAGGTTAGACCCGATCTGCAGCTGCACAAGGGGCCCTCCTTTATTTCAAGAAGAAACCCCCACACTGCCGCTGACGGGATTCGATCATTGGTCTCTTATTCCAAATATCCCCCTTGAAACCAATTGAGCTGCCCAAGCGGACATTTCTCAATTATAACTTCTCCCGTGGTCTTTCCACTTTTGTTTTTCCTTTTCCTCCTTTCTTCCAGGTAATTTTTAATTTCATTGTGCGCTTTTAACAGAAAACTGTATGATACAAATGCAGGTTGCACACCAATTTTAAGAAATCGATTGAAATTGCATTTGGTTTACTTTGATATTGCGGTTTGATAACTAACAAACTGACTCAGACATCATAGTTATAAAAAAATATATCTTTACACCGTATAACTGTCCACCAAATAATAGCCAAAAATGTATGTTTTTGTATATTAATTGTAATACAGAAAAAGTATTAATACTTTAAACATGATTAATACACACACATATAAATATATATACTGTAATTATATTCGGCCGATGGTCAATTATGTTAAAAGGCCAAAAACATATTATGGTTTGACAACCCATTACCAAATATAAATGCTCACTTCATTTTCAATTATTTCAATCACAAATTATAAGCAAATGAAAACAGGAGTCAAGCTTAAAGCACTTTAAAGCTATAGCTGAAAAGTTTCATCAACAATAATCTTGGACGGAATCTGGGCCAACGTTGCCGCTGCTGAAGATTTCATTTAGACCTTTTTTTTCTTTGATCCTGCTGTAAAAAGCATCTCATGACTAAAACAGATCAACAAATGACAAAGGAGAAAAGAACTCGGGGTATACATTGTTCCGCTTCGATACAAAAGTACATTTTTTTGCGCGGATTTCTTCAAATGGGCTGGTCTTTAATTTTTGCACATCAAATCGGTGGTCGTTAATTTTGTCCCTACATAAAAATTTATGGGCCAAAATATCTTTATTCGCGCGGCTATAAAATCAAAGATTCGAATTCAAACCTCAGCTCAGTAAAAAAAAAAAAAAAAATCGCGACGCAAAGGTTTCGCCTTAAGGTAACTTCTGTAGTTCTAAATTATGTCTTAAGGTAACTTCTGTAGTTCTGAGTTTGAACCTCAGCTCAGTTAAAAAAAAATATTTTTTCACAAGGCAATGCCTTAAGGTATAAGTTATATCTTAAGGCATAATTTCTATATAATTTGCCCGAATATGCATGGTTGGTTCTAAAACATTGCCTTGCGATTTGGTTTTCTTTTTTTGATTTTGTTGGGTTCGAACCCAGAACATCAGAGGTATTTTCGTTCATTTTTTTAAGCAAAGTACAAAAATTAAAGACCACCCGAAATAGGGGCAAAAATTAAAGACCACCCGAAATAGGGGCAAAAATTAAAGACCACCCCGAAATTACGTCCCCGATTCGGTTTATAAATTGCTACTGTATTATTGTCAAAGTAGTTAGCCAATAAAAGGAAGAACTTTTAACAAATGTAATCGACGAGACGAATAACCAGTAGCTAAAGTAAATTCTTACATCACATGACAACTATTTCTTAATTTTTCCTGCATTGATCCTTTGTTTTCTTTTAATCTTTACAACTTAAAATTAGGCAAATGAGCTAAAACTTATATGCTAATCTTTAAAGCGAACATGCCGCATTTTCCAGGATAGAAGATAATTTACAGCAAGCTTGTCCATACGAGGTAATTGACATAAAAATATTTACATTTATACTTTTATTTGATTATTGCGCTCTCTCTCTCTCGCATAAATTATGTCCGTTAACTGCTAGTTCCCTCTCCCCCCAACCCTACACTTGCCAGCGCCGATAACGCAGGTAGGCAGTCTTCTCTTTTCTCCCTCCTCTTCTCTTCTCTTCTCTCCCCCAGATCTCCCTTCTCTCTACCACTCTCTCGCCATCCTTTCCCTTCTCCTTTCACCACTCCGGCTTAACTATAGCCGGATTCTGGTCGATTCCGGTCAATAGGAGCCGTCGGACTGCCTTCCCTTCTCATTTTTTCCTTTATTGCGATTTTTTCCCGGTTTTATCTATCTTCTCTTCGCGTTATCCTGCTTCTTGGGTTCGTTGCTCTGTTTCTTTCTTCTTTGTTTTCTGTTCCTTTCTCTGTTTCTCCACATTCCTTCTATTTTGTTTTTTTTCCACTAGGACAGTGTCGGACTGTCACTTTCGTCGCCCCATCCATTGCTTTTGGTGTGCTGCAGTTTTCCTTAATATTCAGGGATCAGATCATACCTTTTTGGCGGGACTGCGTTTGGCTTGCAACATCGCCTCGACATATTCGACTAGAATCCAGATACTTAAGTTTTCGGGCAACTTTCGGTGACAAGCAGTAAATTCCGGTAGTGAATAGTAACTCCCGGTGTTGAATAGTGACTTTTGACGGCAAACAGGTTCGCTTCAACTGGAATTGGTACCTCCGGTTGCTCGTATATATTCTTTGTCCTTATCCCTGTATTTAAATTTTGACGCTCCACTGTATTGCTTCTTGCCTTTTACGTTCTTGCATTTACTTTTCTTGCATTTAGTTATATCATTCTTGGCGTTCTTGTTTTAGGTGTAAATCTTTGATTAGTCTATTAGTTTATATCCGCTTTAGTGGCTTTGGTGATTGATGGTAGACTAGAGTCACGTTCTCGATCGGGGATGGGGGCGAGGCTTAGGGAGGGTAAGTAGGGTAAGGGAGATGCTAGGGTGAGAATATGGTCTTGGAACATTGAAACTTTAACGGGGAAGTCCATAGAGCTAGTTAAGATTCTTAAGAAGGGGAGGATTAATATAGCATGTGTCTAGGAGACCAAATGGGTAGGACCTAAGCTAAGGATGTTGATGGGTATAAGTTATGGTTCTCGGGTAGGTCGAGGTATAGAAATGGGGTAGGCATTTTGGTAGCTAGCGAGCTAAGGGATCAGGTGGTAGAGGTTATGAGGGTCAATGACAGGATGATGACGATTAAGCTGGTAATTTGAGGGTTCACTATGAATATTATTGGTGCTTACGCGTCGCAAACGGTCTTGGACGAGGAGGAGAAGAGACATTTTTAGGAGGATTTGGACGAGGTGGTGGGAGGTATACCACCCACTGAAAAGTTATTTGTAGGAGGAGATCTCAATGGACATATCGGGTCACTTCCAGGGATTATGACGACGTGCATGGAGGCTTTGGCCTCGAGGACAGGAATGGGGGAGGCATCTCACTTTTGGAGTTCGCAAAATCTTTTGGGATGGTGATAGCTAATTCGAGATTCCTAAAGAAGGAAGAGCACTTGGTGACTTTCAGTAGTTCGGTGGCTAAGACTCAGATAGACTTTTTGCTCATTAGGAAAGTTGACAACGGTCTCTGTAAAGACTGCAAGATTATTTCGAGTGAGTATCTTATAACCCGACATAAGCTTTTAGTGATGGATTTGGAGATCAAAATGGAGAAGAAGATGAGGCTTGTGGATGACAAGCTAAGAATCAAATGGGAAAGTTTGATCATGATTAGTGCAAAGGAGATAAGGGAGAGTAGTAGGGATGCGACCAGTATGTGGGAATGGACGGTCAGTTGCATTCGGGAGGTAGCTAGAGAAGTGCTAGGGGCCTCGCGTGATAGTTGTGGTGGGCATCGATGGGACTGGTAGTGGAATGGTAAAGTTCAAAAGAAGGTGGAAGCAAAGAAATTGGCGTATGCGAAATTGGTAGAAAGCAAGAATGAGGTGGATAAGTGGACGAATAGGGAATTATATAAGATGGCGAGGAATGGGGCAAAGCTAGCGGTTACAGCGTTAAAAAATAGCAGCTTTTGAACGCATGTATGTGGATTAGAGGAAAAAGACAGTGATAAGAAGTTGTACAGACTAGTCAAGGCGAGGGAGAGGAGGACCCATGACTTGGATCACATGAGGTGCATCAAGGACGAGGACGGAAAAGTATTGGTGGAGGACGTGCGTAGTAGACGAATGTGACAGTCATACTTCCATAAACTCTTGAACGAAGAAGGGGATAAAGACATTGTGCTGGGAGATCTGGAACAATCCAGAAGGTATCGGGATTTAGGATATTGTAGAAGTATTAAGGTTGAGAAGGTTAAAGGTGATGTTTGCAAGATGCGCAGGGGACAAGCGACTGGCCTGATGAGATCCCGGTTGAATTTTCAAAGAGCGCAGGCACGGCAGGTTTGGAGTTGCTGACTAAGTTATTTAATGTCATTTTCAAGACGGCAAGAATGCCCGAAGAATAGAGGTGTAGTACAATGATTCCTTTGTATAAGAATAAATATGACATCCAGAGTTGCAACAACTATAGAGGTATCAGTCTGCTAAACCACACTATGAAAGTTTGGAAAATGGTCGTGGACATAAGGGTCAGAAGATGCGTGTCTATTTTCGAGAACCAGTTTGGATTCATACCGGGTCATTCAACTACAAAAGTCATTCATCTTATTAGGAGGTTGGTGGAACAGTATAGGGAGAGGAAAAGAGACTTACATATGGGTTTCATCGACATCGAGAAGGCATACGACCCTAGGGAGGTTCTATGGAGATGTTTGGAGGTTAGAGGTGTACATGTAGCGTACACTAGAGCGATCAATGATATGTAAGATGGAGCCAAGACCAAGGTCCAGACAGTAGGAGGAGACTCGGAGCACTTTCCAGTGATGATGGGGCTGCACCAGGGATCAGCTCTTAGCCCATTCTTATTTGCCTTGGTGATGAACGGACTGACGAGATACATTCAATGGGAGGTGCCATGATTAGAAATGATAATATCCGGGACAGAATGGGAGTGGCTTCGATGGAGGATAAGATGCAGGAAATGAGGTTGAGATGGTTCGAGCATGTGCAGAGGAGAGGCACAAATGCTCTAGTGCAAAGGTATGAGAGGTTAGCTATGGACGGGTTCAGAATGGGTAGAGATAGGCCGAAGAAGTACTGGGAATAGGTGATTAGACGGGATATGATGCATGTGCAAGTTACTGAGGACATGACCTCAGATAGAGGGTTGTGGAGAACACAAATTAGGGCAGAATGGTAGTAGATAGTTGAGCGTAGACCTACTTACGCTTATATACTGATAGTTGTAGTGTTATTATTTTAACTCTTCTTAGCATATCATACTAATAGGCGCAGTATTATTTTATAATCCCCTGTCATTTGATTTCTACTGATGTACGTTCTATCGTGTACTTTATTTATCTTATTTACATGCGTTATTTACTGTTTCATTTTTCAAAATGTTTTATCACAACTTATTCGCTTTTGTTACCATCATTTTCATACTGCTTTAAATTTCTTATCCGAGTCTGGCCGTTTCTCTTGCTTTGCTTGTGCTTATGCTTTGTCTTGAGCCGAGGGTCTTTCGAAAACCTCTCTACTTACCAAGGTAGAGGTAAGGTCTGCGTACACTCTACCATCCCCAAACCCCACGTTGTGAGACTTCACTGGGTATGATGTTGTTTCAAGAATATACATGCACATCCTTAGGCAAAACACAGCCAATACTAACCTAATACGTACACAAATATTATGCTTCGAATAACATTAGACACAGTAATATTTGGCCGGCTGCTTCTTCATGATGAGCTCGGAGAAGTAGTGAGTTATGTGCTTGGCAATCCCAAGAACTAAAGGATACTCAACAACAATAAGATATTATATGTCAAGACTGAATAAGATGGCCTCCTGATTCAGTAGGATTCAGCTCAATCTGGGCACAAAGCTCCCGATAGGCCTCTGATATCATCCACCGCTGTAAGGTTTGTTGGCATCTATTTATCCTTTGCAGGTAAGAAATAACGAGTAATACCCAAATCCTTTTTCACTGTATTAGATCGCTTCTGAGGCCTGAGCCATGCCTGTAGCTCTTCTTGAATTTGTTTTGGTAACTCGTTCAAGACATCCTGGTCAACCTCATCAACATCGTAACTCCAAGCAGGCCTTTTCAGTTTAATCTGGCTGCAAAGACGAGCATCGACACTAGACTCACCTCTTGCAAGTGAATTTTCTTGAGGTAGTTGACTTTGAGGTTCTGCGCAATATAAATAAAAGTTAGAAACCTAATACTCCCGGTTTTAAATTTATATGACATCCTTTTTCCATTTTTAGGACGTCCCAAAATGTTTTGACTTCATTTCACAAATCATATTTATCTTATATTTGCTCCATTTCATCTTATATGATGGTACTTGATTGGACAAGAATTTTAAGATATTAGGTTGAATTAAACATTATATTAGTGATGGTGAAAGAAAAATATCAAAGTAATGGTTGAAAAGTTAGTTTGATACAGAAAAAATCACAGCAAAGTTCAAAAGTTGAATAATTTAAATATTTGAATTCTTGAAAAAAGTGATAGTTGTACAAAATTGGAACAATGTGAAATTTTGAACGTCAAAATTGAGAGAAGTCATAACTTGAATAGAGGGAGTACAACTTTTAAAGCTTTAAATTCATTTAACTATTCAAATCTAAAATTTGATGTGATGATCTAATTATTGAGCTATTACTTTAGTATATTCTACCATCACCACTAAGTCAAATTAACATCTTAAACAACATGTTAAGTCAAACACGAAAACACGATCATGTAAAACGACAGGGGAGAGTAAACATGGAATGAGAAGGGAAAAAGAACACACTGGCAGGTGAATCTGCTACCTGACAAGGAGGATGATTCGCTTAGCTTACTAGTGCTAGCATTCTCTACCTTTAAGAGAGAGCCAGAATGTTGACTTTGAAAATATCGCGAGATTGTTGACATTCCCTGATATAACAATAGCAAAAGAAGCTAAAGGATCAGTTTCCTGAAGCAATCAAAACAAAGATTACTTCCAATATTTGTGTACGGAACATTTACTCAAAAGACAATTTGAAGGCATCAATTCCAAACATGGTGCGTCACAATCTGATAGGGATATAGGTGGAACTGATACCACTAATTCAGTGGCTGAGATCATTGATGACTGCACTCCAGTGCTTCAAATTTGTGCATACCTTATATGGCCTCTTTTTATATGTGAAGCATTTGCATAGCAAGGCATATGAGGAGAAGAAAGATCTCTTTGAAAATCTTTTTTGATAAAGTAAGATCTCCTTAATAAACATTCTGATGCTTATCTTCTCTAATTTGACCTAATGTTTAGATCACGGAAATATGATCTCCGATCAACCAAAAGAGATCTATCAACCTCAAGAAGATAAATCTATGAGATGTTCTTTAAGCAGTTGCATATTGAGTTTTCTCCTCCATACATATTGTTGAAGGTATAAATAATTAAGAAATCTAAATCTTATTACTCAAGTAATAAGCTTTACTACGATATAGATACTACGCAAAGTAATAATACTTAAACAAGGAAAGTGTAGAAAGGAAACGTAAATCTGACTACTCACACGGTCTGTCATCTTAAAGTCAAGGAATAGAAAAATGCAGTGTAAAAGAGCAACGATATTGAAAAGGACAATGGGGAATTAAAAAAGCCTACACATTTACAGAAAGCTAAATGGGCAAGGAGAAACTGGAGAATACAGTCAATACATAGCTATGATCCATGAATAAGTACTTCTAATAGCAATGAAATAACAGAATGGAGTTTGAAACCTTTTCTTTATTTGACTTCCTCTTCCCTTCCTCCGACTCTAAACTATCTCTAATCTTTTCAGTAAGGTAGTCCCCGCTTGATTCAGTCTGAACTTTCTCCCATCCCTGATACACTTCAGCAGCTAAAGTAGCATTGAAAAGTAAAAGTAAATCAAACAAGAGGAAGAAGCAGAAGATAAGAAAATATTGACCTGAATTTAGCTATTAGAAGAACCAATAGGAAGAAGTACCTGGTGAAGAACATAACAAAGTCTCTTTATCTTGCAGCTGCTCAGATGGAAAAAAAAAAGGCCCCTGGTCAAGAACTCAGATTGACCCTAGATTGTAACTGGTTTACACCATAGAGGACCATCAAAATGGAAAATACAGAAAGCATGCATATCACTATATCACTGAATGTTGAAAGACCAGGTCTATTAAATAATTTGTAGCACAAAATGGATTCTGTCTGAATCAGGATTTGGAAACATTATGTTGTATGGATGATGTTCTTGCGTTAAACCAACGCAGATCGAAATAAACAAGAATAAAATCAAACCTTTAATTTACACATCTCCGTGTCCTCTTTCTGTCTGTCCAGTGGCATGGAATGTTTAGTCTCTTTATCCTCCTCACCACATGCTATCCATGGCTCTATTGACTGCAATGTCAGATGACCTCCACTTCCTAGACAGTTCTCTTTTAAACAATCAAAAAGGTAAGACAATCAATTAAGAAAAGAAGGCCAAAAGACAAATAGAGGTAATAACTGGCATCAGGATATACAACCTGAAGGTGACAAAAGTTGAGCATCTTGGATAAGTTTTTCGCTGGATAGTAAAACTTGAGGGCAAGTTTCCTCTTGGTGAGGAAAATAATTCATAATAGAACGTGTACCCTGCCAAAAGATTTAACTAGTAGAACTTAATACCATGACACTAAGCATGCAAGAGTACAACACTAACCAAGAAATGTAATGAAAAAGAAGTCTCAGTTAAAAGCTAAATAACAGAAAACCTTATACTCAAGCAAGATTCAGGATGTCGCAAGACATTTCAAGAGATTCTTTATACAATTCACTTTAATGGTTCAAATCTTTCTTAACTGAACTGTCAAATAACTAGGCAGAAACAAGCAGCGAAAGAGCAAGGTTGGAGCTCTTCATTAGTAGCACCACTCAGCTGTACTTGACCCACTTAAACTACCTTATTTAGCAACAGAGAAAATAAGTTGTTCATCCTTTCATCTTCAAATAACCTTGAACTAAGTAAACTCCTCTGATCATTTGGACGTTTATTTTGGATTCTAATTCACCATAAACAGATCTCATAGCACTTCCTCTTGTTTATTTGATCCTTATAGACTTTAACCCCCAATATTATCTGTTTGTTTATGTTTGCTTTCACACAACAATATTTCAGGTAACTCGGTGAGTACATGTAATACAAGTTCACCTTAAAGGAGCTTCTAGTACAGAGGATATTACTTATCGCATGAATATTCATTTGTTCAAGGTTATGTTTTAATAACAGTGCAATTTCACACCATAGCTGCTTCAAAAATCTGAACATATTCAAACTGGGAAATAACCAACAAAAATAGAATACACGGTACATATAAATAGGCTGCTTCGAGTTAGAATAGAGTTTCATATTCACTTATGTGAGATTAGGGGAGAAAACTATAAAATTGAATTGTTGTATCTACATGATTACATTGAGTCTTATTTATACACTACATTACAATCCTTTTCCTAGTAGGATACTATATATGAAACCCTATTCTTATTCTAATACTCCCTCTCAAACTAGTGTATACAAGTCATATGTACCGAGCTTGTTACAGATGTGATTACGAGGACGACTGAGTGACTTGGTGAAAATATCTGCAAGATGATCACTCGACTTTACAAATTTAGTAACAATATCTCCGGATAGTATCTTTTCCCTGACAAAGTGACAGTCAATCTCAATGTGCTTAGTCCTCTCATGAATACCGGATTTGATGCGATATGAAGGGCCGATTTGTTATCACACACAAGTTCCATTTGACTGATTTCTCCAAATCTTAGTTCTCTGAGCAACTGCTTAATCCAAACTACCTCACAAGTTGCTACAGCCATTGCTCGATATTCTGATTCAACACCATATCGAGCAACGACACTCTGTTTCTTACTCTTCCAGGACACCAAATTACCTCCTATTAACACAATATCCGGATGTAGAACGTCTATCATAGGGTGATCCCGCATAATCAGTGGTTGTATATCTAATGATCTGCTCATGGCCTCGATCTTCAAAGAGCAGTCTTTTACCTGGGGCTGACTTAATATATCGCAGAATGCGGATAACTGCATCCCAATGACTATCATAGGGAGAATCCATAAACTGACTTACAACACTCGCAGGAAACGAAATGGCAGGTTAGTCACTATGAGTTAATTCAACTTACCAACCAACTGCCTATATCTTCCAGGATCACTGAGTGGCTCCCCCTATCCTGGCAAGAGTTTAGCATTCGGATCCATAGGAGTGTCAATGGATTTACATCCCATCATTCCTGTCTCCTCAAAAATGTCTAAGGCATACTTGCATTGCGAAATAACAATACCTGATGTGGATTGGGCAACCTCAATACCTAGAAAATACTTCAGTCTGCCGAGATCCTTAGTCTGAAAATGTTGAAGGAGATGTTGCTTTAAATTAGTGATACCATCCTGATCATTGCCCGTTATAATGATATCGTCAACATAAACCATCAAATAAATACTCATATTTGGAGCAGAATGTCGATAAAACACAGAATGATCTGCTTCACTGCGAGTAATACCAAACTCCTGCATTACTGTGCTGAATTTACAAACCAGGCTCGAGGAGACTGTTTCAGATCATAAAATGACCGACGCAATCAACACACTAGACTAGATTCCACCTGAGCAATAAAACCGGGTGGTTTTCTTAATGTCCAACTGATTAAGAGGCTAATGGCGGACAGCAATAATGGATAAAAAAAGACAAACATATGTTATTTTAGCCACGGTAGAGATAAAGTATCACTGTAATCAAACCCAAATATCTGTGTATACCTCTTCGCAACAAGGCGAGCCTTAAGCCGATCAATTTGGTCGTCCGAACCAACTTTGACTGCATAAACCCAACGACAACTAACAATAAATTTTCCTGGAGGGAGAGGAACAAGCTCCCAAGTACCACTCGTGTGTAAAGAAGACATCTCGTCAATCATAGCATGTCGCCGTCCGAAATGAGAAAGGGCTTCACCTGTAGACTTAGGAATGGGGATAGAGGACACTGATGATACAAAGGCATAATGGGATGATGATATACGATGATAACTTAAAAAGGTATAATGTGGATTAGTGTTACGAGTGGACCATTTACCTTTCCGAAGTGCAATTGGCTAATCATAAGGAGACAAGCCCACAGTAGGTGCAGGGTCCGATGCAGGACAAAAATCATCTGGGTCTGATGTTGGACGCGGTCGACGATGATAAGTCAGAAGTGGTGGCAACTAAAGATGTAGAAGTAACTGTAGATTCCTCAAAAGTCGGTGTAGGTAAAACCTGAGATACAGGTAAGACCTCAGAGATATCAGCATGATCAGAAGGAGACCTAAAGTAAGGTTGAGACTCAAAAAATGTGACATCGGCAGTCATAATATGTCTACGGAGATCAGGTGAAAAGCAACGATACCCCTTTTGAACTCGAGAATAACCAAGAAAGACACATTTAAGAGAGGAGAGGCTAATTTATCTATCCCTGGAGCTAGGTTATGCACAAAACATGTGCTTTCAAAAACACGAGGAATAGAGTATAGAGATGACTGAGGATATACTATGGAATCTGATTCTGAATAGAAGATAAGGGCATTCGATTAATTAAATGACAAGCTGTGAGGACTGCATCGCCCCAAAAATGCAGCGGAACATGGGATTCAATGAGAAGAGTGCGAGCAGTCTCAATGAGACGTCTATTCTTCCTTTCTGCTACCCCGTTCTGCTGAGGGGTGTACGGACAAGATGTTTGATGAATAATTCCTTGGTGAGTCATAAACTGCTGAAAGTGGGAGGATTTGTATTCTAAGGCATTATCACTACGAAAAGTATGAATAGAAACACCAAATTGATTTTGTATTTCAGTACAAAAACTCTTGAATATAGAGAATAACTCAGAACGATCTTTTATAACGAATAACCAAGTGCATCTGGAAAAGTCGTCAATGAAACTAACAAAATAACGAAATCCTAAAGGTGAACCGACTCTACTAGGACCTCAAATATCATAATTGAAAAAATAGACTCTGCACGACTCTCAGCACTACGTGGAAAGGTACTGCGAGTGTATTTCCAAAGTTGACACGACTCACAATCTAATTTGAACAGACTAGACAAACTAGGCACCGTCTTTTGTAGCTTGGACAGACTCGGGTGTCCCAATCGTTTATGGATTAAGTCTGGAGGATCTGTAACTAGACCTGCTATGGAGGATTTAAGTGTAGATGTAAGGTAGTAGAGGCCTTGTGATTCATATCCTACGTCAATCGTCTGTCCCATACTGCGGTTCTGCATAATAAAAGAATCATCAAGAAATAATATGGCATAATTTAAGACACAAGTCAAATGACTGACCGATGCAAGATAAGAGTGACCGAAGATATGGGTTTAGCTTGTCCAACTCTTTTTTGTTTTTGTTTGGGTCCCATTGGCTAAAGTAATAGCGGGAAGAGACGGTGAATAATTAATATCCGACAAAAGTGATTTATCACCAGAAATATGATCAGAAGCGCCAGAGTCTACAACTCACGATCCGGCGGTATTAGATTGTGCGACTGAGGCTGCTTGTGGAGATGTCTGTTTACTTGCTCGAGACTGAAGATATTCATTATATTCTTCTTCGGATAAATAAACTTGTTGGTTACCTGTAGTGGTAGTCTGAGCAATATGAGTATTTTTGGGTGGTCGACCATGCAGAGAATAGCATACTTCACGAGCATGTCCATACATATTACAATAACTACACTTAGGTCAAGATCGGCATACTTCACGAGTGTGTCCAAGCCTTTTACAATAACTACACTTGGGTCTAGATCTTCCAGAACGACCTCTTTTTTGTCGAATTTTAGACAGTGATGTTTGATTTTCTGATCTCCTTATTAAGGGTTGTGAATTAATCATAGGACTTGAATTTCCAATTCCCGTGTTTTTGGAATTAAAAACATCAAATCCAAGAGACATGATTCAAAACTTTAAGCAATCTAAAGAGGCTGATAATGCTCAGAAACCGTGATCCAAAAGCTGCAGAAAACAGTCACTGAAAAACAGTCGCCGGAAAATACTTGTGATGTTCAGAACCCTATAAAGTTTGAAGACCTGGGTGCGAACTGTCTGGAAAATACTGTCACGCTGGAAAGTAGCACTGTTCAGGTAGGGAAACAGCACTGTTCAAGCCGGAAAACACTGCTCCGGTGACCGGAGAACAACAAAAAAACTCTATAGGTAAATCGGAATTTCTAGACGATCTCAACAGAGAAGGATCTGCTCTACAAATTGACCAGAGACTTCTTGAAATCGCTGAAGGCCATAAGAATCGCCGGAAAACTCACTGGAAAAGAGAAAACGTGGTTGGAATTCAAAAATAATTGAATGGGTGAGCTCAGAATGGAGAGACGAGCCAATTGAAGAAAACATCTGCCTAAAAAAGTGGCCGGAAACCACCGTACTCGCCGGCACGACAGGCACATGGCGACAGCAACCAGTGGCGCGTGAGGGACCCAACGACGGTGAAAACTTTAGGGTAGGTCACACGAGGGTTCCGATCCTGTTGGTGGTACTGGTATATGCACAGCACACCGGAAAGTGATCGGAAGCTCGTGCAGTGGTGTGTTACGCCGAAAAATAGGGTACTTCGCTGGAATATTGCAGTACAGAAGGACTAAGGCTATTTGTCTTTGGATCCTTCCGAATGTTAGTTCATATCCAAAACCTTAGTGCTTTCCCTCCGCGCCCAAAGAAAAAAGGATCGCGGAAAATGAAAGAAAAAAAGGAAGGCATCTTTTGGCGTAACCGCTTATTCCTTACCTCGGGTTTATTGGGCAGTCTTGTAAGAGGTGTTCCCCTCATTCCCGTTACGAGAACGAAATGACGCCCCAGCTTGACTCGAGACTGTTAATACCTTTTCCTTTTGTATGCAATTCCCAGAGAAATGGTTGAATAATGGGCGGACTGAAGTGGGGAAAAGATTG